>OZ001655.1:7788910-8488221 GCA_963924145.1 Pyrausta purpuralis
GCCCTATAGAGATCTAAAAGGTACACATAGATAATTCATATGCTATAATGTTGTCAGAAAACTAAAATTAATATTTTTACGCCGCCAATAAATCTTTTAATCACTTAGATTTACTACCTACATACAATTTAACAAAAAACACGTATTCAAATTAGGTTCAAATACGGACGCTGTAAAGCATATTTAAGTAAATTATTTATTTCGTCTTCTGACGCAAGAAGTGTTTTGAACTGGTAGTTTCTGGCAACAGACTAAACGCAGATGCTCCATCTGGCCTAAACTTACTAAAGTACAAAATTCGTTCTAAACAATCTTAGTGACCTATCGTCTAGTGCAGGGATGCAGAGACCGCGGCCCGCGGGCCGCTTGCGGCCCGCCGGTCGAATACTGGTGGCCCGCCGACAGCAAAAATAATACTCTCGTACATTCGAAAAATATTGAATTCTATTCCAGAATAAAACCAAAAAAAATATGTTCGAAAAGTAATTTGAATCTCGCGCGCGCGCTCTTAAGTGCACGAATTCCCGATTGCTCGCGTAGGTAGATACACGAAGCTTCCAGAGTCGGTTTCGAGATTTCTCCAGACAGTTTTCGACTCTATACGCGCGGTATAAAAGCCACGCTAACCGCAGCGACCCATAGTTCGGTTTTAATTTGAGTGAAGTGTCAATAGTTCTAGTGTAGATTTTAACTCGACTAGCCGGTGTCATATATTTTGATCCACATTCAACGTAGATTTCCCGTCAAGTGCCGTGTATAATTGTGTTGTGAAATCGTAAGTAAAACTCTGTTATTAATAAGTGTTTCCCTACCTATTTAAATCAATTATTTTTGCTAATTTAAAAAAGGATGGGTAATTTAAGTAGGTACTGTAATTGTTTTTAGGTGCTGTGTTAATCCTAGCCAGGATTAGAACGCAACATGGACAAGCCAGGACCTAGTAAAAAACGTAAGGTTAAAGATGAAAATCGGCAGTTTCAAGAAATTTGGACTGAGAAATACTTTTTTGTATGGTCGCATAATAAAGTCGTTTGTTTAATTTGCAAGAATTCTGTTGCGATTGCAAAGGAATATAATGTAAAAAGGCACTATGAAACGCAGCATCCTACTTTTACCAAATTTACAGGCGAATTAAGAAAGCAAAAAATGTTGTCTTTAAAACGGGAGCTTATTGGTCAGCAAGCTATGTTTACAAAACCCATCCAAGATTCAGAAACAGCTACAGAAGTTAGTTATGAAATTTCTCGAATGATAGCAAAGCGCAGTCGCCCCTTCAATGATGGGGATTTTGTAAAAGAATGCATAGAAATTGCCGCTAAGAAAATGTGTCCAGAAGCAGCAAAAAAGTTTGAGAAAATTCAACTGAATCGTATGACTATCCAAAGACTTATTATGTCTTTGTCAGGTAATATTGCGGAACAATTAAATGAAAAAACTAAGATCATTGAATTTTTTTCATTAGCACTCGACGAATCCACTGATATTACTTCCACAGCTCAACTTCTCATATTCATACGAGGTGTTACTCAAGATTTTGAAGTCTTAGAAGAGTTGTTAGGAATGTGTTCATTGAAAGGTCAAACCAGAGGAGTTGATATACTCAATGTACTTTTGGATGAGTGTTCAAAAACTGATTTGGACTTATCAAAATTATCGGGAGTTGCCACTGACGGTGCTCCTTCGATGATTGGTGTCAATTCTGGGCTAGTTACTTTGCTGAAAAAGCATCTGCAAGAAAAAAACATAAACGCTGAAGATCTCATGCAGTTTCACTGCATTATACACCAAGAAGCCCTCTGTTCTAAAAAAATTGAATTTCAAAATGTCATGAAAGTGGTAGTTTCGACTGTAAATTTCATAAAATCACGAGGACTCAATCACAGGCAATTCAAACAATTCCTTGATCACATCGAAAGCGAATATGGAGATTTACTGTATTATACAGAAGTAAGGTGGCTAAGTCGTGGATTGACCCTGGAACGATTTCTAAATTTAATAGAAGAAATTGGAATATTTCTGGCGGAAAAGCAAAAGGATGTCCCGGAACTTAAAAATCCTGATTGGTTGTGTGATTTGGCTTTTTTAGTTGACATTACAAATCATTTGAATGTCTTGAACACACGGCTTCAAGGCAAAAATCAACTGATATCCCAGCTCTACGCTCACGTATCATCCTTTCAATGCAAGCTGACACTTTTCAGATCGCAATTGAATTCTGGAAATTACAATCATTTTCCGAATTATAAGAAAATGGCTGAAAAATTCAACAAAACTGCGATTAATTTCAGTTATGTAGAAAAGCTAGATATTTTGATTCAATCTTTTCAAGAAAGATTTTCGGAGTTTAAAAAAGTGAAACCTCTGTTGGACATATTCAGCAATCCTTTCACGATTTCAGTTGAAAATGCGCCAGAGTCAATGCAGTTAGAAATTATCGACATTCAAAACGACCAAGATTTACGCAACAAATTCAACGAAGGAGACTGAACTTTTACCGCTGCATTGATAAAAATACGTACAAAGAGTTGCGCATAAACGCTCTGAAATGTGCCAGCTTATTTGGTTCTACCTATATATGTGAACAAACCTTTTCAATACTAAATAATAATAAAACAAAAAATCGAAACCGCCTTGCAAATGAAAGTTTGGAAGCAGTTTTACGTGTTGCTACAAGTAAATTTGAGCCAAATATAAAAAAGATTGTAAGCACTATGCAGTGCCACGCTTCAAATTAATAAATTCTTTTTCAATTTTAATACATAATTATCAATTCTTTATTGTCTTTAATTACCTATACTTCTGGCGGCCCGCCATCAGTTCATAATTTGCCCGAGTGGCCCCTAGTCTTAATAAGTCTGTGCATCCCTGGTCTAGTGGAACATAGAGGTCGATGAGTACGTCAAAAACGAATTTAAAAAGGTTTTCTTAAGTGAATGCTTTTTTATTATGAATATTTGAGTAGCTGTTTTATTCGTGATGTGGCTTAGGGGAGATTCAACATGGCGCCGTGTTTACGAAACTTGCGAGTTCGCGTTTTGACTGATTATGCAGTAAATGAGTTATAATTTGAACGACAGCGGTAGTTTGAAAGTCAACTTAGGCCGAGTTTGAAATACATTTCGTCACTGTTTAACTTTTATCAGAGTATGGTGTGTTTTTGATAACCTAAGGGAACTAGATAATATCTAACAGCAGTATTTAGACCGCAATGGTTTTTTATGAGTGCCACCAATAGACTTATACATGTATTTTTTACTAGACACGCTATTCAGGACCGGCTAATTTTTGACGCATTTTATAAAATAACAAAGTATGCACAAACACTGAATTGAGAATGGCTGACGGAGAACTGGCATTGTAATTGAGATTTAATAACACAAATTTTGTTCTAAACAGCCTGTCTAGTGTAACATAGAAGTCGTTAGTGCCACTCTTATGTCTAATTATTTTGCTTAAATCTATCTTGAATCCATCTTTCGAGGTCCTTTACGATTGTGAAAAGCTATTAAGTTAGTTGTGCTTGTTCCTATACGAAACAGAGCACTTTAAATAAGATGTCAGCACATTGTAAAAACCGAGCTTTTCCCAACACACTTGCCACTTTAAAATAGGAAGTATAACCATTATCATACTATTTTTATGGCATTACTTTGCGCATCGTAAGCGCGTCCATTAAATTAACATATTTGTCCCTCCATAACATGTGGGTCGTCACTTGTTTCATTAAATCATTACAGAGATTCCTCCGAGGTGTGGACGCCACATAAGTTACCGGTGTTGCTATGGTACGGTGGTATATTTGTACAGATTCTACAAAACAGTTTTATTTCTACAGAAATTTAATGTAAGCTGTGAAAATGAGCTGTATAGATTGTGTAACAGCTACAGAAAATATTATGTGTGTATACAACGTGTTCTTTTTGTTTTCTTAAAATGAAACAAAGAATTCTACGAAGTATATGGAATATTTTCAAGAATTTATTCATAGAGGAGTTAAATGCACTATTTAGACTGTTTTTTGAATTTAGTTCGTCATTATTTGCTCTTTGTATTTTTTGTAACGTTGTCAACTTTTCTACAACTGCAAATGGTCAGCAAAAAAGGTCACAAACGAACATGCTTTGTTATTATTTTGTAACTGTTTCCATAATGAGTAGTTTTCACACATCATTTGTCTCTCACAAAATAGCATTAGGGTAGCCGTCAAGAACTTAAAAAAATATGTTGGCACATAAAGTAACAATGTAAAATAAAAAACATTGTCAAACATGCACGCGCCTAAATATGTGCGTTGAAAATGGAGGCGCATTTAAAAAAATATATATTGATTATTATCACGTGTTTTTTTATTCACCATGATAAAATACCACATATAATCTAAAAGTAAAAAGTAGCTATCGAAATGTCACAATGATGTGTTACTTGACCTGTAAATGATTTCACAAATCTAGCGTACCACGGTCATAGCAAGAACTTTTTTGGTTAAGTAATCGTCAGAAATCAGCCATCAATTAGGACTAGATTTTTTGGCCGGCCGTACTAGATCGTATATTGCTACTATTATTCGGACACACCGAGAGCAAATTGGAAATTTAATTATTTTGTATGAATCTCCAAAAAAAAATTAAAAATGTGAATTTTATAAAAATCTCTTAAGACGACCATTAATTTTATGTAGTCTGATTTATATCCTTAAATTTCAGGAAAACAAAAAGAACTTGTATGAACAAAATAGGTTAGGTTGTGCGGTTTTGTAGATATCTTAACGACAGTTTTTTTGTATTCCTCAAAAGTAGGTATTTAAAACCAAATTTGTCAAATTTTAAGTAGTAATACAGGGTGGCCCTTATAGCGCCGTCCAAAAATTTTTTTTTGGAAGCCTTACTTCCAGGATTATCTAAATATACCCTATGTATGTTACCTGAATTTTCTTTGTATTCAACATATTAATGTTCAAAAAAATAATTCCTCCACTTTTGATGGTGTTATGTTTTTTTTTTCTGTTTACGGACTTGCTAGGAGTATTTATACAGCTTCGGCACAATTTTTTGCTAGTTGCTATTCCTTGTATTGCTTTATCATTCATCAGTCGAGGACTCAACAAGCAAGTCACTTCTCTAATTCCCCAAAACTGAAATTTCCACCAAAACCTAGCAACACCGGGCAGCAGTCTCTAGTGACAAAATTGCTATTAGGGAGATTCGCGTCTAATGGACGCGTAATTGGCTACTTCGCTGGCTAATGGACAATTACAACGAGGCGTAGATTGCGACGGAGTTATAATGCCGTTACGGTCTTTTAGCGATACGCGGATAAGGAATTTAGGCGGCACCTGAGATGTTTTGAAAGTTTTTAGGACGTGCGAAAGAAAAGGTAACAGCTCTTGAGACACAACCAGTATGTCTAGAAATAATAACGGTGGTATTTAAAAGTGAGAAAGACTGGTAGCTCAAAAGTTATATTATCGAGCTTGATTAACTTAAAAAGATGCCTGATGCGAGCAACACGCTAAAAACGGACAGTGCAAATGCGTTAAGTATTTTTTCAACACACTTGCTCAAAATGACGTTTTTATTCCACCGATTTGTGGCACATAATCATAGATATTAAACACGCGTGCTTTTACTGTTTATTATTGCACTAGTGCCTTTTGTTTATTAACCCGACCAATTTACATTTGTACCCTAGTACCAAGCAGTTAGTAAGAAGATGAAGCGATATAATTTAGTCAGGTTATAACTTACACAACAAACAGTATTTATGCGAAAAATAACAGTATGTACATATTTATTTCAATAAATGGTAAATTCAGCTTTATTACTTAAAAGAACTCAAATTCATTTAAAATTTTCTATAATTTGTGTTTAAAATAACGAATTATTACATTTTTAATCTTGGCTGTTGGCCGATCTAGTTCGCGCCTTAACCTTGCGCGCGCATTAGTTTCGCGGCAAGAAAAAAAAACAACGCGCCATTTTTCGTAAATATTTGGCGGCTGTGGTGTGACGAAGTTTGGATTAATGGCAAGTGTGTTGAAAAAAGTCGTATGAAACACGTGTGCCTGTGACCATTATACAGGGTGTGGCGTAAATAGTGGTCCAAAGCAAAGGTGTGGATACACTGTACACTGAAGCACCACATACCAGTATTGAAAGAAATTGTATGTACAGGGTTTTCAAATTTTTTTTAAAATTTTTTTTCAGACTTTTGTTTTTAATAAAGACGATTTCAGTAAAATGTTTTTCTGTCACTAAAGTAACCTAAAATTTAAGAAAGAACTGAATAATAGGTCCAGATAAATTTACAACACTTGTATGTACCTAACTTTAAAAAAATTGTTTTCCTTAATTAGGTTCCTTTTTGTTTCGAATAGTTATAACTTTTTTTCTGTTAGTCGTAACACTTATTGTTGCACCATTTTAGAATCTGCAAAAGATGGTTTTTTTTTTTAAATAATGGGCACTGACAGTGTCGTACATTTTTTTGCACCAAAAGCATTTAAAGTCAAACGATGTGCTAGCAGTGAGTATTGAATTTTGAAAAACACTTATTTTTTTTAAAATTTAATTCAGTTTGTAAATAAAAACCAAATCAAACACTAAGTGCATGTAATAAGCAATAATACTAAAAAAAACTGCATAAAAAATACCGTTATTTTTGGAAATTATAACCAAATTTGTAAGGCAAGGTAACGATTTTTAAAAAATTTTTTTTTTTTGAAAACCCTGTACATACATTTTTTTTAAATACTGGCTTTCGCTCGTGCGCACACAATATCGCCTTGCGTATAATGGTCAACTTAGCACACTTGTATCATAATGTACTATTCCTATATAACTTTCAAGCTTTAATTAGTTTTTTTTTGACATACACAGTATTATTTTGTATTCTTATAAGTTGAAATAAGAAACGAAAAAATGCGCACGGGCGGGATTCGGACCTGCGACTTCTGGCAGACCGGGTCATGCTCTTTCCAATAGATCTACCGTGTCGTCAATCCGACCGTGCGAAATTTCTGGTCTCTTATGGATACGTCAATACGCGTGACTTCAGTGCGAATGTAATTGCAACAATGGGCCAAGTAGTTATTCTATAATGAAAAATACAGTCGGGTATATGGTGCTGACGTCGGGCGTGTACATACGAGACCAGAAATTTCGGCTGGATCGACGGCTCGGTAGCTCTTTTGGAAAGAGTGTAGGTCCGGTTTGCCAGAGGTTGCAGGTTTGAATCCCGCCCTCGCGCAATGTTTGGTTTCTTATTATATCTTATAAGAATACTCTTAAGCTATTCGTTATTAAATGCCCGTATCGGTCACATCCCTGAAAATTAACACTAACAAACGAATCATTATTTAGTAAGGGTTAATAGCGCTAAACCTATTAGGACATACTGAAAAAGACCCTTAAAATTTTTAGCCTTAGTAATCACTAATTTTCATTTTCTGTGAAAATTCTGGCTAACATGGCATTTGGGCCTTCGCAAGAATGGCCCCGAAGCATCGCATGCAAGCCTGTAAAAGGTTCAGTAAAGCTAGATTTCAAACAGTGAACTCCGCGAGGTACTCAGTGCCGAGAGCTCAGTCCACAGAGCTGGGAATATTTGCTAATCTCGATCATACCGCGTGTTTGTTCGCCTTTTGAGCCGATCATTTCTAAGCTGAAAGAAAGCTTTTTTTTTTTCTAGGCAAGTGAAAAGTTACGTACAGGTTAAGTTTTAAAGGAAAAATATCGTTTTATATTGTCAACCCAAAGGTTCAAGAAGGCGGTAACTAGGTGAACAAACATTTTACGTTTTTAAAACCTTATTTGCAAGCAAATATTTTTTTTTAACTACATGTAATGTTTATGAAGGTTTGATGAAGTATTTCGTTGTTATAATACAGATGAGTATATTATTTTTACCGTCTTAAAAAGGGAGGTTTTCAATTCATCCTGTATGAGTGTGATACCTATTCTACGAATTTGATAATATTTGAGTAAGTTGATCTATTGAGGCTTCCAAATACGTCGTGTGCAATTTTTTTTTTAATAGTACAGTTTTTTTCTGAAATGAGAAGTCATTAAGCGACATTTTTTTTATCAGTTCAGTAGTTTTGAGGTATGGAACCAAAAACATTAAAAAAAATACCGCGTTTAAAAACTTAAAATAACGATTGTCTTTTATTTAGGAGACAAAAAATCTTTTAGAGGCGGTGCATTACGTCAAAGTTGCGTAACATCAACAGTTTACGCAAATTCATAATTTTTATTCGTTTTAGTCAGTTTTTTAAAACCGGTTTAATTTTTTAAACAACCTAGTCTTGCCATAAATATTGTAACAAAGACAAAAAAATGCAAATAATATTTATTACTTTTACAGTGTGTTAGTTTTATACATAAATAAAAACAATTCAAAATATAAAAAGCTTATTCGAAGTAGTTTCTATTGGCTGCAATACAGTTCTTTAAACGTTGAGGCCAGTTATCAATTGAAGCACGCACTCTTATCATGGGTAAATTCTTCACTGCCAATCGTATGGATTGTTTTAGGGACACCAAATTATCATGGCGTTTAGAGCAAGCCGTACTCTCTTAAACTGACCATAAATCATAATCCAGCGGATTAAGATCGGGACTAGACGACGGCCAGTCTTCAGCTCTGATGAAGTCCGAAACGTTCGCTTCTAACCAAGACTGCGTGGACCGAGCTTTATGACCCGGAGCCGAGTCTTGTTGGAAAAACCATGCTTAGTTATTGAAAATGGTGTTGTTAAGGGGCTTAACTACCTTCTCAAGAATGGTATCTTGATACACTTGTGCCGATGTTTTGATACCTTTTTTACAAAAATATGTCTGAGTCATTCCTTCATAGCTAACACCCCACCAAACCATCACTTAAGTCGAGTAACGCCCACGTTGCACTCTGCCGACTGATTGGGAAACTTCCTTAGAGGTTTGAGCATAAATACGGTCATTTTGTTTCCTAAAATGTTGCTCAATTGTAAAGATTTTTTCATCCGTAAACAATTTTTTTCTGTGACCTCCCTTTGCGTACCCGCTTTAGTAGTTTTTTCGATTTTACCAACCTATTCTTTTTTAAATTATCAGTTAAAAATGACCAGTGCGTCTCTTATAGGCTGCAAGTCCTAAGTCATCTTTTAAAATACACGATATGGTTCTGGGTGCTTATCTTCATCTCCCGAGATAAAATCTTTTGCTTTCGGACAGGATTTCTGCGAATTTTTTCCCTTACTGCTTTGACCACCATTGTCGTACGAACACTTCGTGGACGGCCAGATCTTTTTCTGTCACAAATAGAGGAGGTCTCATTGTACCTATAAATAGCCCGGTACACAAACATTTGACTAATACCAAGCATATGGAGAATTTTAAAAATTGCATTTGGCTCCATACCAAATTTGCGTAATGCAATCACAGCGATTTGGTTCTCTTTATCACCCCACTCCATTTTAATATCGCAAAATATTATAAAATGTATTAGCGCCAAAATTAGAAAACACAATGAGCAATCGTATAAAAATAACAGATTCCAAATTCAAAAGTAATATCTTTCTTATTTTTAATTGTAACAGTATATAAGGCCAGACTGTGTATTTGTAAAGTATACATGTAAAGTACAATTAACGAAAGTTTTTCTCTAAGTCTTAAATACCTGTTTCGTCGTTTCTATTTAAGCCAAGCTTTCAAGATATTTTCAGACATTTAATAATACTTAAAGTGCACGAAAACTATAAAATTTTCTATTTACTTAGAAATCTAATCTTATATTCCCGCAGTGTTCATTACAATAATTGGGCAGAACTGCAGTCTCTATCTTAATTTGATATTAACATACACGTACTCTAAGTAGGTACAGTCAGCACCAGTTTGGTGATAAGGCACATATTTTATTTATATTTTATTTTATTTATTCGCTTACACGTATAGAAAAAACATGATATTACTTAGTACGCATTAGACTAGGTGTAGTTTGAAAAAAGTGATACATTTCGAGATGTCCCGTTGCTATCTTTCTGCATGACCTAAAGGTTTGACTGGCAGAGAATGCTTTTAGCATTAAGTCCACCTTTGTACACTAAATTTGTGCAATAAATTCTTTAAATAAATAAATGTCAGTTTTTAAATTTTGTCGTTATAGTATAATTACATCTACAACTTCCTGGCCGATTTCCTTTACTTCGTCATGGACTGTACCACTGTTTAGAAACCGGCCAGTGTAGCTAACAATGTACCTCGCACGCGAGCTCACACACACGGCTGTAACATGAAACATGATTACTGTCATTGCAATAAGCAGTTTCTTTTGTCATTAGATGTTTATATCATCGAGAGATGGCGTTGGCATCACTTTAAGAAAAACTTTTTAAACTTATATTTAATCTGCTGGTTCAGTATTTTAGCAGAGGATAATTGCTTTTCGCCAACGAAAATAATAACATATTGTAAAATGCTTTAATGTTTTTTAAATAAATTAAGATACATATTTACATCATAAAGATAGTCCTTTATTTATTTTAGGTACACATTGGTATTGTTGGACCGTTTATTATTTTCGTTGGCGAAAAGCAATTATCCTCTGCTAAAATACTTAACCTGCAGGTTAAATTCAAGTTTAAAAAAATATTTATTTGTCTATGGTTTCCTATCAACGTGAAAAAATGTTCCTAAAGCTATGTTAACGCCATCTAGTGTGAGCTATAAAGTGATAGGAGAAAGCTGCACATAGTGTGTGATGTCATGACATTACTTAAGAAGCTCTGAAATATGGGATAGATCCTTAGAGCACGTTAAAACACGTCTGCTCGGACACTTGAACTGTCGACCGCGCTTCCACTGGCCATGTCTGGATTGCAATTGTATTTCTATGGCTCGCAAGTTATTTAACCACCCTCACGGAGTTAAATTCGCCGCTTAGTTTCGTAATAACAAAAACAAAAGAACGAACACCCATTCGCCCTCTTCCAAATTACTTGAGTTGCGTAATAAGCGAGAAGGCACGTGTGTTGAATAACCAGAGGCATCAGAAACGGTTAGGGCTGCGTTTTACTGTTTTCAGTTTGTAAAATCAATTAGATAAATAATGGCAAATAAAGTGTTACGTTCCTTTTATTTTTAAGTTTATTAATTGAGTTGCATCAAAACATAATATTTTGAACCTGAATCTGATAATGTACTAAGTATTCGCTAAGCAGCCAAATAAATTTGCTGAGAACTTAATTGGATAGTTATTATACCTACATATTGTGTAGGTTAAATAAAGTGATACCTGCCAACTTTTGAGTATTTAGTAGATGCGTTTTTTGATTGGATTTAGTTTGAATTGTGCTAATATGAAGTTTAAAGTGTAAAAAAAATCTCTACATTCTCTAAAAGCCAAAAAATGGAGCTTTTGCTTTAGTCATTTAGTTTGGTATACTCCCATATTCGTTAATAAGCCTTAGTTTTCCTTTGCTTTCACAGAATCTTATCTCACGCACCCCTGCAAGAACGTTACAACCTGCCCTGTTACTGCGATTATGCGGCAGATGCCAGTTAGCTCCATCGTTGATGGCTCCAATTTTCATATAAACTGCAATCAATTCTATAGTTGCGAAAACATCGCCCGACGTGTGCGTGCTAACGGTTTGGATTACAATTTTAAATTGCTTTTCATCTATTCGTATCGAGATCACCGCTGCCTAACCACCACAAGAATCAAAGTCGCTTGCTTCTCACGTCTTTTGCGTTGCGCGTGTTTTGTAAAAATGGGGTAAGTCACCAGTGACCTCCGCTGTACCTATTACCTTATTAAATATGATACTCGTAATTTCGTTAAAATTTGCGAATTGCAACCTACGCTTTAGAACCGATTTTAGCAACGTTTGATTGACGATTTATATGTAGATTGAGAAGACTTATCCGACGAAATAAGTATGAAATGTAATTTATACAAATGAGTGCTGACAAAAAGGTCACGTTATCAAATTAAGCATACTGTGCTTTCTTTGATCGACGAATATTCTTTATCTGTTGGAAAATCAGCCCCTAACAAATATTTTGTTAAAAAAACCATCTTATTAACGTATATAATAAAAAAAACTGATAATCTTTAATTATGAGTGCAAGAAGAATACTAATTAAAATTTTGCAGAAACAATGAAAAAAACTTGGTGTTGAAAAGTAACTTAAAATCCAAATAAAAAACCATTCGGCGAACTTTTTAATTTTTCAAGAC
This sequence comes from Pyrausta purpuralis, assembly GCA_963924145.1. Lineage (NCBI taxonomy): Eukaryota > Metazoa > Arthropoda > Insecta > Lepidoptera > Crambidae > Pyrausta > Pyrausta purpuralis. The sequence goes on from OZ001655.1 coordinate 7,801,127, forward strand.
CTCTTCATAAACTCGGAAACTTGTTCAACTGGCTTTGCATTCAATTTTAAGAAAACCCAAGCAGTCATTGCATAGTATTTTGTGTTAAGCAGAATGGCTCGCTCGGAGCAAATGCCAAGGAATTTTCTTACAAAGTTTTCATGAGTGCAGCTTGTCAAGTGTCTGGTGAGAGGTTAACTATGTGAAACGGGCAAGTATTTAGAACCACACATAAGGCTGGTTTTCATGTCCAACCTAGACCACTTGAGCTAAGAAGTTCTGTGCATAATTTTCTAGAGTGGACCTTTTACATACATGTTAGTTAAAGTTTGGGTACGAGCTTTAATTTTTAAAAATCATTTTGCGATATGCAATAGATGTAGACGTTGGTATAAGAGACTTTAGCATTATCAAATTTAAAAGCTTCTCTTGACGGTGGATTCTTGCATTCTTTCCGGTTTTACGCCATTCTCTTAACCTTCTGTAATAACATGACATTTAACATTGGCTTTATTTTTTGCATAAAGCTTATTTTTATTATTCTTTGCTTTCTTATAATCTTTCCTCCTCCTGATGATTTCATCGAAACTATAAGTTTCGATGAAATCATCACGTCAAATCAGTTATCCCAACTTTCGACCATTTCTACTTTCTTACGTTTATTTTCTCTTCTCCTTTGCCATTTCTAGAACCTCATCGTTCGTTTTTTTCCTCCATCCAACTTATTCGCTCCATCCGCCTCTGCATCTCAAAAGTCTCCAGTGTCTATTCTCTCCTTATCCCTCTTAGTTAAAATACCGATTTTACAACCATGGAATACTATAATCGAACACTGCTTGATATCCTGGCCTCGAGAAGATGTTATTAAAAGCTTATCTTACCATCGATATTCTTAATATATCTTATTTATTTATTTAAAACTTCATGGATAAACAAACTGTACAAATGGCGGACTTTAAGATAAAAACATTCTGTACCAGTCAACCATAGGCTTCACGGCTTAAGTCGAATCAGTTTCATCGTGATACTTAATAATATATGCTTTTTATATATTCATTGTCACCAACTTCACACAAACGTTATTCCATTAGACTACGCTTGTTTCACCTCCGTCCAATTGCATTCGTAAAACTTTTATTCCGTTGTAAAAGCGAAAAATTACTTCATGCGTCCCATTTCGTCGATACGAGATGCTTAGAAAGTGAATTATCCACAAGGGAAAAAGGGCAAATAGAACCCAAATAAATAGGGCTAACAACTTACACGTAGCCAATCATTTCGTTAAGAAACTACGCGCTGAGTTACTTCAGCGAGTGCGAGGAAGTAGGGGGAAGTTGGTCAACAAATCACTATTATGTCAACTTGTAGTGGACTTCGCAGAGTGCGGTGGGAACTCGTAAATCGTGTCGTTATATTTCTATAGTTTTTTTCCCGCTAGTTGAAGTGGAGTAAGGCACTGTGCGGAGCAACGCATTGCCCGAGTTTGTCCCTTGGGCTCTAGAATTACTTGTGGATATTTAAACTAGGATTCCATTGTTCAAGTATAGAGCAACATTAATTTTCTGACTCGATTTAGCACACTTAGAACTAAACCTTAACATGTATATTTTAAGCGGTTCAATCATTCATCAATATAATTTCACCTTGATTTACTTATTTCATTATTGTTGTTGTTGAATAATTTTTAATCTTGAGATCTGGGGCCCTATTTATGCATCACTCTCTTGAATGTGGCGTATCAGTGTTTAAAAAAAACCAATGGAATTCATGCCAAATATAGACGTTGGTACTCACAAAATTCAGGAATCTCTTTTCGTTACACTCCCGTGTGGAGTTATACTAATATTAATAGGAAAATCGGACATTATTCATTAATAATCGTAGGGTATTTTGACACCAGTGACCAAAACATAGGGACCCAGCATATTTACCGTAAAACCTATGTGTTGTTTCTCTGTGTCAGTTTACAGTATATATTTTTACAGGAATGTGTACTACAGAGGCGGATCATCGCTAAAAGCGATCTGTTCCAGTCAACTTTGGGTAAATTAATAAGCTATTCATAGGAAGTGGGAGTTTCGAAGGGGAATACAGTAATTTAATAAACATTGTATCTAGTACATATTTAGTTAAGAAACTTTTAAACTTGAAACAATTTAACACATCAATCCATTTCGTGATTAAAGTAGTTTCAATTGACGCCATTAAGTTGAAATCCCCGGTAGTTAAGCTGCGGTCGGACTTAGTTTTCTTATTTTCGCCAACTTCGAAGTAGTCTGACTCACGTGCAGGTCTTAGGGAAATAAATCCAGGATTCCCGGTAAAACTAATACGTTTCGAAACGGGAGTAAATACAAAGCCATTCTAAATTATCTAACGGGAAAGTGGGAAAAGTAAATTACTGGTCGCAGACTATCAGTTCGTTTAAACTGAATTTATTTGACGTGGGCTATTTTTCCAAAAGTAGAATGGTATATTGTTCTTTCTTTATTTTTATTACTTAGACGTTGATTTCGCGTCCATTGCTTTAAAATATTATGTTGCACAACTTTGTATCTGCTTTTTGACATTATTTAATAATTATCTTGTGAAAACACACTTAAGATAATGATGAAAAGTGTCTCAATAACTATGCTTATTATTTAACGACAGAATTAAGAGAAGTAATGTCATTTTTTTCTTTACAAAAGGCTCTACACTCCCAACAAGTCGACATTGTTCCATGTAAAACTACCAGGTGGCGCTCGAATAACGCTGAGACAAATTTGGTGCTTTCGTGTATTTATTGATTGAGAAGTATTTTGGTATGAAGCTTGAAAACACAAATATTTTTAAAGATTTTTTAAAAATATAGCTACGTAAGTTAAATGGATATTTAATGCAGCAGAAAATTAAAATCGTCTAAGCGAAATGTCAAAAAATTTGCTTCAGACTTCGACCGCTGATAGATAAATTCTTTATACATTAGGTCCGCCAATAGTACAACAAACAGTGCAATATTTTTTTTTAAATAATTCAAAGGGAATCTATCTATTAAAAGCGGTATGTGATTCTAATATTTCCATATAAAAGCAGTAGATATAGCATGTACGAGAACGTGTAGGTACCTAAAAAGTACCCTTGGAGTTTATTCCCTATATGTCCTTCTAACTAGTTCGTTTAGTATGGTTGCATCTTCATGGTACAATAACAACCAAGGTTCCGTTACTGAGGCTGCATCTAGACTAACTTTCACCCGTCACGCCTCGTCCTAGCGAGTTAGGTAGTTGTGCACTTGAGAACCACAACTCGCCCTTTGTTCTGCCAGAACATTGCCACTACAGTTTACTTCAGCGTATAAGCTTTCTACTTAGGTGCATGAAATTATGTCTGGTTTTTAAATAGATAGACCAAAATGACATTTGGTGCGTGGCCACTTTTTTGTAATTTAAAAATAGTGTTGTTGTTAAATAATCGAAAATTCAATTTATTCAATCGTTATTTGTTATGTGATTATAATAGAATAATTTAAAAATTGTAGATCTTATTTGCATTGTACAGTATTATTCGCATGCATTATACTTGTTAAAAAACAAAACTGCAAAATTATAATCTGTTTAAAAAACATGTTTTCTAACTTTACATCATAAGTCAATTTTGATCTATTTTAGAAAGCAGTAAAAAGTAAAAATAGCAAAAAATAATGCAACAGGATGCTGTTGCATGGGAAAGGACATTGATTTTTACTTTTGAAAACAACTGTTTTATGTATTAAGTTTGTTATTACCTCTTTGCAATGATTTACATGTAAGTATGATTTATTGATATACACAAGTTCAACTAGCCGCATGCAATCGAATTGTCACAGCACTATTGCACTATACCCTATTCACACGGGAAAGTCCATAAATGTAAACAAACCATTGACTAACCTACTAACCTTAGTATCAGAAAATTCTCGGCACATACACAAGTAAACTTCTTCACATATCTCACAAACACCTTTACCAATGATGCCGTAACAATATAAATATGATTATTGCATTCAAACACACTTATTTAAAGTAAAAATCGTTATTCACAGGGAAAATACCACCATTTTGACAAAGACAAGAAGATGACGAAAAACTTCATATTTTTTAATTTAGTGTTGTGACATCAATTTCGTTCAATTGATCGATTCAATTGGTTATTCGAAACTCGCATGTATAGTTTTATTAGGGTCAATATTACTAAACGTGCAAGTTTCTAGAAAGGATTGATATCAGAATTTTGTTGTTTTACTGTTCATGAAATGGTTTGTTGTTAATAATTGTAAGTAAATTGTTGTTTACAAAATATTATAATATTATTTTAATTGGATGTACAACGCGTAACGTTGTGCGCAAAACCTGAAAATTGTATGATTAAGATTAAGTTGACGACGTAAAAGTCTATTGAAAATTGCACAGCACCCCTAGCGGTCACTTACTGAACTAAAATTTTCGATACAAAAAGTTACATCGTCGCTAGCAAGTAAAACCGCCGTAAGCTTATGGTAAAATAACAATGCTGGTCATATAACTACGTACCGAATCCTCTCTCGACAGAGCGTCGTCCGCAGAGCAAGAAATGATCAGAAGTGTCAAATAAACTAGTACACCCCATTAAATCTTAAATTATTTATAAATAAATTTCTTTCTATTAGAATTATGTCATTTGAAATAAAAATCATATGGGTTGTCTAAGTTTATTTTATTTTATTATAATGAACTGAAATTATTTTTTCCAATTACTAATTAGAGTTATTTAAATATTACTAAATATATTTATCCGACTTAAAAATGAGGTATGTATATATCCGCAATTATCTAGCATTTGGATAAACCGATTTCGATGCGGTATTTTCCGCGATTATCTAGCATTTTGATGCACCGATTTGGGTGCCGTTTCAGTAAAGTTTTCTTATTACAAAAAATTCACTAAACAAACTTAAGTAACATTTTTAGGTTTTTAAATTTCATATTGTCGAACGTTTTTGTTAATTAATTGAATTGCTCAAACATGGTGTTATAGAAATCATCAATTTCATGTAAATAATTCTCATTTTTTTAAATAAAAGGTTCGTGTTTAAACTTTTAAAATTACTTAATGCTCTCAATCAGTCATCACCCATACAAACGTTTGATTAAATTTATTGTCAATTTCTATATTAGTCCATTGAATGAGTCCCTCCAAGGGGGGTCTACAGTGCGTAGTTAGTAACGTAAGATGTTTCTTCGGAAACATGTTAAGAGTCCCTAGGTAATAAACATACTAAAACCCCGGGACACTAGGAGCAGCTCCGGAGTGGGGGGAGGGGGGGAAAGGATCCATTCTTTCATTTTTCGCTTAAATCTCAAAAACGGTACATATTAGAGAAAAACTTTCAAGGAAAAGTTGAAAGGCCATAAAATTATCTACAAGTTGTACCTAAATCATTTTTTTCTATTCGCAGCCGTTTTCGAGCTACATCCCATGAAAGGTGAAAAATTCGAACTCCTAATCTCTCCTAAAGGCTTCCATGGAGGAATGTGTTTTTTTTACCAATTATAGACCTAATTAAGAGCAATCTATCAGTACCGGTAACAAGTTGCACTTTTGAGCTTTTTGGAAGAAAAAAAATAAAAGGGTCAAGTTGCGTAACTACCCTAATATAATATTTTGACAATCAATTCCTCCTAAAGGCTTCCATGGAGGAATGTGTTTTTTTTACCAATGATAGACTTAATTAAGAGCAATCTATCAGTACCAGTCACAAGTTGCACTTTTGAGTTTTTTGGAAGAAAAAAAATAAAAAGTTCAAGTATCGTAACTACCCTAATAAAATTCAATTCCCCGTAAACGCCTCCGTGGTGGAATCTGGTATTTTTATCAATGATAGACCTAATTATGAGCAATCTATCTGTACTGGTCACAAGTTGCACTTTTGAGTTTTTTGGAAGAAAAAAATAAAAAGATCAAGTTCAGTAACTCAAACTACCCTAATATAATATTTTGACAATCGATTCCTCCTAAAGGCTTCCATGGAGGAATGTGTTTATTTTACCAATTATAGACCTAATTAAGAGCAATCTATCAGTACCGGTCACAAGTTGCACATTTGAGTTTTTTGGAAGAAAGAAATATTTTTTGATCGATTGATGTGATAAACATCGGTATGTAGTATGGGGAAATTGTTTGAGCCAAAATCATTTTTTACTGCGTGTAACTCAGAAACGGCTGCGAATAGAAAAAAATGATTTAGGTACAACTTGTAGATAATTTTATGGCCTTTCAACTTTTCCTTGAAAGTTTTTCTCTAACATGTACCGTTTTTGAGATTTAAGCGAAAAATGAAAAAACGGATCCTTTCCCCCCCTCCCCCCACTCCGGGGCTCCTCCTGATGTCCCGGGGTTTTAGTATGTTTATTACCTAGGGACTCTTGACATGTTTCCGAAGAAACATCTTACGTTACTAACTCACGCACTCTAGAACTTTTTATTCAATGGACTATATACAATTGCGTAATTGTGTGTGACCGCTGCTATTTTTTTTTTGGATGTGAATTTTGTTTCTAAACGTAAGATATTATATTCACGGACATTTAAACTCAAAGTATTCATGACGAAAGTATCAATAAATTATAATAAAATCACTTATCAATTACCTATGTTTTGTTTACACGTAATAAGACCGATATTAAATATTTGCAAAGTTAAATCATTTCACTTTTATTTATTTTTCATTAATAGCAATCGATTGTATATTGTACCAGTTCAATTGACTAAATTCCTCTACTTTTTCTCAGCACTAAAGTTTGTCTATGGTATTCAAGCCGCCATGTTTGTTTACATTTATAGACTTTGCCTGGTGAATAGGGTATACGCTTGCAACATTAAATAAGTAAAAGTGCGATTGAAGCTGCCATTTTGATCCATCTAATTTATAATCAGAGTATAGAGGTTTCTTATTTGAATTTGCGTCTTAATGTTTTGTTTGATTTTTCATCCTGATCATTATGCTAGCCAGCTAAAAGACATTAATTTTTTACTAGGTTTTAACTTACGTTGCCACTGCAGTGCATGTAAATAAATGCAGTCGCCGTGGCCAAAAGCGGCCGGGTGGAATCATATCTTTTTTTAATTCTCGGGTAAGCAAAAATACTTAGCTGTATGTGTAGTTTACCTTTTCTACTTAGGTACACGCTAATGAAAGTTGTTGTGGTCGGCACATAGCGTGCTGGTTGTATATAAAATGCCGTCAGAAAAAGACATCGCTGTGGTTGGGCCCAAGTGCTCGGCTCTAAACGTGTTCAGTTTATCACTGGATTTGGCTACTGATAAGTTTTATATGATATTTTAATTTTTGTACCTTCTGCTTTTACCTAATTAAACATTTTGGTTAACAATGATTAGGTATTCATTTATAGTCAGCGGCAATGATGCTGTTAAACAAATATCTAATACACTGATGTACGATTTGCCAAATTAAAGGTACACCTCTACCTAGATACTTACATAGCCTATCACCGCCACCGTGGCTTTATTCGCATAATATCAGATTTTCAAAATATCAGTCGGACAGCGGCGCGGTGTGGTACGGTGCTCGGCGCCTGCTGCCCGCTACATTGCGTGTACCTAGCCAGCTAGATAGTTATGATGATATTTAAAAGAAGGGAAAAAAGTTCAAAAGTCCAATGAAACATCAATAAAAAATATAGAAACAACTATACGTTGCATTGGCTCAATCCATATTTATTTATTGTATCCCTGTCTGGGGTGGTGCCAGTAAGGTTAAGTTCCTTGAATTAGAAAGAGCGCAAAGAGCACTCTTAAAAGTGATGCATTTCAAAACCTATAGATTTCCGACAGTAGATCTATATAAAATGAGTGATACGTTGACGATTCGGCAGCTCTATATAAACTTAACTTAGTTTTAAACGTTCATAGGTTTTTCCATTTTGATAGTACTGGGATGAACAAAATTATGGACATCTACACTAGAAATTACTACACTTGCAAAAAAAGTGTAACCGAAATGTTGAAAAACTGGACCTATGATGAGACGGATGAATTTATAGAGCAAGATAATCTATACTATAATATTATAAAGCTGAAGAGTTTGTTTGTTTGAACGCGCTAATCTCAGAAACTACTGGCCCGATTTGAAAAAATATTTTTATGTTAGATAGTCCATTTATCGAGGAAGGCTTTAAGCTATATAACATAAAGATACGACTCACAAGACCACAGCAGCAATGAAAAATGTTGCGAAAACGGGAGAAAGATATTCCTTTTGAGAGCTTCCGCTGCGTACGCTGCGGAAACCGCTAAAGTTACACAAAATTCATGTATGACAAGATTGTTCAGCATTAAGAGTTCTATAATAAAGTCCGCGACAGCATAAGTCTATCTTTTATGGTTGACTTACTACAACCTTTTTTATAAATTTGTAAAAAAATAATGCATTATTTTTAGAGGTGTATTATACACACAGGTATTTATTCTTATCAAAATAAATAGATTCATCATCACGAGCATTTCATTTAGAACAAAGTTGCCCTTTATATCATTTGATTTCAATAAATATCTTAGGAGCTATCACAGTTTTAACATAACTCCGCACCAAAATAATGTTCGCAGCTTAAGAACAACGTGCGCTTGCGCTAATTGCTATGGTTGCTGGCTTCTTAGTTACAATAAAACTGCGTATGTTTTGCGTTAAAATATTTTCTATTTTTATACATTACATTATTTTTGAAGGTGTTTTATACACACGGGTATTGATTCTTATAAAAATAAATACATTCATCATCACGAGCATTTCAATCTGAACAAAGTTCACATCATTTGATTCTAATAAATATCTTAGAAGCTATCACAGTTTTTAAATAAGTCCACATCAAAATAATACTCGCAGCTTAAGTACTTACAACGCGAGCTTGCGCTAAGTATGGTTGGTGGCTTCTCACTAACATTAAAATATGTGTTTTGCGTTGAAATATTTTCCTTATACATACCTATTAGATTAATTTAGTCGGCTCCCTACGGAACGGTTGTCCCGCGCAACTGCTTTTTTGCGATACTTCAAGTGATTTCAGTGCGTAATACATAGTTTTCCTTTCGCTACTGAGTAGTAAAGGACTTGAGCTCATTATTTTGATTGCAGATATTTTCTATTAGGTAGATTCAGTAATACTTTTGATTAAAGTTCTTTCCTTAGATTTATGCAGGTTAAAGTTTTATTTTCGCCACTGAGTAGGTTTTAATTTTTAATGCATCTATTAATTATTAAGTTTAATAGATTTAGCAGGTAATTAATTACTTTTGTTATTATTTCTTCTGATTTATGCAAGTATAAGTAACTGCGATAGCTCATCTCAGCATATAATAAAAAAAATCTTGACTTAGTAATGAGTACCATTTAAAGTAGGTAGGAGGTAGGTATTAAATATAAATGTGCATTTATAATTTTTATGTAGTAGGTAATTTGATTTGTTATTGTTTTTCTTATTCTCTGTAAAGTGATTGATTACATTAGGTTAATGCTTAATTAATAGGTTGGTTGACTTAATCACCAATGACCAATCTTAATGCAAAATTTGATTTCATTGTAATTGGGTATTGTTTTGTTGTATCTCCACAAAGCTTTGACGTTTTGGACATTTTTGTGACAAATTGTTAAGTTTTGTTTATCTTCTCACCATTTTTAAATTACCTACCAAATTATATTTTTTAATAAAAAATTACCTACTGAATTAATAAGTAGAATGCCTACAAAAAGGACTCAGCTTTCTCGGCAGTCTGCCACGTCTACAACGTCCATCCGTCTCAAACTGAATGCTATTATTTGAGAATATTGCTGCAACATATTCGCGGTATATCTTATTTGTAAAATAATTAGCCTAAATAATTAAAAAATCTACCCAGTCACTATTGCACGCGGACGAAGTCGCGGGCACAGCTAGTAGCAACGCACACGCACACGCACACGCACACGCACATGTTATTATTTTGTAGCCCATAATTTGAGTAGTTTATCGGGATAATTAAAATCTTGTCGTCACTTCAAAATTTCTATTGTATCTCTTTTGTTTTTGTATTATTTATCTTGTTTATTATTTGCTCTAAAATAGATCATGATATAAGGTTATCACTGTTTTGTTATTAATGTAATGGACTGTAATGGAGAGCGGGGATTTTCTAAAACAAGTTTTTTTTACTTAAAAGAAATCCTCAATCGCAACGCAGAAATTTAAAAACCCTGTTTTGAATAAAGAATTTGTATTTGTATTTTGAAAAAGAAAAAATAAATTAAATTGGAACAATACTAATCTATTAACTGCAAAAACCACTTACATACCAATATCCAGTAAAAATTGATGTTACATCCAGAGTGGAGTAGTTTTAATGAAATCAAATATTCTATGCATAAAGTATTCACATTTCGTTTCACTGGAATATTCAATTTAGAACTTATTCAAATCGAATCTATCATTGTTCTTGTTTTAAAACAGAATACTTATCTAGTTTTTTTATTGTATGTGTTGAGTCACTTGAGTGTCACTGGAATATCATACTTAGTGGTTTGCAATCTGCACGCATATAGCGTTTTGAGTATTTTATCTTAATGACTTGAAAAAAAACAAAACAAAAACTTTAAGCTTCAATAAAAGAGTGAAAGCTCTCTCGCGATTCGTAATAAAATCTAACATAGCACTCGGGAGACAATATCGGGAGTAATAAGTCGAGGGCACGTTTTATATTGCCTGCATGCACCCAGAGATGGCACTCTATTTGTGTCACTTACGGTGCTGACGTTACCACGGCTGAGTAAATATGTATGGATGCGGCACTGATGTGATATTTAAAGAGAAGAGATGTGAAATTTGAAAACGTTGCCTATTTGTCAGCAATCATTCATGTAAATGTCATTTTAAAAGCAGTCATTTTAAACTTAATGTAAACCTAGGAATAAATCGCTAGTTATCCGAGAGTATATCATTTTTTCATTTTACCATCTATTTTTATTAAATATCGCGTTTTATACGGAAGTAACTCTTATACCCACCGTGTTGCGTGAAATGTGTGTGCGTGAGAACTAATCTAAGTATAACGTTATGACGTCCGCTGAACTCTGATTTATGTCATTATTTCGGAATGTGTTGTCAAATTCTAAACTTTTGACAACTTGATACTTTCCCACTTACTATACTATTATTGAGTTGACAAGGATTTTACTTTTACACTGTACTGCTTTTGCGCAGCATTTTATTTGCCGGATAATAATACAGTTCAATCAATCGTTCTGTTATGCGGGTTTATAGGTAGTTATTTGTATTTCAATTTTTTGCCGAAAAACTACTTTGAGTTTTTCAATTATAAAATTGAGGAAGAAAATCATCTTCCGTGTAGTTACGCGCGTCTAAGCCTATGTTTGGTCGAATCCTACCTCAGTCGGACAAGTATTATCTGACGATGGTAAAATCGGCCCTGAAACAGACTCGTGTGACATAAGGGGTGAGATAACTTTAAGAGCTGTCATCTGATTGAGTCTATATAATCAACTGATCTGATATTTCGAAAGTCATTGTAAGTACTTATGCTTCGACTGCGGTTTGTTTAAATTATTCAACTAAGTACTACGCTACGATGGGCAGCTCTCAAATGCGACTCCGCCCGCCAGCAGTCTACGAAGAATCATATCCAGAAAATTAAAAAATGGAAAATTAAATAGAAGATGTGCGCGATCATTTTGTTCAGCAGTTAAAAAAACAGCACTGTCACTCAGCTTGTCCTTCACTATGGACATAGTCCGTCTCGGTCCTAGTAAATTTTGGAAGAGGTATCTAGATGTCATTTTTAGTATAGTTAAAGGTGGTAAGCCGGAAGTGGATCAATATTTAGAACACCTTAACTCCATTCATCCTTAGGTGAAATTTACTTGTACTCACAAAAGAAAGGCAGATCATTGTCATTTCTGGATGTCAGAGTTACGTCAAGACCAGATGGCACATTATCACACTGTGTCTATAGAAAGCCCACACATACAGATAGGTATCTACACGCTGCTTCACACCAACATCCTAAACACTTGATTTCTGTTATGGCTTCACTAAAAAACCGAGCCTATGCTCTTCGTGACCCTGAGCATTTAAAGCAAGAGCTAGACCATGTTTAGGAGGTACTAGAAAATAATGGATATAAAGTATCACCACATCAACTGAAGCCGTCGATAAAGAAGTGCAGAAATCCAGGCGTTAACAGGCATCCTGCATATTCGCCTCCTTTTTCCTCCTCATGCTTCTCGTACGTACTCACGATCTTTTTCAATACAGGCAATCCATTTATGGAACTCTCTGCCCCTTTCAATCAGGCAGTTCAAATCGCTGCCTACTTTTAAACGTAAAGTAAAAGCCTTTTTCGTTTATAATTTTCTTTAGTCTTCTGACAATATCTACTTACTTACTTACTACTCCTTTTATTCTTCATTGGCTCTCGGATCTGCTGGTTGCAACTGATTATGCATTTATTTTTCTTATTTATTTATAAAAATATTTTTATGTAAATCTTTAAATATGTATTAGTTTATATATTTTGTATTATGGTGTGTATTATATGATCATTTATTGACATTTAATTTTTATATAATGTGCACTTATCATCTTCTTTTATGTTTCTTTATAAAAACCTGTCCATTCCAAATTTGTTTTAAATAATTTCATCGCCATGCCTCTTCTTTCATTCTTCATGCTTTTCCTTACCTGAAGGTTGTCTGGAAGAAATTGCTACAAGCAATAAGACCGCCTAAATTGTACTTATAGCGAATATACATATAAGATACTATCCTGTGTAATTATGTTTATGGTGTGCAATAAAGTATTTTTATTATTATTATTATTATTATTATTATTTGTGTACACATTTTCTTCTCAGATTGCTCTGGTGTTTTCAAGTCAACACGGGCCTAAGCCAAGTGCTGCCTCTACATTTTAGTTTAGGTTTAACAGAGATGCTGCAGCTGGAGTAGCTGGTGAGTCAGTTACTAATGTGGATGATGATGGATGTGATGGTATGCTTGGAAAAGTGTGATTGGAGCGTGTATGGTGTGATTGGTCTGGATTGGTATGTGCAGTTGACTCCTGTTGTAAAAACTTTCTCACAATTCGGCAAGTGTTAAGGATTGTGTTGTATGTATGTGAACTTTGCGAGATTGAGTGTCAGAAGGGATTGGTGTAATTGTATTGGAATGATTCCAGTGGTTGAAAGAACTATTGGTACTATAGTCACTTCAGGCAGTCGCCACATGCGCTTAATTTCATCTTTCAGGTCTACGTATTTGGAAAGTTTTTCTGAAATAGTGTTCTGTACGTTGTGTGAATTAAGAAAAGCTACATCGATAATGAAAGCAGTTTGGTTCTTTTGGTCATGTACAGGTCTATTGTAGTGTGTGGTTTTGTCTGTAAGAATGGCTCGGTCAAAATAAAGTCTGCAGTTTTCGTTTTCGATTACGGGTTCAGGAACATATTTATAGTATGGTGTTAGTTTTTGGGTTATCATATTGTTTTTTTGTGCTAGCTTTTGGTGGATAATATTGGCAACTTGGTCATGACGATGTTTGTAATCTGTTTGTACTATGGCCTTGCAGGCCCCTGTTATGTGTTGAATGGTCTCAGATCCACCGTTGCACATCCTGCATTGATCAGTAGGTATCCGGGTCTCCATTATATGCTTTTGATAGTTTCTGGTTTCTATTGTTTGATCCTGAATGGCAACCATAAATCCCTCCGTCTCTGGAAAGAGCTCTCCACAACTCAGCCAAGCGTTCGACGCAGCTTTGTCGACATTACTTTGGGATAAGTCTTTGCGATGCCTTCCGTGGAGAAATTTACGTATCCAATCGCTGATTTTTGTGGCTATATCCACTTGTTTCTCATTGTGCTGAATGTTTCTATCTGTAAGATTTAAAGGAGTGAGTTTGGTGTCAGTTTAGGCTCTTGCATGATGTATGAGTGATGTTTTGCTTTGTGGTAGAAGTATTTGCGGAGTGTTGTGATCTGTTTGTTATGTAAATTAGTGACATCGATTATACCTCGACCTCCCTCGTAGCGAGGTAAAGTTTGTCTTTGGACGCACGCTTGAGGATGATGCTTTCTGTGTTTCGTCATCGTGGTATTAATTGTTCTTTGAATATTTAGTAATTCTGTCTGTTTAAAATACCAAAAGAATATGTTAGAATGGGTATCGCATATGAGTTAACAGCCTTAATTCACGAGAATATAGTTGAGATTTACATATAGAATTTAAACGGTGTTTGAACTGTTGTAACAATTGCATTTTTGTTTCCTTGTACTGAATTTGTCTAGCCTGATTGTATCCGAGATATTTATAAACTTCATAGTGGTCAAGTGAGCTTATTTGCCGTCCGGATTCTAACTGATACTGATTTGCTGGAGCATATGGCCAGCCTTAAAGGATTTAATTCTACACTTTTCTATACCAAAGTCCATGCAGATATCATTGGAAAACTTTTCTGTGAGGTTCGCTAAATTATGTAAATCGTGTTGTGAGGTTGCATAAAGCTTTATGTCGTCCATGTATAAAAGATGGTTTATTCGAGTAGTGATTGTTTGTGTATCAGTAGTGTGGTGGTGTTGTATTGAGTAGCCTATGTCAGGGTTGTTGGGATTACTGGAAAGTGGATTTAATGCAAGACAAAACCAAAGTGGACTTAAGGAATCTCCTTGAAAGATACCTCGGTTTATTTTGATTGGGTCTCTTTGCACTTCGGGTAATTTTAGTTTTGTCTCCCATTTATCCATAGCAACTTGTAGGAACGTCTGAATAACTGGATTATTTTTGTAAATTTCTAATATTTTTTGCAACCATGAATGAGGAACGGAATCGTATGCCTTTCTATAGTCAACGTACATAGAGTGAAGTTCAGCTTTATTCCTGTGGACCTGACGCAATATAACCGAGTCTATGATTAACAGCTCTTTGCAACCCTGCAAGCCATTTTAGGCAATTATAGTACAGTCACATTATAAAATTTAAAAAAAATGAGTGTATCCATATGCCTCGTCCATCTAAAGACGTCTAAAGTCTTCTCACCTCCTCTGTTAGTCTAGCATGTAACGCCACAGGGTGTCAGAAGGGTAATTAGTCAGCTTCAGCTCTGCCATAGCAGGTAACTGAGCAATTCTTATCATGCAAAATGCAAATTTATTTACTAGTAACGTAAGCTCAGACGTCGTCACATGAATATTTATAATCATGAACGAGAAAGGTGGAGCCGGCATAAGATAATACGGGATTAGTTGTATAATTAAGAGCAGTTATTAGTTGAACTTTAAAGAGCTTTCAGTTAAGACTTTAATTAAAATTAAGCACTCATTACTCATTGATGCTAAAACCTCATTCAAAGTAATAATCACATACATTTTCTTTTCGTGAGTCTAAAACTATTTTTTTAAAGCTTCTATACAGGGTGTTGTTTTGGTCAGCGACGCCCGACTCAGGGGTAGTGGTACGAACGATACCGATGCTAAAAAAATATAATTAAAAAAAAAATACGAAAAGAAATCGACCACATAATTTATTATTGCGATACTAGCGAGCGAGTCCAAACTACCAATGCCAGGTTGCCTCTTCGTAGCTTATTAGTTACGGCTAGTATTTCGTAGATTTTCACGACCTACGCGCGAGGGTATGAGTTTTCTCATTCGTTTTGCATTTGTTTAGAACGTTGTGAAGAGGCTTTCTTTTATAAAACTTGCGTATATTTTTAAAAAAAAAGTTAAAATAAACATAACTCAAACCATCACCCCTGAGTTGGGATCACTGACCATAACAACACCTTGTATACTGTGGGCAAAAAATATTTCTAGTTATAACTTATTACGCTTTACTCGAAGAAAGGCGAAGGGATTGTCTTAAAGCAGCAATCTAGGATCAGCACAAATAGCTACATAATTTTTGGGACTTATCTTAAAAATCTTTTCACTAGATGAGTAGTAAACCTTTTAAAACAGTGGCGGTTAGTAGCAAACTTTGCGCCCGAGACAAATTAGCCCTTTGAAGTTGTATCAAAGACCCTTCTGGCTGCCTGCACATAGTTTGCACAGCTAATCAAATTTTACCATCAACAAAGCGCCTGTAATCTTTCATCTACAATCCTTTGTCTTGTTTTTAAGGGTTAAAATTTATTGAAAGGGGCATCAGCCGAAATAATTTTGCAGTTACTTATTGGAGCTCGATTTTGGGGACTACACATGACAAGAGTAAGTCGAAGAGTTTTCGTGCACCTAATAACTAGGAAACATTTTGAATGAAAAACATACTCGAATGAGTTAATTTATTTCTAAAAAAAAAATATATCTTGATAACATGTCATAAAAGTTTCATTAATTTTTAAGGTTTTTATTATTTAATATATTTTTTTAAATGCTATAAATCTCTTATGTCGTTTCATTAAACGTACATTGCTCTGATCCCAAAATAAGTAGCTAATGCACTTGTGTTATGGAAATCAGACTCAACGGTGATACCACAACACCCAGACCAGAGACAATATAGAACATTTTGATTTCTACATTGACCCGACCGGGAATCGAACCCGGGACCTCGGAGCGGTGACGCCTTGAAACCAGCGTGCTTAGCCACTACACCACGTAGGTCGTCAAAACTCAAACAATAAGTTTGACGAACTTGTATGTAAAATACGTCCATGTAATTATATTTTTACATTTCTCGTATCTTACCTTTAGTTAAACCTTTAACCTCTGAAACCTCGAGGTCACTGACCTTCAAGTTATTGCCGTACATTGTTACATACTCTGTGCAAATATTGAATGGAGCGAATTTGTAATCAAAGAGGAGCAAATATGAACTTGGGACTGACATGCGGGTGTATTTAATTAATCACCATTCCGCCTGTCGTGTGTTTGTCTTTTGCTTTTGTTTAATAGCTATGGGTTGCTTGTCTTACTACAATTAAAGTGTGTTTGCTGCGTGTATATGGAATCGCAAATGTGAATATAGAGGTACAATCTTGAAGTATGAGTAATTACCTGTTTCTATGCTCTATACATGGACTATTAGGATAATTTCAACTCTACAGACATATGCATACACATTGTTTTGACCCAAAAGTAAGTAGCTAATGCAAATGTGTTGTGGAAATCACAATTGCTACCACAATTTTCGAACCCGAGCCAATATTATGATTTCTATATTGAGCCGACCGGGAATCGAACTCGAGCCTTCGGAGCGGTGACGCCATGAATCCCAGTGTGCTAAGCTACTACATCAAAGTCGTCAAAACGGAGTTATGATAAAAAAAAAAAGAAGTTTAGTATGGGCTAAAATAAATGCTTACATCTAACATAAAACTAGCAGCTACAATAAAATGTTCCAGTTGGATTTGTTCTAGTGCAAGTGCTTAGCTATAATATTGTCTAAAGTCTATACTAGACCACAGTCACGTAACAGTAAATCTAATGACTCGAAACAACTCAATCGCAGCCTAAACTCAAATCGCAGCTCTTGGCATGCCACCAATTCCTTGGGCCATTCGCTATGCAAGGCCATCTCTGCGCCGTACACCGATTTCTTACTCTGGATATGGTATGAGTAAATTCTTCGTATTGCATTAAAAAGTTTAATGACGTAAAGAAATAAACCAGATGCTCATGCTCGAAACCAGATTTTCGCTGCTTGTTTTCGAATTATCGTAGAACTTGTGTTTTTTATTACCTGTAGTTTGATGACTTTATAAATAGGGTATGAAAAAAGTACGAGCCAATTTTGAGATGGTTGTCAAACGAGTTTAGAATAAAGAAAAAATATATATACAAGTTTCTTTTGTATGCAAGATTCAACCCAAAACCACCCCCTTTGAATTTGGATAGTCCTTTTTACACCCAGAAAGAAAAAGATGGATGAGGTGAGAGATATTGCATAAAATGTCCACAGATTCCTAAAATTCTATTAAGGTAGTAAAAAGTACGAATACCATTCAAGGAGGTGGTTCTAAAATACAGGAAAAATATTGAAAAACTATTTATTTCTATTTTAATAAAGTTTATAAATTTACTCTTTATTGTGGGGTCCACGGGCGGCACGCGCGCATCACCAGTCCGTTGCCAATACGTACTTCTCAATACGTAGCCCACGTACAAGCAGTACTCGCGAAGGGCGCGACGCGATGGTCCCTATTTTTAATACTACCGTTATTTTACTGTTCTGCTGTATAACACATTCAAATTCCACAATGGCACGCATAATTAGTTTTGACATATGTTTTTTTAACACAACAATAAAAATAAAATAAAAATCACCCAAATCAATAAGACAAGTGACTGATATCATGGAATTTTAAAAGTTAATCCTTTTTCAGATTAGTTCGACCCGCAGGTAATCGCAATAAACTCTTTATTAACTGAAAACACAATGTTATCACTTGGGTTAATACACCGATGCCAAACCCCGCGCCGACATTACAAAATCGAATTTTCCTGTATACTAAAATCGACCCTTGTACTTTCATGTAAAAATGGCACATATTAATTGAATATCACAATTTTCTTAATTTCCTTGCTCTTTAAAATATTTTACCTTATTATATCAATGTGGTAAAACCCGCTTATTTAGCGTCTATTTTCATTGAAACTCGAGACACACTAAGGGTTCCGTGCCAACTTTGATTCAATTAGAGATCTACTTACTTCCACTTAGCCAAAATACAACAATATTTTGTTGACAGCAATTATAACTTAATTTTTCATAGTGTTTGTACAAACTTATGTTTGCGGTTGTTGAAAAGGTGTTATATCTCGGAAACTACTAGTTCGATGTCTGTTCGATGTCCAAATTAATTTTTGTTGAAAGTATTTTTTAAGATCTACATTCTATATTTAAAAAAAAATTCAATCGCTTAGTTTAGAAGTTGAAGGGGGAGGAGCATTTTACCACTCTGGAAGCGTCTACCTATCAAACGTTAGACTTTAAAATAAAATAGTTTTAGGAACCTCTACGTCATTATAAAAGACCTATCCAAAGACCCCACACGCATAGGTTTGACAAAAAAAGGTTTTGGTTTCATGTATGGGAGCTCCCCTTTAAATACCATTATTATTATTTTTTTGTATAAAAATCGGTAAGTGGTTAACAGGATACATTTTCTTACCAAATTTCAACAGTGTGATGCTTATAGTTACATAGTAAAGTGGTTGTGTCATACAGACGGACAGACAGACAGACAGACTTGATGAAACTTAAGGGTTCCGTTTTTTGCCATTCGGCCACGGAACCCCGAAAAAGCAGGAATACTCTTCTAGCGATTTAACAGCAATTCCGGTAGCCACAAGATTGGCTGTTTTAATATGCAGCCAAGGTGTCCGAGGTTCAACGTTTTAAATTGAGTCACAGGATTGAATACTAACTCTATTTTAATTACCTCATCTTGGAGGCATCGCAGGAACTTTAAGACGTGTAAATACGGATCAGCCCCTGATATTAGACGGTTTTAGTCTAATATCTAACAGGTTTATGAGAATAACATTGTTGTCTGGTTAACAGTAGACAAAATAGGGATTTTGACTTTGTAAGATACCTTAAAATGTTTTTAGTGTACGGCGACGTATACTTAATTACTGTTATTCAAGTCGTGAGTATTAAAGGCAACATTCACTACGTAAATATTAAATCTGTACTAGAAGTCGTGGACATGAGCATAAAGTAGCATCTCTGAAAATGTATTCAATCAATTTTTTTATATTATATAAAGTCGTTAAAATTCTCTTTTTTTATTATGCTATAATAATAAAAAAATCGTAAAATAAACTGTCCCTCACCGAATTTTCAACATCTTTTCCCAACGAAACAAAAGAGAACCAAGATCTCGGCCACGTCTTGAATTATTTAGTTCCCGAACTACAAGCCGGAACTTAAGCGCAAGTGTTTTAAAGCTAACGCCTCTTAGATGCGGTAGAACAATTGAAACTATGGCACATACTTCGACGTTGTGGGCACGCTTAATTTTATTAATTACTCCCAACTCGCTACGGGACTACGGCGTAGCAATAAATCTACTTCGCACGTAGCATCGTAGCTCGTAGCTCGTAGTTTGGTTAGGTTGCTTTGCGCTAAAATGCTTGTATATTTCTAAGACTTTTTGGCGCTTAAATGCTGCTGTTGCTCGCGTATCTTAATAGATTTAATCCAGTTTTCACCTCTTTTTATTTCACTATATACATGTTGTTTATTTACATTTAAATAGAGTGACATAACAAATATTATAGTTTGATCAGTTTGTTTCTCAAAACACAACTACTCAATGGTAGACTAAATGGCGGACGTATCTATAAGTCTATAAGATACCAGAAATGTCGCTTGGTTGGACCGTCTGCATGGTAGCTTGATTGGAATGAGCGTTGGCCCGTTTAGCCAAAGGTTCTGGGTTCGAGTCTCACCCGAGTTTCTTATTTCATCTTATAAGATACACAGCAACATTGTGAATGTAAAAATCATTCTAATCCATTATTTGTCAAAGTTGTAATTTTTATATAAAAAAATTGTCCGCATTCTGATCTGATGCTGAGTGCTTTGTACAAAACAGACTGATAAACAAAAGGATATACACAAAAAAAACATCTACCTGTAAGTAAACGTATAGACCCTGATCTTTTCATACCAACAACAGAAACCGTGAATTCGACCAATAATCCCATTTTATAATACACGCTCAAATGGGTGGTGGACCCATTTCAGTAACCAAACCGTAAAAGTTAAGCGCATTTCATAATCCCCGCGAAATCGCGAGACGAACTTAACGCGGCCTAGTATGCGCGGGCGATCAATAACCCAAGCTGTGTGTACTCCGCTTTGCGCTCGTCTAATCCGTATTTATTTCCCAAAACAGAGGAACAGCTGGTACAGTTTGCGTCCCGGAATTTATGTTCGTCCGCGTCGGGTCTAAGAAACTCACGTACACGACCCTATTATGGAGTCGTGCGGGAATTTCACCTTGTGCGTCTTTTAGAAGTTAATTTTTCACTGTCGGATATCTGTTTTTTCTTGTTTTTGTGTGCTGCTAAAACCATAATTCAAAGCCAGTTCCGGCTTTTAAAGATCGTGTACCTACTATGGATTTGTCATTTTCTCAAGTATAGTTGATTTTGAAACAGTTTAAAAGTCAGTCAGATGTATGCCAGGCAACTGCGCTATTTATAAGAAATTTTGTTGCTTATTATCTTCGATGGCGGTAAACTGCGTGATTGAAATATTGGGGCCCAGTGTCGGAAGTATTAAACATAGCTCACTGTAAAACCACCAGATGACGCTCGAAAATCGCTGATACAAAATTGGTGTTATCGTGTATTTATTGATTGAGGAGAATTTTTGAATTAAGCTTAAACTAATTAAATATCTAGCTACTTAAGTTAAAATGATATTTGATAAATAATTAAATTAGACAATTAAAATTGTCTACGGGAATTGTCAAACATTTTGCTTCAGACTTCGCCCGCTGGACACGTATCAATCTTATTTTATTCTAATCACACATCCAAAAAAATCAAATTGTAGGTAAAACCAAAAACAGATATTGCGGTGTCATAACTAGACACCAATTATGGCTACCCAGGTTTTCCTCCAATTGTTGACCGCTTCCATAATCTTACCCCAAATCTACAAGTCGGCAGTTGAGTGCGGTTCTATGTTTTGCTTATATTGTAGCCGTCTAGTCATCCTCAGTGACACGGTGGCTATCCCACAGCCTGGTAAAAGGCACAAACACAAATTTTATCGACATTTCACTGAGCTTTGTGATAAGTGACATGAAACTTTGGTTGTTGACGCTGTCTTTAAAAGGCCATTTAACGTTGACAGATGATTTTTAGAAAATAAAAGTTTATTAACAAGTTTTTGTTTATCATTTTAGATAGTTTGTACCATTTGGTACATTTCTAAGTCATTAATTTAGTAGAAACTAATCTTGTTTCAAAATATTTTCATAAAAGTAGCCATGGAAAGTAAAATTAATATTATGGCTCTGTAGGAACCAAGTTGAGAAAGCTAAGTAAAATTTTCGCCCCCTATTTTTTGCATCGGTTTCCTCCGTGGCCGTTCGGTTAATAATTCAATTGATAATGGACCCGCATCCCTGAGACTCGCTATCGAGACAACATTCTCATTTAAATAGTTCCTTTCAGATAGAGCGCCTCTTGAAATAGTTGGTGAAGATATAGAAGGCTCAAAGACAAATGAAGTAGCACCAAAATCAGTTGACATTTAACTACTTTAATTATTGTTTGGAACTGACACTTCGAACAAATTTCGTGCTCAATGAATTAACGCCACTTGTCATCAACTGTTATGATCGAATCAGAAATGAGGAGATACGTAGAAGAACTAAGGTAACGGACATAGCCTTGAGAATCAGTAAGCTCAAGTGGCAATGGGCAAGGCACATAGCGCGAAGAACTGATGGCCGTTGGGGCAGGAAAGTTTTAGATTGGAGACCCTTTGACCAAAGACGCAGCGTAGGACGTCCACCAACAAGATGGACAGACGACCTTACAAAGATTGCAGGATCAAACTGGATGCAGACCGCTAGTAATCGGTCGCTGTGGAAAGCCGTGGGGGAGGCCTATGTTCAGCAGTGGACGTCCTTTGGCTGATAATGATGATGATGATGATGTCATCAACGCATACAAACGGTATAATGTTCAACATTCAAATTTTAAGGAACATGTCACAATCTTGACATAAAGTTGCGTCATTTTTTTTTTCTTGGCATAGCTTCTCCATACGCAGTAACAACAACTAACTGGTTGTAGGTTACAGCAAGTGAAGCAAAATTAACCATGTCATTAAAAAAAAATTCTTTACATAAACTGCTATTCAGAAGGTTAAATTTAGAAATAAAACAGGATTTTGAAGTCGTTATTTGGATACGCAGCTTAAAATTAAGGAAAACATATCTATTGGATGTATTAATAGTTTAAATCATTAAAACGGGTAGCAAATGACTGTTGTATTGATGTTCTTGTTAGTTTCATGTAAAGACTGATTCAAGAACTTACTTCCTCTGTTTTTGTTGTGTCTTTGGTTATAAATCACGGTGAGATCGCACCACGGAGCGTTTTAAAAGTTAAGCTTCTCTGTAACCGTTTTTATTTGTTTTTGAATAGCACAGTTGGTTAGTTCGCATTCTCTTTTAAATCAGTTTGGATTAGCGGTAAATTTTAATATTAATAAGTTTTGTTTTCATTATTTAGATAAACTACTTAATGTATGCAGTTATTTTTAGTTCAGTGAACTAAGACTCTTAATTTGTTAATCAACGCAAACAGTGATCTCACAGATTAATATTGTTGTTTTTGATTGTAATCTATACGTAAAGATAACACTCTAAATTAGGTTACAAGTTTTACTCTTTTCTCTTGAATTCTCGATACATAAAGTAAATAATTTATCAAGATTGAGATACAATTTCAAAACTATAGCGCTACTAATTCTTCTGCAGTTAAAGGCATCGTTATTTTCACAACTATCCTTTTCTTATTAGTTTCTCCCGCAATTAGGGGCAGAAATGAAAGAAAATAACGTAGACAAAGCGGAACATAAGGTCGTAACACTTTCGTTTTAAGCTCAGGGGGCAGATTCTTGTGTAGTTCGTATACGAAAAAAGTTTACCGATCGAATTTTCGTTGTCAAAGAAAGGTTTTTGATTTCTCACAAACACGATTTCTCGATTTCGTCCATGTGGTATTTTTTACGTGTTATGTGTAACTCGACTTTAGGTAAAACGGTTCAACTCCCAATCCAATTACCACACTATAAAAGTTGGATTGACGCGAGAATCGCTACCTTGATTGTTTTAACATTAAAACGATCAAGTTAGCGATTCTCGCTAATACAAAAAAAATGGCTAAAATGGGTTCCGTTATTTGTATGAAGGACAAAGTTGTATTTGTTGCAAATATACAGTTGAAAATGTGCTTTATTTCAAAAAGTTCTAGTTCAATCTCGTTCAAACCGTTTTGCTTTGAAAGTACTTGTGAAGATCTACATTGTGTATTTTATTCAAAATTTTCAATAGCTTAGTTCAAAAGTTAGAGGGGGGTGGGAGGGTGAGAACGCCAATTCTACTGCTTTGGAAGCGTATATTTTACAAACGTTTGACTTTCAGATAAAATGGCTTTAGGAACCTTGATTTCATTTAAAAGACCTATCCATAAACACCGCACATGCATAGGTTTGCAAAAAAATATATATTTTATTTTAGTTCTATGTATGAGAGCCCCCCTCAAATGTTTTTTTTTTTCATTTGTTCATAGGCATCGTCAAGCGGTTGGCAGGAGACACTTACCTACCAAATTTTATCTATGTAATGCTAATAATAATTTCATAATCAAGTGGTTTTAACATACGGACGGACAGACAGACAGACTTGACGTAACTATAAGGGTTTTTTGCCATTCCAGAACCCAAAAAAGTAAAATCATGTTCATCTGAATGTAGAGGTATATTCACATACAGTAGGAAATAAATCGACAGTCATAAGAAGGGAGCCTAGAGTGGCAATAAGTATACTATAACAATAATTTAATGCTGACTAACTTACGAGCGAATTCTTTAAGAACAAAATAAACATGTGTAGGTCAGTCCTTTAACACTTCTTTCGCTACTGAAATCTGCTCAGTAGTATCCCAGATATGTATTTTATGTTGAGGGTTAAAGTTTAACGAAATGGTCTTTTGATTATACCAACTTCATAATAAACATGTTTCTACAGTTTTCTCTTTCTCCAGACTTAAGACTGGGTGCCGGAGCGCAAGTATTGCCTTTTCGTTGTTAAAACTGTTTGGGATATCGATCCTTCGATGGAGAGCTATCTGAGTTTTTCCTCTTTATCTTCTTAATGTAGATGTTTGTCTGTGAGTGTTTCTTTGGTCTGTTTGTATTCGATTGTTTCAAGAAATCTAGAAAATTGTATATCACATAATTTAATAACAAAGTCCAAGTAGTAGGTAAAATCTAGATTTGATAAGGTAAGGGGTAGGTATATAACAGGGTCTGAAAGGCAGACCCTGAAAATGATGACAAGATGAACTAGACCACTTCTGCGAAGATTGGCCAGCCCAGACCGGTAACCACAACCACCGGAGAAGTTTGGGGGATGCCTTTGCCCAGCAGTGGGACAGTAACAGCTAGGTAAAAAGGATATATCCTTGACGTTGCAGATATACAACAAAATGAAATCATTCGATAAAACTATATTTCTAAAGTCAAAAAAAAGTAGAATACGTATATCTTGTTGCACCTATATTTAGCTGATTGTCATTGCCAAAAAGGGGAAATTCCGTGAAGTATTCAATTTTCTAACAGGATTACAAAAAGTGACACGTTTTTGGTATTGACAATAATATGCGAATAAAGCGAAATTAAGGCCTGTGTTCAACAGTGGACGTCTTTCGGCTGATAATGATGATGAATAAATCCAGTTGCTTTCAAAAAACCAAACGCAACAAAAAGTTGAAAATATCAATTCACTGTTTTAGCGCAAGAAGTTCATTCGTCGCCTGATGTTTATAGAGCGTTGTTCTTTTAACCTGAAAACATAGATTTACAATACACTAAAGTATCGAAGAAGACTTTATAATCTGAAATGTTCTGAATAATATCGTGGTTCCCTTTCCAAAAGCAACGAGTATATGAGAGAGCATTGGCTTAGATTTACTGGCTCACCAGTTAAACTTTTTGCTATTCCGAAGTTCTGTTTTACGCGTGAACTTTTTTATTGCCACAACGAGTTCCTATAACTCAAACTGCGTAACGTGCTAGTCGCCAAAAACGATTCGCGTAATGGTTTCTCTGAACACTTCCAATTTAAAGGTACAAACACCCCAATTGGGGTGTCAGAAATGTTAAAACAAACTAACGTTTTGTGAACTAGGAGACTATAGTTCTGTTTTTGAGTTAACAGTTCGAATAAACTGATACGAGTTCTAAAAATAAGTCAATTGAAATGTAAGATTATTTATACTCATGAAAATTATATTGAATTTATGGTTTCGCACATATTTTTTTAATGTGTGGTGATCTCTTGTAAGTTTAAGGTACTGCTATGTCTGAGTCAAGATAGTATTCATTTCATTATAACTGAACTAATAATCTAAAAGAGGTATGTCAAATCATAAACAAAACGTTGAAGTGTGATGTGTGAGTTTAGTTAAGCGTTCTTAATTATTATACGAGTACTTTTCCTTAATTTTATCGTCATGTTGGTACATATAACAAAACACAGGCTTTAGAATCATACTAAAATACAATGCACAATGTCACGTCTAGCGGCTATAAATTAGTTAGTCTACGTCTTGAGGAGCGCCACAGGGTAGCTACATATTTAGAAAACGATGTTCAAAGCTATCCAGTTTCACTGTACGTTGCACAGCTGACTGATAGCCGGGGAAAGTCAAACAGCACAAAAAACAATTTATTAGTATTTTAGTTTATTTTAATCGAAAAAAAAAAACAAATGACGGAAAAAGTAAGCATCAAGGTTCATGTAAGGAAATAATGGTAAGTAAGAAAGGTAATGTCATTCTGAAATGAATAACTGATTAGATCGCTATTCCTCAACATTATTATTTATTTCAAGGAATTACTATTTCCTTGAAATATTGTGAATGAATGTGACAAGATGATTTTGAGGATATATTGCATCGTAATTATTACTGAAGTAAAAGGTATTATAAAAGGGACCATAATTCTTCTGTTTTTTTTTTTAAAAGTAGTATGCAACATAAAAGTGTTTAAAAACCGAAATTATGACCTAAGCTAAAGGTGCTACTAAAGGCCTCTTTTGATAAGATATTAAATATGAAACAAAATATGCTGTTTTCTTTATACTACCTCCCGAATGCAACTTCAGTACTAAAACTAGGAATGTATGAAGACTCCCGCAAGGATTCGGGATTGAATCCACTAAACCACGCCATTGATTTCAAACATACGATTTATGCTACTGCACTTAGCCGGTTTGAGTGATGTATGTAGTCGGGAATTCTAGGATTTACTTCTATTGTGAGTGTTATCTGTATCTTAATATTTACACAGGTATTTACAGCATTTTGCTACAGTTTAGATAATTGTGTGTTTGATATAGTAACTTTATATATAAATAACTAGGTAAATATTAACCTATAGATATGTTGTGAGATAAATATCTGGTTCATAACACACACTCAGAGAGATTTCAGCTTAGTTAATAACAAACCCGTTTCTTTTGACAGATTTGATCAAATTGTCAACAACAACATTTACAGTTGGAGTTTCTATCTCAACTCCGTGGGCTTTCGGCACCGAGCACAAAAAGTTTTATTTCAATACAATTATAACATAGCCGCGCAAAAACTTATTTACTTAATGTAAAATCATTCTTCTGAAACAACATTCAATCCTATTAAGGCCGTATCAGAGATCTTGTAACTTTCGCCTTTAGACTTGCAAAGAAAAACTCGCCTTAAAATTCGGTCAGAAAATAAGCTGCGGCGCCGGGACGGATTTACATAAAACTTGTTTAAATGGTAATATTAGAAGATGTCACCCAAGCTAGACGTCCCAGTGGAACTTGGTAAGGGCACATATAAAAATCAACCCTTGAATAATATTTACCAACGGGTAAAACCTCATCGAAGAATACTGGAGAACTTTAAGGCTGTGGCAAGACGGGAGTCAGTGACGTCACAATTTTGCACAGACCCAGAATTTTTGCATTTCAAGGTGTCCGATTTCGTGATGTCAGCTTTAGTGAAGTTGTTATGGAATTTATGTAATATGAATCAGTACTAATGCAAAAATAACACTAATGGCCTGTTTCACAATGTCCTAATAAGCTCTGGTTTGCTTTATCTGTCCAATATTTCATGCGAAATGACGTTGTATATAAATAATCCGTTGGTTAGTAGGTGTTGATTTAAAATATAGTAGGCAGGCATTTCGTTTCAGGAAATCTACTGAGAAACAAATATAGGTATCGGCCTAATGTATCTACTACACTAAACCATTGTTCGCAACTTGTCCAAAGGCTAAATGTACAAGTTTTATCAACAAAATAAATAGTAATTAAGAAGATAATACCTTGGGGAGTGGGGTGCGATGAGTTATAAGTGAAACTCGTGACTGGGGTACAAACTCAGTTGATAATACAGACGTGACTGCACTACTGGGGTTTTTATAAAAATTACGGGTTTCAAATACCGAAAAACACGTATATAACAGGGGATCAGGGTGTCGTGGCATACCATAACGACAAATAGTTACAAATTTATTTATTCAACTATATCAAACTTAACTAGATCTTTTTATTACTGTTGTTTTTTTGTTTAAATTCTGTCAAATTTTAGAGATTCAAACGCTTGCTTTCTTGATCTTTACTACCGCATATTTCTGCAGAAGAAGTGGTTAAAATAGTATTCTTGATAGATCTTTTATGAGAACCATACAAGTTTATATCGTGGGTTATCTTATTCTTAACTTATCCAATGCTTTCATATTGTATTTTCCGATTTAGATATATATAGATAGATTTAGATTTCCTGTTTAGTTTCCGATATTTATTTACTGTGGTAGGTAGAATAATATACATAAACATACATAAATAAATAATAAACATATTTAAAAGACGTCAAAGTAGAAACATAAACATCGTTTAAAACTCCAGTAAAACGTTCATTTGAAACTAAAGTTGCCGAATATATAACAAAGACAAACAAAAGGATAATTTCGCTACCAAACAATTCGTTAAGAGAATTACCGAATTCAGTCAGGACTGCGGCGAAGAAATTTAATTACACTTCATTGAAATAATTCACGTCTCTACAATAGGCAAAACAGGATAAAATACAGCTTAAGATAAGGATAAGAAAGCCCCCGATTCCGGTATTTACAATATGACTCGATCGTCTTTTATTTAGCATTAGTAGTAGTTCGTTTAAAGTTACGCTCGAAAATATGACACAGCTTACGTATGAGTATTCGCACCTAATTTTGTAAACACTGGGCATGATTGACGTTTTCTTCAGCAATGAAACAGGAGAAGTAAAGAGTGTTGTGTAGGTCACCTGTAGAGTTTTTGTATATTTTTCAAACTATGTAATGTTCTCAATATTTTATAGGCGACAAGTAGAAACATGGTTTCATGACTAAGGTAAGTCTTTCCTTTGGCGCAGGATTACTTCTCGAATATAGAGAATAGTTTTGTTAAAATTGTTTAAATTAAAATACGTATGCTATTAAAAATAATATAATCTTAGCAAGAACATTAAATTGTTGGTTTTTCTTGTTTTTGTAGTGTATGTCTTACGCAGCACTTGCAAAATTCAACAAATCTTGCAAATGTGGCGGTGGCCGGGTGGTATAAGCATGCGCTCGATTAGCGTAAGACACAGGGTTAGAATTTTGTCTGACACTGTTGCTTTTTACAAGTGCTATTTATGTTACATAAGTGCATTAAAATTAAATGAGCAGAACAGCTAGCTTAACGAAAAATGATAAGTATTGTAACGAAACGTGATTTTCATCTCTGTATTCTGTCTCTTCCAAGAGGCTTTTCTAATTGATTTTTGTCCTTGTGAATGGCGCGCGTCAGACACATCGAGATGGAGTTAGGGCAGGCTTCCTTTATGGAAGGTCGAGGACTCTAGAGCCAGGAGACAGCCCTTAGCTCAAGGTGTGCGTACACAGTAGGAAGTTTAGACGTGTGGTGTTCATAGTTGCTGGAATAAAAGAGGATTCGATTTATAACCTGCGATTTATGTAGAAGGATTGGTTCTGTGTGTTTATGTCACATGTTAGAAGAAAAATCAAAATTATATATGGACTAGCGGACACAGTAAACTTTGTTTCGCCCCCGGTCCCATCTTGCCCCGGGGCTCGTAATTTTAATAGATATTATCTTGTTTCAGACGATGTCAAATTTTCTCCTGACCTTCTCCTGACTATAACAACAACAAAAATGTTTTTGCGAAGTTGATCCGTTCACGCGTGATGTCATGACCAAGGAAAATGTGGATTCATTTTTATATAGAGAGATATGTATATTTGACATCAGTAAGGAATAAATTGCACTTTAGAAAAGATCTTTCTTTGTGTCATGAGTGAGGCTTAGTTACCGTAACTGTATTTTATCAGGTTTTATAGTCCAGAGTTTGGCTGATTGTCGATATTTGTCTTAGTGGAAGTATGTGTAATAGGGTCTAAGAGTATTGATTTTTTCTATTTATATGTTGCTTTATATTACCGGGTAGATTTACAAATCTGTACACTCATCGGCAGCTGACGGAGGCATCTTGCCAAACTTAAGGGCAGATGTCTCTACTTCGTAAGTACAGATATATCGCTTTAATTATAACACGAAAAACGCAAGAATCTTAACCATAATTATCATCAAATTAAGAAGAAAACAAAGAATAAACTTTGAAGGTTTTACGCAAAGTTACCAAAACAAAACTAAAAAAATATTATTGTCATTTTCTTAAATTTTGATAGCTGTGTGTACCTGTACCTACTAATTATATTATCGGCAAAAAAACATAGGTTATATTAACAATATGAAAATAGTGTTATGAACATAGTGTTCATAATATCAGTCAGTAAGTAACAGACAATCCAATCAAACAATTATATTACAATCGAACCTATAGCTGCTGTTAGTGTTCCATTAGACAAATGAGTACCCATCTAATTAATAGCTGAATTATTCATTAGCTAATTACACTTATCTAGAGGTACTCTGATGTGTGAATAGCTCACATATCGAAATAAATATTTGAAGTAATAAAACATAGTACCTAATTTTTGTGAGAGTTTTGTGTAAAGGCAATTTTCTAAAATAATATAACAATCTAATGATGGGGTTCGAGGCAACACATATTCCCGCTAAAAAGAGTGTTCAATTGAAATGAACAACTTTACGGATTTATTTCGCGCACATTTTATTTTATTAGAAATATATGCCTGACGTTTCGAATGCTATACAGAATTCGTGGTCGCAGGCAAGACTGGTGTTATTAAAAAATGTCAAATAATATTAATGAGTGATGGTACATTAATTTTTCATATCTATGTAATGACAAATCACACCTTAGTCTTGTAGTGACTTCGGTTGCTGTAAATAATAGCTCAATGTAATGTATTCGAAATGTCAGGCAGATAGTTTAATTAAAATGTGCGCGAGATAAATCCGTTAAGTCTTTCATTATAATGAGTAGTATTCGCGTAAACTTCAGACCCAAATAGAGTGTTCAATATTCATAAATGAGTTTGATTTTACTTACTATAGTACACAACCTATTTAAAAATCAAAACTAATTTGTGTTAAAACTTAGTTTTTTCGCGATATTTTACAACTATGTGGAGTTTATAACAACGATGTTTATTTGAATATTATAGCTAGTAATGCAACGATAACTCTTGCAACGAGTATGATATTGAGTTCACTGTTTATTATTTTCTTCGTCCGACTCACAATACTACTTGTCGAGTAGTCGCAAAGAGATATCTGAACACTTCGATGGCATATTGATCCGGACTTCAAAACCTCGTAGAAAAAATCGCGGATGGGTTTTTCATTTCAGAATCAGTCGTGTGTGAATCTGATTTGGGTTCGACTTATCGAGTGAGTGAGGCGTCGAGAGACGGCGGGTGCATACATTTTCACAAATCAACAACCCATGGAATAACCATCCGGTGGTTATAAAAGTTTTGCTACAGTGCAGTGATGGGATGAGAGGAAATAAAAGTTATAGAAACAATGTGGCGAATATAATATTGTACATCATTCTCCTGCACCCATTTCAATATATCATTACTTAATCTTAATTTCATGATTGGGAGATAATGCTTTAGAATTTAGTCTACTTTTATACATTGTTATTTTGTATAATAAATGTTTTGAAATATAAAATAAAAAATATATATCAACCTGAAATTTATGGTGCTAAATCGATGGGACATACGCGAAGGATGTATGGTAAGTAATTATTACATATACTTACGGTTTAAACAGAATCACAATAGATTGTGTTAAAATATTTTTAATAAATACTAAAAAAAAAATTTTTCTTTTTGTAGGAGTAGGTATTTCTTCGTTGTGCTGATGTAAGATTATATCCAGTGGATCTTGAAAAACGTGGTGTTTACTGTGAAATTTTAGTTCTATCAATAAATTGATACACGTTTGCAATTTCTAGTTGTACCTACCCAACTACCAAGATTTAGCGTAAATATGGAAATCCTTAGATAAGGGTGCCTTGTCATCAATCGAAAATTGTGATCTGTCTAATTGAAGTAAGTTTGCGGTCCCTATTGTGAGTTGTGATCGGGAACGAGAATTCAATAATTTCACCAGATGTGTATGTCCATTATTAAGATACCAATAACTCTAGTTAACTATAGGAAACTCTATTTAGGGCTTGTTTCAGCATCAAAAATAAGCACTAACCATGTAATATTTCAAATATGGAACTTCATTTCGTATGAAGTTTCAGGCAGATAATGGTAACCATAACTTATGAGAGCAGGCTATTAATCTTTTGATAGGAGAGAGGTTGAATAATATCTATCCATCCAAAGCGCAAACAGCACTTTATTGTCATCAACCTTATGGAATCACGTTACTTAAAGGGATCAGCAACGCCTCGGCATGGGATCGGCACCAAATAGCAAGCCTCGCCCCTTCGCGTTCTCGTGAATGACAGCCTGTTTAACACCCTGTTAGGATACCCTGGGTGGATAGTTGATGACCATTGGACGACTACTCGTAAGCGAGTTATAACGCAAACGCCGCTGGTCTAGAGTGGGTCCTGAGTTGATCTTGATTCGAGGTGATTATTCTACGAAAATTTTAGATGTGCAGTGCATGTGATTGAAACTCCATACTTAAACTATGGAGTTTCAATACAAATATTACGAAACGATGAATAGATATGCTTCATCCTTAAAACTAACGAAACACGCATCACACACTTCTGTGTCATTGAGGTACATACTTTATAGGTACACACATACACCCAATTAGGGCGGTCCTTGCGAAGCATGCATACACGGAAATAATAAAAAAAGGTTTAAGTAAACTCTTCACCCTTGAAAGGAAAGAAATCCATTTTAGGCAAACAATTTCTTTTTGGAGTCGGTGCTGTGATAGTTGATGCTTGATGGTCAAAGTAATGGCACCGACTCCAAAAAGAAATTGTTTGCCTAAAATGGATTTCTTTAGTTAGTAAATATTGTTAATAATATGCAATAAAAGTTGCACCTTATGACTCTTTTCTTTAAGAAGCTACAAACTACCTATCATAAGTTCTGTCATTATAATTACTGAACTCCTCCACCATCAGCTTAGCCCCACAAGATGTTGACTATCAGACGTAACAACGTGTCAACATTAAGATTCTAGTAAAAAAACACTATACCTGCGTGCATACGTTTACAATTTGAGGGATTCCCTCAAATACATTAAGATCCCAGCATCAGATCCCAAATTGGCAACAATGGGACCAACTAGAAGGTATACCCTCTGGGTAGGCGAAAGAAATTTACGAATCAGTCGACAAACGGCTGAGATATGAGGTAACATAGATACCAAAAAAAACACAGTGGGATTTATAACCTCGTCCTTTTTTGAAGTCGGTTAAAAATAAACAAAGTGGTTGGTTCTAGAAACAGAATGGGTACGTTGACGCAGTTTGTACGGACATTTTCATTTTGTACTTTAACCGTGAAGCGTTACATTTTGAATAAATTCCAGTATTTTCTTGGCGCTTTGACAAAGCTTTTAGAGGAGATCGTAACTCTTTAAGTACCTTCTAATTACCTTCCTCAGTGTTTTCTAATTAAAGCATACTTAGTGAAATTGTAACGGTACGTTGTTATTAGTTTGGGAGGTGAATGCAAAGTGGGACGTTATTTTTGGACAAGGTTTTTGATAGAATATTAGCATAAACGGTACTAAAGAATACGTCGCCTCATTCAGAAATAATGGAAAAAGACATGCTTAAATATACTCCCTCCTCATCAATAACCTAGTTTTAATATAAATTCAAAGTCGTATGACTTATGAATATAAAGGCACTAGCGGTCCCCCACGACTTCATCCGCGCGTTTTGAGTTTGCTACCTCCTCTCCCGTTACAACGTGATGTTTTATAGCCTTAAGCGTTTCTCAATAAATAAGCTATCCAACACAAAAATATTTTTTCAAATCGGTCCAGTAATTCCTGAGATTAGCGCGTTCAAACAAACAAACTCTTCATCTTTATAACATTAGTATAGATGTGAGTAAGAGACCACCAACCATAGTTGCGGTGCCAACTAAATTTTGATTGATTTGAGTTTTATTTTGATGCGGAGTTAGTGATAGAATGATGTAAAGGACAACTTTGTTCAAAATGAAATGCTCGTGATGATGAATGTATTTATTGAAATGAATGATAAAGATCAATGCGCGTGTGTTTAAAACACCTGCGAAAATAGTGCATTATTTTTTAACAAATTTATCAACATAAAATAGCTTGTAATGAGTAAACCATGTAAGATAGACATATTTTAATGCAGATTTTATTGTAGAACTGTTAATGCAGAATAATCTCGTCATAAATCATTTTGTGTAACTTAAACGGTTTACGCAGCGTACGCAGCGGAAGTTCTCAAAAGGTATATTTTCCCCCCGTTTTCTAACACTTTTCGTTGCGGCGCTGGATTTATGAGTTGTGTGTTGATTTTATATAGCTTAAAGCCTTTGTAGATAAATGGGCTATCGAACGATAAAATATTTTTTCAAATCGATCTAGGAGTTTCTGAGATTAGCACGTTTAAACAAACAAACAAAGAAACTCTTCAGCTTTATAACATTAGTATGGATAATAATTGATTATACTAAAATAAACTAATTAATAAGCATTTTTTCGAGGTTCAAACTTATGAAACGAGGCCTTACAACTAAACCTTTCCAAAGTTCGATGAAACCACTCTTAGGTTTTCTTGTTTGTAAGGACATGCCTCAGACAAAGGACTTTCGAGAGGTTTTGTTGGAACCAAAAATCTAAAACAAAGGACGACCTCATTAGGCCATGTTAGGTCTTACCGCCTAAAGAAAAGGGCACAAATTGCAGCGGGAATTTTGTAAGAAAAATACGTAATTACAGCATCAGCATCATGCAAGCTGAAATTTTAAGAGGACCCAAGGACGTCTAAGGATGTCTGCATGCAAGCCAAGCACGTAAACAGGTGCTTGATGGCTCTACACAACTTTTCCTTTTTTATTTCAAGCCTCAAGAGTTCTGCCTGACCGGATCTAGAGATGCTTCATGGAAAATCTTGAAAAGGAAAGTATTAACTGCGTAGTTTTTGGGCTTCTTATGTGATAGGTTGTTATTGTTTTAAGAAGCTGCAGGCATACGACGGATAGTTTTCACCAGAATGACAATGACAAAAGCCGTCACCTTTTGAAAGAACAACATGAATATATTTACCAGAGCGTTTGACTAGTGTGTAACTATTATGTTAGTTCGTTTCGTTTTTGGGTCTTGTTATCCTAAAGAAACACCCATTCACAAGAATCAATGCTATTCTATCAAACCCTTCAAAACTACAGCAACATAAAGGTTGATGCCAATTAGTACACCCTAAACGAAAGTCGTCAACGAAACAACAGTAATGGCAGCAATCAGATTCGGCAAAAAATGACAAGCTCTAACTTTTGAAGTTCTTAACGAAACAACAGTAATGGCACCAATCAGATTCGTCAAAAAATTACAAGCTTCATTATTGACCTTCAATGATTGTATTAGCTGCTGCCCGCAACTTCATTTATTAAATTACATTTAGATAAGTATGCTCAAATATTGTATGTGCGGTCGAGGTCAATCGCATTTAACCACTTTACAACTAAATCGCTTGCACACACGAAATTAAAACGTGCATCACTTCAATAAAACACGACGCGAGATGCAAGCGTTAATAGTAATATGGCTAGGCTGCGGTGACCTTGATAGTACACCTAGCTAATACCTAATGATATTTTGGGCATTTGATATTCTGTGCTTGTACTGAGAGACTACTTACATATTATTTAATTAATTAATTTAACTTTATTGTAGCACTAACGGACCCCGCGACTTCGTCCGCGTTTCGTGTTTACTCCCTCCCCTCCAGTCGCAGCATGATGTTTTGTAGCCTGAAACCTTCCTCGATAAATAAGCTATCGAAACACACAAAAAATATTTTTTCAAATCGGACCCGTAATTCCTGAGATTAGCACTTTCAAACAAAAAACTCTTCAGCTTTATAATATTAGTATAGATATTTCAGGTCGACAATCTGAGACAGCGTATATTCTCGTCTTGTCAAGTATATCGCAAAGCTGATATTATATCCCTTGATTAATATCCCGTGGGCTTACAAACAGGCAAACACGCGAGCTATGTAT
The DNA here is from genome assembly GCA_963924145.1 of Pyrausta purpuralis. NCBI lineage: Eukaryota > Metazoa > Arthropoda > Insecta > Lepidoptera > Crambidae > Pyrausta > Pyrausta purpuralis. Next base: position 7,837,580 of record OZ001655.1, read on the forward strand.
AATAGGAATGCTCTGTTTATTTTCGGCTTTGATTAAACGCGATATAACATTCTTGTTAGGAATAAATCCCATACCTACATACTTGTTCTGTACTATTTGTGAAGTATTAATTTTGACCTACAATATCGGTAGGCTGGTAGAGAAAGCCATCCGCGAATTGTACAATTTACAGTGCATTCAAGTTTAAAAAAAACCGGTCCAACGCGAGTTGGACTCGCGCATTGAGGGTTCCTTGCCAACTTTTACTGAATTAGAAAGTTCACTTACTTCCACTTAGCTAAAATGCCACAATAATTTGTTGACAGCAAATATAACTTTGTTTTTTATAATGTTCGTATGAAGAACAAAGTTATGTATGCGATGTTGAAAATGTGCTATATCGCAAAAACATCTAGTTCGATATCGTTCAAACCAATTTTCGTTGAAGGTATTTGTTAAGATGTACTCTATTTATTTTTTAAATTTACACTCGCTTAGGTTAAAAATTAAGAGGGTGGGGGACGCCCATTTTACCACTTTAAAAGCGTCTATCTATCGAACGTACGGTCGAACGGTACGGACAGACAGACAGACAGACTTGACGATACTTAGGGTTTAGTTTTTTGCCTTTCGGCTACAGAACCCTAAAAATATTAAAATCATCGTATGATTTTAATATTTTTAGGCACCACGTACGTACCATTACATACGAATGTAATATTGAAAAAAAACATACGAAACCTAGGTAGCTCTCGTATGTTTTCTCGTGGTAGGTATCGTAGGTACGATACTGTAAAATGTATGATAGTGATATTAGTACTTATAGATCTAAGAGTGGAATATTAAATCCAATGAGTACCTTTATTCAAATATTACAGTTAATATGTAATCGGATAACCGTGGGGGAGGCCTATGTTTAGCAGTGGACGTCCTTTGGCTGATAATGATGATTTAAATAGAACATACCTACAGCCTATTATTTTTTGTCTGTGTAGTATTAAAGATTTTTTTACGTATTTCCTGAAGAATTTTTATTGTGTTGCATTTTAGCAACACATATTATGCCGAGTTTTTGAATTTTGTGAATCTGAATCTGAAACCCACTAAAGTAAATAATTGATTATCCAATACCAATATATATGTAAACTAATAGGAAAACCCATATGTGTACATTAATTTTCAGTTCTCCGAACACAACGGCATTAAGCTCAAGGCCCAATCCCGCTACGCCTATAAGAGTTCCTACAGGATTACTTATTAAGCAGATTACGAAGAGCAGAAGTCGGGCGCGCCATCTCCTAAAATTAGAGTGCCCATTTCTTCACTTATTGACAGGATATTATACCTACTGGTAAATACCACTATTGCGTGTATTAGTAATCACAACTCGCATGATATAGGTAACCACGTACCTACTTCATATTATTGTATACTCATTCGAATTAAAGGGCAGCTATTTTTGAATCACTCGCGTCAAGATTGCGTAAGATATAAGATAGATAGAAAGCTCTTTATTGCACATTACATAAATTGATTTACAAATTAGTTTTAGGGAAATGTACAATTTAGGCGGTCTTATCGCTATAAGCGATCTCTTTCAGACAACCTTTGGGTAAAGAAATTATGAGTTTCATAGGATATTCATTGATTAATTTCCAATTTTCAACTTGGGAGTGATTCCAAAATAGATTACTGAATATTGTAAGTACTAACTTACATATTTTGCATGAATTTAATTGTTTTTTTTTCGCATTGACATGCCATAAGCAAGTGATTAAAAAATAGGTCTCCAGGTTTTATTTTTTAGTGAATAAACTTCTTTTAAACTGGTGGTAGTATAAGATAAGATTCCAGTTTATGTGTCGCTTTATAGTCGCAAAACTTTCGTTTTAAGATAAATGTATTATAACATCCCGCCCGCGAGGTATAGTATCCCTCATACATACCACCTCATTCTTAAAGCGAGGCCTTTGTCCAGCCACGGGACGTTTACAGGCTAACTTAACTTTATACTTTAATGTCTTTTCTTCAATTTTACTTCAGTTTGGATTGTGTTTTAGCCCTCATTTCATATGATCAACACTGTTACAGTACATTTCGAAACGAACACAATTTATTCGTCTGCCCAGAGTCATATGTCATCAAAACAGAAAAACAAACTCAGCTCGGACATTCCGTCTCTCACCAAACAAGATGTCCGGCTTTTTTCAGCAGATCTTGCGACCCCAGCCAAACCCATTGAAGGAGGCAGACGGTCGATGAATTTTTGAGTGGCCCGCCGTGTGAGCTGAAGGCAGGCTTCTGCAAAAGGAATCGTACGAATAATGAACCGCCGAGACACGTGTACTTGTATAATGAAGGGTTTTAGTGCATTGTTGATGACAGTCTGGAACTGAATGTGAAAAAAGATGTTGCTATGCAGGTTTTACGTTTCGAGGTTTGTTAGAGGTTTTGTGCTTGAAATAATATTTGGAGTTCTTGCTTCTTGCATGTTTTATCAAGGTGGTATAGAAAAAATCTGCTATTATGCCGTTTTTACGTTTCATGCATAGCCAGTTTTGTGCTTGAAATTTTATTTGGATTGCGTTAGCAGTCTGCTTTACAGTATGAGTTATCAAGAAGTTCAAAAATACCACGTTGATTTTAAAGAATTATGATAAGTTTAATTTATATTTTTACATTAGTTAATTTTAATCTTACGTAAGTTTACTATACTTTAGAAGACAACCAATTGAGATTTGCTATCGGCGCGGGAAATTGTTTATAGTGCTCAAGTGTGTGCGCAATCCACAAGAGCAGTGAGACGGCAGATCCGATATGTTGGACTTTCTGACTGGTTGAAAAGTAAAACGTAGCATCAACAGAATAATTAATTTATTAAAATATAAAAAGCAAAACAAACGCCAGATTCTAGTGACCGAAACAGAAGAACAAGAAAACATATTTTCAAAAATAAAAGTAAAAGTTTACATAACTTTGTTGGATGCCAACATGATATGACCAACACGACGTGATAAATGATATGGAAAATGCTAGTATCACTTAATGAAAAATCATGTTAGTAAGTACGAGTACGTTATTGACCGACTGACAATCAAATTCCGCTGTAACATGTATTCCGTAAAAAATAGTTTGAGTTGAAACTAGATCTGATAAAAATCATTTGAACACATTTCGTAGTTAAAATATTTTGGCAAGACATTATTTTGTTTACAATGTCCCAATACGTTTTCAGATAAAAAAACAGCGTTCTCACTACCAACATTCGTAACTCGTAATGTAATCAAAATATTCTCGTCGAAAGAGACGCTGAGTGATACGAGGTGTCGACGCCGGGAACATAAGAGATTAAAAATTTGTTACGTAAATGAGTTTTCTTTTTTCCTTGCAACCGCAGATTTTAGCCGAAATATGCGCCGCGACTCACACGGGCGCTCAAAAATTCAACAGCGCGTTTGCCACGGGCTTATTCTGTAATATCTAAGCTAGTTTAGATATTTTAAGTTGCAGTCTTGATCATTATTGACTATTCATTGGTAGCTTAAGTATACGTAGTAGATATCTTGTTAAGTATTGTAATAAAACTAGGTATTTGTATTATTTTCAAATTGATCTCCTCATTATATTTTTAAAAATTTGATGACTAAAATCTTTTAAGATTAAATAATTAAAGCATTTGTCTTTGGCATTTGTAAAGTTCGCCATAATACATACACACATTTTTGTTGCAGAAAAAAATATTTCGCACGATTAACGGGCCAATTAAGATAAAACTTTCCAATCTTGAGATGTTTTACTGAGAAACCAAGATTTGTAATTTCAATTTGTAGTTTTTTTTATTAGACAAACATAGAACTTTCGTTAATAATCATGAATATCTCGCATCATACTAAAAGTAGGCAATTCGAATACAGCCATTTTCGCAGTTCAGGAGGCAGAGGCGAGGTCTCCAGACGGTGTCTGATGAATATTTCACTTCATTATTACAGTCCGTGCTACGTTTCTTGTGCAATATTAAAAGTGGACTCGATTCTAAAGAGACCGCTTGTAACAATCGCAAATTAACTGCATGGAAAACATACAGCAGCGGAATGTTTTCACTTCTTAGAAGAATACTCGACTGAAATTTAGGACATTAATATCATTTTGAAGATGGGATGAAATGAAATATCTTTGTTAAGTTAGCTAACACCGAAACTATGTAGTTCTTACCCTAGAGATTACTCTTAACGTTTTCACGTTTTTGTAGAACACAGGAATACTTTCTTACTTTCACTTAATTTGGTTCTCATTCTACTCTTTGAAAAAAGACATAAATAGTCAGAATAAAAGTAATTGATGAAAGATGAGACAGGAGATCAACATAACAAATATTGATAAAAAATACAACAAAATAGAAACCACCTATTTTGAACTCTGTTGAAAATTGAACAATATTATGTGTGAAACCGTATGTTATGATGATACAATTACTTGGACAAGAGCCAAAGTGTTTACTATAAGAGAACCATTTATGGAAATTAGATATCACCAGATGGCCTCTGTATTATGTTATGGAAAAAAGTTGTTTCTCCAAACGACTTCTCCACTAGTAATATTTGCATAAAAAGTTGGGTTTTGTCATCTTATCTTCTTAGCATCTGATAACGATTGGTAATACACTTTGTAAACGCAATGCCTATTGCGTTTACAAAGTGATGATTGAAAAAAAGATTTAGACAACTACAGATTGTTTTCTTGATGTTTTTCTCAGCTTTAACTGTATGCTAATTTAGACACATAATTTCAAATGGTTTCTTGAATCCTCACCGCATCCAATCGGGTCTGATGAGGGAGTTATCATTTTTGGGGACTAAATGTTATTAATGTAACCGAGCGCAGTCAGCGTCTCGGGCACCCTTTTCTCTTACGTTTCTAGACTAAAAGCCTTATGTTTTGGTACAGGTGCTTAACTTTCCGCGATTCATTTTTCATTTGTTTAATAATTGTCAAGTCACACCGAAAGCTTCATATGTCATAGGCGTTTTGTAAGATTTCGTATGTACGTACTTTTAATATGATTTGCATCGGAATTTTAAAACTATTTCAATTATGTATTAAGCCAAAGGCAAAATGGATAGTGCAGTATATTTTTTTAATATGTTCACTTTTCAATGACAATGTGAAAGCCGTTTAGGAATAGGAATACTCTTAATTTTCCACGGGCATCAGGAAATGCTCGCGGCAAATTAATGTACTTATATAGTTCGATTGCCACTAGCGTTGCTATTGTTCAAAAAAAAAAGATGATGTATCAGTAGCATTAGTTATACTTTGGTTAGACAATCCTAAGTCTTATTTTATAAAACATTAGCCACCCATCGGCAGGGCAAGAGGTCGCGGTGGCTAAAAGACATTACGGATGAAAAAAATAGGAGCCGTGAGTACCTAAGCATCGCCGGGACAAAGCGATCGAAAGTGTGAACTCACCGAGAAGCCTGTTTATTCAGAACTTTGTAGCGATTGACAAGCCATTTTCTGTCACTTGAACCAAGACCTCAAGATACGTTCGAAAGGTAGAGGCGTACGTAAATTTCATTTACCGTTGGAAAGTGCTGGGCGCTTGGAACGCAAACTCCACTTAATTACGCACATAAATTGAGTGCTCTTCCCTATACGATAGATGTGGCCGCGTTTCAACTCATAAAATAACGTTTCTGTACATTACTGGGTACACCAACACGTAATACGAGATCGTTATTGAATTAGGATGGCCCCCGTTCCGCGGGTTGTCGAAAACATGTGACGAAAGAGTCGAGGCGGGAGACATTTTGGTTTTAGAGTGTGATATTTCGGAAAAAATAAAGAATTACTTTGGCTACTTATAAAATGGGAACATTTTAGTGTTTATTCTAAGTCTCTTTCCGGAGTTTTTTGTATTTAGTCAAACTCTACAGAAAAATTAAAGCTATTGGTTTAGAATGTTTTTAACACTCACATTGTCATTTTTATATTGATAAAGATGAATTTATTCTGTAAACAATAACTACTTGGCCCTCTGTTGCATAAACAGTCGGGTAGATGGCGCTAAACGTCACGCGTAATGACGTATTCGTAAGAGACCACTAATTTCGCAAGGTCGGACAGACAGCACGGTAGCTCAATTGGTAGAGCGTTTGGCCCGCTTAGCCAAAAATTGCTGTTTCAAGACCCGCCCGTGCGCAAATTTTTGGTTTCTTATTTATCTTTATGAATAAAAATTAAAGCTACTAAAATTAATAGACAATTGTAAACGAAATCTATGTGGTTATGTTTAATGTGTCAATTGGTTGGTATTGTTTTGTAGTGACACAAAAGTAGATAAAATAAGTACCGCTATAATGGTCTGGTGGGTGGATAAACATGATACTGATGAAGAATTTAAAGTAAGTTAATTAAAACACTGCCATTTGCACATTGTACGGCTGAGGAGTGGATCTAGCTACCCGAATTAGTGTTTCCTAATGATTGCAATCCGATTTTTTGAAGTTGCGAACAGGCGTCTTCAAGACGAGCTCGTTCCATCTTCAACTCCGTCTTAGTCGCACTTGGCTTGGTATGGAGTCAAGAGCAAACCCATAGTCAAAAACCCTTAGATTGATACATTTGGGTACACTTCAGATTTTACTCCGAGAACGCTTTCACACTTAGGCGCAGCCCAAATAAAAAAACATTTTATGTATGCGATAATTGCATAATGCTGATAATTAGCAGCGCGACTGTCTCGCGCGACTGTCTCGCGCTGCTAGAGTCGCCTAAATGTGAAAGCGCTCTAATAAGTAAATGTACGAAACAATTTTCAGGTTTGTGACAAATACAACATACAAGAGGATAGAATATTCCAATCGGTAAACGTGATGTTTAACTTTGGTACGAAATAAATCAATCATTTGATTAACATCTTTGAGTAAATCATTGAAATATTAATCAAATTATTTTAATAAACAGGTGAAATATTCAGTGATGGGTACGACATTCGTTCGTTATCAAAAAGTGGAGTTAATATTTTTAACATTGATTTAACAGTGCACGATGATATATCATATCGTATTATAATGAAAGCCATTAATGAGTCTTACAAATTGCCTGAAATGTATTCAGAGCCTTTCCCAAATCCTGTGTGTGTAGCCGTTACTATGTCGATCAATAAACCTGTACCTATAGACAAAGAGGTGAGATTACAATATCATTTTTTTCATACCTTTTCAGCGGTGGAAGTCTCGACTTCATTCATTTGTTAAATACCAGATGGCACTCGAAAAATGATGAGATAGAATTCGTGTTTTCGTGATTTTATTGTTGTAATTTAATTAAAAATATCAATCAAGAAAACACGAAATATAATCTAGAGGTTTTCGAGCGCCATCTGATGTGAAACTTGCTTGATAATGTCGAAACTTCCACTGCAGGTAACTGTGAAGCCATTTTACTTTAAGGATGGATGACGAGGATAGATAGAAATAAATGCTGTGAATATCGCACTACTGGTTTGAATCGTACATTAATTTGCTTTTTTTGCCTAGCGACACTGACGCAGGCCTAACCACACGAACCGATACCGCGTTGAGTATTTTTGAATAAAATGAGAAAAAGTATTACCATTTTTTTTATATGTTGATTGCAGGCTGACGTCATTATATTAAAAGACGTGTTGTATGGGCAAGAAGTAAAAGAATTCAAGCAGTCGATTGAAGATTTTAAATTGCCTCTTTTAATATGGGTTTCGACACGTCATGCTGATAATAACATTATAGATTTAATTCAAGTCAGTTGTAATCATAAATAGATTGAGTATATTTATTTATATATTGAATTGAGATACCTATTCTTAAATTAAATAACAAATTGTTTTATTAATTATTGATGTTTGTGTAATTTTAGGTTTCCCAAGGAATTGTTATAGATAATTCGTCACTAAGTGAAGAATACTCAGAGGATCTTATACAACTTTGTAGAAAGGTAAATTGTCGTTGTCTATTATTATTGCGAATCCCAAATAATATTGTGTGTAACTTAGTGAAAATGTGGCTGTGTTCAATTCCAGTATAAGAAAACACAATTTTGCCTAAAACCAGAACTATGGGAGGGTGATGTGATGTATACGGGCCTAAAAAGAAAGCTACTTGTGGTAGCTTCAGAGATGGTCAAAACTCAAGTCGATGGAATTGTTATAGAGGGTCATAAGAAAACAATCACACATCAAACAAAAGTCATAAGGAATATTGTAGAAGCTATGCACTTGGCCGAAGATGGATTAGATACAGAAAAAGAGTTGTATTTGTTTAGAAAACAGGTGAGCTGTCGATACATATAAAGAAAATGTAATGGTTTTTACATAAAGCCCGTAATTAAAAACACATTTGCGTTCATGCGCAAATATGTTTAAATGCGCAAATATATTATGATGTTTTGATGGCTCATACAGCAAAGCTAATAACTACAGTGTTCCAAATACATGGCCATCAATCGTCACTATACACTTGTCCTGCTCCTAGTTTCTCTAGTTTTCTAGGGGTTAATGATCTAAATATATAACTGGTTATTTCATTAACACCATCATGTTTATCATGTTCAAAAATATCTACACTATTATCATCAAAGTTGTTCACTCTGTTACAGTTAAAACCCCCGCAGTTGGTTTCAATGGCGGTAGCGTTTGCTGCATCAGAAGCAGCTTTAAAGATTCAAGCGGCAGCCGTTATTATATTGACTTCTTCTGGAAACACGCCTCGACTTGTTTCTTTTTCCGCACCACCGTGCATTATTCTTGGTGTCACTACGAGAGAAACATCGGTTAAGAAAATGCATATGTTTAGGAAAGTCATCCCTTTGCTATATACAGGTATGTTTAGTTACTGTATTACTTTGGTATATGATTCGAGTTTCAACTGATGAGTGTTTGGGATTAAAGTTTCTAATGTTAAGTTTTTTTAGGCCTTAGAAGGTTTTATGCAGAAATCATAAAAGGTTTAGAACTTAAGATTTTAAAGTAATATTAACATTTCCATACACAAGAAATCACGTGGAAATATATAGAGCAACAACACGTAACTTCACGTAGGACTTTAAATATAATTCTTAAGGTAACCTAATTGAAACACATCACTTATCTCGGACTACTACATTAGGTAACTTGAAACAAACATCAGAACGTGCCAGGCCAGTTCGCCTTAAAAACTAGCCAATGCCCCAAAAACGAGTTGCCTTGCAAATATAAACACATATTACCGGTAATGTGTAATTACAGAGTCTCGAGTTTCCAACTGGTCGGAGGAGTGTCGAAAGCGGGTGCTTTTTGGCACCGAATTCGCCGCAAGAGTGGGCCTTTTCGGTGATGGTGCCAAATTAGTGGTGCTGGTACCCTCGGTAGATGGCTTCGGGTACTGTGACACCTTTTATATTGTCAGTGTGCCGTTCAAGTGTGACGAGATATCTGAGTAAATATAGAATTTAATATTTTTTATTTTGACTAAGTATTACTGTATTGATGAACTGCCAGAGTAGACCAAAAAACGACTTAATCAAGTCAACATAGGACTCATTCCCTACAAAGGCTTATCTGTATTAAGTAATATACTTAGGGCCTATTTTACAAACGTTAGATAATACTTATCTGACTGAATAATTAAAAAAACAACCAATTTTAAAATGATATACAGGGTGTTGATTTGGTCAGCGACGAGCGACTCAGGGGTGGCTGTACTCACAGCTGTACGATACTGATGCCAGAAAAATATATTAAAAAACTATTTTTTTTTGAAATGGAAAAAACCCATTAAATCATTTTTTTATGAGGTACAGCGATAGAGTCAAAACTATCAACACCAGGTAGCCTCTTCGTAGCTTACTAGCTATGGCGTAGTATTTCAAAGATAAGCGCTAGCTACGCGCTAGGGTGCGAGTTTTCCTATTCGTTTAGTACCCCTTCACATTATTAAAGAAGAGGTTTTTTTTTAATGATTTTATTATTATTTTAGAATACGCATGACTAATGTTTTCATCCCTGAGTTGGATGTCACTGACCAAAACTACACTCTGTATAAATAAATTAAAACTGACAAATTAGGCGTATTATATTTTATTTCTCGAATATCGCTTATCTGACGTTGGTAAAAACAGACCTTATTCAAATTTAAAGTTAATATTTTAACCCCTAATTTCCGAGTTTCGAAACATCTTTATACTAGTTATTCTTAATGAATATATACTTCTTCTTTAGTCGTAGATATTACATTATAATGGACTAATAATAGGTACTCACAGAATTTAGTGTAACTAAATTCCTATTAGAATAGTTAAACAAACACTGGCACTGTTATGAATAAACGGATTGCCCTACTAACTAGATTTGCAATGTTTACGTTATTAATTATGAATTGTGTGCATAATCACTGCGGAGCCACTAAGCAAATATTTGAATCGACAGTTGGTTCGAGCAAAGTACTGCCAACTACATTCAGTAATTGGTGTAGTGGACCAACTTACTGCTATTTGATTGCTATAGGTTAATGGGTTGTATAGGACAGGGACTTATAAGCAGAATCAGTAATTAGGTTTAGGTTTAAAGACATTTATTCTCATTAAAACTTACATTAAGCCACTTACACTTACCATACACGAATGCAGTCGTCGCACAAAATTCATTTTTTTTCAATTCGAAATGGGTTTGCTCTTGACTCTAGCCTACACCTTATTGGGCTTATACAGAGTCGATGATGGAGCAAGCTCACCCAGAAGAAGCCTGTTCACTCTGTTTTTGAAAGTTTTCGGGTTCTATTCCCTTGGGAACACTGATGCAGGCAAAGAGATTCACTCTTTGCGACTTCGTCCGCGTGGAATAGTGACTTTGGGTAGATTTTTTAATTATTTAGGCTAATTATTTTACAAATAAAATATACCGCGAATATGTTGCAGCAATATTCTCAAATAATAGCATTCAGTTTGAGACGGATGGACGTTGTAGACGTGGCAGACTGACGAGAAAGCGGAGTCCTTTTTCTAGGCATTCTACTTATTAATTCAGTAGGTACTTTTTTATTAAAAATTATAATTTGGTAGGTAATTTAAAAATGGCGAGAAGATAAACAAAACTTAACAATTTTGTTATAAAAAATGTCCAAAACTTCAAAGAAAAAAAACAATACCCAATTACAATGAAATCAAAATTTGCATTAAGATTGGTAAATATAAATTAAGTCAACCAACCTATTAATTCAGCATTCATGATGTAATCAATCACTTTACAGAGAATAAGAAGAACAATATCAAATCAAATTACCTACTACAAAATCAAATTATAAATGCACATTTAGATTTAATACCTACCTCCTACCTTCTTAAAATGGTACTTATTACTCAGTCAAGAAAAACTTTTATTACATGCTGAGATGAGCTATCGCAGTTACTTATACTTGCATAAATCAGAAGAAAGGATAACAAAAGTAATTACCTACTCAATCTATTAAACTTACTAATTAAAAGATGCATTCAAAATTAAAACCCACTCAGTGGCGAAAAGAAAACTTTAACCTGCATAAATCTGAAGAAAGAATTTTAACCAAAAGTATTACTGAATCTACCTAATAGAAAATATCTGCAATCAAAATAATGAGCTCAAGTCCTTTACTACTCAGTAACGAAAGGAAAACTATGTATTACGCGCTGAAATCACTTGAAGTATCGCAAAAAAGCAGTTGCGCGGGACAACCGTTCCGTAGGGAGCCGACTAAATTAATCTAATAGGTATGTATAAGGAAAATATTTCAACGCAAAACACATATTTTAATGTAAGTGAGAAGCCACCAACCATACTTAGCGCAAGCTCGCGTAGTAAGTACTTAAGCTGCGAGTATTATTTTGATGTAGAGTTATTTCAAAACTGTGATAGCTTCTAAGATACCTACTTATTGAAATCGAATGATGTGAACTTTGTTCAAAATGAAATGCTCGTGATGATGAATGTATTTATTTTGATGAGAATCAATACCCTTGTTTATAAAACACCTTCAAAAATAATGTTCGAATAAAAATAGTAAAATATTTTAACGCAAAACATACGCAGTTTTATTGTAACTAAAAAGAAGCCAGCAACCATAGCAATTACCGCAAGCGCACGTTGTACTTAAGCTGCGAACATTATTTTGGTGCGGAGTTATGTTAAAACTGTGATAGCTCCTAAGATATTTATTGAAATCAAATGATATAAGGGGCAACTTTGTTCTAAATGAAATGCTCGTGATGATGAATCTATTTATTTTGATAAGAATAAATACCTGTGTGTATAATACACCTCTAAAAATATTGCATTATTTTTTTACAAATTTATTAACATAAAAAAGGTTGTAGTAAGTCAACCATAAAAGATAGACATATGCTGTCGCGGACTTTATTATAGAACTTATTATAGAACTCTTGATGCTGAATAATCCTGTCATACATGTTTTTTGTGTAACTTAAGCGGTTTCCGCAGCGTACGCAGCAGAAGCTCTCAAAAGGAATATCTTTCTCCCGTTTTCGCAACATTTTTCATTGCTGCTGTGGTCTTATGAGTCGTATCTTTATGTTATATAGCCTAAAGCCTTCCTCGATAAATGGACTATCCAACGTAAAAATATTTTTTTAAATCGGGCCAGTGGTTTCTGAGATTAGCAGGTTCAAACAAACAAACAAACTCTTCAGCTTTATAATATTAAGTATAGATATTGCGAAGCGCTTAGTTTGCAACAGTTCCTTTCATTTTAATAAATTAATAAGTTACAAAACGCGCACACACGCAAAAACTAAAAAAAAATAACTTAATAAGTATTTTTCAGCTAACTTAGCTGAGGTAGTATTTAAGTTTTGATATTTATTTTAGTTAGAGACTCTCAGTGATCCCATAGTCAAACTATGTAAATAGTTTTGTGGGACTAGTGCTATTTATTGTAAAACATTGTTTGATTAATAAATAAACAAATAAATAAATAACAGTCCTTAACACAATCCTCCTACTATTAACATACCAAATAGGTACATTGATCACTCTCTGTGACCTTTGATATGGCTTGACAGTCGTCTTTTGAACATGTTGTATCTATCAATATTTTTTATGTCCGGGAAAATTTTGTTATAGAGGCGCGATCCTTTGCATATTATCCACTCGACTGTCCGCGCTGTCAGACTATGATGTGGGAAAACTGTCCGGCGATATCGCGCGACGGTTGCATGATAAAATCGCGCGACATGTAGCGCGATAAAAACGATTATATAAAGAAAAGTATAGTTGTGATTACGAAAACAAAAATACTGGTAGATAGGTAATAGTTATAAATATATAAAAAGTTGAAAATCTAATACACTTACTATACTATAATATATACTATACTTAATTTATATATATACTATACTTAATACATAATTTTCAAGTGGTGGGCACTGTAGTACCACGGACAGTTTACCGTAAAAAAGAAAATGGCACTGTAGTGCCATTGGACTGCCGAGCGGTTATTGTGGTTCGAACATACTTCGTTCGAGTCTTTGGCAAAACTATGAAAGTCGCGCGTCGAATGCAGGGGCCCAGTCGCCAGCACATCAGGTTATACATTTTTGTTGAAAACTAACTTTTAATACAACCGCATAAGATACCGCTGTGTTTACCTTGACGTGCTGTTGTCCGTACTTTAACCTAAAACCTGCCTAGATAAATAAGCCACCCAACAGAAAAATATTTTTTTATTGCTTTAGAATGTTTTTAACACTCACAGTGTCATATTTTATATTCATAAAGATGAAATAAGAAACCAAAAATTTGCGCACGGGCGGGACTTGAATAGCAACCTTTTGGCAAACCGGGCCAAACGCTCTTACCAATTGAGCTACCGTACTGTTAGTCCGACCCTGCGAAATTTGTGGTTTCTTATGAAAACGTCAATTGCGTGACGCTTAGCGCCAGCTAGCCGTCTGTTTATGAAACAGATGGCCCAAGCAGTTATTCTTTACAGAATAAATTCAACTTGGAAATTGATGTCGCTTCGCTATCTAATGCTTTAGAATGTTTTTAACACTCACAGTGTCATATTTTATATTCATAAAGATGAAATAAGAAACCAATTTTTTTTTTTGCAATTGACGTTTTCATAAGAAACCACAAATTTCGCAGGGTCGGACTAACAGCACGGTAGCTCAAATGGTAAGAGCGTTTGGTTTCATAAACAGACGGCTAGATGGCGCTAAGCGTCACGCAATTGACGTTTTCATAAGAAACCACAAATTTCGCAGGGTCGGACTAACAGCACGGTAGCTCAAATGGTAAGAGCGTTTGGCCCGGTTTGCCAAAAGGTTGCTATTCAAGTCCCGCCCGTGCGCAAATTTTTGGTTTCTTATTTCATCTTTATGAATATAAAATATGACACTGTGAGTGTTAAAAACATTCTAAAGCATTAGATAGCGAAGCGACATCAATTTCCAAGTTGAATTTATTCTGTAAAGAATAACTGCTTGGGCCATCTGTTTCATAAACAGACGGCTAGATGGCGCTAAGCGTCACGCAATTGACGTTTTCATAAGAAACCACAAATTTCGCAGGGTCGGACTAACAGCACGGTAGCTCAATTGGTAAGAGCGTTTGGCCCGGTTTGCCAAAAGGTTGCTATTCAAGTCCCGCCTGTGCGCAAATTTTTGGTTTCTTATTTCATCTTTATGAATATTTTTTTAGTTTAGTCCTGAGAAAATAATCGGTTTTTCCTGAGATTAGCGCGTTCAAACAAACAAACTCTTTAGCTATATAATATAAGTATAGATGACTGCTAAGTAGATGAATCGAATGCTTTGGAATGTTTTTAACACTCATTGTGTCATATTTTATCTATACTTAATATTATAAAGCTGAAGAGTTTGTTTCTTTGTTTGTTTGTTTGTTTGAACGCGCTAATCTCCGAAACTACTGGCCCGATTTGAAAAAATATTTCTGTGTTAGATAGCTTATTTATTGAGAAAGGCTTTAGGATATAAAACATTACGCTGCGACGGGAGGGAAGGGAGCAAACTCAAAACGCGCGGACGAAGTCGCGGGGGACCGCTAGTATATTCATAAAGATGAAATAAGAAACCAAAAATTTTGCGCACAGGCGGGACATCTGGCCATCTGTTTCATAAACAGACGGCTAGATGGCGCTAAGCGTCACGCAATTGACGTTTTCATAAGAAACCACTCACGGTCGGACTGACAGCACGGTAGCTCAATTGGTAAGAGCGTTTGGCCCGGTCTGCCAAAAGGTTGCTGGTTCAAGTCCCGCCTGTGCGCAAAATTTTTGGTTTCTTATTTCATCTTTATGAATAGATGAATCGATTCTTAATACATAAGCCTCGTCATGACTCTGAAGTTGGGAAAGTCAACTCACGTTGCCTTGTTCTTTTACCTAATAAAATATCTTACATTGCGAGCGATGCGATATGATGCTAGTTTTTACCAAGAAACTTCGATATTCGTCATACTCCTGGCGAACTCCCTATTTCGGGTCTGCCCTTCTGATACTTGACTGCTACTTGTGACGATCCTAGGTCATTGCTGGCTGGAGTAAGACCCAGCAGCGTCGTCATATCCTTGGAAATGGATCTAATTCAGGTAGTTACTGAATGCGTACCTAGTTAGTTTACAAAAATATTGAAATTGTCTAAAAAATAAACAGTTCAACTATTTACCATCAATCAAAACATTAATATCTCGTTGCGTTCGATAAAATTTTTGACATACGAATAAGTGCTTTCGTAAGTCATTGATTAAGTGAGAATCATAGTCTATTTCATATTATTTTTACATACTTACATTATAATTCAGCATCAACATTCACATCAAACAGAGTGTCTATTATAATGACTATTGTTTTAGATATATTTTATTAAAAACGTAAAATCGTAGTTTTTCCACCAATAGTAACAGTTTTCAACCATTAGTTAAGATTGCTATCGATCAAAAAACCGATCATTAATGAAACTCTGGTTTCACCATTAGGTACACAAAATATAGAGTCCGCACCAGCAGCATAGCCACGACAAAAAGTTTTTTTTAGTTAGCAATGTTTAGAGTAAGATTGTGTGATTGTATCATTATTAAAAACGTAGCTTTGAGTTGCAACGCTATTACCAAACACAAACCTCTGCCGAACATTGATGAAAAATTGCTTTTCCCACGGTTCAAGGTTTTCAAGTCCGATGAACAAGAAAAATGTTATAGCAGAAAAGGCTCTCGAGTTGATCGATTAGTCTTCATTAGCTCCACAATTTGAAATAAAATTATATCTTTCCTGGATGCTGTAGCTTTAGATTTTCCTCTTGAGACTGTTTTGACGTTATATTTTTCGTCCTACTTACTTAGGAAATTTGCTTTTTTAATAACATTTGGTTGCTATTGATTAGCTATACTTATATAAAAAATATACTTATATTCATTTATAGCCAAAAATTTAAAGACTAAGGACTTTTGGACATACTGTATTAATAATTGCACTTTAGGTTTAAAGAGTTTATTCTCAAAAAAATACAAGCCACTTATATGAGAAAAGAATATCTATTATTATCTCTTCGTGTGATAAAGTTTGGTAAGCTTTATCTGACATCTCCACCGTAAGTCGTATCTCTTTGCCTTGCATGCTTAAGTATCGCAAACTAAGGTCCTATGATATTCCCCGCGAAGAAGTTTAAAAAAGAATAGTGCATATTTTTTGCATTTTACAACCTCTTATCGCTAAGGTAGACAAAGGGTGCCAAGAAGAGCGTAAGCGTGATTTATACTGGGCCGCCCATGGCCCATGTCACGCCTGATTCCAAGAGTTTCCGCATTAATATTCATTACAAACCCTAACTTGCTCGCGTTTATTTAATTTTATCAGGAACTGAACACTACTGGACTATCAGCTGGGTGGACGTGAGTGGTAATGACTTTGCAAAGTTTTGAATAACTAACGAACATTAACGTTGACGCTAAGAGGAAACACGTGTTACAATTTCTATGTGCTTGGGGCTAAGGGCTTTAAAATAATTCGTTTTGAAGAAAAATGAACTCACAAATATAAAAAGTAGGTATAAGATTTTTCCAAAGAATTAAATTGTTAAAGAATACGTAGATAATTAATAAGGTTTATATTTTGTACTGCTTCCCTTAACTTTTTGTTTAACAAATTACAGTAACTTAGCCTTCCAACTTACACAAATATTGGCTCCAATTCAAAAACGTCATGAGCAAAATCCCTTGTTTCAATAGAAAATCAAAACCTAACAGACGGACTGAAAAACAACAATTGCACTTAAGTTCCGTTTGGACGATTCGCTTTGTCTTTTAAGCCAACACAAAGATTGCGAATCACAACCTTGGCTTAGCCTTTAAATCGGAAACAAATAAATGCTGGAGAACAGCAGCCGTTCAGAAATGAAAACGGTGAAATATGCTGAGAGCGAACCATCTTATGTTTAAACAATGCACCTTATCCAATGATGGTAAAAGTACTCTCAGAAATAGTTTTTGTGTTTTAACTAAATTTTAATTTCAATTTGGCAGTTTTTTAAAAATCTTCTTTTGTTTCTGAAATAGTTTTTTTTTTGTTATAGGACATTTCCATATTTATGAGTGTTCAACCATTGTTGAACACTCATAAATATCACTAAGAATTCCCGATTTTATGCTTCTAGGCACTTTTTTATTTCCAAAATTCATTAAAGTATTACATGGTTTTCTTTTCTACACGCTTTTTGCATTAGATGCTGTTAAAAGCATGTCAACTTAGCACATAGTTCAAAAAATCTACAGCTAACTTTCAGCTTTACAAGAAACACAGTAAAGTTCAATTTCAATTGCGTAGATTTGCTGTTTTGTCAAAGGTAAATGAGCTTCCGTATGATACAGTGCAATCTGTCACATTGGTTAGCCCCTACTACCTGTCTCAAGTTGGTGACTGAATTTATGGCCGATACTCCCTACCCTTTAAATATTGTATCTGTTATCCCTTACATGCCTCGCCACTCCATCCACCGACAATCAAGTGCAGTCGTACTACTCAGCTATCGATATCAACACAAAACTGAAGTGTATTTAAAATCTATGTTAATCAGGAAGGAAGTACCTAGAGGAGCATAAACAACGTCAGTAAATAACGTCTTGATTCATTGACATTTTTTTATTTCATTTGTACCATCATTATTATGTATGTAGTATGTGTATGTATATCTATAATAATAGTCCCCCTAGCCGATTTCGACTACGGTGGTCAGTCACAACGACTAGTAGACTGCGCGGGACTGTATATCTATAGCACGTATATAAATATGTTATTTATGTAATAGATTGTATGTATATTTACTATCTTTGTATAATTACCACATTGTACATTTTAATTTGTAGTTATTAACGTCACGCTCTTTCTTCTGTCTCTTTATTACTTTTTTCGCGCCGCCGGTATTTTCTCTGTTAAGACTGGTAGAGAATGCTTTTAGTATTAAGTCCGCCATATGTACCGTATGTTTGTGCATGAAGTTTTTTTAATAAATAAATTTATAGCAATGAAGAAATATAAGAGATATGTTGAACCTAAAATGAGAAATGCCCTTCGCCCTTTGTACTCATCCACATCACAATTGAATAATTAACCACCAAATTCATAAATTATAAGTATGTAATAGTATCTTCTCAGAAATAAGCATCATCGTTAGAATCAATATATCTCCTCAGATAAGGTTTAGTATGGATTTGTTATCTGTCGATTGTGAATACAACACTAAAAACTCGGCAAGCAATAAAGGGAACGCAAAACTCATGCAATCCGATGCGGTTGTGTCATCCCAAAAGCCTATTCTGTGAGATATGGGTCAGCCCGCGTTTGTATTGCATGGAATTGTTTGCGGTCGGTTCCTATACTGTTAATGGTCAGGTTTAAGGTGATCAAGGTTTATTAAGAAGGCAGTTTTCATGTACGGTGCAGTTACATGATTACGATTTGAAGCCAAAAAATATCTGCTATACCTCATACGTTTTGTCTTTAACGTAGCCTTTGCTAAGCGTAAAATTTTCATCGTACCGCAAAACGAAACTGCAATTATATTTTTCCTTTAGATGATTTACGGATGGAATATCACAATTTATTTGTGAAGTACTTTGTAAGTAACATGTTTTATAGTGCAGTTAAGATTTGTGACTTTGTTTATCTTATCTATTTGCATACATGTACATTTATTATTAATAATATGCAGATTATAAGCTTAAAGTAAAGGTACAACTAAGGCGGTCTTATCGCTCAAATCGATCTCTTCCAGACACTTTTGGGTTAAGGAATACACTAATTTTAAGAATATTTTTTGGTAACGTATTTTGATTATCGCGTTATTATTTCGATACTACCTTTTACGGCTGAACATTTGAACGGACCCCTAGTTATAAACGGGGCCGGTCACTATGCCCGGGTACCGCTTAGTCTTCAATTTAATTTGATCCCTCCCCTCTGCGAACCGCAACATGCTATGAGCTTCTTATAAACTCCTTTCAATCCTTCTGCCGGATTGACTTCGAGGTTGCATTGCTTGGAGATGGCTTTTGTTAAATAAAATATAAGCAACTATTTGAGGTACCAAATGAATATTTTTCCTCTTCCTTATTTCATTGTATTAACCTCTTAATATTTGTTAATACTTTGCTTTACATTAAAGAGCAGCGAGCCTTCTACGGAAAACGAAAGTCGTCAATACGCTAAGCGTTTTACGAATCCGAAGCATTTGATTTTCATACTAAAAAGTGGATCCCAAAACCGATAATTCATTCTTCGTAATACCCACAGGCCTACTGGTTTGAACTGGAAACGCCACTAACCAAAGAGTGTTGAGTGAGTGAGTCTTAAGTGAAGTGCTCGACAGATAACGTAAACTTAAACTTATCAACACTTTCCGTGACAGTAAACGGCTATAGCTGTAAAAATATAAAAGTTCTGTTTTGTCAGGGATCCTGCCCTGCGGGTGTAGTCTGAAGCAAAATTTTGACATTTTGCGTAAACAACGCTGAGACTAAATAATTGGTCTTGTCATGTATTTATTGCTAAAGAAAAATTTGTCAATGAAGCTTCAAAAATTATATTGACTTGTTAAGATATAATAGCTACGTACATAAAATTATTTTTGATGAAACAGAAAATCAGAAAATTTAAACGCGAAGTATGAAAAAAATTACTTTGAATTCATCCGCTGAAAAGTGATAAGACATTATGAAACGGGCATGTAATCTGATAAAACATGTCCATGCAAAATTTTGCTGCATATACTGAATGTCTACTCTATAGTAGACACTATAGTAGACCTAATTTGGTCTTTCGCACAAAAAAAAATAATATATGAAAGGCTACTCTATAGTAACTTTGCTCTAGCTTAAGACGACTCTTTTAGCGGGCAGGGCGGCATTAAATAAGATTCTGTTTTATGTTGAATCAGCTGCTGGCTTCTGTAAAACTATTTCCTATAACTCTTCAAACACCGAGAGAGGCGGATCATCCAATGGCAAATAAAATTGGATTTTGTTCACTTGAAATACATTTCTTTAAAAGTCGCTGATGATGAGCTTAAAATGGCTTTGTATCGCAGATTGTTGGAATGCCTTATCAGTTTCAATGCCTATAATTTGAAATGGATTTTAAAGACTAAATTAGAAATATTAATTGTTTTGACTGTGCACAATATCGTTTTGAAACTCAGTTGAGATTAGAAGAAGCCAGAACTTCCAACTATTGATTTATAGTCTCACTGAGCAAAATCATGTGCCAAAGTGTGTTATGTTTCTATTCTATTAAGTTACTTAGTTATTAATTACTATTCGTTAAGTATTAAAATAAATTAAAAAAAAGTAAAAACCGACTTCAAAACCAAAATGCACTAAAAAGTCTTAAATAAACTCTTCACCATTGAAAGGAAAGGAATCCGTTTTAGGCAAACAATTTCTTTTTGGAGTCGGTGCTGTGATAGTTGATGCTTGATGGTCAGAGTGATGGCACCGACTCCAAAAATAAATTGTTTGCCTAAAACGGATTCCTTTCCTTTCAATGGTGAAGAGTTTATTTAAGACTTTTTAGTGCATTTTGGTTTTGAAGTCGGTTTTTACTTTTTTTTAAAGTTTATTTTATTTCTTTATTTTTAGTGATTACATAAGAGGGGGGGGGGGGAGTTGCACCTTATGATTCTATTTTTTACGAAGCTACAAATTACCTATCATAAGTTTCGTCATTATAATTACTGAACTCCTAGGCGTTAAGGAGTTCCACCATCAGCTCAGCCCCACATAATGTTGACTATGAGACGTAACAACACGTCAACATTAAGATTCTAGTAAAGAAACACTATACGTGCCTTTAAAATTTGAGGGTTTCCCTCGAATACACCAAGATCCCATCATCAGATCCCAAAATGGAAAAAATGGGACCAACTAGAAGGTATACCCTCTAAGTAGGTGAAAAAATTTTTCGATTCGGTAGACAAACGACTGAGATATGAGGTAACATACATACAAAAAAAAAATAATGATAAAAAAAAAACATACAGTCGAATTGATAACGTCCTCCTTTTTTGAAGTCGGTTAAAAATGAAAACTCTGTTAGTAAATACTTACAGCCGCAACATATGTACCATGTGAAAATGTGGCGTATTGTCTCAGAACTGAAATGGTATCGATAAAAACTAAACTATTTCAGGACAAAGAAAACTAATCTATCTGTACAAACAAAACAAACATTTACATTGAACCAGGAATAAATAGAGCCGGCCGTGTTAAAACTACAAGATAAACTCGTTGCCCATTCAATTCGTGGCAACAGAACGCATAGAGAGGGCATTTGCATTTTTATTGGCGTCGTTTAAAGAAACAATGGGTATGGATTCGCTGGGCTATCTGGCCGTTTACGTTTTTCGCTAGATTGTTGAACTTGTATTGGTGCAATTGATCGATGAACGATTTGATCAATAACGAGCATTTTTGATGAATTTCACGCAATTACGTAGTCATGCGAGTTTGTTATGTTAAGTAATGGAGCTCCAAAGTGATGATTAGCCGAAAATTATGCAGGTTTATACTCTTTACAATTTAATCAATTTAAATTGTACTAATAAGAATATATAAGATACTATCTTGTGTAATTATTGTGTGCATTTTTTATTTATTTATTATTTGCAAGCAATTACCAACTGGAGTTGACGATATCTTAAATCTAGTTATTCGTCTGGATTTCGCAAAAGATATTAAATTTTCACGTTTATAAGGCCGACCCATATCCGCACGGTCCGAATAAGTACAAAGAATTGAATTGTTTCTACTTACAATTTAATTCTATGTTCCTATTTGGACCGTGCGCGATGACAGCGTCACAAACTAGATATTGTCATTACGAAAAGTAATTAAATCAATATTATTTGACGACCCGTCTGGTGTAGTGGTCGAGAAATCGCCTACTACGCAGCGGGTGCGGGTTCGATCCCCGCACAATACAAACATTTGTGTGCATGAACATGTCTGTTTGTATTGGTCTGGGTGTTTTCTATGTATATCATGTATGTATTTACAAAAAAAAGTATTTTAGTATTATATCCGTTGTCTGGCACCCATAACACAAGCTTTGAGTAGCTTACTTTGGGGCTAAATGGCGATGTGTGGGAATGTCCAAAGGATATTTATTTATTTATTTTAATGAAATATTGCATAATCCATTCTATTCAAAGACGTTAATCTATACTTTAAAATTTAATGTATTAATAAAATATTATGCACGGCTTCTACTGAAATTGCTAGAGTTTTTTTAATTGCTTGGTCACTGTCCGCCAACGTTGTAAATTTTTGGTCACTGCGAGCGCTGTCATCGATCCACCATCTACTTCACACTTAGCTAATATCCCTACATAATGTAATCAAAACGATGTATTTCTGCACCTTGGTATGATTGTTCTTTATCAAATATTAAACTTTACCCAAACACACCAACTATAAAAACAAACGACAAAACACCTTGTACCATCCAAAAAGCGTTGATTTTTAAAAAAGTAAGCGAATTGAAAACACGTTAATGTGAAAACATAGCTGAATTTCAGCATTTCGTGGAGAGGGGTTCTGAAAATGCTGCAAATTCGGTAGCGCCCGCGAATATTGCCATAATTTCCCTAGCGGCGACTACTGCTTCGGAAATACGAGCTTTTTATTTCCATATCAACATCTTTTATGCGTTTTTAGGAATTTATGTACGAACAACGCGAGTTTATCTAGGTGATGAAAATATAATAAATGTATACTAAATTATTTGTTAGTTTTAAATCTACCAGTACTTAAGTACCTACCTAGTTTCAATAAAATCAATAACAGGTTTTTGGCGTAATAGTGATAAGGGGTAAAATCTTCATATTAAATAACAATATTGTCGACGATGAATGATATTATTATGAAGAGTGGCAAATGAACGCAAAAGTTTGAAACACAAAAAAACATAAACAAGAAGTTATTAAGGATATTTTACGTAGAACGCAAATTTATAATACCACAGTCCGCTATAGAAAATTCCGTTCACAATATCACTAACCCCTTACCTACTTATTTTCAAGGTGTCCATTCAAATGAAAGGGGAGTACATATTTATAGAAACGAGCTAACTTTTCCAAACAGGATGATACTCGAACATTACCAAACATTTTCTTACGCCATTTATACGATAAAACTTCAGCGGGAAAAATAAAATTCCAAAGTAAAAGTTTCAAAAACGTAGTAAGGAGGCAAAGGAATAAAAGGACTTCGTACTTATACCGTTTGACGTTCCAAAAAAACCATACGGCGGGCGTAAAACCAGGGCCGTACTTAGGGATTTGAGCTGAACCACACTGCATTTTCAGGTTTTAATTTAAATAAATGTGGAATGAATAGCCGTTGCAAAAAGATCGCTACGAAGATACACGCCGCTCAGACGAACTGACTGCGGTCTTGTTTCACTGTAACCGCATAAGAAACCACGAAAGCAGTTTTCTCATGAATACTGGGTCGATTTTCAAGATGTTTTCAGAATAATTACTACGTAGTTAACTCTCAATTCGTTAACATGGCAATTAAAAGTTAGGTAACGCATACTTACGGTATTCGCACATAAATTATTCATAGTGTTGTGTACCAATAATGACATTACGTTATAATTTTGCATGCGTGGTTAAGTATGGCTCTTACCACGTCATACTATAGGTTGAAGCTTTTGCCCATCCTTTGCCAAGCAGAGGAATGTTTACAGGCTTACTTTAGTTTAGGTACTCTTTACCTACGTGCATAGGCGTTTTATTACCATTTTTTGGGTATATGAAGACTACATATTCTTTAGTGGAATACCATTTTTAACCGACTTCAAAAAAGGAGGAGGTTATCAATTCGACTGTATGTTTTTTTTTTTATCATCATTTTTTTTTGTTGCATGTATGTTACCTCATATCTCAGTCGTTTGTCTACCGAATCGAAAAAATTTTTCACCTACTTAGAGGGTATACCTTCTAGTTGGTCCCATTTTTTCCATTTCGGGATCTGATGATGGGATCTTGGTGTATTTGAGGGAAACCCTCAAATTTTAAAGGCACGTATAGTGTTTCTTTACTAGAATCTTAATGTTGACGTGTTGTTACGTCTGATAGTCAACATTTTGTGGGGCTGAGCTGATGGTGGAACTCCTTAACGCCTAGGAGTTCAGTAATTATAATGACACAACTTATGATAGGTAATTTGTAGCTTCGTCAAAAATAGAATCATAAGGTGCAACGCCCCCCCCCCCCTCTTATGTAATCACTAAAAATAAAGAAATTAAATAAACTTTAAAAAAAAGTAAAAACCGACTTCAAAACCAAAATGCACTAAAAAGTCTTAAATAAACTCTTCACCATTGAAAGGAAAGGAATCCGTTTTAAGCAAACAATTTCTTTTTGGAGTCGGTGCCATCACTTTGACCATCAAGCATCAACTATCACAGCACCGACTCCAAAAAGAAATTGTTTGCTTAAAACGGATTCCTTTCCTTTCAATGGTGAAGAGTTTATTTAAGACTTTTTAGTGCATTTTGGTTTTGAAGTCGGTTTTTACTTTTTTTTAAGCATTTGACATCCAAAAATCTCCCCAGACCAAGTGCGACCCTGCGCTAGTGAAAGCTAAAAATGCGAATGACTAAGGAACAATGGGGTACTGTATACGTCTAGCACCATCGTCTCGCTCGCGTCAAAGGCACCTCTCATCTTAATATCACTGTTTTAGTCTTATTTCGTGACATTAGCGTAGGGACAAAGCTTTGAGCTAGGAATTTGGGTATTAGGATTATGCTCTGCTTGGCTGACATGACGAGAATGCAACTTGGATTTGCAGACACAAGTCGAAAAAAGCAACGGTTTTGGTGCAACAAAGGAGATAAAAAAAATATGGAATAGTTTAGTCATTTCAAAGAATGTTCTTTGCATTTTACGTGACTATACGGCATAGCAGACAAACCCAAGCTAAAAAAGTATGTCGATTTTGATTGGTGTTTTAAGAAGATGATCTATTTATTTTGCGAATGTATCTGATTGCATGTCTTAGTTTTATTTATTTTCTTGTTTGTTACTACATTATGTACGACATTGAATTCTAAATTCTGATTACTTATATAAAAATATGTTAAGTTTCTAGTTAAAGAATAGTTAAAGAAATAGGTATGGTCTTACTAAACATGACATCCAGTTATGTTTGTAGTTCCTGTTTCATTAAAAGAATTAAACTTCGGACTCTGAGTAACATTTTTCTATAGTACAAAAGAGATATAATTAATGAAAAGTCCACTTAAAATAGATTCAAATTATGACGCAGTCAGTCGTTACCCTTCAAACTTTTTTCGCCGTCTGCAAACCCCGCTCAATGTCTGAAAATTATGAACAGGCGGAAGTTCAAAACAGTCTTAAGAAATTTTTACTTTAATAGTAGTCGACCACTTAAACTGAAGAGTCAAGAGATCCCAGAACTTAAGCAATTAGTAAGCACAAGTCAGACAGCAATTAAGGGCGATGCTATTTGAACGCAGAAAAGGTAGAAATAATTCAGCCAATAACACTGCGAGTTCACTCGTTGGAGAATTATTCATTAACTGCTAATGACCGATATATATCAGGACACTTGTAACTGCAGCGAGCGAAGTTGGACTTATTAACATGGGAATTATAGGGTTAAGTAGTGATGTCTGGAATGTCGATAGTTGTGGTAGCAGTGGTTAGTGAGTGGAGACGAATTGAAGACGGATTCAAATGGTCGTACTTTTTGTTATTGTTATGACTTTTAGTTATAAGTAATTATTTTCTACTTAGGTGTCTCAGATGCTCTAAATTATAAGATTACCCTCTTGGGGCCAGTTGCTTGATCGATTGTTAACTCAACTTATGGTTAAATCTCGTTACCAGCGGTTAAATATTATCGATTGTGCGCGTTTTGAAGAATAAATACCTGAACAAAATGACAGAATGGCTATTCTAATGACCATAGGCTAAGGTATTTTCTCTTCAAAACTCGCACAGTCGTTCATAGTTGAGGTTACTATCGATTACGCTACTGAGACTGATTATAAATCCTAATTTTAACAGTGGCTGACCTGATTTTGCTACCAGGTTTCTAGTTTGGCCACTATTATATGCTATTTCATTAACTTTGTTGTCCACATTTCAATGTTAGTATGACTCTCTAAAACTAACAGTGCAAAGCTAACCGTAGGTAGTTGATACCAAATTTAAGACCATCGATATTTGGTTTGCGAATATACTAACAACACTAAATTAACCTCTGGGATATAATATTAGGTTTTTAGATTTCGGCATTCCACTAAGCGGTGACGAGGGTTCACTGAAGACGGTAAAAACGTTTTCTTAGATTGAGATTGAAGTTTGATTTCATTCGCTAAATATGTTTGAAGTTAAGTGTGTAGCTATTTTATTTTGTAAAGGTTTTTGTTGATAAATTCGAATGGGCAACTGAGTTTTACGAAATGGAATAATGTACCATTCAATGTCAATTTTTGCTACGGTTAAAGTTATTTAGACCTGACGATAAAGCTACAGGGGACGTTTAGGAAGTTACTAAAATCTTCTCCTAAATGTATCAAATTCTCTTCTGGCAACTGCCTCAAAATCGACACAGCCAAACGGAAGACAATTGCGGACAAACATATATACATATACATATACAGATCCAATCGAGAACCTCCTTTTTGAAGTCGGTTAAAGATGTAGTATTCATTAAAATGATGTTGCAATCAAACGTTACAAAAGATAATTCATCATTTTTCACGGCTCCATCAAAATCATAGTTGCAAAAGTTGCCTTTTCGACGTCAAAGCGTTATAACAAGTTCGTACAACTTACGTTGTTCTCTCAAAAAGTATTTTAATTCGATGGTAAAAAGTTTTACCCGACCCCGCAATACGTTGTTGGACGATTTGCATTTTTATGAAAACTCTTTACTGTCGCCACAGACCTACCACCTGTATAATGTAACGCAATCGGTCTATGAACTTGTTGAAACTCACAAAAAACAACTTTATTATTTTGGGCTTTAAATACGACAGTCGTGCGACAGAATAGCAGCAGTTTTGTAGCAGCAAAAATGATTCAAGGTCATTGTAAAATCAATCAGAAAAATGATTTTCGCTATTGATTATTTAACTACTCATTTTGGTTTTATATCTGTATGTATATCTGTGTCTCTGACTGTTAATGGTACTCATAGATTTAAAAATGTATCAAAGAACTAGCTGTTGCCGACGACTTCGATCGCTCAGACTCGATTGATACCAAAATTGAAACTTATAAGTGTGAGTGTCTTTTTGTGTACCTACTTACCGTTAGGATTTATTACTCACATGATACATCTTTGTCCTACACTATGAGACTGTACATTCTTGACTGCCTCAGTGGTCTTAGTTCGCTGGTCGCTAACAAATCAAATCAATGGCTTGAATATATTCAAAAACACTTTTTTTTAAATATTTTTAATAAATATTGGACACCTTTCACATACATTGCTCTGATCCCAAAGTAAGTGGCTTGTTGCACTTGTGTTACGGAAATCAGACACAACGGTGGTACCACAACACCCAGACCCGAGACAATATAAATAATTTTGACTTCTATATTGACCCGACCGGGAATCGAACCCGGAACCTCGGAGTGATGACGCCTTGAAACCAGCGTACTTAGCCACTATACCACGGAGGTCGATAACACACTTGTGCCTCGAAATAATCAAAAGGATATCGCAATATAATATAATTATCCTGTGAGTAATTTAAAATAAATATTATTTTTTGGTATAGTAAATGGTCACAGTTATTAAAAATATGGATATAGGTCTATTCACGTGTTGGTTTGGTATATGTTTTTACATGTTACATGTACAAGTAATTGCCTCAGTGGCGCAGCAGTTAGAGGGTCGCACTATAAAGCGTCGGCTGCGCCAGAGGTTCTGCATTAGATTCCTGATAATAATATGAAAATTTCTGATCAGAAAAACGTGCAACAACTCAGTTATTTTTGCATGTTTTTCTTTTCAGGGCAGCCCGGAGTCTAAAAATATATATTGGACATATACTGGACACCAATCACATACATTGCACTGATCCTAAAGTAAGTAGCCAATGCACTTGTGTTATGGAAATCAGACACGACGGTGGTACCATAACACCCAGACCCGAGACACTATAGAAAAGATCGTTTTCTACATTGACCCGACCGGAACCTCACGAGATGGCGACGCTTGAAACCAGTGTGCTAGCCACTCGACCACGGAGGTCGTCAAAAAAGCCTTGCGGTATTTAACACCCGTACTCCGGAAAACACGTATTATAGCCGCGTTGGCCCTGCGTCTGTTGTCTCTCCGGTAGAGTCAGATTACTGTCCTATCGGGCTATAAGAGTGAAAGGAATACAGAGTGTACCTTGTGTCTTTGCGCACAAACTTGTGCACTGTATGAAGTCCCGCGCAGTCGGCTAGTCGTTGAGACGGGACACCGTAGTCGAAAACGGCTAGGGGCACTATACAACACAAATATTACGTGAAGAACTTAGAAGTACTTGTCAGGCAAGAATTTCGGTGTATGACATAAAACTTTAATGCCTGTCGAGGACTACTTCTATGTTGGAATAGATTGATTGTGTCAAATCCAATTTGCAACGCCAAGCGCATCTTTATTTTCTGAAAGTTTTCTCTTAAAAGTTGTGGCTTCCAGACGGATTGTTCTTTGATGACCTCTCGGGTTTATGACAAACGAATGCTACATTGGAGGAGCAGTTAAAATGTAACCAGTCGAGTTGTAGAACCCGCCAACTGTTCAGGATTCAATCGTTAACTCTAACATAAAACTGTACTTAAACTCGTGCTTACAAAGTGTTGATTGCTCGATATAAGAGATTAGTAACGTACAATGTATTTGAGTACATGTACTTGCATAGTGAACACATTGCGACAAATGAATTAAACAAGTACATAAATGAAACGTATTCAGAAGATCCGGATTTTTTCAATTTTTATGCCTCACTTACTGGTTGGATGTAATCTTTATCTAACAAGAAGGTAAGACCCTTTTCCTACACACTGTGACTTTTAGCAGCGATGCAGTCGCGATGCAAAAGCTGGAAATTGACAAAATATGATAGATATGCATCGATATTAACACGCGTTAGCATCGATGCAGTCGTGCTTCTGTATCGATGCTAGCGCGCCTTAGTATCGATACTAAATTCAACCTATTCATTGCGTGAGTCCCGATGCTGAAGCGCGTTTTTGAAACGCGTGACTGCATCGATGCTAAAAGTGTGTAACGAGTCTTAGATAAACACTGTCGACAAGACCTTTATCATATTTGATGAAGCTCAAACGTATTTTAAATATTACTTTGTGTATTATAACCCGCGCATTTCAAGATGTCGGATGACCTCAAGACAGTCATCACTTCAACCCTTTAGTTTAGCACGTAATGCCTGCAATTTCTAAGTTCCTACTGAAACACAATCCATATAAATGTCCTTACTCGCTTTCACACTCACACTAACTCACTCAATCTCACAGACATGCTGTATCAAGTGACTGCGATGGTAATAATTAAAATTTTGCACATTGGTTCAAAGAGTAGGGACCTCAAAGGTTGTAAATAACTCCAAATCTCCTACCCCTGGAACCGCAACAATAGACAGACACACTGATGCTTTAGAGTGGAATTAGGCGAAAGGGTTCGACCCTGGACGAAGTGCCTCTTAGCTGTCCACCTGTTAAATTGTAACATCTTTGTCTAGTGACTAATTAATGAGTGTTTGTATTTTGTTATTGTATGTAAGTTAATTTAGATTTTGATCGCAATTAGTATGATTCGCAATTTGTAGGATACCTATTATTTCAATCGAAAAACTGTGCTTTTGATTTAGATTTAAGCTATGCTTATAAATGGTGTTACAAAAAGGTGCAGTGTAACTTTAGTTAATAAGACCCCATCTGCATCTAATAAGACCGCTTACAGAGAAAAAATAAGGTTAACTTATAACTTTTCAAATTATCTTCAAAATAATTCGAATCAGCTTCATCGACATGCTTATATCGACTTGAATTATGAACATTACTATAAACAACTGATTGAGAGACATGTTTACTTAGGTAGGTTTTCTTTTCTTCAAAAAAGTAATTTTATTTAGTACGTACCTAAGTTACCATCAATAATTAATTACAGAAATATTCGAAAATAATTAACGTTAAGTAGATTAAATATACAACAAAAATACCGATGACAGTTAACTCTTAGTAATATTTCTTCTGTGCTCTCTCAGATTTCCATAGTATCTATTTGTTATAACCTGTATAAAAAATGTAAGGGATATTGCTGCTGCTAGTTTCAACCAAAAACAATAATAACGGTAAGTTTGAAATTATTGAAAAAGACTGATTAAAGGTTAAAAGAGTCTGATAACTGATAAGGTGTTGAGATTTTTTTATAGATTTAAAAGCATATTTTTGTGGAATGCAAATCGAAAATAAACTGTAAAAAGAGCAGTGCCAACCCCAATTTAATTTGAAACGACAACGACGACCACACGCTCGTTTTGGCAGGATAACGTCCACTTATACGATTTTATTGCGTCAATTCGTAGATACGAGCTCGTAAACTTAATTAACTTCTAAAGGAACACCTCCCGAAATGAAACGGCTTGTTGTTACATTAGTGCCTTTTGATTGCGTGATAAAACCTTGCGATACGCTATTGCTATTCAAACACCACGACTAACCAACAAAAAATATCACCAAATCGTCTGGCAAGCTTTATTTTTATAACATCTCATAACAATCAATTCGCTGACGCTTATCTTCGACTCAATAAATGAAAAAGTACAAACACAGCATTTGTATTCATCCCATTTCTCATTGTTAAACGTAGAGCCTATACCAATAAGATGTATTACAGCAACCGTGACACTTTACAAGTAATTTCGTTTTATTAAATCTCTATTTGAATAGTCCCGAAGTTCCGCGGAACGGGAAAAAATCAAGACAGTCGGATTGGGCCGTGAAAAAATCAGTCGGAAAAAAGAAATCAAGATTCTGTTCGGAACTTGCCTGTTTTCTTAGGACGCACCATTTAAGTCTCCGATGTCTCCATACGGTTGGCTATTGTATAAGAAATAGGTTAGCGATTTTACGTCCATATCTTTTCATTCCGTGCAATCTCGGTGGGTAAGGAAAGTTTTATTGGTGGCCCTTTATGTTTTGCGCTATATGTGGCCAGATGAAGAGTTTATTCGGACATTTGGTGGACAGTAGAATTTGAGGCGAGGATAATCGAATTTGGAATAGTTGTGATTGGATTTTTGCTAGACGTCTGGGCAGAAAGGGTTTCTTGACGAAATATTAGTTGTGTTTAGAAAAATGAGTGTTAGGTTATATATAATAGAGTATAGTATAGAATAGAATACCAACCTTTAAGCTTTTAAGGTTGGTATTCTAACCGTTATCGTACGTTTACCTATGAGAACATTGTTGTGAAATAGATTAAATAGCCTTAACCCTTATCACAGTCGTTACGGACATTGCAATTGTACCTTATTCTTACAGATGAAAAGTCGTACCTAAGAAATAAGAAATTTTTAACTGCAATGATTTCATACGATTCGATTCAATCCTCATTACCTCACCTCAATAAATCCAACCAAACCGTATCGTATGCAATTATTCTCTTTTGTTTCAAGCGCACCCTACTCAAAACAGAACACGTCAGCGATTTTGCATCCATTTTTTATTTCCACGGAATAAGAGGATTCTGGGTAAAATATGGCTGTAGGTGTAAAGACGTACTGTTATACAAGACAGCCGCCTTATTTATGTCCCCAATATTTTACAAACCATAAAACTTCTTCGCCTTGAAAACGGAATGTTTTATCTTAATAGATTTTTTGGACTCTTACTCGGGGAATTTTTAATTTAATTTGGAGTAGGAGACATTGTTTTAGGAATGAGGAAGTTGTTTGTAGACGTATAGTGTTTTTTTTTAAACCTACCTGGAAAAGCTTCTTTTTCACTTGAATTATCAAATTGTAATTTGCGGAACAGTTGCCATGATGTTTATTTAAAAGGCTAGTATGTATTATTTGTATTATAATATAATATATTATAAAGATAGTATATATATTGTTTGTATTATATATAGGGTATTTTCTGATGTGTCAAGTCGATGGTGATAAGTGACCGCCATACCTTTCAAATAAACCGCTATGTATGTCTAGCATTTTTTGGAAGCTATCGAGACATTTTCAATATAATGTTTCTTACTTTTTGAATTCAACCATTGTAATTAAGCACTAATTTTAATGCTAACTGTACTTATTTCACGTAAGATGTTAGAATAAGACATCAGATTTCTAGTATCACTTAGAATTATTTTCCCCACAAACGAAAAATCTGTGAATATACCAAGAGTTATTTTGATAGAAAAGGAGGTCTCCTATTACAATAAACATCCTGTATATCAAAATTTAAAATAACTGTGACATTCGCCAGGCCTTGCAACAAATTGTCGAGTTGTATAAATAAATAAAAAATTTTTTTCGGTAGCAAGCTAGCTAAAAATTCTCAAAGTGAAACCGTGTGCTAGCACAAAGGGGCTGAAGTAAGAATTTACATATGGACATTAACCAGAAAGCAGATAAATTCTAGCTTTAAGTGTAAATGGAGCTATGTGTGATAATTAGGAGCTCAGCTTCAAAGTTGCGGTTGATTTCAACTATGAATATACATGAGCTGAAATTCATCCATTTAGGTAAAAAGTTTCCCTAAAATATACCACGAGTTTGGCTTTGTAGGAGCTAGGAGATGTAGGATTATTTTCAGCGGCGTGTAATTTACTGTACTATAAAGTCCATTTTTTAATTGGTTGCTGCATTTTGATTTGACGACCTCCGTAGTCGAGTGGCTAGCACGCTGGTTTTAAGCGTCGCCATCTCGTGAGGTTCCGGGTTCGATTCCCGGTCGGGTCATTGTAGAAAACGATATTTTCTATATTGTCTCGGGTCTGGGTGTTGGGGTACCACCGTTGTGTCTAATTTCCATAATACAAGTGCATTGGCTACTTACTTTGGGATCAGAGCAGTGTATGTGATTGGTGTCCAATATTATTTATGTTTATTCACCTGTCGTCAAAAAGTGTCTTCGTTATCAACAAATGTATTTTTTTACGGATTTGACAAACTTTTGTGTAGAACAGTTTTTGAGCTGTTATAACTGGGAACTTTTATGAGTAGGGTAGTTACTTCTAGTCTTATAAATAACAGCGTCTTATTGTTATACAGTGTAGCCAAAACATTGACGTACAATTTTTTTGGAAAGATTACATCCAGATCTATTTATTTATTTTATTTATTTATATATTCTTAGGAAGATTTACAGTTTTAATAATCACTATATCTAAATAACTTAATGCTAAAATCAATACTAATAATAAATCTCCACATATGAGTAGTTAGATTTATAAATAAGGTCCGATTGGGGCAACTACAATCCAAAGGAAAGAAACAATAATCTCTTGATACAAAAAAATAACAAAGTAAGCAAATATATATCTAAGGAACAATGGTGTTAGTCCAATTTATCACGAAGATTGAGAATCTCAAAATATGATTTAGTCATTAATCGCTTAATAGAGGTAGTGCTTGTAAAGAACAGGTCAATGTCGATAGGTAATTTGGAAAAACTTTTACAACTACGGATCAAAAATGCGTTCTGCCTGTAATTTGCATGGACTAAGGGTACATATAGTAATGGGCGTGATCGGAACCTTAGCATGTTGGTGTTTAATGATATTTTCGATAGCAGTTCTGGGCTATCTATGACACCGGTGGCAATCTTTGCCAAGAAACAAATGTCACTTATGTTGCGTCTTATCTCTAGTGATAGGAAATGGTATCGCTCACACCTTTGTTGGTAATCGGTACTATACACATTTAAAATCTAAGAAACGAAGGAAACGTTTCTGTATGCTTTCAATTCTATTGATGTAAATAGAATACTGGGGATTCCATACCTGCGATGCATATTCCAAATGGCTGCGGACGTAAGCACAATACAATATTTTTACAGTCTTTAGCGAATGAAAGTCGACTGAAGTCCTCATAATAAAACCCAAGGCCTTTGATGCTTTTTGCACTATATTATCTATATGTTTGTCAAAGATGAGTTTAGAATCATAAATCACTCCTAAATCCTTCACGTCGTCCACTTTTTTAAGTTAAGTATTAAATAAACTATAACCTATATCCACATTTACTAGTTTGCGAGAAAAAGTAATATAAAAACATTTATTAACATTCAGGTCCAACTTATTTAAAGAACAGTACGATTGAAATCTAAGCAAGTCCTCCTGCAAGTTGTGGACGTCCGTTAATGTAGAAATAACTTTAAGGATCTTCATGTCGTCAGCAAACAATAATATCTTAGAATAATGAAAGCAGTAATGTCCATAATAAAGATAGTGAATAAAAGCGGTCCCAAAATTGATCCCTGGGGAACACCAGAAGGTACAGCGAACCATTCGGAAGAAAAACCCTGCACTACTACTGCCTGAGACCGTCTCTCGATGTATGATGCGAGCCAGCGAAGTAAATCACCATGGATTCCAGCTGCATAAAGTTTTGATAGTAATACTTTGTGATCGATTCGGTCGAAACATTTACGATAATCCGTATAGATAACATCTACGTGTGATCCATCATCCATAACAGCTGTGATAAAATCATTAGCAATAATAAGGTTAGAAGCTGTTGATTTATTTTTAAGGAAACCATGTTGTTCCTCGTTAAAACAACATTTTAAGGATGAATATATTTGTTCATGAACAATCTTTTCTAGTACCTTCAAATATACCCTATGTATGTTAGCCGAATTTACGTAGAAAGAATTAGATACCTATTAATTATTTTCGCAAATTTTAAGAATTCTCAAAGAAATAATTACACCACATTTTATGGTGTTATGTCGTCTTTTTAAAAATCCTGTTTGATCCTGATAAATTTAATTTCATCATCATCATTATCAGCCAAAGGACGTCCACTGCTGAACATAGGCCTCCCACACGGCTTTCCACAGCGACCGATCACTAGCGGTCTGCATCCAGTTTGATCCTACGATCTTTATAAGGTCGTCTGTCCATCTTGTTGGTGAACGTCCTACGCTGCGTCTTTGGTCGAAGGGTCTCCAATCTAGAACCTTCCTGCCCCAACGGCCATCAGTTTTGCGCGCAATGTGCCCTGCCTACTGCCACTTGAGCTTACTGATTCTCAAGGTTATGTCCGATACCTTAGTTCTTCCACGTATCTCCTCATTTTTGATTCGATCACTTGTCCCAGGTAGACGTACTCGTCGACAACTTCAAGTGTTGAGTTCCCAATGGATACTAGAGTAGGTACAACAAGGGAGCTCGACATTATTTTCGTCTTTTCCATGTTCATTTTAAGACCCACTTGTTGTGATACTCGGTCGGAAATTTAAATTCTAATATATAAAATTCTCGTGTCACAGTTTTAGTTGCCAAACTCCTCCGAAACGGCTTGACCGATTTTGATGAAATTTAATATGCGTATTCAGTAGATCTGAGAATCGGCCAATATCTATTTTTCATCCCCCTAAATGTTAGGGGTAGTCCACCCCTATTTTTTTTTGATCAAAATTTTTAATTTCTATTTTTTTATGATACAACATACAAAAATACATACAACCCTCAATTTTCACCCTTCTACGATCAACCCTTATTTTTTAAATAGCCATTTTAGTAATTTAAGGGTGGAAAAAAATTCGCTGGGAATGTTTAACTTTTAAAATTACGGGACTCGGCGGGACGGGGCTGGGGGCGAAACAAAGTTCACTAGGTCCGCTAGTTGCTTAGATAAAATTATGAGCTAGCTGAAACTAAGACTATTTTTTTTAAAGCATCGAAAAATAAAAAAAATGGCTATCATAAATATGGTATATTTGAAAAGACTTGGATATATTCGAAGCCTTAACTTCAAAAAACATTTTTTGACGTCACTGTTTTGGCCAACCTGTATACAAATTTAATATTTTTATATCAAAATTAAAAGAAACTACGATACGTTCACACTAAAAAGCAAACTGAATAAAAACCTGTAATCTCATTATGTCACCGTTTTTGTCATGAAAATATAATGTGTGAATAATATAGTGCGTCCATTCAATAAAGGTTGTACCTTTTTCGTTGGGTGTACCCTAAAAGATGTATTCCACTTCTATATTCTCCAAACATCTAACGTGTGAAATCAGTATTTATTGAAAGTAAAATATGTTTCCGAGTTTTCGTATTAATCTCAAAATACCTCGTGTCTATACTAGTCTACTATTTAAAAATGAAGAATTTGTTTGTTTGAACGCGCTAATCTCAGGAATAATAAACCGATTGAAAAAAGTATTTTTGTTTCAGATAGCTTATCTATACTAATAATACAAATTACTAATATTATTAATGATATTATATAGCTGAAGGGTTTGTTTAAACGTGCTAACCCAAGATCTCCTAGACCGATTAAAAATATATAGTGTTAGATAGCTTATTTATCGGAAAAGGCTATCTATACTAATATTATAAATCTGAAGAGTTTGTTCGTCTGTTTGAAAGCTCTAAACTACTGGACCGATTTAAAAAATGTTTTTTGTTGGATATCTCATTTATTGACATGTGAGGGGGGAGCAAACACAAAATTTCGCGGATGACTTCGCAGAGGACCGCTAGTAGTATATAAAACATGACGCGACAACGGGATGGGAGGACGCAAACTTAAACGCACGGACGCCGTCACGGGGGACTGCTAGTTATGTAATAAGAATTTGACTGATTGGATTACGATCTTTCATTTATCAACTCAAAAAACCTGTAATTACTCAATAGGTTTACTTTTGAATGGGTAGGCTTTAACTTTTTTTTTTTTTGCATTTTTTAGTTTTAATTATATTTGTTTGATAAGTGTTGGTTATTGACACTTCTTACAACTAACCTAACTCTTCTTACTTCTAATCTTAGATGCCGTGGAAAA
This sequence comes from Pyrausta purpuralis, assembly GCA_963924145.1. NCBI lineage: Eukaryota > Metazoa > Arthropoda > Insecta > Lepidoptera > Crambidae > Pyrausta > Pyrausta purpuralis. The sequence goes on from OZ001655.1 coordinate 7,875,160, forward strand.
ATAGGGCAGGGGGCAATTCTCGCGGAAATCAAACTTTTTTCGTGTGGTATTTCGATTGCCAGTTCACCCTTTTACCTAAAATATCTACACTTCAAAAAACTACCGCACGAAAAAATCTCAATACGCAAAGATGGTGACCCTGAGAAATCAAAAACTATTTTTTCTTCGACAAAGAAAATTCGATCGGAGAACTTTTCTCATATACAATTTGCACGAGAATTGTCCCCCAGGTGCCGAATTCGCCAGTGCTGAAAAAAATACATGCCAAAAATGGAGTAAATCCCCTGAAAATAGATATCCAACCTTTAACGAGATTAAATTATGGAGTATTTTGGGTCAACTTCCGTATGTTGGGTTTTTTCAACGGTGAGTAATGTTTTACCTGACGGGTTATTTCCAAACCTTTCCTGTCAGATAAAGGGAGAAGTGTCGAAGAGAAATCCTCGTGATTAAGGGCAATTTTTGTGGGTCCGAAAGGTGTGAAGCACTGATAAAAGTATATTTCGATGGGGCTTACGAGAATTTTCTAACTAAACTGAACACATAGAACTGATAATGTGTTTCTGAATTTACTTAGAATAGAAAATATTGTTTGTAATACAGTTTCATGCTAAATACTCACATGAATGCTACGTAAAGTCTCTAAAATAAACAATGAGAAAAACGAATAAGTAATATACTGGCTCAACATTTAATTTTATTGTATTGAAATACTTCGTAATCGTTTACAATGATAATAATAGTAATAGTCCCCCTAGCCGATTTCGACTACGGTGGCCAGTCACAACGACTAACCGACTGCGCGGGACATATTATAGTGCACAAGTGTGTGCGCAAACACAGGTGCACTCTCTATTCCTTTCATTCTCATAGCCCGATGTGGCAGCAATCTGACACGATCGGAGAGAGTTAAGGCGCAGGACCAACGGCTTTACGTGCTTTTCCGAGGCACGGGGGTGAAACACCGCCAACTTCCAAACTCCGGGTTACCCTAAGAATTTCTGAACAGAAAAACTCTGGTATATATTTTGGCCCAACCCGGGGATCGAACCCGGGACCTCTGGCGCAGCCGTCGCTTTAAAGTGCGACTCTCCTACCGCTGCGCCACCGAGGCAGTTATTTACAATCCCAGATAATATAATACTATTTACAATGATAACAGGTGTATAAAAACAAAATAAATAATACACTAATGAAATATAAATTGTTTATATAACTTTTCCGATGAAATCAACACAATTTTAATTGTTACGCAAAATATATTTTTTTAGTATAATTTTTACCCCTTTGAATCTGTATGAACGTGTTATAAATAAAACTGTTTTAATTTTTAACAAAAACAAAACACATACGCGATAACAGTTAAATGAGTCGTGAGTTTGCATGAAATTCAGAACTGCGATTTGAAATTTTATTGTTAACTGTAAACAAACTGACCCGGGCAGTTTTCAATTGCTGGCGTGTTTCAACGGAAAGTGCTAATTCTGTTAACGATAATGTTGATTTATTTTCAAAATTCTCACAGTTATTTTGCTTTGTATGCTTGGTGGTTAGGTATAGTTATTTGAACGTGGCCTTACTTATATATTAATGCGTTTAAAATCACTGAAGTGATGATTACCTTTTCTTATAAGTAAATCCAAACAACTGCTCAGTGGTCTCGACTCCAAAGATTGTGGCACAATATTTATTATTATTTAATATTAAAAAAACTTTAAAAAAATGTAAAATGTATTGAGATGATGGACCTATGATAAATACAAGGTGTTTTTTGGTCAGTGACATCCAACTCAGTGATAATTATATAAGTTATGTTTATTCTAAGAAATATATACACAGTCTGGCCATAAATACTGTTACAATATGAAATGTAAAATATTATATGTTTACAAATGTAATATCTTACATTTCAATTTGGAATCTGTCATTTTTAAACGATTGCTCATTGTGTTTTCTAATTTTGGCGCCAATACATTTAATAATATTTTGCGATATTAAAATGGAGTAGGGTGATAAAGAGAATCGAATTGCTGTGATTGCATTACACAAAGATGGTATGGAGCCAAATGCAATTTTTGAAACTCTCCATACGCTTGGTATTAGTCAAATGTTTGTGTAAGGTACAATGAGACCTCCTCTGTTTGTGACAGAAAAAGATCTGGCCGTTCACGTAGTGTTCGCAGAAATCCTGTCAGAGAGCAAAAGATTTTATCTCGAGAGATGAACATAGCACTCAGAACCATGTCGCGTATTTTAAAAGATGACTTAGGACTTGCTGCCTAACCACTCACTTGCTTTTGGATTTTAAAAATGGTGGCCTATATTGCTCTGTCATTTGGTGCAAATATCCGCGAGATGCCGAGTTTTATTAAAAAAATCATAACTTGGCTTCTAATGGACCAATTGTTATGGTTTTTTTTACACATAAAAGCCAATTAAACAAATAATCTAATCTTGTTACTTATTTTATGGATTGCTATATTGAAAATAATTTATAAAAAATGCGTAAAACTGACACACTGATAAAATTGAAGACTTCAACCAGAAATGTATTTTTAGAAAAAAATCTAAAGCGATAACCCCATTTTTGTTTATATTTAAAAAAAAGTAGATTAGTTTTGCTTTCATTTGATGCCAAATACTGTATAAGTGTTCATATAAAATTGTATAGAAAACATCATTTCTATTTTAGGTATGTAACGCACGACAGGGCTAAATTGTTTCTTTGATTCGTGATTTATTTGTGGCTAAATTAGAAAGTCAAGAACCAAAATATAGTTCTAATTAAAACAAGCAACTAATAATCATAAATTAGAATGGATATATTTTGCAATAATCACGTAAATTACGGTTCTATGAGTCTAGATAACAAAAATTATGTACGTACCACCGAAGTTTTAGTTTTCACCCCGACTAAAAACACTTAAAACCACAATATCACACGACAGAAACACATTATAAATCACAGTCTGTACCTAGGAAAACACAATTACACAAAGTAAACCATTATTACATACAATCATACTGATTTTATGGTAAATAAACAAAGCCGTTACGCAAAAAAATTAGCACGTGCTACGTCACCGGGTCAACTGCCGACAGCCGCTTCAAAACAAACATGGCGGCTCGTTAGGGTCGGAACACAACGGGCGCAGTCAGGTCGATGCAGAATTTTAGAATAAAGAATATCTCATTTCTTAAAATGAGTTAAAACTTGTATCTATATTTGTATGCAGGTTTAATACGCATGTACTGTATATAATATTAAGATCTTGTAACCGTATTATGCGAATAAATGAATTTGTATGTTTGTAAATTTTTACATTTTTATATATATATTTATATATATATATATATATATATATATATATGGCGATCTCGATAGCGGCTCTAACGATTTGGATGAAATTTTATTTTGCATGTAGGTATAAGTAATTTGGCCTCATGTTTATATTATATATTAAATACATATATTAAATACATAAAACATACATATATTAAATATGTTACTGTCAAAATTTAATTTTTTGACAAGCTTTTATCGCCGACTGTACTTTTCTTTGAACATCCATCAATTGCTCACCAAAACGATTCTAACGAGCCCAAACTCGGTACGATTACTTTATTTATTCCAGAGTTCCTAGAGCCACCTTCCGCTTTATCATCAGACCCGCCCCATGGTACCTACCATATCATTGTATTGTCGGTCAAGTCAAAAACCTCCATACATATGCAAAATTTCAGCTCGATCAGTTGATGATAAATCTGCTTCAAAATTAAGTTAGATTTCACCCAGACAAACACATACATTAGTTATTACATACATTGCAAGTTAATAGAAAGCTAGTAAAAAAACAAAAAACCGGGATTAGTCTGACACCAGTTAACACATTAGTAGGAACAAATCAAAAAAAGTACCAAACGCGATCGCAGGGCGTCTGGTGTGCTCCATGCCTTACAACGTCAAAACGAGTAGTTGCCTAAATTGATTTTGGTAGCTACGGCTACTACCATCCCGTACCCGTACTTACATGAACCGTCACTTGTTTAATTCGCTAATCCTGTGTAAATAAGTTATAGATGTTACTTATTTTAAATATATTTATGAAACTTAATACTTAAACTAATTTAATCACTAGAAAATTACGAGAAATATTCTTTTTTCTTCAAAATCTTGGCCATTTCAATCGGAAGTCACCGAAAAAATCTCTGTCTTAACTACTTTGAAGTGAGATTGTAATTCATAATTATGAATTGGGACTGAAATATAGCTATAATCTGATAGTTGAATAAACACAGAATCGTTTGATGTATACTTTTAGTAGTAAAATATAAATTTGAATACTTACGGCATTTTTAAAACACTGTGCACTTTTAGGCAACTTCACTTTTTCATAACGTCAAGAACGACAGCTATTTAAAAATATTTTTGTTCTATCATGTTGGCTGCCAATTTTTTTCTGTGTTGCCATCTTATTTGGGTATATTTAGGACATAGTTTAAACGGCTCAGAAAGTGCCCTTCACAGATTAAAAATCAAAAATTGTATAATGGTCGTGTGGTAGCTCTGGCTACCGGAAGCAATTTGTAGGTTATCGAAGTTGGTAGCTCTAGTTACCGAAAGCACGCACTGGTCATTTTTTAACTGATAATTTAAAAAAGAATAGGGTGGTAAAATCGGAAAAACTACTGAAGCGGTACGCAACGGGAGGTCACAGAAAAAAAATGTTTACGGATGAGAAAATCTTTACAATTGAGCAACATTTTAAGAAACAAAATGACCGTATTATGCTCAAACCTCTAGAGAAGCTTCCCAATTAGTCGGCAGAGTGCAACGTGGGCATTATCCGACTTCAGTGACAGTTTGGTGGGGTGTTAGCTATGAAGGAGTGACTGAGCCATATTTTTGTGAAAAAGGTATCAAAACATCGGCACAAGTGTATTAAGATACCATTCTTGAGAAGGTAGTTAACAACACCATTTTCAATAACCAAGCATGGTCTTTCCAACAAGAATCGGCGCCGGGACATAAAGCTCGGTCCACGCAGTCTTGGTTAGAAGCGAACGTTTCGGACTTCATCAGAGCTGAAGACTGGCCGTCGTCTAGTCCCGATCTTAATCTGCTGGATTATGATTTATGATCAGTTTTAGAGAGTACGGCTTGCTCTAAACGCCATGATAATTTGGTGTCCCTAAAACAATCCATACGATTGGCAGTGAAGAATTTTCCCATGGAAAGAGTGCGTGCTTCTATTGATAACTGGCCTCAACGTTTAAAGGACTGTATTGCAGCCAATGGATGGTCTCCATTACGAATAAGCTTTTTATATTTTAAATTGATTTATATTTATGTATAAAAGTAACACACTGTAAAAGTAATATGTATATATATATTTATTTGTGACAATATTAATGGCAAGACTAGGTATTGTAGTAGAGGTCGTTGTCGTTCGTCTCTTCAATGAAAAGGTCCAAGCTCCAGTGCAATGTCCGTTTATTTTCAAAGGTGACGTAGTAAGTACAGTTTATGAGTCACAACCAATGACGTAGGGCGTATGGTATCGAGGAAGTGTAGGGTGGGTCCGGAATGATTCATCCCGTACGCCAGTGCAAATCGTACGAGGGTTAAAATGATCCGATGCCCTAGATTCGATAAAATGCGATTCGTTTTGAGCTTTTTTGAAATGGAGGATAATTTCTTAACATCACATTGGCTATATATCATCTCGGGGAAAACCAAGGAATATCGCGAGCTAACTAGAGACAGCGCCATCCACCGGTAATCATGCGAAACTGCGTAGCGCCGTTGCTCGGTGTGCTGTGTGGTTGTAGCTCGTTTGTACAATATTCTTCAAATTATATGCAAGTTTATAATAGACAAACACTTCACAACATTTAAAACAAAACAGAACGAAACAGAACGAATGAGGAAACTTGCACTCTCGCACGTATTTACAAAATACTACGCCGTAGCCAGTAGGCTACGAAGAGACGACATTGATAATGAAATGATTTTGTGTTTTTTTTTCCATTTACAATGAAATATATACAGAATGTTGTTTTGGTCAGCGAAGAGCGTCTCGGGGGTGGTTGTACAAACGACAAAGATGCCAAAAATATATATTTATTGAAATGGCCACAAAAACAATTTATTAATACGATACAGCGATCGAGTTAAAACTAACAACAACAGGTAGCCTTTTCGTAGCTCACTAGCTACGGCGTAGTATTCCGTAGATACGCGCTAGCTACGCGCAGGGGTGCGAGTTTCCCCATTCCTTTTGTATTTTTTAGAATGTTGTGAAGAGGTTTTCTTTTTTAAAACTTGCATGTTATTAAAAGAAATTTTTTTTTAGTATAAATATGACTCATATTAATCATCCTTTGTTGGATGTCACTGACCAAAACAACACCCTGTATTTTTGGCATCTGTATCGTTTGTACAACCACCGCTGAGACTCTCGTCGCTGACCAAAACAACACCCTGTGGTTAATGACACTTGTTCACGAAGGTTTAGTTTTAGTTATGTCGATAAACTATTATAGTATCCGATTTTTAAATACGAGTTTTTACTTCTAGTTTACTAGTAGTTTGTACTACGATTTTTTTCAGCTTGAAAGGTCTTTAATAATGAGACATTTCCCAAATGTTAATTTTCAGTGTAGCATCCCTCTCACCAAAAACCAATATCCCCAGATTCACGGCAAACTCCGCGATAGATCATTATTTTTAAAACAAAAGGAATCATCCGAAATATTGCAACGTCACCAACCTGTCCGAAACACGGTCTGCGTCCTTCCCGAACAAAAAGTTAGATCGTGTAGGGTAACAATGTATCTTAAAAGCATGCGGATTCAGAATTTATTAATAAATTTAAGCACCTACATAAATAAATACTCGCATGTTGTCTTTCTGCCCGACTCAACAGAGTGCTTAGCTAACTTTACATAAAGTAACCCATGCTTATAAACTTCAACTCTTTTAAAAGTGCTTGAAACAAGTGTATAGAAAATATACATATAGTAGAAAAGTACAATTACAAGGAAAAGTAAACTGGTAATAACGTTACACGCACATAGTAGTACCTCTAGTCGATTTCGACTACGGTCGCCAGTCACAGTGACTAACCGACTGCGCAGGACATTTATAGAGCACAAGTGTGTGCGCTCATAGCCCGATGGAACAGCAATCTGAGACAACCGGAGAGAGATCAGGCTTTACCGAGGCATGGGGGTGAAACACCGCCAACTTCCAAACTCCGGGCTACCCTAAGAATTTCTAAATAGAAAAACTCAGGTCTATATTTTTGGCTCGACCCGGAGATTGAACTTGGGACCTCTGGCGCAACCGTCGCTTTAAGAGCGACCCTCTTACCGCTGCGTAGCCAAGGCAGTTTAAACGCACAAAGTAACCATACAAAATAATTAACGGCTATATCATCCTGGCAGTACGGAGTGTTTAAAGTGGGGAAGATTTAACCACGGGGTAAAAAAATGCTGCAACTTTCTGCCAAATAGTTTTTGGGCTCGAGAAAAAAACGAAACCATTTTCCAAAACCATGTCCACCCTAGTGATGGATAGCAAAATTCAGTGGAATTGGCAATAGCCGAACACGACGATAGTTCCAAAGGGGATCCTCACGGGATAAGAATTAGATTTGCGAAACCGAGACGTGCCGCGTCTGAGTCGGGAACGGGGCGAGAGCGGCGCGGGAGCGAAGCAAAAGCATTGAAATCGTTGCTGACGTGCTAATGCAAATGCTATGAGGATAAAATAAAAATGAAGCTTTGTAAACTACAATATCGACTAAGATTTGCCAATTTCCATAAGCAAAATAATAAGTGAATCTAAGGATCTTAGTACTTCTAAATACGTCACAAGTGGTTTTCGCATTACATTTATTTTGTTGGTGTCTGATTAAATACAAATAACTCAGTGAGAATTTCAAAATCTGCTTCAATATTATTGACTTTATTTGCGTGTAGTAGCTGTAAATACAAAACTTTACATGATTATTGTCTATTGTCTTGAGATTAAATTTGATTTACAAGTATGTTACTCACAAGAATATTCTACATACATACTTAGTGATTCGATCCTAACCTAATCAGAGTAGTGAGCGCCATTGAAAGGTTTCAATTACTCTACGTAAAATTACCCTTGAGAATTCGATTACCAGATCTGATTAGAATTAATAAATATCTACAAATAGATAAATTATTTCACCGAGAGATCGTTTAAGTTCAAGATTGTAATCAAATCAAGAAAGTATATTAAACATAGTTTACACACTCTCGTACCTTTTGTCAGTCGTACAAAATAGAATCAGGTACAAGGTCAACAGAGGTCGTCAACGATTTGAAGATTCATCCCAGGAGCTATGTTTATTTTGTTAGAGCAACGTATTACGAGGGTTGCTCTAAGTAAAAGAGGACCGGCGCCAAAAACTCAATTTCGCCGCTTTCCAACAAGGAAAACGAGGGAATCAAGTTAACGCACACTAAGGCGTCCTTAGTCACACCGAAGCAAATTTAGTTGGCTAATAAAAAATATATATTATGTAAGTTTTTAAATATATACAAATTTTCAGCTCTTGTCCATCTTTGAAACACTTTCCGACAGTTATTTTCTGATCAAAGTTATTAATTCGCTACATGGACATGGACATTACTGAGTACTAAGGCTACGGCCGCATTTCTCCGGCGCGGCGCAGCCCAGTGCGTAAAAGTGCCTCCAGTGGGCCTATTTGCATTATGAAATGACTTTCATTACTTTTTTATGGCAGCATCGTAAACTATGCTAAGGTACGGCGCACGGTGCGGTACGGAGCTTGGTACCTCCCGCCCGCCACATTGCGTCTACCTAACTAGCTAGATAATTATGATATATTGAAAAAGATCAAAACATTAATGAAACAACTATAATACATTAATACAACAAAATAAATGCAGATACACCTTCAAGCTTCGAATCTAAAACTTCCGGTTCAGAACCCGCCTGTTTTATCGAGCTATCATAACATTGATAGTGATGGCGATCTTTATTCAGGGACACACTGTATTATTGCTTTTTTGTCAAGATGCTTTCATCCTTTCATTGACCAATATACATACAGTTGTTTTTTTTAATATATCATAATTATCTAGCTAGTTAGGTAGACACATAACACAATGTGGCGATTGACAGACGCCAAGCATCGTAACGCACCTCACCGCACAGATGGGGCCGCGGCCTAAGGCTGTTATGATATATGTGATGATGTTTTGATAAATGTGTGTAGGATTTAATGTTACATTAAATATTTCTTAGTTGATACGTGTTATTGAAATTGTGCAAAATCTCAAACAGGAACTACAAAACCAATTTTCTTTTGTAACCGTCGCGTCGGTGTAAAAGCTGCCACCCTGGTGGTATGGAAAAATGTATCTAGTAGGTATCTATACGGTATTGAAGTGAGTCGTTAATGCAAACTAAGCCCAGAAAAGAGGATTCCGGCTGTTCTGATTAAAAAGGTCCCTTGCAAGTGTTGTACAAATTGGATTGGATGAGAAACAAGGCGGCTTTTAGTCCCAACAAATTCTTGCGTGTTTAAATTCAGGACTACCTTAAAATGGTGTCGTTGGTCAAGGCCCTCAAAAGCCTTTAATTAGTAAGATTAACAAAAAGTTTGCTTTTGCGAATGATAGGTACTTTTTTTAAACTTTTAAACCAAGCTTGAAGATCAAACTATAATGGTTACAAACGATCAACAAAACCTAGAAAATCTAAACTGCTTTAAGGGCAAAGATATCTATCCGAAGAAGCTAAAGGGACCGCGTCTGCCAACCACGATACTGAAAACTATTAAAACTTTGAAAACGTTAACAAAGACTAGTGAATACAGATGAAATTACTCGAGGTTGGTGAATAAAAGACAAGACTAAAATCAGGACAATGTAATAACAGAGACGTAATCTAGGGGACCTGACGATAAAACGTTAACTCTGCTCCCAGACTTAACCAGAAAATTAGTCCACAGAGCAATATGCATTCACCTTTTTGAACGAGTATAATAGGAATTTCAAGCAACCACTCGGAAAAGCTTTTGATCTAAGGAATTTGGTGGAGTGTTCGATGCTCTTAAAAAGGCTCGCGAGTGATTTTGACTTAACTTTTGAGATGTGTTTTCGGTTGTTTTGAGGGTGCTCTTGATTAACAAGTGTTGAAAAATTAACTGACGGTTCACTTGAGATTTCTATTGATCTGAAACAGTAGTGTTCTTACTGTTATGGCCTGTTTCACCATCGACGAGTACTACCTTGAAACCAAAAAAAATATTTACATGTCTTACTAAGTTCTGGTGAGCATTACTTTCTAGATAATTCATTCGAAATGACGTACTTACATTTAAACTACTCGTTTGATAGTTTTTATTTGTCAATTTTGAAACATTTTTTGTTTTTAGATAATTGTGATGACTTTTGAACCCTTCGTTAGAAACTACAGTCAGCATATTTTCAGCTTTCTGGGCAGAACATATTCTCCAAAGGTCTTAAACGGATAGTTATTGGAAGCTCAACCCTTCACATAAGAATGCAAATAATATTGTTCTTAACTTAAGGGCGACCCTGCGGTATACTATCAGGGTCCCGATACCGTGTAGTTGTTACTCTATCTTTTAAAGCCGCAGATAATGGCTATTGTAAACATTTCCTTTCGACCTTTTTAAGGAGATTCCCACCCACTTACTGTTAGTTTCTTGCGAAGGACATATACTTGGATTACATTTGCATTGTGTGAAACGTCCCTTTGGGACATATTAGTAGTGAGTGGATGTTTTTTTGGTTACGACTTCCAAATGTAGAGGTTTGTAAAAATCTAAATTGAATCTTAGATTTCGGATATTCGGTTTTATTCTACTTATATGTGCTCAATTCTCGAGTTTGTGTGTTTTGTGTATATATTTTTTACATCATGTTTTTTTCTCAACCTTAAACAAATTATTTATAATCAATGATACAGTTAGGTCAATATATAATATACTAAAATAATAAATAAATCAAAAAACTTTAAACTAAAATCAATATATATATATATATATATATATATATATATATATATATATATATATATATATATATATATATATATATATAATTGATAATAACTTACAAATGAAAAGTCTGACTCATGCTCGTTTTGAGATTTTAGTTTTTTTTTTTTTTGTTTTATCTCTACATAAATGCTTTTTAATGTGTATTCAAACAGCGACTTACTGAAGAATAAAGATTTCAAATGAGCGTTTATTATAACTTATGAATATTATAAACAAGCTCAAAAAACTGGAAAAGCTTAAACGTGATAAAAAGCAATTATGCAAAGCGTTATGTAAAAGTATTTCAGTTGACATATCCTACAGAGTGTAGGTAGTCGTCCATTGTTTGTTTAGGCCTGTCGTTAAAATATTCACAAAATGTTATGCCAACATATTTACAGCCTGTCTGCGGTCATCCTATTACTCAACATGCCGTAATTATTAGGGGTTTGTAAATTAAAGGAGTTTTTTAAACCTCTTCAAAAGAGTTTCATAAGTTTTCTACAAAATAAGAACGGTTTCAATGATTATGAATATTGTATTTAAAAATAAAGTTACATTTGATCCAATCGCACTTAAATGTAGGTGATAAATTACTAATAAAGTAATCAAGACAAGAAAAGATCGTGTTTAACTTGTGCTTCAATAAAAACTTGTAATATCTAGAAAAAGCAAATTGACAAGAGAAGGAGGTAGTGTGCGCTTGGTGGGTAATTGGCTATTAAACACGACAATTCGAATTGTGATACATAACTAAATTTGCTACATGTGGTTAAAATTTAACTAGTATTTTTTTTTCAATTGCCAAAGTTAATTTGCAGAACCCATATCATTTACAGACTCTCGCGTGTTTTTTTTCTCTATAACCGCGTTTTGATCTGTCGACTTTGAAATTAATATGAGCTTAAAATTCGGGAGAGAATTTGGCGTGCGAATTCGCTTTGGGCTTGAATAAATATTTTCAGACAAACGTTGTTTGAGCAACAACGTGTGTAATGTGAAGCTAAAAAATAAAATAAGTGTTCATTGGAATAACGAAATTGTATATACGAGAAAAATTTACATTCATTTGAGAATTTCTTAATATTCGTTGTCTATTTTTAATGATGCCGTTACCGACTTTCATGTCAGTGCTCTTCATTTTCCTGCTATTTTCTTGTATATTATAAGAAAGTGTTTACAACAAAAAGTTCTTAATTTTAGTGATTAGCCATACTAATTATTAAATTGCATAGTATGTAAACTTTACAGATCTGGCTTATAGGGCTATCTACTAAATGTTTACTACCTCCATAATTATAGAAAACCCAACACAATGTGAAACTATTTTCAAAAGATACATTTCAGGTCAGTTGTTGCCACAACGTTCTTTTTTAAAAAAGGATTCAAGTTATTCAAACTGAAAAAAAAAGGTTTGAGCTCCGCTCACAGCCAAAACATTCAACAAACGAAAACTGGCCAGCGACAATGTCTCCGCGTTTTTAACTCGGTGAATCCACTCGCGAATTAGTTTAAACGGCAAAAGCATTGTTCGTATAATGCCAACCGTTTCTGCACTGCAATTATGCTGACGGTAACTCAATTCTTTCATTTTCTGTGGTATAAACACTTGTTTTTATCAGACGTAAGACAATATTTTTTAAGTAATAAGAATCAACTACAAGCAGAACGTTAATAGACTTTCAAAGGGAGCTAGTGACTTAAGATCAAGAGCTACGTGGTGTTTTTGGTTTCGTTTCCAAAGAACTAATCATAACACGTAAAAAAGCGTCATTCTCTTGATGCGATCTCTTGAACGTGATTCTCTTAATTGTATTATAAGAGATTGCTTGTACCACAACACCCAGACCCGAGACAATATAGACAATTATGACAATCACAATTTCTGCATTGACCCGACTGAAATCGAATCCAGTACCTTGGAGCGGCGATGCCTTGAAACCCAGTGTGCTTAGCCACTACACCACCAAGGTCGTCAAAATTATACAATTCTTCCGTAAATTTTAGAAAAGCGGTCTAGTTTCTTACTCAATTCCTGTCCAAACCACGTAACAAGAACAACAATGACTAGTAACAAAAGCAATTCCGAACTGTGCATACTTTGGATCGGCAAATCACCGGCTCAAAGCAAAAACGCCAGGGCATTCCAGGGGCTCAGTACAAACATTCTCATGGACGCAGGTTCAGCGGTTCGCAGACAAAACAGTAAATATTTATTACCCCAAAAAATTTAGTACAGTCTAAAATCAAGCACATTTTTTCATATAAACTACGTGTACGACAATTTCGCTATGGTTGAGGGCGTAATTAGTAACAAGCTTAAAAAAACCGGCCAAGTGCGAGTCGGACTCGCGCACTGAGGGTTCCGTGCCAACTTCAACTGAATTAGGGAATCCACTTACTTCTACTTAGTAAAATACCACAATATTTTCTTGACTGCAAATATAACTTTGTTTTTCATAGTGTTTGTATGAAGTAAAAAGTTATGTTTGCGGTTGTTGAAAACATACTATATCTCAAAAACAACTCGTTCGATCGCGTCCAAACCAATTTTCGTTGAAAGTATTTGTTAAGATCTATATTACATATGTTTTTCAAAATTTAGACTCTCTTGGTTTAGAAGTTAGATGGGGGGGACGCCCATTTTACCACTTTGGAAGCGGATAGCTATGAAACGTTAGACTTTCAAAGAAAATGGTTTTAGAAACCTCAATATGATTTTAAAAGACCTATCTATAGACCCCACACGCATAGTTTTGACTAAAAAAAAAATTTTTGGTTTTAGTTTCATGTATGGGATCCCCTTAAATGACATTATTTTTTATTTTTTGTATGAGAATCGTAAAGCGGTTAACGGGATACATCTTCCGACCCAATTTCAACAGTGTAATGCTTAAAGTTACAGAATAAAATGGCTGTGACATACGGACGGACAGACAGATAGTCTGACAGACAGACAGACAATGTGATGCTTATAGTTACAGAATAAAGTGGCTGTGACATACAGACTGACAGACAGACTTGACAAGACTATAATGGTTCCATTTTATGCCATTCGGCTACGGAACCCAAAAACCTCTAATTTCTTATTTTAAAAACTTTGACTAAGTAACCATTTTCCATTACCATTTTATCAGCAAGTTAATACGTGATGCGTCAGACATCTTGAATTTTACGGCATGCATTTCGTCATTTACTGTTTCGGAAATACAATTGAAAAACAAAGTGTAAAGTAAAATCACAAGGACCTGAATATTAAAAGCGGTATTATGCTGCATAAACACGGTATGCATCAGAACCTACCGTGCTTTTTAGTAGATGTTATAAATCTGTGAGTAGAGTATGGTTGTTTCATTAATAGTGTCGGTAAAACTTCACAATCAATATAACGGTGAATCTATACCATCATTTAACTTGATTGGTTAGTTAATTAGAACACAAATTAATCATAAGAATAAGTAATGATAAAAAATAAACGCATGTTTAAAAATATTTTTAATCCTATCAAGGTATCCTATATGAAACAGTTATCACTTTTCCGAACAGGAAATTTGCCAAAGCGTATACGTATAGAATTGATATATCGTGCATTCTCACTCGATCCTCTGATCTACCAAAACTCTGAATGGATTGAACAAACACTAGCAATAACTATTCATCTTACGCTGTTCATATTTGCTATGCAGGTCCTGAATATCTGATTGGGATTCCAGTTTGATCAAACTTCTATGCCTTACAGTTATGCCGTTAAAAGAATAATGCAATTCTGTATTAACGATGATCTTTGATACAATAAACTATGATTATTAGCTTTGGGTTTTAAACGAGAACTTTATGATCAAATAATGTTAGTCACTTAATTTCCTGTGCCGTAAAAAGTCTTTTTATCTCTTTACCCAAAACGGCTTTCACCATGAAACCAACATAAACTCAGATATTCTAATTCCAACGAGCAGACGCCCGTTGTCCTCATTTCCTACATAAACAAAACATAGGTGCTCGTAACTCCGCGGTCACCTACCTAAGAGGCCGTAAAATTCTTTCCTTTTCCACGTAACCAAACCAGGAGGCATCATAAATATGTATAGTGAGAATCAAGCATGCGTCGCGTATAAAACGCCACCGAAAATGTGATCTCGCGGGAGGCAAAGTTGTCCGCAAGGAGGTATACGGCGCTGGATATGTCGGTGACACGGCAGCCATCTTGGAATTAAAGTTGGTTGATAGAGCCCTCATTCCCGAAACCGTTGTACGTTTGAAAACGTTCTATTAAAAAAAAAATGAAATATGTCATAATGACCGATTTTCATTAATGGATGTATACTTGTTTATTAATGGTCGGGTATTTTTAGTCATTATTAAACCTGGTAGTATTTTTTGTGATATGGAGGTTAGAGGTATAAATATTTAAATAGTGAGTTTAGAAATTAGCCGATAATATGACTCTTCATACAAAGAACCTTGTGAAGATCGCAGAATCAAACTACAGACCGCTTGTGATCGGTCGCTGAGGAAAACCGTGTAGAAGGCCATTGTTCAGTAGTGGACGTCATTTGGATGCTGATGATGATGATAAAAATAACTAATAGGATGTCACAACATTTGGCACTTGTCGTTTAGTTTTAATTGCTGGCATCGAATATGCTGCTATAGGCAACAAACGTAAGATATATCCGGACACTTTTATTACATAATTTTTAGCTATTTCATTGTTTTTTGCCATAAACACAATTCTTTAAAAATGTGTAGTAAAATTTTACTCAGATTCTCTTTGAGAGCTTTTTGGCAAAATCTTTGACGCCCATCAAATTTTTAATTTCGCACCAAAACAATCTGATTGTCATACCAAGTTTACGAGTGCGCCATAAAGTGTATTCAAAGAGGCAACAGGAAATAAACATTGAAACCCCTTTCAGACCCTTTTAAAAAGTTTATGACGTCTAAATCATTGTTGGAGAAAGTGCTAAAACACATCAAAATGCGTTCAAATGCCTCTAGCTAAGATTTTGCGTTCATTAAGGAGTTCATTTTTTGGCTACTGCTGTTGTAATAAAAGAAAGCTTAAAAAAAGTAATAAGATAAAGCATCTTATTCCTTTTTGTAAGCTTTCTTTTGCTATATAGATTAAAATTAAATCTATGCCCCTAGAAGTGTGCTAGAAAATTACACAAGCTCAAACCAAAAATGTTATTTGTGCTACTCAATCAAATTTTTTTCTTAAACCTACAATAACAAAACCTACGAATAATGATAGCAACTGATGGGATTGGAATACGACAAAGCCAAATTGTATTTAACTAGGGTACACATAGGAAAAATTATGAAAAGGTGAAATTTGAGTTGTCAAATATCGCTGAAAGAGAAGATCAGAAGAGTTTATTTCACCAAAAGAAGACTCTATGATGAGAAACAGTTCTAAATCTTCTAGCTTCACTTAGTTCGTTGTAGCGAGTCGCGCTCGGTTTATTTGCCCGTATTTGCATAGAAACGTTTTTTGTGGCGTCCTTGTTTGTATAGTGGATAGGTGGAGAAAGCTTCCGTGGCCGGGAAACGGGAGTCGTTGCAGATTTGTTTGAATTGAATGTAGTGTGTACAGGGCTTTTTATTTTACTCCTTTTAGGGCGGGTCAGAGGAGAAGACGTTTTCGCGTGTTGAATAGCGAGTGGAATCTTCTGGTATTTTTTTATGTGTCACAATTCTAGCTGTATTTCGGAGCCTAGAAATGTTTTTAGTGTTCAAGAAAAAACATATGTTATCTCAGCGTACTTACTCTAAAAACGTGATTCTTAGAAAGTTGCCTTAAAATAGGTCATAAAAAGGCTAATCAATCAGTGGAAATTAATTTAAGTCGGCTCTCAATTTGGTAACAAATTTTTATCTAGCATCTCTGCTCGTGTAAACTAGTGCCACAGCAGTTCCACTAGACAATGTAAAATCACTACATTTCTGTCTTTTGTAGACTAACTCCTGATTGAACTACAATTTTATGATGCCTTGTGGTCAACAAAGACAGGTGCTCGTTTCAAGTACATCGTTTGCTCTAAGTGAAATTCACCTTATTTTTTCATCTTATTACAATGAGTCTAGAATTATAGAAAGCTAATTTGTATAAGAAAACTGCAATCGTGTATAACGATGAGCACTTTTAGGGTTCCGTATCCGAACAAGGAACCCTTATAGTTTCGCCATGCCCGTATGTACGTCTGTCTGTAGCAAAGAGAACTTATGTACTAGTATTGTAATTTGTTAATAAATCCATCGCGTGAGGTATCTTTGAAAAGGTCTTTTCAAATTGGTTATGTGTTTGCTACCATCATTTTACAATAAAGGTGTTTGTTCCCATAACGTAAAATTTTTAAGGGCTAAGTTTTGGTGGTGTCAGATGTTCCCACCCTCTCCCAAGTAAACGGTAGTAGGGAGATACGTGAGAAATTTTACAGCAATAGCATACGTGATGAATTTAGAAGTAAAACTATCACGGCTATGATTAAAAAACCAATAAGAGAGTTTTAGTCTATAAACTTCAAGCAAATTAATTGTCATTTATATTTTTGGTTTACGGTTAAGGTTATAAAACTGAAAGTGTAGTCAAATATATATACATATTTTTATCTTTTAGTTAAAAATAAATTAAATTTTGAGTCATCGCCATGAAAACATATAACCGGTTTTGTCTCAGAATTTCGGATATTTTATTATTTCAAGGGAACCAAAACCTTATAAAGCAACCATAATAATGTTTTACAGGACATCATACACAAATTTCCACTCCATATGATATTCAACCATTAAATATCGTTTGTTTTCAAATATACTTTTATTGCAAGCCGATACCGAACTATTATCTTAAGTTTCGAACAACAACAAGCAGTGCAAACAAACTATAAAGCTTTTCCGTTAAACTTTTCAATAATTCAGTCGATTTGATGTAATTTTCCTTAGAAACCACGTAAGTGAAGACTTGTGGCAGGCAGTTGTACTCTCAGTAACGAAATGATATTCGATTCTTAAAGTTATTTTGGAATCAAAAAACAATGCTTTTGTAGTATATAGTATATTTTGTAGTATAAAGACTGAGAGACGACACAAAACTCTCTTTACTAGTTATAATGCCTTAAGGCATTAAGTTTGCCAATTGCACAACTTACAGTGAAATAAAGATGAAATAATTCAAAGCAATAAAGTTATTCGAAAGTTATGTGATTTATGTTCAATATTATATCAGACATGCTACATAAAAAAAAACTTAAAATATACCTATTCAAATCGAAACCATTTCCTTGCGCCAAGGAGGCTTTGATGCTGGCTGCGTTGCCGCGTTGGATAGCCATGCTAATCCTTTGAGCTAGGAACCAGCCAGCTTTATTATTGGCTGTTACAGAATTTTATTTTGGTATAATTCAAGTTATTTTTTTATGTAGCATGTCTTAGTTTTAATTTTTATCTTTAATCAATATTTCTACGTACTGACCAACATAAAGAATTTGTATTTGTATATTAAGTATAGTAAGGAATATTATACCACAATATACTATATAATTATATTAATTTCATCAAAGTTTTGATACAGACCAAAAACAATTAGATTTTATCTCCAGTGTACTAATAGAATACACGTGTATACGTATACGTACACAACGTGTTCTTTTTGTTTTTCGAAAAATTAAAGATATAAATCAGACTACATTAATAAAGGTCGTATCAAAACTATTTTTCAATTTTTTTTTCTAGTTTCATACTAAACAATTTTATAACCACCTTGCACTCGGTGTATCTTACGCGCGCCCATTTGCAATTGTAGTAAAGTTTGCAGCGTAGCGTGCACTATGACGCACGAATTATGAACGAGGTTGGGTAAGCTGCAAACGTCGCAAAAATACTAAGAGCAAATAATTATGAACTGTTTTTTTTTAAAAAGGGTCTTATTAAAATAAATTTATCTGGGAAAATATTGCTTATACTTTGTAGAATTCTTGGTTTCATTTCCCTAATTGTATATAATTTCCAGTAAACAGGATAAATCTCATTTTTTTATTAAACTCAAACATCTCCTTGAACTCCAGAACATTAGCCAATATTAATAATTAACAAGAATTAATTAACCATACTTCTCAGCACTCAGAATAAAATCAGCGTCAAATCTCCTGCGTATATCGGGAGTAACCCATTATAAGTGCGTCCCTAAGGAGAGCGATACCTGCAAGCTTCTTAATAGCTTCCGCTACTGAAAGGGTGTGTGGTCAGGCAGGGCGCCCTAAACTTACCTCGGGAACCAATTTGTTAAATATTTACCACTCCCCGGTCTGGGAGAGCCCACGTGGTTAGCTTGTATGTAAGTACCTGTGGGTATTATAGTGGTGCTTAGTTAAGGTTTCTATTCAATTAGAACTTAATATGTAAGTGGCTCGATTTAAACAACGTCTGATAGGACTTATCTGACCGAATAAGTATAACGACCGATTTCAAAATGTCATTTACATAAGAATAAAAGACATTTACATATTTAACAACATTTTCGAATTAGGCGTTTTGTATTGTATTTGGTGGTAAAACCGATTCTTGGTCCTGCTTTTTCCAACGTCAGATAAAGAATATTCGTTGAATACAATACGATACGCCTATATTGATAACGTCGCCTACACAGGTGACGTTCTACGTTTTCTGGCATATGTCAGCAATCATATGTGTAAATGTCATATTAAAATTGGTCGTTTTACACTTATTTAGGGCCGATTTTACGAACGTCAGATTAGACTTATCCGACTAAGAGTCGATTTCACCATAGATAGGACTTACCCGATCGAACAAGTATAAATCGTCCGATTTTACAACGTCTTTTTTATAAAAGATTGCTGTCAAATGGGTGCCGTTTTCAAATTAGACATATTGTATTTTATTCGACAAATATTTCTTATCTGACGTTGATAAAATCGAGCCTCAGTAGGCTAAATACTTATTCTTTTCTGATGTTTGCAAAATCCGTTTATGGAAGACGAAATTTTTGTCACTCTTTCATGCCGAAATATTATAAATACAAAAAAATATGAGGATGCATATATGTTCACTTTAACAATGGAACTACTAAATAGAGTTGAATGAAACTTAATAATAATATAGTTTACATCTTAGGACGGCACAGAGGCAATAATTAATATTTATTTTTTTTTGAGATACGATATTTACGCGGGTGAAACTACGAAAACTTGCCAGTGTTTTGAACGAATACTATAAATAATATTCAGTAAATATATAAATTTAAAGCATCTTATTATAATATAGATATTTTACGAGACTCGACAAAATCCTAGCCGTTGCGGTCGAAAAAAAAAATAGAGATGGGTGAATGAAAATTTTCACTAAGTTGAACTTAATACAACATTAAGCCTGGTAAAGGTCGCATAATCTACGCAAAGGTATCTATACCAAAGGCTTGGTAATTAATTTTCAAGGGATTACTGTACAAATACCCAGGCTAAAGGAAGGGGCGCTCTGGCCGTTGGAATTGAACAATGTAAACAAATACAGAATGCGTAATATTCCTTATTAAATCTTAGACTTGCTTTGCGCTGCAGAAAGGCGTCTTGTGCCAGGTTCTGCCTTTTTAGTTTCCTTTTAGTTACAGTGAAAGAAAAGGGAGTTCGGTTATGAGCGCAAAGTACTCAAATTGTCTGTTATTAAATATGAGTAGTCTCAATATTACGTCACCAACAACTAAAAAAGAAAAATACTTAAGCATCTTTGAGATGCAAAAAAAGAAGCTTATTTCTTTATTGTCTAAATATCTAAACGCATACGTAACGTAAAATAGTGTAAAGTAATAGAAGCATCAAAGTGAGATGTTTTTAAACATACATTAAATTTGTACGTCAAGTCAAACGTGATTACATAATACTACACAGTGCTAAAGATAAACACTAAAACGTATTTATATTTTAATTTATAAAAATGGAGGACTGAAGCCAGTTAAAAATTGTTGGGCGCACTAAATAGAATATTAAATAGCCTTAAAAATACAATCTTAAAAATTCAAACTATTCAAAGCTGGACGGTTACACTAACAGTCATCGTTATATTATTTCAACGGTTAAAACTAACATATTTTCATTTTACCTTTAAAATAATAGTGGCAGTAAAACTAAATTAAATTAGAAAATCAAAACACTGGCTGGCAAAGTTTTATCTTCGTCCACCTGATGCAGTAAAAAAATATTCTCTGGCAAAAAAGTTAATTAATTACGTATGCAAATTGACGAAAAAGTCGTACCGAGACAGAGTAGCGAAACGAGATAATGAGATTGTGCGAGCACGTACCAGACTCGTGATTAAATCATTGCGATGGCAAAAATGGGGAATCCTTAATATTTTTTATGGGGACACCGTAAATTATAACTATAGACCTCATATTAGAAATTTCCATTACGCTTCTAGCTTAGTTTCATTAATATAAATATAAAACCTATGACAGAATTTAAAAAAAACAAAATTTCTACGACAAATTATTTGTAGTTTTGTTAATATCGAGCTAACCCAATGGGAAATATTCCGGACAGCGTGAATAAAAAAAAAACAAAAAAAAACAGGTATCATACGAATCGCGACTACAAAAATTGCGTCGCTTTTTTCCGTGCCAGACTAAACGGTTCCATTCAATTGCAGGAATGAATATTCGAGCCGTGGGACTATCGCGATTCGACGATTTGAAAAACTCGCCTCACTCGGAATCACACTTGATACTCGAAAACAAATCAGCCGACGACGCTTTGAATCTTTTCACTTCGGAAAGTCAGACAAAGATGAGGAGAATGACAGAAACCTTACTTGTGCCAAAATATTTGTTAAAGTTCTTGTTTCATAAAAGATTTATCTAGAAGTCGCTAAGAGACTATTGATTTTGCTAACTTTGTACATTTGTTTTACTACCCTTCAATAATTTTATTAGTGAGCAAATTTTTCTCTAAAATATAAAGCTCCAATATCTTTATGATTTGTCGAACAAAGTCATTTGCGCTTAAAATAATCTTAAGAAGAGTAGGTGCATATAAACTAAGACAACGTCAAAGGTTAATGTTATTTTTAAATATTTTTTTAACTGCTAGAATTTTAAAGTATATTTAAGTAAAAATACCTTTAATTTTTAATCCGCAAGACAAGTAGAGAAAGCCAACATTCAGATAAACTAACATTTTCTCCAACCAGATATTTTTTTGCTAAAAATAGGTACCTTTGAATTTAACCCTTTGAACTCCGAATTTTGCCTGCGGCAGACTATAATTTAGTCTATGGCGGAGTTTTTCACGGACACGAGGACGGAGACCACGCTCGTTACACGTCATTAAGCGATACTTTATGGCAGACGGCTCTCGAGACTGCCTACCCCCCGCGCTTCCGTATGTTGGCTTCTGTAACTGGAACTGCTAGTTTTTTTATATATAAAAAAATGGTTAACCTCAAACTCTCTCATGGCACTCAATTCAATTTAATCAAATAAATAAATAAATAAATTTAGTAATAAATAATATTACAAAAACTAAATAATTATTTAACTGAAATAAATGAATGTTTTAATGTTCTAAAGATAAGTTTTTTAAAAAAACGTGATTTGATATATATTTTAGAAAGGTGATAATTATTATATACTGATTTAAACTTACATGATCATTAACATTATAAAATACTAGCGGTCCCCCGCGACTTCGTCCGCGCGTTTTGAGTTTGCTCCCTCCCCTCCCGTCGCAGTGTGATGTTTTATATCGTAAAGCCTTTCTCTTTCAACACAAAAATATTTTTTCAAATCGGTCCAGCAGTTCCCGAGATAAGCGCGTTCAAACAAACAAACTCTTCAGCTTTATAATATATTAGCGCAAGCGCACGTTCAAGCGCACGTTGTACTTAAGCTGCGAACATTATTTGGTGCGGAGTTATGTTAAAACTGTGATAGCTCCTAAGATATTTATTGAAATCATATGATATAAAGGGCAACTTTGTTTTCAATGAAACGCTCCTGATGATAAATTTATTTGTTTTGATAAGAATAAATACCTGTGTGTATAATACACCTCTAAAAATAATGCATTATTTTTTTACAAATTTATTAACATAAAAAAGGTTGTAGTAAGTCAACCATAAAAGATAGACATATGCTGTCGCGGACTTTATTATAGAACTCTTAATGTTGAACAATCCTGTGATACATAATTTTTGTGTAACTTAAGCGGTTTCCGCAGCGTACGCAGCGGAAGCTCTCAAAAGGAATATCTTTCTCCCGTTTTCGCAACATTTTTCATTGCTGCTGTGGTCTTATGAGTCGTATCTTTAGTTATATAGCCTAAAGCCTTCCTCGATAAATGGACTATTCAACGTAAAAAAGATTTTTCAAATCGGGCCAGTAGTTTCTGAGATTAGCGCGTTCAAACAAACAAACAAACAAACAAACAAACAAACAAACTCTTCAGCTTTATAATATTAGTATAGATTCTTACAGGATTGCTACCATGTACCTATTATTTTCTAGTTTCCGATATTTCGGCACTGTTGTAAGAGGTATGGTAAGTGCCATGGTAACGCTGTGACCCGTTACAATCTATTCTAATATTAATAATGTTAGGAACATAAAAAAATAAGTTTTTTAAGTCAGTTAAAAAGTTAAGTTGAAGTTGTATTCAGGTCATGTTATCCAGTCGCATAGAGAACATGTTTTACTTCTCTATGTACAGCTTTTTTTTTTGGAACCATTTCTTTTCTGTCAGCTTGATCGTCATCTGTCAACGTCCATTCCAGATTTTGTACATCTGCACTGCTCGTAACGCGATTTTTGTCAGACTACCAAATGTATGGCACATTTAATAAAATCCAGCCCGTGGCTTAATTCAACCGAATGGCGTGTCGCTGTGTTAATTAAGCTCAACTTAAAATATTGAGCCGACGTCGAGAGCCCTAAATGTGCATATTCGTTAAAATAATTTTTGTGCTCAACTACTTTCAACCATCTGGATGGAACTTGAAAATGTTGAAATTTTCTGCATGTAAAATTTAAAATGTTATTACTATTGTCCGTCTTACTGATTTCGAATATACCGATAACACATTCTCCTCATAATGATTTTCACTGTATAATCAAAAAATCTGCTCGTCTGTAAGTGGTCAATATTGCCATTTTTACGCAGTTTTTTTTTTAATTGTAACAGTTTATCTCAAACAATTTCACAGGAATATCCAGCGTCTAATTTACTATCTCGTTCACAAACGGACGGCGCGACAGAATATAATTTCGTCTCGCTCCCACGGGCATAGTACAATTTATTCTCATCTGTCACATTTCTGGCGATACTGAATAAATTCTGGGCTAGTAAAAGTTGACAACGTTGTTTCCTCTTGTAGATGAAAAGTTAGTTTAATATTTATGACGTTTTTGTAGAGATGTTGCAAATTGACGTTACGACAATGCTGCAAAGCAAATCAAACTTACTAAATTTTAAGTTTTCGTTGAGCTCAGACAAACGGGAGTACAGCCTAAGCTGATAACAGGATTTGGTTACCAAGTACAGCTTTAATTGATTGGTGTCAATTGTTTAATTAAAGCCTGAATTTTTCAAGCCAGATGAAGAATATTCGACGAATAACAAATAATAAATATTTTTTATTGCACAAATAAGAACACAAGAAACAAAAAAATAACAAACAAATCATTAATACAAAATCGTCGGTCTTATCGCTGAAAGCGATCTCTTCCAGCCAACGTTAGAGGAAACAACGTTTATTAGTGAGGTAGAAAGCGGTGTTCAAAAATATAGCTAATATTGTAATATTACAATTTAAAAATAGTCACATAAAAAAATGAACACACAAATACAATGACACAAATACAATAAAACAAATGAATAAATACATATAATATACCTACATAAAATAAAAGATTCACTAACGAAAAATTCCGTCAGTTTTTGAAGCGAAAAGAAGTGTGCTTTTACCCTAGCTTTGAACACTGGAAGAGACTGGGATTGTCGGATTTGCAGTGTCGAATAATATACAATACCTACACCTAATTTAAAAACGTCTTCTATTAGTCAACAATCGTTTATATGAATGTCATTTTAAACTTGGTAGTTTTATACTTATTCAGTCGGATAAGTCTTATTTGACATTCGTAAAACTAAGTAAAACCAACTAAGTAAATATGTACTGTTGGTTTCTTATTTCATCCGTCGGCTGTCCCATATTCAAAGAATTCAGCAATTTACTGCATTGAATTTTCGTACAAGCATTCATCACCTTTTTACCCCCTTATGTTTTTCTTGATTGAAACTATTCTTTGTCCGTATTTTAGGTCAAATATATCTTTGGTTTAAAACTCAAACGCTCACGGATCAAAAGGCCATCGGCGGTTGCATAAAAAAAAACCATAACAAAAGACTGTTGATAAACACATCTGTGAGGATTTAAAATCGGATCAGTATTAAGTAAAATAGAACATACATTAGTACACCGTGTTCGTATTTAGTAATATTAAGAAATTAAAGGTGTCTCCAGAACATAACTAAAGACCAAAGGAAGTTTTGCTCACCCCTTTCTTATCAAACCTTATTAGCAACGAAAAGGCCCCCAGTACAGGGGAATGACTTATTTCGCCGGACGTGGCTTGCATTGCAACAAGCCCATCCGCATTACGATGCAGTCTTAGGCGAGCCGCAGACGACCGATAATGTATCACTGCAACGATGTTGCAAACTTACAATCAAGGTTCATTACTCCATTCTTAATAAATACTTTATTTGATCTCCACAATCAAAGTATAGGTAGTTAGATAAAAGATCTATAGAAAGTTTTAAATTTTATGATGGCACAAAATTTTCGTCGTGATATCATATCATGTATTTTGGTTACTAATAGCGCTTTGAGATATATTAGAAAACGCTTGACCTAAAAAATTAGTGGGCCTAACAAGCTGACAACTATTTAAATGTCTTTTGGCATTGTTATTGCTATACAATTTTAATGAGTTAACTTTTAACGTTAAAACTAAACTAATTATATATCGAAGAAATCGTTGCCCTGTAGGAAAGTGCCCAAAAGGCTGGCCACATCACCTCGCTGGATGGCGAGACAAATTTTTTGGCCGAGGTAGAGGCCAGACTTTGCATAGTGAGAGTCTTAACAAGCCGTTGGGACAACTCACGAAACAGTTTGTGGACACTAGGTCCCCACGGTCCTAGCGTTTTTACCGCAAACGACTCAAATAGGTAGGCTTGGCTGAGACTTCCATATTTGAGCCGTTTGCGGCAATGAGTTTTTTTTAAATCTCTTACAGCATGTCTTCGACAGTTTATAAAACGGCGGCTTTTTTGTTAAATTTGAAAAGTTAAATTTATTAGCTGTATGCTCGCCGAATGTGCCCGTTGTAAATCAATCACGATTTAAACGTTGATAAGGCGCTTGGAAATCTCAAGAAAATCGTTCGTGTGCGTCTTACCTATGGCAACATCGAGTTTTCGAAACAATGCACGTGATTAAACCTAAATTTGGTACGTGATCTATGGAATACGCGGCAATGGGTCTTGTTTGCAGGATAAGTTTGAACGACAAGTTTCAATCAATGAAATACAAATGAAGCAAGTAGACGAGAGTTTATTTAATTATTGAGGTGGTTGGAGTAGTCAGTGGGTTAAAAGTTAGGTTTTGATCATATGCTTCATTAAACAATACATTTCAGAACAAATACCACTTTTCTTTCTTTATTGTAGGGACTGATTTTTGAAGTCATATTTTTTTTATTACAAAAATATTGTAAACAGACTATGTTCTAATACATCTTAGTTGGCATGGACTAGGTAGATTATAGTTTAATTTTATGTGATACTTCGGAAATTTAATATAGAAATTATAGACGGAAAGAAATTGAGATTTAGTAGCATATATCTAAATTCTTTACAACTTTATTTAAATATTTTCTGTAGTATTTTTTGTATGTGGTGTGCAATAAAAAATATTTATTATAATTATTATTATTATTGACTATTAGTGAACCTCATTGCCCGTGTTGGTGTATCCTAGTGATGACAAACCGAATCTTTTTAAAGTTAGAGTGAACAGGCTTCTTCTGGGCGAGCTCGTTCTATCTTTGACGTCGTCTTAAACCCCTTACACACTGCGACTTTAAGCATCGATGCAATTGCGCGTTAGCTTCGATGCATAAGCGCGATTGCATCGATGCTAACGCGCGTTAGTATCGATGCAGTCGCCAAAATTCAGTACATAATTTGTCAATTTCCAGCTTTTGCATCTCGACTGTATCGATAATCACGCTCGTGAGCGTCGCGACTGTGTCGCTGCTAAAAATCGCATTGTGTAAAGGGTCTTAGATGCACTTGCCTTGGTCTGGAGTCAAGAACAAACCCATACTAAATAAACAACATGTACCATTTACTATATGGGATGTACAATTAGTATTTTTTATTTATCTGTCTATATCAAAGGAGTCATTGCTACTTACCTTATTTATTATGAGAAAAAACCTTTTTTACAGCAATAAAAAAGAAAATTACTATTCAGCAAGCCAAAGTAAACTCCTCGGCCGCGTCTTTGCAACTCATGCCGCAAAGTACTGTAACTGTGAGTCCTAAATTAATATATGAATCTCTAATTTGAGCGGCACACGTGTTGCTGGCTCACAACTTTCCAGACAACGCCAAATTGGATAAACATGTGCAAGGAACGGAGGCTTTATGGGAGTATACGGGCGTCTATTGTGGACGGGCGCGCTGTG
Organism: Pyrausta purpuralis; assembly: GCA_963924145.1. NCBI lineage: Eukaryota > Metazoa > Arthropoda > Insecta > Lepidoptera > Crambidae > Pyrausta > Pyrausta purpuralis. The sequence goes on from OZ001655.1 coordinate 7,902,994, forward strand.
TAATAACTAATCTATAATTTATAGGAAATTCGTGTTAGTTACACTGTTTATATCTCAAGAACAGCTGAACCGATTTGGCTGAAAATTGGTGGGAAGGTAGCTTAGAACTAGGAGAAGGACATAAAACTTTTTATCCAGTTCGACAGGGCCGGGGCTGGGGCGTGACGGGGCCGCGGCGAAACGATGTTCGCTGGGACCGCTAGTATTTATTATTAAGCAGTAACAAATGTAATGAAAATATGATGCCATATATATATATAATATGGACATCACTCCTTAAAATAAGAAACAATAAAAATATTATAAGGAGGACTACACATTTAGAGTGAGTAGGTAATGAAAAGAGAGAGAATTAAGGTTTTTTTTATTATGTTTGGTTTTTGGAGATATACTTATTTTTATAGTGTATCTGATAAAATAGAATTAAGCTTATAGGTGAACTTCAAAAAATGCGTTAATTTCTGATTTTTAAAATAATTGTTCAGAACCGCAAGATGTATTTTAAAACACTCTTTGTGCTTCAAAATCTACTGTAACTATTTAAAACTAAACCCATAGGTGGCGTGTTGGCCTTTTAACACTGTCAGTGTCATGTATATTTATCTCACTTTCGCTTAATGGTAAAGCAGCGTGCTGCATATTACTATCTCTGTTAACACTGTGGGGACACAACTCAGTTGCTTATTAATATTGACTTTAGTAATATTGAAACATTCGATGCTCTTAGAGTGCCTTCACACTTTTCACTTTTCAAGTGCATACATAAAATGACAGCAGTAAGCCTTTTACATTAGAGAGACGCGCTGCTGTCGCTCTAATGTAAAGGCAAACTTACAGTCCTTTCGTTTTTTCTTTGCTACTCGAATATTGAAAACAATCTTGACAGTCCTTTTTTCAAAATAATTTATTTTTAAAATAAGATAAACACGACCCTCACAGCCTATTTAGTTAATTAATCGATAAACACTTATATCAATATAAATCAAAGTTGTAATTATTTTATTTAATGATTTTATTTTAAAGGCCATAAAATGATTGTTTACAATTTTGAACTTTTACAAAAAAACGGACTTTACGTAGGTAGTGCAGATTTTCCGCCGCAAGTTTGTTGTGGTATGTTTTCATTTTACGCACACACTTGCAAATTGAAACAGCTTATGGTAATGATAAGGGAATGTTTATAGCATAAATGACAGTAGTAAAGATAAACAGAATTACATCTTAAGTTGGGGAATTAGTATCTTAAGTTACTATTACCGAATGAAGAGTATTTGTGTACGAGAAAATTGAACATTTGAACATATTCTTGGGTTTAAGCTGTTCTAAGATTTCTGAGCAAAGTTAGCTTAATGATTTACAGATAAAGAAAGATGTCTTTAAATTATAAAGTTGCTCAAAATAAAGGTTAAAGAAAAAGGTACATGTTGTGGAGGTATAATAAAGATGCGCCCTTGAAATGAATAGTAGCAAGAAAATAACTAAATAGGAACCTACTTTGTAGTAAGGAAATTAATATCCTAAAGTAAAATCGTAACGATACCTACTTAATAAACAGTTTACCATCATATTTTTTCTATGCAGCATTTTTCAGCAATACCCAGGAAGTTGTATGTTGATATAATAAATCTTGCATATTTTTTTAAATGGCATGGCCTCATATAAACCTAAAAGAATATCTTAGTAATTGTTGATATTCCGCCACTGAAAAAACTGCATTCCCAAGCGGTTGACTAGTACAGAATGTCTTAAAGCATTAAGTCCGCCAACTGTAGGTAATTGTACGACTGAAACCAAACTGCAAAATCATAGAAGTTGAAACAGTTTAAATCAATTACATCCACCATCTGTTACTACGACGAATTGCGCTAAGACTGGGAGTGAAAAATGCACTAATTCCAGAGTAACGTTCCCTCTGAACCTCTGCAAGTGCAATTCATTCTCATTAGCCAAGGCAGCCTTTCTCATAACATGATGAAATCACGACAGAGGTGACGCGATACGAAAATGTGAGATACTTTTTTTCGAAGCGTTATAGCGTTTGAAAATTATGTTTGAAAATATTGTTATTAAATTGTAAACGTTGTTGTTGAATTTTAAAGCACAAGTTACCTATTGAGAAAACTAACCATTTTAAGTAACTACAGCAACAAAACCAAAAGGTCAAATAGGCATTCTAAAGCTGGAACAGAAGGTTTAATAAAAATAATAATTTTATTCATTGAAATTTAATATTTAAATTACATTTTCCATAATGTTGTTAGTAATAATATCAATAAATCTATATATACAAAAATGAATTGCTGTTCGTTAGTCTCACTAAAACTCGAGAACGGCTGAACGGATTTATCTTATCTTAGTCTTGAAATGTTCGTGGAGGTCTAGGGAAGGTTTAAAAGGCGAAAAAAAAATCGACGAAGTCGCGGGGAACTACTAGTAAATTAAATAAAATATTCAATAAAAATATTCAACGTGAACTGTTATCCAGTGTCTCACAATGGGTCCGTAAAACCTATCTGTAACAGCATGAAAAAAGCTGTTGGGACTGGTGCGTACCCGCTGCTAAAGAGATGCCACTCGCTTGCGTAAAAGTCTTCTGTGCTTGCTGCAGCGAACATTCCAGAAGCACCGCAGAACCGTAGAAGCGGCAGCCCTATTAGCGCTCTAAAAGCATTGTTATACTTACACTTGTTATTTGATTTACACAGACTTTAAACCATTATAACCATTGTACTTGCAACAGTACCGTAATATCGGCAACATATATTTCTGTAAATCTTGGCTAAAAGTGTTAGTAAGTACAAGAGAACTCCGATACTGTGCTGATTTGGAGACCAAGTACAAGAGAGCAAAACAGCCGTTTACTAGCAGCAACTGAATTCTACCTGCAAAACCCGTTACTGAGTATTGAACAGTACCTGTAAAAATACAGAAGATACTCTATGTCCACAATATCACATATTCCACATTTCGCATGCCGCGTCGCTAAACCACTTCTCGGGGCAGAGATCTGATGAATTCTTCTGCATTGTGGAAAATTCGTGAAGCTGCTTTTTGTTCTCATCTTGCTCCTTTTTAATTTCGCATCAATCTTCCTTGCGCTTGATTAGCACACCTTGCCGTCGCAATTATACCCTTTATCTTGTACAAATGTAATTAGCCATTCAGACCCATTTGCGCAATCTAAAGTTAATATTTAACTTCAAAAGGTCATCAAAATATCTTTGTGTCCTAAGTTATGTAATTTTACAACGGCAACAGTGTGATGTATATGATGAGAAATAAGCAAATGTTTTTTTTTTGTCAAAGTTGTTCAGTCTTATTTGTTTGAAGAATCTGTATTTGTTGCCTATAATATGTTATATGGTTATTATTACGGATAGAAACTGCCTCGGTGGCACAGTGGTTAGGGGGTCGCACTTTAAAGCGGCGGCTACGCCATAGCTCCCGGGTTCGATCTTCGGGTCGGGACAAAAAAATATCCTACTTAGTTGTTCTGATTAGAAGTTCTCAGAGTAGCCCGGGGTTTGGAAGTTGGCGGTGATTCACCCCCGTGCCTCGGACAGCAAGTAAGGCCGGTGGCTCTGCGCCTGATCTCTCTTCGGTTGTGACAGATTGCTGTTCCATCGGGCTTTGAGAGTGAAAGGGATAGACAGTGCACCAGTGTTTGGTATTATATGCCCCGCGCAGTCGGTAATAGGGCTATCGTAGTCAAAATTGCCTAGGGACACTACTACTATTACGGTTACTGAATAGGCCGGGCGTGACGACGTTTTAATAACCCCTTTTGCTATACAAATACACAATCATCGAAGAACAAAATTCGTGCAACATTTGCCTGAGAATACCCGTTGTTAACAGCCGTTGACATTCCTGAACTAATTTCGCGAGGCAAGTAATATCTCCAGATCACGGCATTTTCTGAGCAGTAAATCCTTTACCGACGGCAGGTGCACAGAGGGCATCTGACTAATTAAACGGCTCGCGTAAATCTACCTGTGAACTTAAGCCCAGAGTTTTGCCCTAACCCCGCCCCCTGTGCACTTTATGGCGCTGTATTAAGGGCCAATTTACTGTGTTGTTGGGAATAATAGAAATGCATAAACTTGGAAAGTTTACATTTCAGTATGGAAGCTTGTAACTGATAGGATTTGAACAATATTAGTCCATTGTTGCAAGTTTTAGATGGCGAGGCATTACGTCTGTCGGAATCTTAGTAAGAACTTATGATTCTTTACAGTCTTTATCATCATCATCATCAAGAGCCCAATGTTATCCAAACTTAGATATATGCCTCCTCCATTGTCAATCATGATTAGCGGTCCTGTGCCTGTTTTATCCAGCCATACACTGCTTGTCTTCAGATATCATCAGACCATCGTTGTGGCGATAAAGTCTTTACATAAGTCCGGGACTTCTTCAGATTTTATTAGCAAAAATAACTGTGGAATTAATAAAGTTGCCAAAAAACTAAAAGAGTCTCCAAAATGACTGTAAATGTGCTATTTTTTAATTTTTCGAACCCTTTTAGTATTCCAAAATATGTGTTAAGTTGAATTGAGCTAACATCTAGGCAAACGGGTTAATTGCTCTTCAGTGTCTCAAGGTAAGTTAAATGTCTATTTAACAATACGGTAACCCGTTATCTTGTTAATTCCCTTTACCAACCAAGTAAAACAGGATATTATGGTTTTACATGAAAAAGCATATAACTTATAAAAACAATATACTAATTGTCGTGGTTTTGAAGTATGGAATGGTATAGCTAATAGTCCGGTCAAATTAGACATAAAAATAGGGGTAAGGTTACAAAAATTCCCACCTAGCTGAAAATTGGTAGGATTGTTTAAAACACCATCATAAATGAAATGTAGAAAGTCCCCATCGATCCGATACCTGGAAAAAAAGTTACTCGGGGTCAAATGTCACAAAAACGGGTTTTTCGCGATTTTCAGCAAAACGGTAAGTTTTATCATAAAATTAGCCAGACAAAAATTGTAGAGCAGATAAATATCTACAAAAAATGTCTTTATACTTTTCTTCCTAAGAGCCACCGTTTTTGACATATAACGATCCAAAAAGTTGAAAAAGTTGTAATCGTCATAATATGTATAAGTACACCACGTATATACATCGCTGAAGCTGTAATACAAGTAAAAATATTATTCTATCGGTCAGTGTATCTTAGACATATAAAATATTATAATTATGAGAATGTCGGGTAACTGAAAGAAGAAGTTATCACCAACGGAATTTGGTGTCTTCTCTCTATGTATGGAGCTCCTTAAAAAAACTACGTGCTTAGATAAGTTTCGATATGCATGTTTCGTTAAAAATACCCGAAATAAAAAACAAGTGCAGTTAGCTTGTCTTTTTCCAACCTCTGCGGCTGCTCATCAACATCTTTTTCGGGTATATTACCAAGTTCAAGTGTGGCTTGGTTATCAGCTAGACCCAAAAGAGTGGGGTTGGAAGTTGGTCGACAATACATTAGAACCAGTTCAAATTTTACTCCCACCTGCGCCGGATAAACTGTTAAATACAATTTTTGCAACTGTAAAAAGGGATGTAGTGCTAAATGTGGTTGCAAAAAAGTTGACCTGTTTTGTTCTGTAGCATGTACTAATTGTCAAGACCGGTCGTGCTCCAATGTTGAATCACCAACAATTTAGGATTCATTTGATGTTAACGAGGAGACATGCGATTTGTCATTATTGGAGCAATTTACTTGCAGCGAGGATGAAGAAGAAGAACAAGGAGAAGAAGAAGCAGAAGTATTAGAGAATTATGAGTCAGATGGATAAATATCCCTATTTTTTTTTAACTTACACCGCTTTTATCACTTTTATCATTTTCAACCGTTGCCAATATCTTTTATTATTCAATAGTTTCAACTTTTTGGATCGTTATATGTCAAAAACGGTGGCTCTTAGGAAGAAAAGTACGTAGACATTTTTTGTAGATATTTATCTGCTCTACAATTTTTGTCTGGCTAATTTTATGATAAAACTTACCGTTTTTCTGAAAATCGCGAAAAACCCGTTTTTGTGACATTTGACCCCGAGTAACTTTTTGTAGAGAAAACTTCTTTAGCGGCGTTGAGCACTTTTGTGGGATGGGGGAAAAATGTGAAACTCGCGTCAGGACACGTGGGCTGATCGAAAAACCGTAAGACGGTTGGCGAAATTATGGATGTAAGTTGATTTTTCTGAGAGATAAACTTTTTAATGTAATTTAATATAATATAAATTGTAATGTTTGTGTATGATAGCGCAATAAATAAATATTGTATTCTATAAAAATATTATTATTATTATTATTATTATTATTGTATTCTATCACAAAAATGATAGTACTTTTATATTGATAATAAGAGCAATTCATTCAAAATTATTCCCTAACTATTCCATAAAATGAAAAATGCACAACGTTGATATTCAAGTTTTCACTTCTGCCGGCACTCCCGGAGTGCAATTTTTTTTCCAGGTATCGGATCGATGGGGACTTTCTACATTTCATTTATGATGGTGTTTTAAACAATCCTACCAATTTTCAGCTAGGTGGGAATTTTTGTAACCTTGGATGTCTAATTTGACCGAACTATAAACTTACAATACACGTTTTAATTGTATAGATATTTTAACAGACACAAAATTCAAATTTAAAGCTAAAGTAATTGAAACGGTGAAGAAGTCATTGTGCTAACTGAACGCAAGTTTAAATTGACCATATTTGTGATGATAGCCTCTTGATGCAGCATGTTTGTTAAAATAAATTTATATAAATTATACCTTCATATTTAAATTAAAAATATTATTAAGTGTGTTATGTTGAATTGGAAAGTCTTGACTTAAGGTCCTGTAACCTCTAGATGGGGAAGCGGGCGTCCACAGTGCGCCGCCATCCCGTTCGTCCTTGAGCTTCGCGCTTCTGCAGTGATTGTCCTCTGTCAGGTCTGCTTTGGGCGGCCACGTTTACGTTTTCCTTGAGGATTCCAGTCTAGGGCTTGCCTCATTAAATTGTAACGTGTTATATTTTTATAACCCCTCAAGCGTATGTGTACGAGACACAATAGATATTTTATTCTTATGTAGTTGCCTGCAACCGCTTGGATGTTGAAAAGTTTATAGAAAATGTGTCACTTTTAAGATGAATAAATAATTATAAGTGTTATTTTATTACTTACTCACTGATTTACAGATAAAGGTAAATCTGTTATTGGCCTTAGCCTATAGTTAAAACTAGACGAAAGTGATAAAAATGAATGTGCTGTGGATTTCCTCATTATATAAATAATATAAATTGTCTCCCTTGTGTTACGAGTACCAGGCAACGATTATGACAGGGGCGTCTGCCATAAATACTTATGTTCCGTCATCGTAGTTTATCGTAGATTCATCTCAAGTAATTTAAACGCATTATCGAAGTTCTGTATGACTGGTTCATGCAGTGACAAAACGCAGCCGTAAAATGGCTGCCATGCAATCGCAGCCTGATGGTTTTCGTTTGACGGACGCCAGAGGGCAGTTGCAATCTGGACGTTGAATCGGACATATCGACCGCGCGCGGACCTATCCTGCGCAATCGCCACCGCGTGTTCGTCAATATCTTTATGTTTTAAACTCCTCGTCGCCTCATCTCAAATCGACAAGAAGTGATGTGCAACCAGCTGGTGTGAGCCCAAGCGATGGTGGAAGTCAACGATCTTAAAGGTATGTGATTGCATTATATTTTGTTGCCGCGTGCCTCTCGAAACAGAACATCGTATTTGCTACGGCAGGTCTTTTAGCCTGATCCAAGTGTAGCAAGAAGCCACCAATCGTTTTTTATTTGTGTGTGGTGCGTTTGCTACATCTTTTTTGGTGCCGAAACCAGGGATTTCCACCAACCACGTGCACGGCACCTTCCCTTATCCGAATGCTATGGTATTTTCTTGGTTAAAAGTCTTTGCAAATCTTAAATCTGTATCGTCATTCGTTATCGGTTGCAGAGTTACCCATTTAATCAGATCTTACTACGCATAAAATCATTTGGTGTCGGAACCTATGGGCCAACCAGTTCATATCGTAAAACATCGTCTAGTTTAACCCTGAGTTATTGTAAGATCAAATTAAGCAATCATTTTCAATTCATCGGTGCTTAATTTATTCATCGGCTTACACTAATTCGAACCTAAACGGGTATAAACTTGTTCAAAACTAATATTGGTACATCATTTCACTATCATTAATCGTTCAAATCGTTAATTATTCTAGAATCAATCGTTAACACGTTACAAATTGCAATCTCAAATCAACATTTTTTATTTTTACTTTCGGGTAGTTTCGTGTCACCGGCGCACAAGTACCACAAAGTTCGTATCTCATTTCACGTAAAACATTTTGAATTCACTTCTTAGCGTATTCGTAATAACCTGTTTCGTAAGTGGAAGCTTTTATTTCTTCGAACTAGTTCGTAACTTAAAGTGCAAAATAAAGTTATTTGCTAACGTCGAGCACTTGCATTCATCACGTCGTGCGTAAACATTTCTTATCGCTGCACGACACGGCATTGATCGTAGTAGTAGGCATCAGTGCAGTTTTTTGTCCGCATTCCGTCTTGATGAGCATAAGGGTGGTAGCACACTATCGCAACATATTTTATTTGAATTTCACTTTTAAGATTTTATTGGTTAACTCATTTTTATCATCATGTCTCCTTCAAATAGACGGCCAAGAAAGTCCAGTACATTGAAAAAATCGAAATCAAAATCTGTAGACATAGAATACACAGCTCAAGATTTGTCTTCATTGCGCAGAAAACGGACAATTGCACTTAAACGTTTGAATAAAGCTTTAGAAATCGGCCAATTAGCGCTGAGACATAACTCTGAAATTAACTTGTTTTTGTCTTACCACAACAATGTGAATCAAATAGTTGATGCTTTTGAAGATGCCCATTATTCAATTATCGACATTTTAGATGATGAAAGCGAGGCTGATACAAGATTACAGGAAGAATTCGATGACACTTATTACAAAATCGAATCTATTTATCGCAGTTTGGTTCCAACTGAAGAGGTACCAACACAGAGTTCTAAAAGTGTGCCATCATCGTTTAATGTTCGTTTGCCTAAAAAACGCTGCCCAACTTCTCCGGTAACATCAAACAATGGCCTGAGTACTTTGATACTTTTAATGCTTTAATTCATAATTCATCTTCACTTACCGATACGGAAAAGTTTCATTACTTGATCTCCTCTCTTAGCGGCGATGCATTATCCGTAGTGAAGGCATTTCCTTTGAGTCATGAGCATTACCTCGATGCGTATCAGGCCTTATGCGGCAGATATCAAAACAAGCGCGATCTCGCTTTTACATGTTGGCGTGACATTCTTAACATAGAATTCAAGTGTAGGGATGCTAAAGATTTTCGTAAGTCTCTTGACACTATCGATGAAAATTTAAGCATTTTAAAAACAATTGACCTTCCGGTACAAAATTGGAACTTTGTTTTGGTGTATCACATTTTATCGAAATTAGACACTGATACGCGTCGTAGTTTCGAAGAAAAACATTCTGATATCGAGTTTCCAACTTACAATCAGTTGAAACTATTTTTAAATTCAAAATGTGAAGCATTAATGCGTGACACACATTTTTCAAGTTTTCAAAAGCAAAATAAATCGTTTCAAAACTCAGGTCCCGCTAAACGCGCTAGTGTGTCACATGCTTTAGTAGCTGCAAATAATAAGTCGCCTTCGTCCACAACTAACAATGATAAAACTATATATATGAAAAGGTGTTCGTATTGTGATAAATCACATTCAATTACATCGTGTTCCGATTTCCTTAACAAATCAATAGACGAACGTATAAAGTTTGCCGAAGAGAAAAAATGGTGTTATAACTGCTTGAAACCATCACATCAATTAAAGAATTGTAATTCTATTTTTTCTTGCCGTACGTGTAAACGCAAACATCACAGCTTGCTACACCGTAATCAATCAGCTGAGCCACAACAGAGTCTGAACTCAGCAGCATTGCTTTCTCGATCTCAGTCGAAGTCTACCGTGTTACTTGCCACTGCTATCGTGCAAGTTCAAGATTCTCAAGGCAACATGCAATCTTTTCGAGCTCTTTTCGATACTGGCAGTCAGAGTAATTTTATTACCGAGTCGGCAGTCAAGCGTTTACAGTTAGTACCTAATCCAACTTCGGCTAGTATAAGTGGACTCGGAGAGGCTTCTGCTCCTATTTGCGGTAGTGTTACTTGTGGCGTAGGAACACAAGACAAAATCTTTTTTAAATTGAATATGCACGTCATTCATACAATTTGTAGTGATCAACCTGTAGCTAAATTAAATTCGTCTTGTTGGTCATACATCCAGTCGTTAACTTTAGCTGATCCCAGTTTCGACATCCCCGGACCGGTTGATATACTGTTTGCTGCTGATGTATTCGCCGAATCGCTGTTAGATGAGCAAATCAAGGGTGGTCAAAATCAACCTACTGCTTTTAAATCGATATTCGGTTGGCTTCTTCTTGGTAAAACGTATTTAAATTCTAGTACGGCGTTACTTACATTTTCGTTATCGTCCAGTATTGATACTGATTTAAACTCACTAGTCAATCGTTTCTGGGAGTTGGATTCTGTTCCAAAAGCGACTTCATTAACTCCAGAAGACCAACTTTGTGAACTAAAATTCGTAACCGATCATTCGCGTGATGCTTCTGGTAGATATGTCGTTAAATATCCGTTCAAAGACGATTCTGAACCTACTTTTCACGGTTCACGCGAGGTGGCACTGAGACGGTTTCATGCGATTGAAAAGAGACTATCACGCGACCATGAACTATCAATACAGTATTGTGAATTTATGTCCGACTATATCGAGTCTAATCACATGTCACTTGTGCCCTTCGATGAAATGGGAAAGGGTAAATATTATATTCCGCATCACTGCGTTTTACGACCTGACTCCACAACGACTCGCCTTCGCGTAGTGTTCGACGCGTCGGCTAAGGATATAAACGCGCATTCATTGAACGATAGTCAATTAATCGGTCCTAAGTTGCAGCCTGATATTTCTAAAATTCTTTTGCGTTTTCGTGAACATGAGATTGTTTTCATGGCAGACGTGCGCCAGATGTATAGGCAGATTCTCGTTTCGCCTGACCACCGTGAGTATCAGCGTATTCTTTGGAGACCGTCGCCCAACGACGTGCTTCAGGAATACCGCTTGAATACAGTTACGTATGGTGTAGCTTCGTCCCCTTTTCTCGCTTGCCGTACTTTACGACAGCTAGCTGATGACGAGGGAGACGCATATCCGCTGGCAAAACAGATCATCTTGTCTGACGTGTACGTTGACGACATAGTTTGCGGTTTTAGTGAATTTAACGTTGCCCAAGAGGCTAAAACACAACTTATCAAGCTGTTTGATTTGGGGCATTTTCAACTTCGCAAGTGGGTCAGCAACCATCCACAACTTTTATCAGATTTACCCGGTGACTTGCATTTACGAGGTTCAGTCTCTCTTGACAACACCGAGCCTTCACCTTTGAAGGTCCTCGGCCTTATGTGGGATCCTGTTTCAGATTCATTTCTCTTTTCCGTAAAACCTTCACGGCAAGCGTGTACCAAACGATCAATCCTAAGCGAACTTGCTCGGATTTTCGATCCCTTAGGCTTTCTTTCACCAATCACAATCCAAGCTAAGTGCTTGATCCAAAAACTTTGGATTCTCGGTGTGAGTTGGGATAAAACGCCACCTATCGAAGTCGTCCATGCATGGACCACTTATGCGGATCAACTTTCACAGCTAGCTGAGCTTCGAATACCTCGTAAGGTGACTAATTCGAATTCTATTTACGAACTTCACGGTTTCTGTGACAGCTCCGAGGTTGCCTACGGTGCTGTAATATACTTACGTGTTATCGATGAGTTTGGACATATTCAAGTTTTCTTCATTTGTTCAAAGGCTCGAGTCGTTCCATTAAAACGCATTTCACTGCCTAGGCTGGAGTTGTGTGCTGCAGTTCTTTTGGCTGATTTATATAAATATGTTCGTGATACTTACTTGACGCATATCCAAATCGATTCTATCTTTCTGTGGTCAGACGCCACCATCGTTCTTTCTTGGCTCCGCTCCCATTCCTCACGTTGGACTACCTTCGTAGCAAACCGCGTAAGTCACATCCAAGAAATTACCAATCCTGAAAACTGGAACCATGTTTCTTCTGCAGATAATCCAGCTGATATCTGTTCCCGCGGGCTCCTCCCCAGTGAAATACTAAATAACTCGTTATGGTGGGCGGGACCTCGCTGGCTATCTCAGACTTCGGATCTATGGCCAGTATCTTCTCCGATCGTCACCCCGGAAGATAAGAATATTATTGACGCTGAAGTGCGTAAATCGGTTACGTTAATTGCCGAACAGAAACCTGACAAGGACTTGAATATCTTGGACAATTTGATTGGTCGCTTCTCATCATTGTCAAAACTTTTAAACGTTTTAGCTTATATTTACAGTTTTATCGAATCAGCCAAGAAACGTCATACAAAACCTTATCTTTTTATCGACAACGTTGAACGTCATAACGCACTTATGCAATTGGTAAAACACACGCAGAATCAAGCATTTTCAAGTGAAATCTCGAATCTGCGAACTAAAAAACCGTTAATCAAACAGTTTCGTAAACTCAACCCATTCATCGACAGTTGTGGTGTCCTCAGGGTGGGCGGCAGGCTTTCTCGCTCCGGGCTAGAGTATGAACACAAGCATCCGGCTCTTCTGCCCTCTGCAAGTCCACTATCGTATTTGATAATAGATTTCATACATCGAAGTTATTGCCACCCAGGCGTGAACACAACAAATTTCTTGCTATTGCAGCAATTTTGGGTCGTCTCTGCAAAACGAGCTGTGCGTCGGGTCCTGTCTAAATGCATAAAATGTTATCGACTACATCCACAGCCTTTACAACCATTCATGAGTGATTTACCTGCGTATCGTATCAATCAAGTTAAACCGTTTTCCGTAGTGGGTGTGGATTTTGGTGGACCGTTCCGTATCAAGCTTGGCCCACAGCGTGGTGCAAAAATTGATAAGGCATATTTGTGTTTATTTATTTGCCTCGCCACAAAGGCTGTTCATTTAGAGGTCGTCTCTACACTGTCATCCGACGGTTTCATCGCTGCGCTTCGGCGTTTCGTAGCACGTCGCGGTCGCTGCAATACTATCCACGCGGATTGCGGAACCAATTTCGTTGGTGCTCGCAATCAACTTTCAACCCTTATGGAGAATGCATCGCACGCGGAAAAGATTGAATACAAATTTAATCCTCCATCCGGGGCTCACTTCGGGGGCGTTTGGGAGATTCAAATTAAGGCGGCAAAAACTCATTTGTATAGGGTTGTTGGTGATCAAGTGTTAACATTTGAAGAGTTAACCACACTCTTTACTCAAATCGAGGCAGTTTTAAATTCGCGACCTTTGTGTCCCATAAGCGCGGATCCGAACGATCTGTCCGCACTCACTCCAGGTCATTTTTTGACGTTAGAATCACTAACAGCGGTCCCCGATGAGGATCTATCATCACTTAATATCAATCGGCTTCGTCGGTGGCAGTTGTTACAATCATTTCATCAGAACTTTTGGTCCAGGTGGAAACACGAATATCTTAACTCTTTAATGCAACGCGCCAAATGGACCAAAGACTCAAAACCGTTGGCCTTAGGGTCTATGGTAATCATCAAGGATGACAATCGTGCTCCATTACACTGGACTCTCGGTAGAGTTCAAAAACTTATCGCGGGAACTGACGGAGTTGTCCGAATCGCCATGGTTAAAACTGCAGCCAGTAACGTAATTCAGCGGCCCTTGGTTAAGTTATGCCCTCTACCTATAGAGGACTAGCTTCCACTGGAACAAATACACTTTGTGCAGTTTCAACAATCTCGTAGTCTAAGTTTAAATTCGTTTTATAGTTAGTTCATCATAGTTTTCAAATCGCACCGTTCATCGCTTAGTTTTAGTTAATTCGAAAATACCATAGCTATTTTGGTGGGCGGGATGTTCCGTCATCGTAGTTTATCGTAGATTCATCTCAAGTAATTTAAACGCATTATCGAAGTTCTGTATGACTGGTTCATGCAGTGACAAAACGCAGCCGTAAAATGGCTGCCATGCAATCGCAGCCTGATGGTTTTCGTTTGACGGACGCCAGAGGGCAGTTGCAATCTGGACGTTGAATCGGACATATCGACCGCGCGCGGACCTATCCTGCGCAATCGCCACCGCGTGTTCGTCAATATCTTTATGTTTTAAACTCCTCGTCGCCTCATCTCAAATCGACAAGAAGTGATGTGCAACCAGCTGGTGTGAGCCCAAGCGATGGTGGAAGTCAACGATCTTAAAGGTATGTGATTGCATTATATTTTGTTGCCGCGTGCCTCTCGAAACAGAACATCGTATTTGCTACGGCAGGTCTTTTAGCCTGATCCAAGTGTAGCAAGAAGCCACCAATCGTTTTTTATTTGTGTGTGGTGCGTTTGCTACAACTTAAATCCAGTAAACATCCATGACTTATAAATGTCCATACTCACAAACGTTTGCCACTTGAGGGATTTGAACCCGCGAGGGATGGTGTAATGCTCAGGAGCGATATCCAATACACCAAACAAGTCATCAACTTATTCGTGACCGGTGGTGAAAGTCTTGACATCATTTTTTTCATTGAAAGATAACAACTTTTGAACCTTTTTTTAAGATAGAAGACTAGGAATATCAATAAAAACACAAATATACGATGTATGTCCCAGCGTGTTTCAAGCGCCCTGTCGAAAACTGAAGTGTTTAATGTCGAGATTTCCACCACAGGCCTGAACTGACTTTGTGCGTCACTCAACAGCACACTAAACGACTACTTATGATCAACCAGAGTCTAGTCGATATAAGCAGTTTAATCATTAGACTGCCATAATCTCATAAGATCAGATGATTGGAGTAGCATGAAACGAAAAACACTTCTTGTTCCCTTTTTTTTCACTGCGAACAATCTCAGAATAATGTTCACAATTCAATTTAAAAAGATATATCTACAGAAGAATCGCTTTTTAAACTTGGCAAGCAAATCAAATTTTACCTTCGCGATACAATTTGTTATTAGTCCCCTCCCGGTGAATAAAACATGTCGAGAACATTTGTTTTCTTAAATCAAAATAATAACGAAGGGGATGTCTAGAAGAAAAATAAGCAACCTCCAGGCAAACGAGATTCGTAGACCGCCAAACCACAGCATAATGATATTTAGTAGTACCTTTTAGGAGCTAACGTGATTTTTAAATTGATAAAATAAATACTTCTGAATTCGCACTTATATTCAACTGAACTGTAAGTTATAGTTTATCTAATATAGTCCATTGAATAAAAAGTTCTAGAGTGCGTGAGTTAGTAACGTAAGATGTTTCTTCGGAAACATGTCAAGAGTCCCTAGGTAATAAACATACTAAAACCCCGGGACACTAGGAGGAGCCCCGTAGTGGGGGGAGGGGGGGAAAGGGTCCATTTTTTCATTTTTCGCTTAAATCTCAAAAACGGCACATGTTAGAGAAAAACTTTCAAAGAAAAGTTGAAAGGCCACAAAATTATCTACAAATTGTACCTAAATCATTTTTTCCTATATCCTACCATTTCTGAGTTACATGCAGTGAAAAATGATTTTGGCTCAAACAATTTCCCCATACTACATACCCATGTTTATCACATCAATCGATCAAAAAATATTTCTTTCTTCCAAAAAACTCAAATGTGCAACTTGTGACCGGTACTGATAGATTGCTCCTAATTAGGCCTATAATTGGTAAAATAAACACATTCCTCCATGGAAGCCTTTAGGAGGAATCGATTGTCAAAATATTATATTAGGGTAGTTTGAGTTACTGAACTTGATCTTTTTATTTTTTTCTTTCAAAAAACTCAAAAGTGCAACTTGTGACCGGTACAGATAGATTGCTCATGATTAGGTCTATCATTGATAAAAATACCAGATTCCACCACGGAGGCGTTTACGGGGAATTGAATTTTATTAGGGTAGTTACGATACTTGAACTTTTTATTTTTTTTCTTCCAAAAAACTCAAAAGTGCAACTTGTGACCGGTACTGATAGATTGCTTTTAATTAGGTCTATAATTGGTAAAATAAACACATTCCTCCATGGAAGCCTTTAGGAGGAATCGATTGTCAAAATATTATATTAGGGTAGTTTGAGTTACTGAACTTGATCTTTTTATTTTTTTCTTTCAAAAAACTCAAATGTGCAACTTGTGACCAGTACCGATAGATTGCTCATAATTAGGTCTATCATTGATAAAAAAACCAGATTCCACCATGGAGGCGTTTAGGAGGAATTGAATTTTATTAGGGTAGTTACGTTACTTGATTTTTTTATTTTTTTTCCTCTAGTGCCTCTCATATGACATCAATATCCCAACATTATCCGTTGTTCGGATTTTTTCGATGAAGTTTCACACGTAGCATGGGAAGGGGTCCGCACTCGTTAAGCTTATGCTAAAGTTTGCTTATGTTTTCGAATTTTTCACCTTTCATGGGATGTAGCTCGAAAACGGCTGCTAATAGAAAAAAATGATTTAGGTACAACTTGTAGATAATTTTATGGCCTTTCAACTTTTCATTGAAGGTTTTTCTCTAACATGTACCGTTTTGAAGATTTAAGCGAAAAATGAAAAAAGGGACCCTTTCCTCCACTCCCCCCAGTCCGGGGCTCCTCCTAGTGTCCCGGGGTTTTAGTATGTTTATTACCTAGGGACTCTAGACATGTTTCCGAAGAAACATCTTACGTTACTAACTCACGCACTCTAGACCCCCCTTGGAGGGACTCATTCAATGGACTAATAGTACATTGTGATGCAAGTGTGCTAAGTTGACCATTATATGCAAGACGATTTTGTGTGCGCACGAACGAAAGCGAGTTTGCCATAAGAAAGCCGGGTATATTATGGTCACAGACACACGTGTTTCATACGACCTTTTTTCAACACACTTGCAAGGAAAAAAACAAGACTCCAATTATTAACAAAAAATTGCGTTTTTTTTGCCGCGATACCGATGCGCTATGATGCTAGGATTATGAGCCAAATATCGGTGGAATAAAAACGTCGTTTTGAACAAGTGTGTTGAAAACAAAATTGGCAATCAAAATGAATTGAAGCCCTCACTAAGAAATTTATAATACTTAGTTTTGTCGCATATACGAGTAAAGGCTTTGAACCACTACACCGTACCACACCATGACCATGCTAGGAGCATATCAAATACAAAAAATAACACGGATACGCTCTACTATACTTAGTGAACGAATCTACAGCGTTCCGTCTCAAGCAAAAGCAAGCGAGAGCGTATTTTTCCGGTGTTCACACACTCTGTGTATGACACGCCATTGTGTTTGTTGGCGACAGAACGATCTAGTAGGAAGGGTGTGTTCTCAATACAAAAAAGGCACGTCCCTAGCACGGTCATGGCATGATACGTTGTAATGGGAAAATATCTTTAATTTGGTTTTGTAATAGATTACATCTTAAATTGTAACAGTTTCAACTATCTTCCTTGCCAATCACAATACAACTAGGAATATAAACACTAACAACTATCAGGTTTAGTGTCCCTTCATGTTTGTGTCTGATACTTAGTGCCTAGATTGAGTTTTCACTTGTAGGTACTTTATGTGAGTACGAAAACTCGAAGTCCGACGTTTTTTGTTCCATTTTTCGAAGAGTCAGTTTACTTACCGTTCTGACTAGCTCTACTGGGCCATGTCTACACTGTGACCAGACGTAGAATTAACATGTTTACTCACTCCAGCTACAGACAGATTGAAATCATATCTTTATTTGTGTTGCAGTAATTACAGTGTTGAGGTTAATATTCTTGAAGAAGCACTGGTTTCTGTGCAAACACGTTTCGGAAAAGGAAGGGGCTTTGAGAGTTGATTAGCTCCATGTTTATTTTAAGCTCCATTTGGTTATTTTTTCATCACTTCTCAAAAAAGAAGTAGATAGGTTTTTGAAAAACTTTTTTAAAAGCATTTTAAATCAATGCTTACTTAATTAGATGAAAAAGTATCAAAAATAGTATCTTTACGTTATTGGTGAGTTACATATTTCATTATAAAGATACCTAATCATTATTTAAACCAAAATTTAACATAGATGTGTAAACATAAAAAAAATAAAATAAGGGGTAAATATTTATAGTAAGGTATAAAATATTTAAAAGTATTGTAAATAGGTATGTAACTATGTACGTATATTGTAATTTTCTGAATTTTGACATGAAACTTTCATTTTATCTTTTATCTGTAATAATAAATTGTGCCTAAAATTATTATCTTATACAATAAAAAGAAATACCGGGTAAGTCTGTAATTCTATTTTCACCCCCAATGTAGCATTCAAACTGAATCTGATTTCCAGACTGTTAAGACTCCAAATGTCTGGGTAAAGGCATATTTAAGACACCATTAGCTCTAACGGCAAACCTACTTCTGTATTTTAAGCAGGCTGAAATGTAGGCCAAGACAACTATTTGGTAGGTAATCCTTGGCAGTTTGCGCGAGAAAATATCTAAGAATCTCTTGGAAGGTATGTATACAGGGTCGGGTACTTAAAATAATTTATATAATTTTAATATTAAATGCAAGCTTTGGCTTTTAAGAATGAAAAATCGATACCATTTTGGCACTATTTTTCAAATCTGTAGAATGTTAATTTTCATAATTGAATGTGAAATCTTATTAAATTAAATACTTGTTGTTGTGTCGTTTATCATTGATGGCCAGTCTATTTGAGATTGAACCTGTTCGAACGCAATTTCGAACGCTAGTGTGCTCAAAGAGACAAAAGCGATCATAATGACAGAAGGAAGATCTGGATGAAGGCCGGGTTCTAAAATTTCTGTGCGCTACGCGATTGACGGAGTCTCGGTATTAGTTCATTAGTTTAGATTGTGATATTATCTAGATTATAACACGATACTAATTGCCAACCTGAGGTGTACTCATTTTCCTTGCCCGGCAATCTACGCCCTACAGCTCGCTCAGCCATAGAATACCTGACAGTAGAACCCCGAAGATCCGATAACGGTGTCAGGGCGCCATCCCGGTAGGATGAGCTGTTAAACTAATAAAAATAAGTTATTAAAAAATGTAGGCACATAACAATAATTTTCTGTATTTATTTAAAAGTTTTACTAAACAACATGAATGTTTTACAAATATTTTGATCAATAATTTTCAAATCCGGTTAAATATCTAAAATCCGTTTCATAAAATGATATAATCTTACCTTAGTCATACAATTATACAAGTTTCTTATACCCGAGGTCGTTTCTTACACACACACACACACACACCCTATATTCCCATATAAGAGTATCTCGAATTCTCGAGCTAGATATTTTTCGGTTTACGTTTTAAAAACGGACGTTTATCTGTGAGACGGCACTTCGGACAGTTCATACAATATTCATACACAGGTTATAAAGGTGATTGCACATGCGGTGTCGTTGCTAGCGATACCATCAAAAACATTGCTGTAAGGGCCGAGTTCTTATTCCAAAGCGGCCATAAAAAGTAGTGAGATAAAACTGGGAAAGTTTCAGAAGATTTAACTCGAAAAGATTGCTTGACTGCCTTTGTTTTATGATGGTTTAGAGTGTTATAACTTTTGCGTTTTTTAGTAGTCGTTGTCTTGAGTTCTTTGTTAAATTTAACATGAAACCTAAATAAAAATGATCTTACTCCTATCTAAATTGCTCCTACATCGTCTTAGTGGTTTCAAATACTGACACTTCAAATTGACAGATCAAATAATGCCATGGCACCACATTTTCTACAAGTCTGCGGCAAATAGAATATAAAAAAATGTGCCATGAACAGATACACATAATTGCCTTTTCAGGTCGTATTTCACAGGCAAAGAAATTATAGTACCTCAGTGCGTTTATAATTTTCTGCCGATGTATAGTATATAAGTCAAGCCTGTACGGCACTTTTGATCGATGCTTAGCTGGACGTATGGCGCTACAAATGCTGCGATGTTTCCTTTTGCATGTCAAAAAGCGCTATTCTATCTATTGCGTAAATCGATAGCGTCAAACGGATTGTCGCAAAAAGTTTAAATCCACAGCGAGCCTTTTGTTCCTTAACGGAAGGTATTGTTAGGCGCTTTCTGTGTTGGTCCAGTCTGTAAACCCCTTTTGTCTAACATGTTTTCTCCTGAAAATAGTGGAATAATACTTTAGATACTATCTCAAATGATTTAAACTAATAGGTTAATTACTTTCAATAGTATGCTTTGTGAATGCAACAAATAGCAGCTGCAGAAGGACAAGAACACAGAAGTATGAATATTACAGAAATATAAATGAATCCTAAGTAAGTAAATTCAATTAAAACAAACTTGTTAATACTTTTCATGACAGTAAAAAACCGGCCAAGTGCGAGTCGGACTCGCGAACTGAGGATTCCGTGCCAACGTTATCTGAATAAGGGAATCCACTTACTTCCACTTAGTAAAATACCACAATATTTTGTTGACAGCAAATATAACTTTGCTTTTTATAGCGTTTGTGTGAAGTACAAAATTATGTTTGCGGTTGTTGAAAATGTGATATATCTTGTTCGATCCCGTTCCAACCAATTTTTGTTGAAATTATTTGTTATGATCTACATTATATATTTTTTTCAAAATTAACACTTGCTAAGTTTAGAAGTTAGATGGGGGTACGCCCATTTTACCACTTTGGAAGCGTCTAGCTATGAAACGTTAGATTTTAAAAGCAAATGGTTTGAGAAACCTCGATGTCATTTTAAAAGACCTATCCATAGACACGCATAGGTTTGACTTTTTTTTTGGTTTTAGATTCATGTATGGGAGCCCCCCTTAAATGTCGTTATGTTTTATTTTTTGTATGACAATCATAAAGCGGTTAACAGGATACATCTTCCTACCAAATTTCAACAGTGTGATACTTATAGTTACAGAATAAAATGGCTGTGACATACGGACGGACAGACAGACAGACAGACTTGACGAAACTATAAGGGTTCCTTTTTTTGCCATTTGCCTACGAAACCCTAACAATAAAAGTTCTATTGTGCCTGGGATACTGCCCTTTAAAGTGTTAATCTGAATTTGATTTTTGCTGAAATTAAGATCTTTGAATTTTGAAGCATGTTAAAAGTCTAAAAGAATCATGATGTTTCTCCCTATTTCTTCATATGTAAATTTGTGAACGAGTAGGTAAAGTCAGTTTTTCTTTGCTGGTGTAAAATTGTAAACAATCTTGACATTCCTTTTTACCGAAATATTTATTTTTAAATAAAATTAACACGAACCTCAAATCTTACATAGGTAATTTACCTACATTGGTGTTTTTATTTATTGGTAATTGTTAAATACCGAGATCATTTGATACCAAATAGTTAGTTGTTATGTTCACTGATATTATTTTAAAAGTTACAAAAATATTGTTTACAACCTAAGAGTATCACAAAAAAACGGACTTTATCTGATGTTTCTGCTCGACTTCTACTCCCTTTACCCAGAACAAACTTTGGCTAATTTATTTTCTTGAATAAACATTAACAATTTGAAATTAAACTTCTGGATGGTTCAAAGGGTTTGAAATATTTCAATGAACACACGAATTAGCATTAGTTACTCACACAATAGGTTATCCATCCGTCACTCAAACCTTATTAGTGCTTTACAAAACTGACGACAGTAATAAGAATAGAATTTAGTTTTTTTTTCCAATCGCTAAATATTAGGCATAAATAAATTAATAAAGTTTTTTGTGCATTGACACATTTACAACTTATATGGTAATAACAGAATTTAGTCTTGGTACGGTGCTTATTACTGAGAATATGATGGTATTCTTGCTTATTATTTCTGTATTAGTACCTACAATAAAATTATGACATAAATATGAGTATGTTTAAGAACATAATAATTCCATTGTCCAAACTCAGCTTTCCCTGTCTTACGAGTAGCTTAGCAAGCCATCACAAAGACTTGATAACACTATTCAAAGTTAGAGCTGTCAGTGCGCAGTCGCGAACTTGTATGTTTGACAGTAATAAGTTGGCTTCACTGTTGCTCTTGCAAGTTATCTAGGTTCGCTTACAACAGACGATTTGATTTAAGTTCCGTGATACTAGAAGCATCATCATTATCAGCCAAAGGATGTGCAATTTTGGACAAAGGCCATTTCATATAACGTACTAGGATTCATAATATTTTTTTATTAGAAAAGCGTAGACTGTGTTGGGCTATGCAAATTTTGGTTATTTAATTAAATATCTAAGTGGATAAGTGTAAAAATCTTGGCGTGTCCACATTACGAATTAATAAGTGGTATTTATCTTTAAATTTCACCAATTGACAACATTTCAAAATTTTCGTATGCACATTTTTTTTGAATGAACTTGAAAAATGAAGGCACCCGTATTTTTTCATTTTCATTTCTTTTCAGTATTTTTTTAATAATTGTTTAAAAACTCTCCATTCTAAAAGAGCGTAAGTACAAGAAGTTGGCTGTTTCGAGTTCACGTCTTTGCTATATTCTATAAAAAAATATGTGACGTTTATAGTGATGTGGTGGTTTATCAATTGTAGAATTAAGATGTCGATAGCAATGGTATATCCATTGAGTATATCATCAAAAATTTACACTATTACACTCAATAATATTAAATAACGTTCCTATCTACGCAGAAAGAGCTAACTGAGTCTTGTAATCTTGCAGTGGGTGGTCTAGCTTGGGTCCTAGTTAGAACTGGATCCCATGCTGGTGGAATTTTCCCACCATCTTCACTGTTGAAATTTGTATGTTTTCTTATTTTTATAGCTTTGCGTAGCATCAGTTCATTCCACGTATGCTACTTTATTATGAATGAGAAGTATGTTTTTTTTATTTCGAACCCTTCTTATTTATTACTAATATTATTATGATGCCTGAAAATTAATCCAATATTTTCTCATAAGTATAAATATCAATCATATTTTGAATGAGGAATCATTATGATTATTTCGCATCTGAACTAAAAATTTGTTAGAATGAAAATGAAATGGTTTCGGTTTGAATAGATAGGTATTAAGTTATTTTTTTATGTTGCATGTCTTAGTTTTATTTTTTTCTTGTTTATTTTTATATATCATAAAACGATACAATGAAGACTCTAGTGTGAATGAAAATCTTTTTTTTAATAACCTTCAATTTGCCACATCGTAATTTATCGATAATGTCCAATACAATACCGGAAACAACAACAACACTTAACGTCAAAGTGACAACTGACAGCAAGCTCAAATTTCAAAAGCATTTTTTCTGCATGAAATGTCATTGCAAAGGCGTAACCTGTAAAATGCCAACTTCCATGTTCTTTTCAGTCTTTTTCATTTAACTTTAAAAATAAGGCGGAAAAAAAATTCAACGTGTTTAAAAATGCAAAATCTTGAAATGCTTTTTGATTTTTTATACCTTTACAAAAAAGAAATGTTGTCAATTGGACAGACGTGTTTTCAGTCTCTTGTGTCCATGGCGCGTATTGCAATAATTACTTCATAATGTATTCAATTCAATAATGTATTTGAAAAAGTATTAATCAATGTATTTAAAAATATTATTGTTTTCATTTGCATGTTATTATATAAGGCTGAAATAATAGGCTATGTTTCTGTACATTCACCATCAACATTTATTTGTAACCACCCTATTTAAGAGATAAAGTATTTGAATTTGAATTTGATACAGTTTTGATAGGTAGTTGCTCGGCTTTACTGTCAAATTAGTAATTCCTATTGCGATTTCGCATGATATCTATTTATAATATTATTATTATAGAACAACATAAATATTAACATTTGTACCATTGTAGTATTATTACAATATTTTTATATTGATAATATTCGTTTACACTGAGTCGGAATTGAGCTGCCTGGAAATTGAAAGGCTAAAGTTGCATTGGTGATTAAACCAAATATGTGAATAAGTTGGGGCAAGATCAATCCAAAGCAGCCTTCAAAAAAGGTGTGACGAACGTACTTGAGTCACTCTCACTTTGCAAAAAAGTTTTTTTTTTATTGTTGCTTTTAAAATAGTAAACAGTTGTATAAGCATAAAAATATGTAATTTAAAAAAAACCGGCCAAGTGCGAGTCGGACTCGCGCACTGAGGGTTCCGTGCCAACGTTAATTGAATTAGGCAATCCATTTACTTCCACTTAGTAAAATACCACAATATTTTGTTGACAGCAAATATAACTTTGTTTTTCATAGTGTTTGTATGAAGAACAAAGTTATGTTTGCGGTTGTTGAAAAAGTGCTATATCTCAAAAACTTCTCGTTCGATCCCGTTCAAACCAATTTTCGTTGAAAGTATTTGCTATAATCTACATTATATATTTTTTTCAAAATTTACACTCGCTTAGTTTAGAAGTTAGATGGGGGGGGGGACGCCCATTTTTCCACTTTGGAAGCGTCTAGCTAAGAAACGTTAGACTTTAAAAGAAAACGGTTTGAGGAACCTCTATTTCATTTTTGAAGACCTATCCATAGACACCCCACACGCATAGGTTTGACTAAAAAAAATTTTTTTCGGTTTTAGTTTCATGTATGGGAGCCCCCCCTTAAATATCATTATTTTTTATTTTTTGTATGAGAATCGTAAAGCGGTTAACAGGATACATCTCCCTACCAAATTTCAACAGTGTGATGCTTATAGTTTCAGAATAAATTGGGTGTGACATACGGACGGACAGACAGACAGACATACAGACAGACAGACAGACAGACAGACAGACAGACAGACAGACAGACAGACAGACAGACAGACAGACTTGACGAAACTATAAGGGTTCCGTTTTTTGCCATTCGGCTACGGAACCCTAAAAAAGCGAAAAGCCTCTAACGCAAATTGTTTGCAACTTAATGTGTCGTATCACGAAACGTCGCGTCGTCCCGCACCCGTCTCGCAGCCTATAACGTTCGACTACATCTCTTCACGACCCCTTGAACTCTTAACTGCGATCTCCAGCCCTTGAAGCAATTACTGCAACATATAGTCCACAGAGTTTCTTAAAACTTGTATTCCTGCACTTTATTAATTTCCTCGGAGCAGGAAAATCGCCTTTACAAAGTTTCAATAGTGCGCAATACGGCCATTTTGTTCTGCGGATAATTTTCTAAGAAATACTATTGTGATTTCTCCGTGTTACACTGTAAATGAAAGTTCTGTCGGTTCTTGCTGTTATATCGGAGGGAAGACAAGTTGTTAACTGAAAAAAAAAACAATGGGAAAAAATAAATATTTAACTGGATTCAGATGTACATATGTCACATAAACAATAACGTGGTACAGATATATGTCATTGTTTAAGTAAATTATACACATATAAAAGCACGATATTGAATCGTAGTTACTTTCTATAGATTTGTCCAAAATAAGCGTAATTTAAGTAAATTGCAATAAAGGTAAACCTGTTTTGTTCCGATACTTCAATAACAATAAACGGTCAAATAGTTTATTAATTTTTATACCTAGTTGAGTTATATTGTTTACACTTAGTGTCCTTTTTGTATACTTATACGATTTTATACCTGCTGTAAATATGTATAACTTCGTCTAGCTTTACCTTCTCCAAGTTCAAAACTGTATTTACTTTGAGAAATTTTCAAAGTAAAAAGGCTAGGTATGCGTAGTTTCTTATTGTTATTTCCCATCATCATCAATAAAGTCGAAAAGAAAGTCTCGAATAGTATCAACGTAGCTAAAAAATCCAAAATCGTTGATGGCTCCCACACTCGCCATTGTACCGTGACAAGAGTCACTTGTGTCTTTCAGATCGCTTACTTTGTTTAGCACAAGGTGCTTCGGGCCCCAGACACCCTTTAATCTCAAAAGTATATTGCTAGAAAGTAATTTAGATTCTATCAGTGCGCACCGTCGAAGGGCGGTAAGTGTTTAAAAAACTGGCAAAGTCTGAGCTAGAATGGCGCTCCTAGGGTTCTGTTGACCCCTAAATAATAAACAAAACATTTCTATCTATCAATATAACATAAAGCAAAGGCATGTTAGTTTAACCACTTATAACTAGATAACAAGAAGGCCGAATTTTACTTTGTTAGATTCGTATTTGCCCCGAGGACTCAAGAGATGGAATGAAGTTTACCAGGCCCACTAATAGTTGATAAAACACACTTAGTTTTTGTGTCAAGGTCGTTGTAAAGGTGCTAAAATAAATAAGTATTAGACATCATGGCAGACTCGTACGTTGCTATAGTTACAAAGTTAATAGATAAAGCACTTATGATAAGGATGTCTTTAATAACTTTACTACTCGGGTGAAGGGTAATTTAACTAACACGTATTCAGTAGTGGATTGTTACATCTATGCAACAGTCAAACCTATATTAATTTGTATGATGTTCATCCTATATTTAAATATCACGAGGCCGATTCTTTCAAAGCAAATCTCGACAAGGCGTTTAGATTATTATTTTTTGCTAAACCTGTTTACCGTCAAATTTTATCGCACTTTCATGGGTTAGCTGTTGAAATTGAAAAGGACCTAATTTATTTTTTCTAGCCTCGTGCTAACAAGTTATTTAAAGCGATGAAACATTTCAATTTAAAAATTTTAGCATAGCTTAAAATAACTACGTGGCCTAAAATAATTTTATATTGCTGTTTGTCAAGGTCAATATTTGTGAAAATAATTTTAAAATAAGTATCAAAGTAGTTTATACTTAATAATCATTATTTACTCAAAATAGTGATAATATTATGCATTCACACAAATTAGGAAAAAAATGTTCTAGGTACTATACGGTCTACGTTTTATCTTTCCCTATAGAAACTTCTCCTTTCGAATTGATTGTATTCTAAAAACAAATGAAGTTCGTATCTTTCGGGCGATAAAAACTCGTCATCACGATACGGACCGGTGACGTCACGGATCAAATTGAATCCGCGCGCGGATTGAAGAGGGTCCGAAATGATGAACGAATCGACGCGCTAGGACACCCTGGTTTTAGGGTTGCTACTTACTTACCTAAAATCAATGTATTTTAGATTTAACAAAGTATAACAAAATACTGTTGATAAACAGATCCGTGAGGGACTAAAGTCGTCCGTCGTTTATAATATTACTATTTAGCGCGGTAGAATCAGATTTATTTTATCCAACGTAACAAAATGTGTAGTGAACGCTATTTATGATAACTGCAAAAAAAATATGTGCATTAACAGCGTTTTGCGTTGACTGACTGAGCAGATAATTAGGATATAATGCCAATATATTATATATTGGTATTAACCTTGCAGCAGCAAAAAGACAGACCACATCACATTGAAAATTGCCCCACGTCCTACAGAAATGAACGTTTCTTTATAAAATCTACTAAATATTACAATTCTTACGGTCTGTGATATAAAAAAGCCGGCCAAGTGCGAGTCGGACTCGCGCACTGAGGGTTTCGTGCCAATTTTAACTGAATTAGGGAATCCACTTACTTCCACTTAGTAAAATACCAAAATATTTTGTTGACAGCAAATATAATTTAACAATTTGTTTTTCTTAGTGTTTGTATGAAGTACAAAATTATGTTTGCGTTTGTTGAAAATGTGCTATATCTCAAAAACTTTCTCGATTCCGTCCAAACTAATTTTCGTTGAAAGTGTTTGTTATGTTCTACATTACATCTTTTTTTCAAAATTTACACTCGCTTACTTTAGAAGTTAGATGGGGGGGACGCCCATTTTACCACTTAGGAAGCGTCTAGCTATGAAACGTTAGACTTTAAAGAAAATGGTTTTCGGAACCTCTATGTCATTTTAAAAGACCTTTCCATAGACACCCCACACTCATAGGTTTTACTAAAAAAAAAAAAAAATTTGGTGTTGTTTCATGTATGATAGCTCTTAATGTCATTTTTAACCGACTTCAAATAAGGAGGAGGTTATCAATTCGACTGTATGTTTTTTTTTTGTATGTTTGTTACCTCATATCTAAGTCGATTGTCAACCGAATCGAAAAAATTTTTCGCCTACTTAGAGGGTATACCTTCTAGTTGGTCCCATTTTTTCAATTTGGGATCTGATGATGGGATCTTGGTGTAATCGAGGGAAACCCTCAAATTTTAAAGGCATGTATAGTGTTTCATGAATCTTAATGTTGACGTGTTGTTACGTCTAATAGTCAACATCTTGTGGGGCTGAGCTGATGGTGGAAATCCTTAAGAGTTCAGTAATTATAATGAAAAAACTTATAATAGGTAGTTTGTAGCTTCTTAAAAAAGAGAGTCATAAGGTTACTCCCCCATTCTCCTGTAATCTCTAAAAATGAAGAAATAAAATTAACTTTAAAAAAGTAAAAACCGACTTCAAAACCAAAATGCACTAAAAAGTCTTAAATAAACTCTTGACTATTGAAAGGAAAGGAACCCATTTTACGCAAACAATTTCTTTTTGAAGTCGGTGCCATCACTTTGACCATCAAGCATCAACTATCACAGCACCGACTCCAAAAAGAAATTGTTTGCGTAAAATGGGTTCCTTTCCTTTCAATAGCCAAGAGCTTATTTTAAGACTTTTTAGTGCATTTTGGTTTTGAAGTCGTTTTTTTTTATATGAGAATCGTAAAGCGGTTAACAGGATACATCTTCCTACCAAATTTCAACAGTGTGATGCTTATAGTTCCAGATTAAAATGGCTGTGACATACGGACGGACAGACAGACAGACTTGACGAAACTATAAGGGTTCCGTTGTTTGCCATTCGGCTACGGAACCCTAAAAATGCTGTATACATTCGTCCAGATACTCCGACTACTCTGAAAAGTCGTTCACCGAATAGAAACAATACAGATTATTTTTGGTTGAAAAAATATGCTTTCAACAAAAAAATATACATCTCATTTGGAATTCATCCTTTAATAATAATAAAAAACTCATAATTATCATAGTGACATCAAGGCGCGCGAAAGTCGATTAGCGATACTGACGCGAAGCGACTAGCACCACGGCGCGGAGGCGGCTGTCGAAAAGCAAGAATAATGTTTCACTCGTTCTGATGAATATTATATTATTTTGTATGAAAATACCTTATAACAAAATCCTGATTTTAAAACATTGGGTGTGTTTTTTTTGGAATCAGTTACTAACTATAAACGGGTTTTCATACAAGTCTCTGAACGAATTTCATAGCATTTTATTTATGTTAGACCGTAAAAAATATGGTGATAAATACTTATATTTAAATTTATTTTTAGTCATTTAATAAGATACGGTTCAGCCCTGTACAACGTTTGACATTAAAAAGAGGTTCTTTACCAAATTTATTTAATAACTAATCCATCACTACCAGCTCTTGATTAGTAAAGTGTAAAAACATTCTTACTATCTTACAAAAGTTATGAATATTACGGGCCTGTTTTGTAATTGACTAATAAGAAATAACATGGCTTACCTGTGGGTTTTGACAACCCTATTCGAGACTCAGATGAGAGAGGAAATCGACTTGCGATATAATTGCGCGGCCCATTCGGCTTAATGCGCCTTTCACGGCTAGTAAATAAATAAATCTAAAAAGGAAAAACGCATTTCGCACCCAATGTCTTTTGAAATAGGACCTTTTCATAATAATGCAAAAGTTAGGAACTTTTGTACTATCTATCTTAATTTACTCGAAATATTTATTTACTACGTTCCCTAAAATCAAATCAAATGTTTATGATAAGGTTCCATAATCCATTCGCAAATCGGATTTGGGTAAAATGTCCACACAACTACTAAGATGGCCAAATCAGATCAAATTCGGATCGGACTTAGGATCGAAAGCGCTTACTCTGTTTTACTCAATATAGGTACCTCGATTTATCCTTGTCTCGTCGTCAAAAAACAATTTCAATAATACTGCTAAGTCATTCAGCAGTACTAAAGACCCTTTACACGCTGCGACATTTAGCAACGATGCAGTCGCGATGCTAACGCACGTTACCATAATGCAGTCGCAAAATGTCAATCTTTACACACTGCGCTACTTTTGGCGTCGATGCAGTAGCAATGCTAACGCGCATTAGTATCGATACAGTCGCGATGCAGAAGTTGTAAATTGTCAAATTATGTACTGAATTTTGGCGAATGCATTGATGATAACTTAATAATATAATGTAATAATAATGATAAATCATTTATTTCAGATTTCATCAAATCCATACGATTTTGTCAGTTAAACCCTACGTCAATGTTAGAAAATTACAATTTAAATTTCATTTATTTATTTGAAAAATTGATTTTTAGTACCTTGAGCATGTAGGTTAACTCAGTGTCTGAACAAGGAACATGAGGGCCTATCCTTCATGGCCATCAGGATGCTGTTGACGCTCCGCCGGTCTCTGTTTAGCATTGAAGCCGTGCGCTTCCGAATGATGTCGTAAAAGTCATCAACACCCGCGCACTGTAACGCGCGACTGCATCGATGCTAAATTAAATTTGTTCATTGCGAGAGTCGCGATGCTGGAGCGCGTTTTCAAAACGCGCGACTGGATCGATGCTAAAAGTCGCAGTGTGTAAGCAGTCAAAGACGTTTCAAACCATAAACTGACTGCTTTAACAAATCTTCATTGGCACCAATAATGTTTAGTTAGAACGTTCTGCAGTAAGTGTTGAGTGAACTAATTAAGTTATCCAAGTTTCCAGTTCCATTTTATGCCGGACTTGGACGTTGTACAATGAAAAGAATTATTTTAAAGTACTGACTAGTTTCTTTGCTTCCGTTGGGCTTCTTTTAATGAATTTTACTGAATTACACAGCTTTGGAGAGCTTTAAGTAGCTCTGGTTACTTATAATTGATCGTTTTATTATAAAATGCAAGCTGACACGGCAAACGTTGTTTTGCCTTATAAAGGGAAATTTAATCGAAGTACAGTTAAAAACAATTTGATCAGTACTTGAGCGGGATGAAAAATGATTAAATTACGAAAATGGCTGTAAAAAAAATAGGGGTTGGTGATAAAAAAAGTGTAAATTTAGGGTTGTATGTACTTTTAAATGTCTCATTTAAAAAAAAAGGTGATCAACCCTTATCACTTAGGGGTATGAAAAATAGATAGTAACCGATTGTCAGACCTACTGAATACGCAAATAAAATTTGCTAAGAATCGGTAAAGCCGATTCAGAGGAGTACGGCAACTAACATTGTGACATGGAAATTTTATATATTAGAAGATAATACAGGCTGATAAAGGTAGCATCACGATGGAGCCACAAAAAAATTAACTGCTGAATGCGAAATTGTGGGATTCTCTTGAAAGAGCTCTAAAATCAGTCCGTAGCTTTAATAATGACTCATTATTACTCGTCAATTGTTATACATTTCAATAAGTCGTCCCGTAAACAGAACTCCAAGAAACGCACGCATTGCAACAATTTATATCTTCCCCCGCAGACGACTTATGATGAGCGCTTCCGTGCAGACAATGTAGCACAGAGATACTTCGCTTATAATAGGATAACTAACAGTTTCCACTTTGCTGTAGTATCATCTTTATAATTATATATTCTTACTAGCAATCCATGCTAACTTTGTACAGGTATATTATTGTATTTTTTAAATATTTATTTATTTATTTTTACTTGTTGGGAAACAAATAGCAATATACATATTACATGTATAATGTTATTGGCAGATATAAAACTAATATGCCTATCTAGTTTTCATTTATCGACCTTAGCGTACATATCAATATCCAACAATATATAAAAGACATAATCGTGTGTAAATATGTTCGAAGAACAATACCAGATAAAAATAGAATAAGGAGAAGTCATACCAAGCAGAATAGGTTAATAATGTCTATTCAAAAAAAATGTTAATAAATTTCCTAAAATGATTTGGTCTCGCAGTCTATATGTTGAGTGTCATTTTTAGGGTTCCGTATCCGAGTGGCAAAAAACGGAACCCTTATAGTTTCGTCAAGTCTGTCTGTCTGTCTGTCTGTCTGTCTGTCCGTCCGTATGTCACAGTCATTTTATTCTGTAACTATAAGCACCACACTGTTGAAATTTGGTAGGAAGATGTATCCTGTTAACCGCTTTACGATTCTCATACAAAAAATAAAAAAATATGACATTTAAGGGGGGGCTCCCATACATGAAACTAAAACCAAAAAAAAACTTTTTTGTCAAACCTATTCGTGTGGGGTGTCTATAGATAGGTCTTTTAAAATGACACCGAGGTTCCTAAAACTATTTTCTTTTAAAGTCTAACGTTTCATAGCTAGACGCTTTCAAAGTGGAAAAATGGGCGTCCCCCCCATCTAACTTCTAAAATAAGCGAGTGTAAATTTTGAAAAAAATATATAATGTAGATCTTAACAAATACTTTCAACGAAAATTGGTTTGGACGGAATCGAACTAGAAGTTTTTGAGTTATAGCACATTTTCAACAACCGTTAACATAACTTTGTAATTCATACAAACACTATGAAAAACAAAGTAATATTTGCTGTTCACAAAATATTGTGGTATTTTACTAAGGGGAAATAAGTGGATTCCCAAATTCAGTTAAAGTTGGCACGGAACCCTCAGTGTGCGAGTCCGACTCGCACTTGGCCGGTTTTTGTTAAAGCCAGTAGTCACTCAGTTAAAGAAAAAATATTTTCAATTAGTGATCGGCGGCGGTTCAACATGGAGGGTTATATAATTACTTTTAAGCTTGGCATGAAAGGGATCTTGGAACTTAATCTTTGAGAGAAGTACGGTTGAGTCATGCCTATCTAAAGCTCGATTTTGGAAGAAGGTCAAGTCAGCTGCTTCTCTTCTCAGGGAAAAAGGAAGCATATGGTGATGTCTGCAATTAGCAAGGTACTCTAAGTTTTATATGCAGGAGTTGCAAAAGGGATTTTACACCATCTTCACATTTAGCTAAATGATTGGTTGGATGGATTGTTTAGAAGTATATAGGACTCTACAATACTTACCTTCTTTGTAGAAGCAATGTTGGTGCTTCATGTATGCATGGCCTTTTATTTTCATGCAATATTATTGTTAAATGAGATCATGTAGTCAATCATGAGATGTTATAGCCACAGTTATTCATAGTGGTTGTCTCAAAAAATGTGACATACAAATGGTCAAAGGTAAGATGTGTTGTAAGACTCGTATTTTTGTAAGTTTTTGTGTTCCATCTACTCGACTAAATTGTCTGCGCCCTGAAATGAAAGGGAGCTGGCGGGTGGAGATAAAGAAATTATACCAGTGTGTATGCCGACATGTTTTATTGGGGCTGTTACGATGACACGGCCGCCTCTCTCACACGTCCGACCTCGGCGCGTGTGGGAGAGCACTGAAATTAGTCATCGGCTTTTTATTACGAGTGGTGGGGGGTCATTTTTCTGACTACCCGCAAACAAAGAAAGTTTTTTATTATTATTTAGAGACCCCTTGCTGTAGGTATCACGTACACTCCAGAGGTGT
This sequence comes from Pyrausta purpuralis, assembly GCA_963924145.1. Classification (NCBI taxonomy): domain Eukaryota; kingdom Metazoa; phylum Arthropoda; class Insecta; order Lepidoptera; family Crambidae; genus Pyrausta; species Pyrausta purpuralis. The sequence continues at coordinate 7,936,533 of OZ001655.1, forward strand.
GGGAAGAGGGGAAATAAGTCATCGTTGATGGTCATTCTTTTTTGTTTGTTTGAGCAATAAATAAAAAAACCTTTAAAATTGCTCAATGGTTTTTTTACGAAGTTTTTCACTTGCATGTTTGAAACACTCCCATTAATTTAGGTGCATTACATAAAATTCAGTTCTAGAGTACATAAAACGGGTTATGTATTTGTGATTGCAACAACAAAATACGGCTGTTTTGACATTATTTTACAATACTTACGTAAAAGTAGGCGAAGCTTTTCTCTTTTTATTGTAAAAGTTTAATAGACAATGGATCCGTAAATGGTCCCATCGATACTTTATTGTACTTTGAGAACTCTATTTTATAGGGGAAATGTGAGAATCATACACCAGAGCCAAAAGTAGTAAGCTCGGTCACTTTTTTTTATTTTAGAGTTTTCAATGACGAATCAAGGCTCTAATAGATGTCCATACTTATCTACCTACTGCTTTAAATGTTTCCAAGGTGCCTCAGTAAAGCAAAAAGTAAGCATAAAAGCAAACTGAAACAGTCTACGAAAGACAAGGCACAAGAAAAAAATTCTATACAAACTATTGAAACAGACTCAAAACAAGAAACTCTTAAACAATTGCGTCACGATAAAGACCTTTTCACAGCACGAGGCTGCTGCCCAAAAAAAATTAATGATCGCAAAGAGAAAAAGGCTTGAATCTTACAAGGAATGGGCTCCACGTCTTTCCCAGTTATAAAGGGCAAAGAAAAAGGCTGCATTTAGTGAAAGGGTATTCAGAGACTGAAATTCAGACCACTACCCTCCGAGCCTCACTTGCAATGCAAACCCTTTGAAGGAATCGTGTTTTTTTTTCGACAATCAGAGTTGGGCGAAATTTTATGTTGAAACTGACTTTAAAAGGATCCGGAGAAATGCTAGTTGATTCGTTGAAGAGAGCGGAGCTGTGAAAATGTATTGATGCTGTTTAAAACGTACGCTAAATGAATTTTGTGAAAGTAAAATAAATTGTGATTCCATTAAGACTAAATAAGAATAAAAATAGGAGTACGACAAAAATATTCAAGCCATTGTAATTCCAAGTTGGTTCCGTATGCCTATATGTATACTTCATTTACTATTGTAGCATACTACGTAAACTAAACCAAAAATGAATTACTTATTAATTATCTCAGATGTCGGTAAATAATCCTAAAACCTTACCTTAGCAGTGTGTCTCGCAAAGCTTATCTGTCTTTTCTCTAAAAAACGAGTCAACGAACTACTTATGAAGATATAATGCGTACGTGCTACCTCTGTCTCGCTGAGTGACAGACTTTACAAACTACTACAACAGAACACACTTTCTAGGACAATCTGTGATAAAATTTTGATGTAGAATCATTGTAGTATGTCATATAAGTCAAGTTTTGTTTACTAGTTTTATTTATGAATGAACTAGAGGTCCCCCGCGACTTCACCCGCATGTTTTGAGTTTGCTCCCTCCCCTCCCGTTACAGCGTGATAAATAAGCTATCCAACTCAAAATTATTTTTTCAAATCAAACTAGTAGTTCTAGAGATTAGCGCGTACAAACAAACAAACTCTTTAGCTTTATAATATAAGTATAGATGAAAACTTGAGCTTTGATTGAATAACTATCTGTACTTTAATGATAAAACAGGTACTAGGTTTTCTGAAAACCAATGCTTTGAGTTTCTTAAGGTCGATTTAACCAATGTCAGATAGGACTTAAGGATTTCCGGACCGTGCCGGAGCCGGAAAAAAAACCCACCGACATTCCAACGCCGTGTCCCGTCCGGGCCCGGGCGGAGCACGGTCAGGCTTTAATCGCTTCATAAAAATTCAGCGCCGGCACGGTGTAGCGTGAATCAGCCTTTAACCGACCGAATAAGTATAAAACGACCGGTTTTAAAATTCATTTTACATAAATGATTGCTGACAAATAAGTGACGTTTTCAAATTAGGCGTATTGTATTGTAATCGACGGACATTCCTTATCTGACGATAGTAAAATCAGATGGATAAAATTTGTCTATGTTTTACGTTGTGTTTGAGCACATAACAATGATGACTTATATTATTAATGAGTAAAGTTACAGCGTGATCCTAGGAACATATTTTGCAACTGCTTAACAACCTTTTAGCAAGGAGGTGAAATGTAATAGTAGTTGTTGAGCGGTATTTGTATGTGTAGCTATGTGTTGCGATGCACTAAGGGTTCCTATGACATGTCTTTAGGGTGTATGAAATAAAAGTCCAAACTCTCGTAAATGCCGATGTGATGTTCAAGTTCGCACACTTGCACAATACACTTTACGTAATTATAATAGTCCCCCTAGCCGATTTCGACAACGGTAGCCAGTCACAACGACTAACCGACTGCGCGGGACATATTATAGTGCACAAGTGTGTGCGCAAACACAGGTGCACTCTCTATTCCTTTCACTCTCATAGCCCGATGGGACAGCAATCTGACACGACCGGAGAGAGATCAGGCGCAGGACCAACGGCTTTTACGTGCTTTTCCGAGGCACGGGGGTGAAACACCGCCATCTGCCTAACTCCGGGCTACCCTAAGAATTTCTGAACAGAAAAACTCAGGTATATATTTTTGGCCCGACCCGGGGATCGAACTCGGGACCTCAGGCGCAGCCGTCGCTTTAAAGTGCAAACCTCCTACCGCTGTGCCACCGAGGCAGTTACGTAATAAAGTACTTCGGATTATGTAGGGACACAATACAAAAGAGTGCGCGTGCGTTGTTTAGCTCGACGGAGGACAGACTGGCGATCGCGTTGCTGCGCCTAGACATGTTGACTATGTATTGTGCTGCTACATAGTGAAACAAACGCTTCAGATCATTTAGAAGTGTGCTAACAACTGCCACAGGGGCAATGGAATTTGTGCAATAAAGGTAAACTGTCAGACCACATCCACTGAACACAGAATAAGAATGAAAGCGCTACCGCACTCTTTTTATAAGGCACTGCTTAAAAGCTTGGAGGTAGTTAGGTGCAGGATTAAATTTTATAATCGAAACTACACTGAACTTGTCCCCCGATAAGTAACCTTCCTCTTTTGTTTTATTTATTACGTAAATGATAGCTGACCGGTTTTTGGTGTAGTTTCTTAATAAAATCAAAGTATATATTTAGCTCTTTCTAACAATTTTTGATCTTGAAACTGTTATAGTTGTTTTAGTATTAATACATAGGTAGGTACTTTACTTACAAGATCAGGCCTTCAAAATTGTATTTTGTTGTTTTTAGCTGTTGTATTTTTTAATTGAATGGTTTGAATCACAATTTACAGTAGCTCCACTACAGCGTCAAGGAACGAATAGGCCATTTGGTTTGATAAACCTCATTAACCGGGCCGAAAGGCAAACCGCCCGAATAATTTCAGTGAAAAAACATTTCTTTTTATCAGTTCCTTCCAACCGAAAATTTAATTGCCAAGACTCCTTCTTCGGAAGTGGTTATGGTCCATTTGGTTAAATCGTAACTGCTTTATTCGTAGCTATTCGCCTTCAGAACAACAAAGGGTGTAAGATAAAACAAATAAATTGTTTTCTCCGTAGCTAACTCACAAAATAAATATTCCCAATTAAAGTCGAAAATATCCGTGGCCTTTTAGGAGTTAAAAGATGTTTGCTTTTGAGACAACAGAAACCGTTATTGGCCCAATTTCGACGAATTCAATTTCGAATTTGTTTCTGTTCGTAATTATGTCGCATTTTTTATACAGGATGGTTTCCCGATTTGAAATTTTCTTGAACTTTTGGTTTAATATACTAAAACAATAATAGTTACAAATTCGGATATTTATTTTTTATGCAAACGTTATAAAAACATATTTTAAAAACAAAACAAGCAAAAAAAAAAAGATAGGAAACAGTAGCAAATGAAGCCCAACACAAGCCATTTTAATTTAGCTCACGACGTACCAAACAACGTGAAAAATTTTGCACGGAAAAGAAGTGGTAAGTATTAAAAATGCAATGCTACTCTATGTAAAGCTTTTAGCAATTCTGTTTATTACCTTTTCAAATTTTATATACAAGGTGTTTCAAAACAACGAGTAAAGATTGAAGGGAGTTACTCAGAATCAGTAACTGAACAACTTTTTCCTAGAAACATGGGTCGAATATAACCCATATGTCAAAAACATACTCTCCTTGACTCTCCATAGAAATAAAAAGGGTCACATGACCGATTTAGTTATGGGAAGTCAAATTATTTTTGGCGTAATTCGACCTATGTTTATACGAGAAAGATGTTCAGTTACTGATTCTGAGTAGATCCCTTCATTATTTACTCGTCGTTTTGAAACACCTTGTAGAGTTGAGACAAACAAGTAAGTGTAGGTAAATTACTGGCAGGGAGAAAAAATCTCTTACATTACAGCGATAAAAAAAAGTTAAACAGAACTCGTAGTTTGTTGGTAAATTAGCTCTCAACATTACTGCGATAAAAAAATATTAAAAGTTAAACAGAAATTGTAGTTTAAAACTCATATTATTTTATAAGGCAATTCCCCTCATTTCCCTGTATAATGCAATCCGAAAGTCATAAAGTTTGATTTAGAGCCGGTTGAGCTCTGCTGAAATAGAGTTACGGTGATAACTTGTTAAAAATATTTTACAGAATAAAACCAAACAAATTGTAACTTATTTCGTACTTCGATAAATATTATTGTTAATTGAAAAAAAAAAAAACATTTTTTATAGTTTTTTAAAGTCTAGGTTTACCTTGACCAGGGGCTCTATTTTTGAATCCCTCGCTTGGATATGGTGTGTGATTTTCGTTCGTAAGCGAACTAAAAACCAACGAAAAACGATCAAAATAAATGTGTAAGTACTTACAAAATTGATTTATCTTTTTTGTTATCAATCCTGTGCGGCATTAGACTGTTTTTCATTCCAAAATCGGACATTAATCAATAACACGCCATTTTGACACGAGTGATTCAAAAATAGGGCCCCAGGTCTAAAATTATAGCTACAAAGCTCTAAAAGTCACTACGAAAGGACCTGGACATTTATAACATAGAGGTGTTTCGCATTATTAAGAACCTTTGCCCACTGCTACTTTTAGCAGCGATGCAGTCGCAACATGTCAACCTCAACACACTTGCGCTACTTTCAGCATCGATGCAGTCGCGATGCTAACGTGCGCAAGTATCGATGCAGTCGCGATTCTGCATCGATACTTACGCGCAAACAGCATCGATGCCGAATTAAATCTGTACATTGCGAAGTCGCGATGCTGTTACATATTTCCAAAACGCGCAACTGAATCAATGCTAAAAATCGCAGTGTGTAAGGGGTCTTAGGTGTGCTCTATTTCTTTAACGTCCTGAGATAAATAATACCGGTGATACTAGTGACTCTCGTATAAAACTATAAATATTGTATGAAGAGATTTTACACGGCAACCATTGGACCTTAAACGCCATTTTATGGGACATCGTTTATTGTATCAGCTTTATATGTAAGGTTTTTATTCATTCGGCTTTATTGTTTCAATATTTTTTGTATGCACTTTCAACGGACGAGGAATTGGGGCCTGCATAGCTTTTACACATCAAGTACAGTCATCTTTAAATATATTTTATCGGCAGATTTTACAAAATAAGTTAGCTTAATGCAAACAAAGTAATATTTTATGTGACCGTTCAAAACACGGGCACTGCATATTTTTAAAATTAATCATGCATGTTAAGCCTCTTCGTCAGTTATAAGTCAGTTTAAACTGACACATAAATCACTGTTTTTGACAATATTTGTTTGTTTATCCACATTATCTGCCACACTTTTTTGCAGGCGCGTCATTTGCACGGCCTTGTTTAAAATACGAGTAAAGTTATGTTTGTTTTCATGCGGAAAAAAAATATCATTTTAAAACTGAAATTTGACCCATCCCAATAGGTTTTGTTTATTGTGTATGATAAAAATAATTGTATTTGGTAATTAACTGTACGACACTCTTTTCGTTTGTCTCAATATAAACTCCTTGTGCAACAAATAAAATAATTATATTTTCGTGTCAAAGCATGCTTCGTCAACTGCAGTCTAATTAAAAAAATATTTAAGTTGAACAAAAATTTTCAAAGTGACTTCAAAAGGGTAGTGACTTGTATCTTAGAACGTAGGTTAAACTTTTGTAGACAATTTCATAGTCTAACGAGCAATTAAAATTAACAATAAATAAGTGCTTGCTTACACTCAAAGGTTTTCAATGAAATTTTCTGCTTAACTCCAATCAAGAGCTTCTACGAACTACGTACTAAACGTCTTATTGTATCTGTTCTTCTCACAATCATTCAATAATAAATTTCAAAAGATAGAAAATAAATTTTTTCAATTGAAAATAATTAACTTACATTTCAATTTTATGATTAAGAGTATAACACTAATTGACTAAAAGTAGGTAGGTAAGTGAGTAGTAGTCCCCCTAGCCGATTTCGACTATGGTGGCCAGTCACAACGACTAGCAGTCTAGTAGTAGCAAGTTTACCTACTTAGGCCAGCAACAGAATGCATACAACGACGGTTTAAAATGTTTTTAACACTCAGAGTCCCGCCCTTACGCAATTTTTGGTTTCTTATTTCACCTTTATGAGTATAAACCGAGGCTAATTTTCAGCGAGTGCCTTTGTGGGTGCAGACAAAGTAGACAATAAATAAAGCTTGTTAAATAAATAACATTAATTAATATAGTTCAACACAAATGTGATAAAATAACATCTAAATATTAAATGATTTAATTTGTAAAATTACAATCCTTTATTGGTTGAAGGTAATAGTAATAAATATTGTTTGTTTTCTTAGTCTTAGGAGATGTGTAAGCAAATAAAAGAAATAAGAGATAATCAATTCGAACATCAAAAAAACTAACCTACGCCAGACAATGGCACTAAAGTTATCCGCCGTATTTATCAGCTTAGCCCCAAAACGGGGACTCATAAAGCAAAAACCATTGCCCCGCTATGTCTGCGGCAATTTATCCCTGGATCACCTGGGGCCATTCGGGTCATCAATCTGTAGCCCCCGGGGCTAGTTTTCCTGAAGACTGGTCTTAGCAATACGGGAAACACCCCTCGTATTGCGTATTTTGCGCCTTCAAAATAAACGAGCCTTTTTTGAGGTGAGCCAAATAGCATTGTTGATGGCCATTGTCGTCGTAAAAAAGATAGAGATGATGAGAAAATTGTGAGATAACGAAAATTGCAATGGGTCTCTTTGATGTTTTTTTTTTTCAAAATGTATCCACATCAAAAATACATACTTACTTAAATATGACCCTTTACACTCTACGAATTTTAGAAGCGATTCAGTCGCAATGCTAACGCGCGTTAGCATCGATACAATCGCGATGCAGAAGCTGAAAATTGTCTCATTATGTGCTGATTTTTGGCGACTGCATCGATACTAACACGCGTTAGCATCAATGCAGTCGCGCTTCTGCATCGATGCTAATGCGCGACTGCATCGATACTAGATTAAATATATTCATTGCGTGAGTCGCGATGCTGAAGTGCGTTTTCAAAACGCGCGACTGCATGGATGCTAAAAGTCGCAGTGTGAAAGGGGTTCATGGATCTCTGACGAGTCACATTGATACTTATGACACGATAGAAGGGTAAAAACATCAAATCTGTTTAACACTTTGACTGCCTAAAAAAATACGAAAATAAACCCAGAAAACCGAAATTTGTACGCATAATTAAATAAAAAAATGTTATACATACGCAATTATTATTTAAAAACAGAAAACTCGGATTCGTTTGGTCGGTACACAGTGTGCTGGTAGCCAAGCACTCGGGTCCGAGTGCTATATATAAAATGACGTCTTAAAACGACGTCGCCGTAAACACTCGGGCCAGAGTGAGCGGCAATAAAAGTTTTAAAATATTTCGCTAATTGTACGTCACAAGCATAATCACAATACGTTGATTAGGTAAACTTATCGCTTGATCAGTCTGTATTTTAATTTAGGTAAGGTAGATCTTTACAGAAAACCAGCAGCAAATAGGAAATGAAAGGAATGTAAATCGACGCAATGTTGTCCCATATTTAATTTCACCGTCAACCTGAGATCCCAGCCCGGACAATCTCTATGCAAAGTTATTCAAAAAAGGATAAGATTTTATGATTAAACGTAACGTATCCTCAGAAGGGTGCATTGAAGTAAATATGGTGGGTCGTTAAAAATGTTAAAATACCGTGAAATATCTCGCTACGTCGGACACTCGAGGGAGCTCCTCGGCTTTCTAACGATGAGCTTTATCAGGCTCTTATATTTTTCTAATACTTTAAAGGATTTTGCATCTTGGATGTCTGAACGGTTGAGCGGGCACAGTAATAGAATGTTACGTGTGCTTTCCTGATAACTTTGTAGGTGCAAAAGGTTTCATGAAATTACTTTCTCGGTGGACAATGGTCTAGGGGGTGCACCTCTTTGTCGCGATATCAGAATCAAATTAACCTAACTATTGAAAATAGTATTGGATGATTTGATACAAAATACAGATAATTTGCATTTTAAAATATTAACGTATAACTACATAGTGTAAAACAAAGTCGCTACCCGGTGTCTGTATGTATGTATGCTTAAATCTTTAAAACTAGGTACTCAACGGATTTTGATGCAGTTTTTTTACTTATATAATACATGCAGAATATATTAAAATAGATTGTAACGGAATTGCTAAGATGTACCTTATTATTTTCGAGTTTCCGATATTTCGGCACGGTTGCAAGTGCCATAGTCACGATGCTACAATCTCGTTACAAGCTATTTTAATGTTAATGACCATATAGATTTAAATCATGCTGAACATAATAGTGAAACACTGATTATTTTATAATTATTATAGTTTCTAAGTAAAGTCGTAAAGAAAACACTTTTGGCGATAACATTGCAAACGCTGGCTGAACCCTACGAGATGGATCAAAATAATGTACTGCAGTATAGTTCACCCCACTATTTTTATTGGTCATTCAAGTACAAATTATAAATACAGCAAGAAGGACGACAAAAAAAACACATCACGTGAAAGTTATTTTTTAATAACAGCGGAGGTCATATAGTTACATAAACGTTTGAAGAAGGAAAGTTGAATTACATAACTAATCCCTTTTATTTTCAAAAAGAAAGTTATTTATGCTTCAATATCAAAACTACGAATACCAAAACAATTACAAGGTAAATAATAAGATTTTATTAAAGGGAGTAATTTTAACAAGTTCGCTTTTGAGCGCCAACTTCGGGGTCTAACATGTCAGAGAAGTACTTTCTAAAGGATGAAAGAAGGTACCGAACAAAGTAGGGACGTGCACAGAATTCGCGTTAGCGCGTTTTACAATTTGTTACATCGCTTAAATTGTAATAAAGCTCCAGAGTAACACATACGGTGGACGCTAAATATTATCTATCTTGCGTCAACCGTCACAGAAATAACAACTCAAAATTGATTCTGATAGAGTTCATTTTTGTTTTACTGGTTTTGGAGTTAGAACGTTATATGGAGAGTACATTTTCTGCGAGGTTTATAGAAAGAGGTGTACTGTGAATCCCGGATGGATACTGTTCGTATTCTATTTACCTTAACAGATGCCGTCATTATTCCGTAAGCATTCCTTACGACAAGCGCTGGTAAGAAAAGGAATTGACAAATTCAAGATTTTTCTCCCGTTGTTTTATTACTTCTTGTTTTCCGCTGGGAAATCCAATCTCGGAACCCTTTTTACATTAGATAGGTGGCTAACGAGATTTGAAAGCATCTTTTTTATCTTCATTGCACGAAATTAGTCTATTATTTTAGTAAATGCTACAAAATTGCTTCACATCTTATAAAAATAATACAAGTATATTTAAAAAAAACAGTGGAAGAAACAATATTTAAAAAAAAACGTTTTTTAAACATTTGATTGAATGAGTAATAGAGTATTGGTAGCTATGTTTGTTTGCTCGTACTCATTTTATTAAAAGTTAAAAACTGGCCAAGTGCTAGTCGGACTCACACACTGAGGGTTCCGTGCCAACTTCAACTGAATTAGGGAATCCACTTACTTCTACTAAGTAAAATACCACAATATTTTGTCAACTGCAAATATAACTTTGTTTTTCATAGTGTTTGTATAAAGTACAAAGTTATGTTTGCGGCTGTTTAAAATGTGCTATATCTCTAATACTACTCATTCGATCCCGTCTGAACCAATTTTCGTTGAAAGTATTTATTAAGATCTACATTACATATTTTTTTCAAAATTTACATTTGCTTGGTTTAGAAGTTAGATGGACGCCCATTTTACCACTTTGGAAGAGTCTACCTATGAAACGTTAGACTTTAAAAGAAAATGGTTTTAGGAACCTGAATGTCATTTTAAAAGACCTATTCATAGATACCGCACACGCGTAGGTTTGACAAAAATTTTTTTTTGGTCTTAGTTTCATGTAGACAACTTACGGTTAAGTATGTGCGAAAGCTTATTATGTAACCTGAACAATAAGTTTTTTATTAGGAAAAAATACTTATGTTTGTAATAGAACAAGATCAATTGTATCAATTTTAAATACGTGCGAAAGCGCTAGATCACGTGACTGTGACGTCACCATACAACAATAACATAAACGAATGCAGGTAATTTATGTCATTTACTAACAAATTAGCTATGTTTTATTATATGCCAGCTTCAGCAGAGCATAAAACATTACAATAGAGTAATAGCCGATTTTTAATCGTTCGCTCATTGCTGAGTATCGTGACTCCAGATTTTGTCAACCAACAATTATTTCCATCGGCTGCGGTCTGTCGCTTGGTGCAGTGCGGCGCTGATCGGTGTTTCCAATCGCTCGGAGATCTTATCCGGCCATCGCTTTGGACTGCAACACCATGATTTCGCCAACACCTTGGACATAGAATTTCACTGTTACTCTAATTGTGATGACACATCTTCTACCAGCAGTTATCATACAAATTAATAATAAATAAGCAATAAATAAATGAGCAGCTATAACGAGTGAAACGGTCCTGAATGGCGCCGAGGCGTCGTAGGGTGAAGCCTGCGGTTTATAGGCTATGCTTGGTTTTAATTACTTACGCATCTATCATAACGACTGTTTGCGAGCACTTAATGCCGTCTATTGCCGTCTTTTATTATTTACGAACTGCTTGATAAGGGTTAAGTTATTATAGGTATTATTATTATAAACCTTTAAATGTTTCGATACCAAGTCCTTACCTACTTTTATGCGCAGAAACATTACTAGAAAAGACTAACAAAAAGGGTTAAAGTGTGTAGCTTAGTTGATTCTCTAAAATGAAAAAATAAGGAATAATATTACAGATTAATAATAGGTAATAACATGTCCCGCAAACTAAAGATATTACATCATATAAATGCATTATTTTTATGTAAAGTGTCAAACCATGCATGATTTTGATTTAAAAATACAACATTGAAATATTACTCGTTACCACGTTTAATAACTTTGTAACAAAATAGAAGTAAAGTTATCGTTTGTATGTTGTTCGTCTACGAATATTAATTAAGCTTAATCCTTAAATTAATTAACAAGTCTCAAACTAAGGTACTATGACTAAACACAGGTGCTACAATTTCGTAGTTCAATGTTTAATTCTTGTTAAAATATTTTGTAAAGCCTTTTAATTCAGGTACAACCGAGACTAAATAACATGTAAATAACGGATCAAAGCGGCTTATTACAGTAACTTTATTTATTAACCTGAAAAGTTCTTGTAAATTTAATAAACTCTTACCTATTCGTCGCTGAAAATACAGGCTTGATTTTAAGCTCTATATTCACACTTACTTTTGTTTTCGAATAATATTTAGAAATATAATACCATTGGATTCCAATTATACCTTGCTCTGATCCCAAAGTAAGTCGCTTGTGGTATGAGAATCAGAAACAACGATGGCACCACAACACTCAGCCCCGTGACAATAGCAGAATGCTCTGATTTTTACAAAGACCCGACCTAGAATCGATCCCGGGACCTTGGAGCAGCAACGCCTTGAAACCCAGCGTGCTTAGTCACTACACCACGGTGGTCGTCATTGAATATTTTATGCGAGTAAAACATAGGATTATTGTATTTTACTTTCATTTTTGAACTTTGTTACTGCAAAAATCTGAGTAGGTACTTATTAGTACACATTTTAACACACAGACCGACATAATGTTTACTGAAAATTTAAAAACACTTGACAAGTGAATAAATCTCAAATTGCTGAAAATACGAAAGCAAACAAACCGTGGACGCGATTTATCAGAATAACGAGCTTTTTGGAATCTCCACTTGGTGACACCCAGTTCATTTGGGGTTTTTAGGGTCCCGTAGCTAAATGGCAAAAAACGGAACCCTAGTTTCGTCAAGTCTGTCCGTCCGTTTGTCACAGCCACTTTATTCTGAAATTATTAGTATAACACAGTTAAAACTTAGTAGGAAGATTTATCCTTTAACCGCTGTACAATTCTCATAAAAAATAAATAATAATAATATTTAAGGGCTCCCAAAGATTAAACTAAACCCTTAATTTTTTTTTGTTAAACTTATGCGTGTAGGATGTCTGTGGATAGGTCTTTTAAAATGACATCGAGGTTCCAACAACAATTTTGAAAATACACAATGTAGACCTTGACATAAACTTTCAACGTAAATTGGTTTAAACGAGATTTTTGACATAGAGCACATTTTCAATAACCGCAAACATAACTTTTTTATTCATACAAATACTATGAAAAACAAAGTTATAAGTGTAAGTAAGTGGATATTAAATTTAGTTAAAAATTGCACAGAACCCTTAGTGTGCGAGTCCGACTCGCACTTGGCTTGTTTTTCAGGGTTCTGTATCAACATCAACTTCCCCCTTCATGATACTTTGGTGATATACAAAGTGAGAAATAAAATTTCTAAAAAACAAGGAAGTAAACCAAAGTAACGTTTGCGCAATAATTAGTCACCCACGCATGTAAACATTCACACCTTACATTGACTAAAATATTTTAAGTACGTTGTTTGCCATTTTCATCTTCAAGACCATTTTTTGTGAAATAAAACTTCAATTAATAATTTACATTCATACGAAGACGTTTAGTTAGTTATTTATCATTCCTTTATTTATTTTACGCATTAATGCTATGTCTAAAATAAAGAAGAATGTGCAAAAACAATTTTTATCTATTTCTGTGTGTTCATCTGGTACATGACACATGGCAATTTTGAACTATGCACAAATGGAACCCTTCCCAATCTCCCCAGTCCTCTCATTCCCGTTTTTTATTCCAGCCCGATCACATGTAGGGTATTACTCTTCTCCTTTAAACCGTTATCGCGCCTTGTCAGTCATGGCAGTGTGCCCTGAAAAATACCTAAGGACCCGCGAACTTGATAAATTGGACAGCGTAATTCTTTGGCTTTAGATTGTGTTGGATTCGATCAATGTGCGTAGTGACTTAATCGGAATGTGTGACAAGGGGCATGGTTGAGAAGTTGTATAAATATTATGTGCTCTGAAAGTTGGGAGACCGAAAGATTTTTTTAAAAAAAAAACAATGTCAAAGCCCTACAATTTTCCAAATACCTCATTTCCCATTGAAAAATCTAAGGATTAAAATGGAACTGTTGAAATTAGCATATTTATTTGCTATTTGTAGAGGTTTTCGGAAAAAAAAATGTGAAAATTAATAAAATCAAGTTTACACTCCAAAATGTTACTTTCATTGAAAACGACTAAAAAAAAGAGACTTAAACTTCAATCGTACTTAAATATTTATTCATGCAAGTTGAAACTCCTTAACTTAGTCTGAAAGGATTCGGACTAAATTATAATAATCTCAAAGAACCGGCAGAATTGAAAGTATGGATCAGCCAGCATTAGCATTTATATTCAGATTTCGAGGTAGAAGTTACTTATCACTACTTAGCATACACTTAAGACGGCGTTAATAAACGGATGCCACTTTGAACAGAGAATTTGTTGTTTTGTGATTATCAGGAATTTGAATAATAAACATAGAGCACAAAGAAAATGTAAAGCTTAATTGAAATCGAAAAAAGGTGATTTTTACTTAGGCGAATTTTCAGCTTTTTGTTTGCTTGTTATTGGATTTTTAAATAAAGGCGTTTACTTTAATCATTATCAGCCCAAAAACGCCCGCTGCTTCTTCAGCAGATAGGCCTCCGCCACAGTTTTCCATAGCGACCGTTTGCTAGCTGTCTGCATCCAGTGTAATAATGCGATCTTTACAAGGTCGTCTATCTTAAATAATTAATACATAAATACGCCAGACAACCCACCAATTGTCTTGGTTTCAAACTAAGGAATTTTCTTCCTTGAGCTACAAATACCAGAAAACAATAATAACGGGGTCGCGTCATATAAATACTTAAATATAAACAAACTGAATTGTTAGAAAGGTTTGTGCTCAAAATATAAACATTTGCCCCTTGCGGGATGCAACCCCGCGATTGCCGGCATAGTAGTCAGGAGCGCTAACCACTCCACCAAACGCTTAGTAGTACAAATTGTCGGTGGACGTCCTACGCTGCACCTGCGTCCCAGCATTTAAGCTAAATAATAATTATTTTTCCACGAATTTTTTTATGATAAAACAATTTCTAAAACACAATTGAAAGTATTAAATAATTAACCAATTCCACAGAAATTCCTCCCCGAATCCCATTTATTTCTGAGTGTAATAAATCTGTTCATAATTTACAATAAACATTAGCGTTGTAATGGCAAACGATGTTTTAATTATAACGAATTGCTACTGGACAATCTCCTTTATAACAATTATGTTAATTAATATGACTTAAATCGATAATTAATTTAAAATTTAGTACTGAAATTGTTAACTTAGCGAGTTAAGTTATCATTAGTTATGAAAGCAAAATACGAGTAGAATCTATCAACTCGTTGTTTTAACAGGACTCAAATAATTACTGCTGAATGTTAAGTATTTATAGAATAATCTTATTGGGTTTTCATCCGAAATTGACTTAAGCCCTATTATAAAATGTAAATTTACAATACAGATTTCTGTAAAGCTCACATAAAAAAACTATCCTTTATTGCTGTTCTAATTATTACAACTTAATCTATATTATTGGCGATCGGATTATTTTCAGAGCTTTTCCTCCGACAAAGGCCTCCTCCAACATTCCATCTATTTCTGTCTCTAGCTATGCTGATCCATTTACATATCGCCTGTCAAACTTCCCCAATAATATATGCAGCTCTCGAGTATCATATATAAAGTTTATCTCGGTCATATCGCTATTATTACGCCTCGTTCCCAATTAGGCCTCGAAAACCAATTAAACACAGAACACTAACTGCATCGCTTTAACACTTCCTTGCGGCGGAAAATAATGTAAATACAATTTTTCATTGTATCTCTTCTCTGAGGGTCTGTCTCTTCCAATTCCAGTAACAATTAAACGTAAGCATTAATTACATTGCGCCCCCTACTCCCCCTTCCTTTCCGCCTTATTTCCCTTTTGCTTATTCAGCGAGGGCTATCGCGTCTTGGATGGTTCTCTAGATGTGGCAATTAACGACTTATTTTTACGAGAAGAGAACGTCTATTAATTATATGGTCTTACTACTGGTCCCCCGCGACTTCGTCCGCGCGTTTTGAGATTTATCCCTCCCCTCCCGTCGTAGCATGATGCTTTGTAGCCTAAAGCTTTTCTCGATTAATAAGCTATCCAACATTGATATATTTTTTTCAAATCGGTCCAGTAGTTCCTGAGATTAGCGCGTACAAACAAACAAATAAACTCTTCAGCTTTACAATATGAGTATAGAAGGTCTTTAGGTAAGGTATAGAAGAATAATAAGATTTTATGATAATTATTGTTACGTAGTCATAGTACCTCTTATATACTACTTAAACAACTTATAAATACCTAGTTAGTATAGGTTGGAGTTACGTCCCTATGAGTATCATACTTAATAATAAGTTTCATTAATTGAGTTAATTAAACGCCTTAAAAATTTTACATGCATCAAGTTTTCTTCCGTTATAAAGACACAACCTATTATTTTGTATTTTATCAAAATTATTATTAAATCTATGAAAATTTAATACCTTATGGTTACCCTTTCTGGTTATAATGTTGATTAGCGTTTTATTTTAGTTTGTTTGCAGTAAAAATTCAAAATTGCTTACCCTATCCAGGTAGTGTATCCAGGTTCTTTATAAAGAGCCCATGTTACGATTTTATTGTAGGCAATTTATGGTGCGATATACGGGTCTCTTTTACACCAACCCCTGTATAATTTCGATTGTGAGACAAATAAGGTAGAAAAATGCTAATGAAAATCACAATATTATAATTTTGATTGCGTCTCCTTAATGTTCATAGAAAATTTAAATTGCTTAAGGAACATAAGTCGTAGCCGTACGTTGGCCGGCTACGACTACAAAACATTCGGTTTATATTTTTTCCAACTATATGTTGCTTTATTATCTCAACATGCAAGGGTCTAATTATTCGTAAGTAATGTAAGCCTATAACGTCCCACAGCTGGGTAAAGGCCTTACCTCAAATATGAGTCAGTTTGAGCCATTCTCCACCCACCACTTTGAGGAGGATGGATTGGTGGGGGGATGTTTGCAAGGCAAACAAGTAACCTTGCTCACAAAATCATCTGACAAGGTGTCATTAAGCCGCCCATAAGGCATTTGACTAGGCTTAATGACTAATATCAACCGATATTAGCCGGCTTTACGTGCCTCTTAAAGCACGGATGCTTTGGAATGCACGTAAAGCCGTAAAGTATCTTCGGATGCTCGTGATGTGATGTCACTTATAAGAACGGGATGGTCACCCATCCAAACCGCGACGTAGGTTGCTTAACTTCGGTATCACTACCAAAGCGCTGCTACTACTGCGCTACGAGCCCCTCTAATTATTTGTACCAATACGTTATTCTCACGTGATTTATCATCATCATTGGCCACATCATGTGTTGTAGATGATTGTTGCAGCACTAGTGGGTTCCTCGTTGGTTAGCGCAGTGCCGTTGTTGGCTATAAAGCCCTTTAGCTGCGCGGCATTTCTTGCCACATCGATCGCACACATAACGCGAGTCTGCAGGAAGTGGAAAAGCACGACAGAGATTTTTCTGCTTGAGATTCTCCAGCCAGTCATCATCATGCTTTGTTGCACCGACTTCGATATCGTGGCGCCATTCAGGTCTCATCTCAGCGCGTTTTTCCCAACCGTCTGTATTATTACTGAAGGTACCCATGTCCCGCTGGCAGGAGTCTTTAAATCGTAAAATTGGACGTCCAACAGGTCTTTTAAAGTTCGCCAATTGACCCAGCATTACTCGACGTGGCAGTAACTTGACCAAGCAGCGAAGTCTTCTTTGCTTCAACATAGCAGTTATGCTGCAGCATCGCGTTTTCGAGAGTACTGCTGCGTTAGGTACTCATTTTGTCTTCCCAAGTAAACACGTGATTATTATTAAAGTAACAATTATTAGTGCTTTACTTACTCACCTTATAAACTGTAAAAGTATGGAAAAATACTTCCCAGAACCCTTTGCCTTGTTAATACGACCCGATGTCATAAGAATAAACCTGTCAAACATGTCAAAATATTCCCGCTTCTCCGTTCACCCGCCTGCGTTCGTCCGTTTTGATTTAATACAGTTCATTTTTGCACACTTTTCTCAGCGCTGATTGACAGGTCCATTCTTACGATAACCGGGTAGTTTTGAAATTGTCCACTTTACTTTAATTTTTCGCCCCCCAATAAAATTATTAACTTCATATGCATTGCACTTGTAAAAAGCAACTTTGGCTGTGTGACAGACAAGGAATCGAACTCCGTGTCTTACGCTATCCGGGCGTATGCCTTTACCACAATGTGATGGTGGCCGAGTGGTATAGGCATACGCCCGGATAGCGTAAGACACGGGGTTTGATTCCTCGTCTGTCACCCAGCCAAAGTTGCTTTTTACAAGTGCAATTTATATAATTAAGTTTGTAAACACTATAAAAACAAAAATGAAATTATTAACTTCATGTTCGCGAGATGGAGCGGAGGTGCACACGAGGCGTGATATTAATGTTAAATTTAATTTTAAGCCTACTCCTGGAAATTTGCGACAAGTTAATTAATGAAACAGGATATCGCAGCTTGTCTCATTACTGACATATCTGGTTATAAGTAGGTAATATCTCAATATTTAACAATTTTTTGATGATGATTCAATCACTGAATGTGTAGCCACTGCTTGTATTAGCATTGTCAGCAGAGCTCCTGAATAATTATAGGAGTTAAATTTACCAAATTACTTTTATTACAATAAAGCATTTTAATTCATAAGCCTTATCTTAAATATGAGCCTAGTTAAATTTTATTTGAACAACTGAGTGTTGGGTAAATTAACCATTAAAATTTATGAACTAATTTAACTATTGTGAAGATAAGATATATTACGTAAAGTAAAAAAAGTAACTAGATAACTAAGACCCTTTGCACACTGCGACTTTCAGCAGCAATACAGTCGCGTTGCAGCACGATGCAGTCGCTAAATGTCAACCTTTGCACACTGGCGCTACTTTTAGCATCTATACAGTCGCCAAGCTAACGCGTGTTAGTATCGATGCAGTCGCGTAGCAGAAGCTTGACATTGACAAATTATGTACTGTCAATTGGCTACTGCATCGCAAGTAACGCGCGATAGCATCAATACTGAATGAAATCTGTTCATTGCGTGATCGCGATGCTGTCGGGCATTTCCAAAACACGCGACTGCATCGATGCGAAAGTCGCAGTGTGTTAGGCGTCTAAGGTGTCATAAACTATCTTGAGAATTTCAGTTAAACTTGCGTTGATGAGAATATCAGTACAACTCCGCTTAGTATAAAGACCAAAAACGATTGCGAACTTCTTCGTTCCCTAACTAGGTAGAGTAAAACCACGTATGCGCCTCATGAGCTTATCTCACGTAAAACGGAGCAGCCTCGAACTTGTTCGGTTTGTAACGTCAGATAAGAGGTTCTACTCTGGAAATGTTGTCATACACGTGCTAACATGATGTTTGAGTAACACGAATCTTCTAAGGGGTTTCACCAAACTGTGATTTGTTATTATAACAATTTTGAGACATTCTGATTATATTGTCATGTTGTATAAACATTTTTGGCACATTACTGTATTATTTCAAGGGCTTTGAGCGAAACAAACTAACACAAGTATTTCTGAAATTGTTTAATAGGGTGGTTTTATGTACAAATATGTTGTGAAATTGTTAGCAAATGAAATAATAATAATAATACTGGGCCCATCGACTGAGAGTGCAAGTCACACCCTGCCGTTTTGTTGGTGTGAGAAACATACGTCAGGAAGGGTCATAGTTCTTCCATAGTCCCAGTTACCCGGTCCACCTAACACCCACACCCATAACCCAATATCTTTGTGTCCATATCCTTGCAATAGCCCTCCCTACAGAAACCGGGGGTTGTCCTTTGGTGCACTTGTATAGTGCATACAGCGATAATCGCGGTGTGTGACAAACAGCTTTTAGATTAATGTTGTCTATAGGGCCTCTGCGTGTTGGCTACGGCTCCATGTACGCCTTCTAAAGGTCCGGGACCCTGTGATCCCGGTCTAGGAAAATAATCAAAATAATACTATTAATAAATATTCTTTATTGAAAACCAAACACAACAAATAATTATGAAAACATCTTAAATAAAACATAGTACAATCTTTTATTTATTTAATTGTCATTTATCTAAAATATTTTTGATTTAAACATCTTTGAAAAATAATGATATTAAGTAAATAAACTGTAACTGTGACCTAGAGGTTTGACTGGCAGAGAATCCTTTTAGCCTTAAGACGACCTTTGTCCGCCATGATTTGTCAGCAATCACTTTCATTTTAAAATGTCATATCACCGTTCCTAGTTGCTTACCAGACGTATGCTCTCGGATACCTACATTAATAGCTATGGTGGTTGCATTATAATCTGACTCCTATTACAAGAATAATGACTTCATAACTTATCCGAGAGTAGCCGGCGGTTATAGTTAGCAACAAAGTAAATTGGTTTAGCGCCAAAAATATTTTTGTCTCTAATATTAATGTGGCGCTTAGTGTAGGACCCTAAGTCCGATGCAAGTTTGAACAAGGCTTTGTAGTGCGGTGTGGCTTACAGGGATACAAGAGTTTCATGGTGAAAATGTTTCGATAGGAA
The DNA here is from genome assembly GCA_963924145.1 of Pyrausta purpuralis. Classification (NCBI taxonomy): domain Eukaryota; kingdom Metazoa; phylum Arthropoda; class Insecta; order Lepidoptera; family Crambidae; genus Pyrausta; species Pyrausta purpuralis. The sequence goes on from OZ001655.1 coordinate 7,956,790, forward strand.
ATAATGTTGGGGATAATTGACGCCTTTTTGGGTGGATGAAGATTTAGATCTTTCGTTTGATACCTTTTAGAAAAACACTTTTGACAAAAGAATCTAATAAGATGACGTCGATTGCTACATACATCAGCGGTCGAAGTCTGAAGCAAAATTTTTGACATTTTGCATTGCTGATTTTCTATTGCATCAAATATCCCTTTAACTTACGTAGCATCTTTTATAAATCTGAAAAAAAAAAGTTATTTTTTAAGATTTAATAAATCATTCTTATCAATCAATAAATACACGAAAATACCAATTTTATCTTAGCGTTTTTCGAACGCCACCAATGTCGAGACTTTCGTACCTAATTAAAGCATGATGGTTTTCAAAAGTTTTTTTTTTAATTTTCAGACCTAAAAACAAAATGCAACTTTTTCTTCACAGTCTGTTGTAGACTGTGAAGAAAAAGTTGCATCATATAAATATAATAAATATAAACTATGACATAGTAAATAGTAATACAATAATAAACACGAAAACCATTTAAAAGCTTGCAACTGATCAGTATTTTTTAAAATCTTAGTTTATACATGAGTGCAAAGTTTGGTCAAGGCTTACCCCGTTCAATATTTCCAATAAATGATTGTATGAAACTTTGTTCTTAGTACTAGTACAATAGTGAACCAACTACACAGCCCGCATAATCCTGGATCGGAAGAATTCAATTTCCCCGCCGCAGCAAAACTATAGCAAACTTTGGCAAACTACAATCGTGCGATACGAAATATAATTTGTTACTGTTTCGTTTGGCTTAGTTCATTTCATTACATATACTTTTTCTTAACTAAAAACTGTGATATTTTTATGGTAAGTTTTTATATTATTGTATGAAAAAGGGAATAATACTCAAAATATTCTAAGTTCAGCTTCTACAAAAGAGAGTGCTAACGATACTATTACATTGTATTATAATAATACACAAAATATAAAGTATGCACTAAGACTCTACATTGTTATAATGCCGTAAAAATAACCTTGTCAATTTTTTTAGGGTTTCGTAGCCGAATGGCAAAAACGGAACTTATAGTTTCGTCAAGTCTGTCTGTCTGTCTGTCTGTCCGTCCGTATGTCACAGTCACTTTATTCTGTAACTATAGCATCACACGTTAAAATTTGATAGGAAGATGTATCCTGTTAACCGCTTTAAGATGTTTATACAAAAATAAAAAATAATGATATTTCAGGAAAACATACATGAAACTTAAACCGAATTATTGTTTTGTCAAACCTATGCGCTTGGGTCTTTAGGTCTTTTATAATGACATAGAGGTTCCTTAAAGTATTTTCTTTTAAAGTCTAACGTTTGATAGACAGACGCTTCCAAAGTTGTAAAATGAGTAACCCCTCCCCCCCTCTCACTTCTAAACTAAGTGAGTGTAATATTTGAAAAATATAATATATAATGTAGATCTTAACGAATACTTTCAACGAAAATTGGGTAGGAAGGGATCAAACTAGTAGCTTTTGAGATATATCACATTTTTAACAACCGCAAAAAAACTTTGTTCTTTATAAAAGCACTATGAAAAAAGTTACATTAATTGCTGTCAACAAAAGTGGTATTTTAACTAAGTGGAAGTAAGCGGATTCCCTAATTCAGTTAAAATTGGCATGGAACCCTCAGTGCGCGAGTCCAACTCGCGCCTTGGCCGGTTTTATTTAATTGTCAGATATATATTATGTAAAAGTGCAACTTGCCAAATCTAGTACCCCCTAAATAATAAAACTACAATCAACGTTTTATTTCCACCTAATTGTAGCACTTTATTTGCACCAACGTCGCCGCGTTTTATGATCATTTACCCTTCTGCTATTTCAATAAATTCGAACTTAAACGAAGTTCCAAAATAATTTATTTGCGACATAAAAACTGGGCTTGCACGTGACTTCATCAAGCTAAGTTATATTGCTCTATGGCGCTTGAAGTGTTAAATTTTTCACTGAATGGCAAGATTTTACGTGCAAACTTAAATTGCGTAGTCCTGAGGTGAAGGTTTAGATAACATTTTAAAGGGGTCCCCACTGGGAGAGATCGTTAGTGCGGAACATTTGTGTTTTTGAAATTTTGTCGGATGTACTCATTCTCACTGTTAATCTTTAATGATCACCGGACTGTGACAGTAACAATTTAGACGCAGCTATTTCATAGGAAATAAGGGAAAAAATCTTTTGTTGAAGCCAAATAACGACCTCCGTGGTGTAGTGGCTAAGCACGCTTGTTTCAAGGCGTCGCCGCTACGAGGCCCCGGATTCGATGCCCGGTCGGGTCAATAAAGAAATCAAAATTTTCTATATTGTCTCGGGTCTGGGTGTTGTGGTACCACCGTTGTGTCTGATTTCCATGACATAAGTGCATAATATACTTACTTTGGGATCAGAGCAATGTATATGATTGGTGTCCAATATTACTATATTACTAAATTGTATTGCTCCTATTATAGGCCCACGATATATGAGTCTGCAATAAAATATAAGAAACCTTATTCAGTAAGAAATTAAAAAAAGAAGTACTTAAGAAATGAAAATCATGACAGTGGTTTTATTGCAAACATCCAATGCAACACTTTGCCTCACATTTACTTCAAAATTCAGCGAACACTGCCTTTGTAGGTAACGTTACCGGTTATCCGTACCCCTAATTATCCGTTTGCGATAGCCGGCCAGCCCGGATATCGCCTCTCAAATTATCCGGCCACCGCTTATAATCCGACCGTGGTCGCGCGTCACGCTATCGTATCCGTGTTTAGGTGAGCACACTAGCGTTCTTATTTGTGCGACTTTATCGTATTTACTTCGTTAGACTAGCCGACCCGATTCGTCGCGGCATAGACATTCTACTATTCAATATAACAAGGCTATTTTTTATTATTACTTGACACTAATTTTAGTATCCAACTAGATAATGAATTTTTGCTTATTTATTTTACTCGAAGGCCCAATAGTTATTCCCTGGAGCCCTATTTTTAACCGACTTCAAAAAAGGAGGAGGTTATCAATTCGACTGTATGTTTTTTTTTTATCATTATTTTTTTTTTGTATGTATGTTACCTCATATCTCAGTCGTTTCTCAACCGAATCGAAAAATTTTTTCGCTTACTTAGAGGGTGTACCTTCTAGTTGGTCACATTTTCTCCATTTTGGGATCTGATGATGGGATCTTGGTGTAATCGAGGGAAACCCTTAAATTTTAAAGGCACGTATAGTGTTTCTTTACTAAAATCTTAATTTTGACGTGTTGTTACGTCTGATAGTCAACATTTTGTGGGGCTGAGCTGATGGTGGAACTCCTTAACGCTTAGGAGTTCAGTAATTATAATGACGGAACTTATGATAGGTAATTTGTAGCTTCTTAAATAATAGAATCATAAGGTGCAACTCCCCCCCCCCCCCCCTCTTATGTAATAACTAAAAATGAAGAAATAAAATAAACTTTAAAAAAAAGTAAAAACCGACTTCAAAACCAAAATGCACTAAAAAGTCTTAAATAAACTCTTCACCATTGAAAGGAAAGGAATCCGTTTTAGGCAAACAATTTCTTTTTGGAGTCGGTGCCATCACTTTGACCATCAAGCAATCACAGCACCGACTCCAAAAAGAAATTGTTTGCCTAAAACGGATTCCTTTCCTTTCAATGGTGAAGAGTTTATTTAAGACTTTTTAGTGCATTTTGGTTTTGAAGTCGGTTTTTACTTTTTTTAAAACAATAGCTTGAATATTGCGTGTGATTTTTGTTCAATAACGTGTGAAATCATACTTATCTGTATTGGGTAATCGAATATTAATCAATAACACGTCCCCTTGACGCGAGTGATTCGTAAATAGGGGCCCTAAGCCGTGATTGTAACATGGAGTTATCCTTAAAAAAATATTATCTTTCTTCAAGTAACTTCAAAGTCAATAATTTATGCGAACGAAGTAAGACAAAATATGCCATATAAGAATGTGTGATAGTATCAAAAAGCGAAGAGAATATATTCAGTAGATATGTAATTTTAATCTTACTTTCGTATCAACGATAACGATCTCCCAAATTATTCTTAGTTTTTAATTAGGTTTCTTAGTTAATATATATACAGTTTGCGATTGTTAGCCAAGACTTCGCTTTCCGCGACTAAGTATTTTGGTGCGGACTATGGAATACACCATCCTATTCCATAGTCCGCACCAACGTAGAATTACCACAGGCTCGAATGCGTTAATTAAGAGCAATTTTGTAATAAGCTCCACTTGATCGAGTAATGGTATTGTGACTCTATTAAAGAGCTGAAGAACGAACAGTTGATTAGAGAGTTAAATCGTACTGACTTTGATTTAACCGTGGTCGGAGCAATAATAATATTATTAAGGGACGCCACCGTCAGAATTTTATTTTTATTTTTTTGGTAACTAATGTTTATTTATTTATTTTAAACAACGTGAAATGTTAAATGCGCAAAACCTCAGACACACTAAATGATTCATAAATATGAATAACGTATCCATAAGGGACCACAAATTTTGCAAAGTCGGACCGACAGCACGGTAGCTCAATTGATAGTTGGCGTATTTCCCGGTTAGCCAAGAAGTTGCTGGTTCGAGTCCCGCCCGTGCGCAAATTTTTGGTTTCTTATTTCATCTTTCAGAATACAGAATATGACACTTTGAGTGTTAAAAGCATTCTAAACCATTACACTAAATGATTTTTAATTTAAATGACCGAATTTTGAAAGAAAAGGGGTAATTTAAGGTTTTATATGGTGTTTTAGTTTTACTGGCACTTCTGATCATTTCTTACTCTGCGAATGACGCTCTATCGAGAGTGGAGTCGGTAGGTAGTTATATTACCGGGCCGCTGCGTCGAGATGATTATAAGTACTATCCACGCTCATGGATACATTACATATACATTTTTGCGGGTTGGCACGATGCGTGACGGCTTGTCTTATAAATAAATGGACAGGGCAACATTAGAATGAATATTTTACGAAAATTTTAACCCATATTTAAAAGTGGTTTTATTGATTTTACTAGTTAATGCAATCAAACTTTTTTCAGGTTTTGCGCATTAACGTAAAACGTTGAATAAGGTTCAGTGATTCATTCTTTCATTTAACAAGTTAGATACAAGGTTTTAATGCAGACTAGGTGCTCTGTATTTCGTTTTGTTTAAATTAGATGAGCTAGAATGCACTGGGTTCCCTCTAAACTGCATACGTGTGGTGCACAGAGTGTGTATTTTACCTTCATATTACTAAAAGGAATTTCGTTACCTGAACTTACAGAAACTAGAATATATACCTATACTCTTTTTAGAACGAAATACTTATGAAATGGAAGTGAGTAATACTCGTATCAAATTTAATATTGAAATTACAATTGCACAGATTGAGTGAAGAGTTAGTTAGGTAGAAGTAGTTTCAAATGCTGATTTTAAAAACATTAGGAGATTTGAAAATGTTTATCTTTTTACCTTGCAATTATTTTGCAATCTTTGCAATTTGTTTTTTTCGTATCAGTGCTTTCTTGGTTCCATATGAATTACTAAATATACTTTGCGACTAACTAATCTCTAACCTCATTTCCTTGACTAGTCGGAACTATGACCAGAATCAAAAACAACCCTAACCAAATTCCCTGTAACCGGCTTATTTACCTTCCACCTGCCGCTAATTGCCGAGCGCTAACCGGGTTTAAGTTCGGCTCCGTTAGGACGCTTAACGAATTCAGGCTCCCTTATAGCGCTTTCACAGTAGACCCCTTACACACTGCAACTTTTATTGTCATTGTAGTCAAAACGCGCGACAGCATCGCGACTCACGCAAAGAAAAGATTTAATTTGGTATCGATACAGTTGCGCGCTGGCATCGTTGCAGAAGCGCTGTATCGATAATAACGCGCGTTAATATCTATGCAGTCGCCAATACACATTATATAATTTGTCAATGATCAGCTTCTACATCGCGGCTGATCAATGCTAAAAGCGCGCAAGTTTGTAAAGTTTGACATTTTGCGATTGCATCGATGCTGCATTGCGACTGCATAGCTGCTAAAAGTCGCAGTGTGCAAAGGGTCTTAGTGCGCTTTCCCATTAGAGCGACAGCAGTGCGACTCTCTAATATGAAGGGCTTATTGCTGTCATTTAATGTATGAAATTGATAGCAGCGCGACCGTCGCGCTGCTAAAAACGCCTAAGTGTGAAAGCGCTCTTAGAAGCGCGACTACCAGCGCTACTAAGTCACAGGGTGACGTTAGCTACGGTTGCGCTTCAGAGAAGCGCTACAGACGCGCGTTTGCGAGAGTACTGGCACATTTTCATTATGGATTCCAATGGACATACCGTGTTGAGTTGTTATTTAAGTAATTTGCAACAGTTTGCAATTTTATTGCATGCGCTTGCAAAAAAAGCTTTAGTAAACTAATATCTTTGTCATGAATTTTTAACGTACCTATTTTATAAATATTTAAAATTCAAGAATGAAAAGGGTGATCACACATTGGTAACTATTTTAAGACATGAATTTCGCAACTTAAGGGAATTATAGGTTAAGGTGTCTTAAAAAAACTACAAAAACTAGGTTTACTGCGAATTTTTCATGCAACATTTTGAGACCTGGGTCCCTTAATGCGTAAATTTACGAAGATGTTTGAATGTTTTCATGACATGTGACTTTTTTAAGTATAAGCACAGCCTAGAAATTGTAGAGTTGTAATGAAGTTCTAAGAATCCAGTCGATTTTAGTATTGTTTAGGCCAAAAAAGGTTGTAGCTAAAATTAACCAAAATTATTTTCCGCAGCTGTGAAGTAAATACATAAAAAGTAGATGGCCCATGTGTGTGACTTTGATGAAAAACCATAATAGTTTTAAAAAAGTATATATTTGAATGCCGAAATTTATTAAGCTTATGCTATGAACCGCTCCTTGAATATGGTTTTTCTTATATACTTACACCTGTATTGTATTTCATTATCGAAAAGTGTATTTTATCACGATCTTCTCCAAATCTTCTCCATGTTTTTCCCACGGCTCGCCAGATCTGCGCTCGCTCTTAGCTACAAAAATGCGATAGTGTGCGGAGCAACACTTGGCATCAGTTAAATATATAGGTATTTGAAATGTTTTGAACAAATATGACTATTGTTATTTTTATTTTATTTTATAAAATATGGTACACCAACAGCACATATAGACAACATTATTAAGAAATAATTAATTAGGTAGGTATCATTCTTCTACATATGCCAATTATAGGTATACACATCATTGGCAGGAAAACCACAAAGTTACACTAGTGCAAAAACAAACAATAAAATAGTTACAGTTAGGAAATAATTATACTGAACAGACAAAGATTAAAGAAAATAAAGACTAGTGAAAGCTGCTGATTTGTCAGGTTATTTTAATCAATCCCCGAAACAGTCTTATTAAAATGATTCTTGTCTCATAATAATATTATTGTGTGTTCACCCTTTTTTATTAACGGCTTGGAACTATTGAAATCACTTCGAATTCCTAGTAATCTAGAAATTTATGACAAAGGTATTAGTTTACCTAAGCGAAAACTTTTCACTACGACTCAATGCGACAAAATCTTCGATATCGATTGTAGTTTAGGGTATATTCATTAGTTTACTATTTTGTCTGAGAGACCAGAAATTCACACAAATTTTACATGATTGCCCAGTTTTTGTATTTTTTAACACCTGTTACAATATCTTTTGTAATTTTTACTGTGGTTTGCAATGAACGAAATACAGTTATATTGGAAATCCCTGATTAATAAGCAATTTGTAAGTAGAAACATAGAAAGAGCTTTGTAATACATTGTACTTTGTACATGTACGATTTTTAAATGTTTTACTGTGGGTTAGTATTAAAATATGCCAGCAATCTTAACACTAGCCCAGCAGCAGAACGATCAATATTTTAGTAAGAGCCCAAAAATTTGGCCTTGTAACTTTTTTATGTATTCCATTACAAACCCCAGTAGGCCTAACATGTACGCTTCGATACCATTTATCGCGTCGATAAAATAATTGTATTTCCTAAACAACATTGTTTTCCCACATTGTTATCACATGTAAAGCAATTCTCATTGCTTTTGAAAACAAATGAATACATTATAGTTAGTAAAAACCTGTTTGAATATGGTTAAAATAACGTTTGATATTTTTGATTGTATAAACAATAAATAGGCGCATGTAAGGACCGCTGAATTCGTTATAGAAACCAAACCATTTTACTACTTTGAAGTTATTAAATCGTTGATGTTTTGTTTGGACCCTTATTGCTCACAGATGTGATCTAACATTTGCTTATCGAACGCAACATTGCAGCGTTTACGCCACCACCAGTCATAGCGTTTCTGTCGCTCAAAAAACGCATTGCCACATTGATACCCAGTCGCGCATATGAAAGCGCCCTAAAACCGTTCACTGCGTGTCTTACGGTAACAGCTTAATAGAATTTATAAAAATAACACCAAAATATTGGGTTTCTTATAAAATTACCCTCCTCTCAAATTAAACGTTGCTTCATTTCTTTTTACAAGACTAGACGACGCGCCATTAGCTTGCAGAGTTAGCACCAAGAGCCTGAACTAGGACTGGGAGTGTTTTATAAATCGACTAGCGATTTGATTGGGAGTGTTTTATAAATCGATTAGCGATTTATGTTTTCAAGATGTCTTTTCCATAAAGCAATATTATTGTAGAAAATGTGAATCAATGTTCCTTTTTACTCCGATTAGAAACTACTCATCCTTTTTATATTTTTTTATACATCTTACAACCAAAATCTTTTATGGCAAGTGTAGGTACAGGCTTCTTTCAGGGGAAATAAAAATAAGGAATATCTGTACGTGTGCATTAACATTGGACATTCTTATAAATATGTCATAATCAATAACAATGTTTTTCAAAGTTGTGCATCAAACCCGGGTCATATTTTCAAGCGATAAATTTTAAATGCTCCCGTTTTACGCGCGCTTTCTCTTAGTTTGTTGGATTATAGCTCCCCGGGAATTTATTACAACTGCGTCTAGTTATGTTTTAATGATCCGGTTTGACGCATCAGCATTAAACCTAGTAAGTAAAGTTACTTTGTATCGAGTCCAGCCAGGGACTGCAAGGGACGTAAGGGAGCTTGACCAAGACCATAAGCTCCAAGCCAACCTCACCTTCACGTGGTGCGTCCTGTTTATACTGACGAGGCTCTGGCGACCGACCGATGAAAGTATAACCATCCAATGTAAGGCGCAGCTAAATGTTAGACTGTGACGGGCAGCAGCGTCACAGCTGCAAGGGGCTGCGTCTCTGCGCTCGTCAACCCGCCTGCCAAGCGTGGCGAGTATTGGCAAAATCCCCTCACGTGATGATAGTACACCAGAAAACCAGGCCCCCAGTCTCCGGCAGCCCCGCTATTCCTGACTTTGGTAGCGGTCACGGTAACGGCGGGGCAGGGGGTGCTAAGAATCCTCGGAGGCGATCGCGCTGCCACCCCCGACGACAACTGGCCCTGGTAACGTACAACACGTGTACACTGAGGACAGATGAGAAGTTGCTCGAGCTGGAGGAAGAAATGAGCAGGTTACACTGGGACATAATGGGTCTATCAGAAGTCCGTAGGGAGGGAGAGGACACGATAACTCAACAGTCCGGAAACCTGCTCTACTACCGGGAAGGCAACCAACGAAAGTCCCAAGGTGGTGTCGGGTTCCTCGTTCACAAGTCCCTCGTCAACAATATCGAGACCAACGAGAGTGTGTCGCGCAGGGTAATATACCTTATACTCAGAATATCCAAGAGATATTCGCTGAAGGTCATACAGGTATATGCACCGACCTCGAAACACCTGGATGAAGAGGTGGAGGAAATGTATGAGGACGTAAGTAGAGCCATACATACTTCCAAAACCTATTATATTGTTGTAATGGGGGACTTCAACGCGAAACTGGGCAAGCGAGGCGAGAATGAGTTGAAGGTGGGACCTTTTGGATACGGGCAAAGGAACGCCAGGGGACAGAGGCTGGCCGACTTTCTGGAGAAGGAGGACTCTTTGCGATGAAGGCTTTCTTCCAGAAGCCGCCTCAAAGGAAGTGGACCTGGTTGAGTCCCGATGGCTTCACGAGAAACGAGATTGACTTCTTCATGACCTCCAAGAGACGGTTATTCAATGATGTCTCCGTGATCAACAGGGTGAAAACCGGAAGCGATCACCGAATGGTTCGAGGCACATTGAATATAAATGTCAAATTGGAAAGATCCCGCCTGATGAAGTCCACGCTCCGACCGACTCGTGCTCATATCCAAAATCCCGAGAGCTTTCAACTCGAGTTGTCAAACCGCTTTGATTGCCTAGAAAATTGCGTTACAGTGAACGAAATTAACAACGGGTTTATGGAAACTGTTCAAACGGTGGGGTCTAAGTATTTTAGGCCTGGCCCTAAAAATAGACCTCAAAAACTGTCGGTCCACACTCTCGACCTTATGGCAAAACGTCGATCTATGGCACTGCAGACCTCCGTTAATGCTGAAAACTACAGGCAGCTCAATAGACAAATATGGAAGTCCCTGCGACATGACATTCGTTGCTTTAGTGTTGCACTAATAGTGTTAAAGAAACGATAGAGCGGAACCAAGGCTCCAAAGTGTTTGCAAGGTACATGTCTATTGGGCAAAGCCTGTTGACGGCAGTGTAGCGTCGACGAAAGCAGAGGTTTTGAAGGAGATCGAAAGGTTCTATGGGCAGTTGTATACCTCAGTAGCCAAACCCGTTGATAGCTCGGCCAGAGACCCACGAGCTATCCTGACCCGTCACTACACCGAAGACATCCCGGACATCAGCCTCTACGAGATTAGGATGGCCCATAAACAGCTCAAAAACAACAAGGCACCTGGCGAGGACGGAATCACAGCAGAGCTTCTGAAGGCGGGTGGAACACCGGTACTTAAAGTCCTTCAGAGACTCTTTAATTCCGTGCTGCTAGAGGGAATCACGCCTGAGGCATGGAACAGGAGTGTGGTGGTGTTGTTCTTCAAAAAAGGAGACAAAACCTTATTGAAGAACTACAGACCCATCTCACTCCTGAGCCATGTCTACAAGCTGTTTTCAAGGGTCAAGGGTTTTCAGGGTCTATGCTTAGCGTTTGTGGACTATCAGAAGGCCTTTGATTCGATCGAAACTTGGGCGGTGCTTCAGTCTCTGTAGCGGTGCCACATAGACTATAGGTATATAGAGGTGTTAAGGTGCCTTTACAATAACGCCACCATGTCGGTCCGAGTACAGGAGCAGAACACGAAGGCGATTCCATTGCGGAGAGGTGTGAGACAGGGAGATGTCATATCTCCGAAACTGTTCACAGCGGCATTGGAAGACGCCTTCAAACTTCTGGAATGGGAAGGAATCGGCATCAATGTTAATGGCGAATACATCACACACCTCCGATTTGCCGATGATATAGTTGTTGTGGCAAAGACGCTGGACGATCTTGGCACTATGCTCGAAGACCTTGACCGAGTATCCCAACAAGTGGGTCTTAAAATGAACATGGAAAAGACGAAAATTATGTCGAACTCTCTTGTCGTACCCACTCCAGTATCCGTTGGGAACTCAACTCTCGAAGTTGTTGACGAGTACGTCTACCTGGGACAAGTGATCCAATTGGGTAGGTCCAACTTCGAGAAAGAGGTCAATCGACGAATCCAACTCGGCTGGGCAGCGTTCGGGAAATTGCGCAAGAGTGTCTTCTCATCTCATCTACCTCAGTGTCTCAAGACGAAAGTCTTCAACCAGTGTGTGTTACCAGTGATGACATACGGATCCGAAACATGGTCTCTTACTATGGGCCTTATAATGAAGCTCAAAATCACGCAACGAGCGATGGAAAGGGCTATGCTGGGTGTTTCTCTACGGGATCGAATCAGAAATGAGGAGATACGTAGAAGAACTAAAGTAACGGACATAGCCTTGAGAATCAGTAAGCTTAAGTGGCAATGGGCAGGGCACATATCGCGAAGAGCTGATGGCCGTTGGGGCAGGAAAGTTCTTGATTGGAGACCCTTCGACCAGAGACGCAGCGTGGGACGTCCACCAACAAGATGGACAGACGACCTTATTAAGTTCGCAGGATCAAACTGGATGCAGACCGCTAGTGATCGGTCGCTGTGGAAAGCCGTGGGAGAGGCCTATGTTCAGCAGTGGACGTCCTTTGGCTGATAATGATGATAATGATGAGTCCAGTCAGATTGTGAAACACTTTAATAGAGATAATGACACGGTCTTTATACCTCTGTATGCTTGACACCTGCAATTTTTAGCTCTGTGTTTGTCAGAGCGACCAATAGGTTAAGCCAGTTGTCCGAATATCAAAGAAACGTAGGGTTTGCAATATTCACATGCCTCAGACTGGTTGAATTTTTACCGACTTCAATAAAGGAGGTAATCAATTTAACCTTCATATTGGATAAAATTTTAGTATGTTGATTTAGTAAGGCTCCTAATATGTGTGTAATATATAAACATACAAACAATTCTGACTATATCACTTACAAACGTTAGATTAATTACCTCATTTTTGAAGTCGGTGAATAAATAAGACGCTGTCAATTAACTATATTTAATGTGATAAATGCAACTGCAAATTACTAAACACGTACGTAGGCAAAACTAACTTTCAACTGTATCTAGTTTAAGGTGTTTCTTAACTAAAACACATTAATTCGGTTAAGAGGGCCACAATTAGTCGGGTCCAGGTGAGGAGTAGTGGGAAGGAAGCCAACAAAGTAAGTACAGACAACAGCTCATCAAGGTAAACACTGCGGTATCTTATGCAGTTGTACTACGAGCTAGTTTTCAACAAAAGTGGGTAACCTGATGTGCTGTCGACTGTACTTGAAATGTTAGTCACTTTAACAAAAGCTGGTACCTACCCTTTAACTAGTCGACGTCTCTATTTTAACCACAAACATTTATCTCGCCGGTGCATGATTGCTTAAAGGGTACATGTCACCGGAATATTGTAAAAACCGCGAGATAATCTTACGGTCTTAAATGAACAATCTACTGGAGATTGTAATCTGACGATTTATTGTGAACAAGCTTGAACATCGTTTAGTATTACGCTTTTATTTGTACCTGCAGGTCAACCTAACACTTCACCTACCATATAACCCACGACTTTGCCCAGTTTACGTTCCAATTGACAGATAACAATTTTACGGATTTACAACTGTTATTGTAATCACGCGGTTTTTACAATATGACAGTGAAATAGGTGCGCATTGTCTTAGGTAACTTTTCAACTCCTATCCTTCGGAGGTACGGAAATATTTCCATACCGTTTGAAATCTATAATCATTGTTCAAATTCATAATATCACTAATAAAACACTCAATTTTTACGTATGTTTGTTTTCATATATTTGTTTATACTAATGACAGAAACTCATAACGACTTTCGAAAAATAACTTAATTGTCATAAATGTGTTTAATTCTAATATTAGTTTTTATTTGTTTATATTATTTTTTTAACCATACATGTTTTACCTTATTATTGAAAATAAGAACGAGAAACAAAATGCTACCAGACAAGTAGGATAAGTTAGGTCAAAACTGTAACCCAACAACGTGGGAGCCGAGCGAGCGAAGCGAGCGTGTCGCAGCAGCGGCCGGCGAAGCGCCAGAAACATTTTTTGATAGAAAAGTAAGTTAGGTTAAAACTGCGACTCCACTTAAAATCAAATTGCTACCAGAAAAGATATGCTACCAGACAAGAAGGTTAGCCTAACCTAAACTACTAGCGTATGCTAATCTTATGATGATGGTTTTATTGTATCTTTATTTGTATGCAATACGATTGGTGTAAGCAGTCTAGATAAGTTCCCCTCGACATAAATAAGATAGATCGAAACCGAAAACACTTACAGTGCAATATTTTCCGCGCATTAAGTCAGTTATTTTTATGTGAATGCTTCCCGACTTCCAGCAAATGGCACTTACCATATTTTATCCTTTTTTATCACCGCAGATTGCATAAGAACGAGTAGCATTCTCTTTCAATGACAAAGATCCGCCTTCTGAATGGGAAAACAGTGAATCTCACCTTTTAGGGTTCCGCACAAAAATATGCCAATGAGACCCTATTTTTGACCCCTGCTGAAAAGAGACTGGAGTGACACAAGTTTAACGTGTATGTCTGTGGTATTGTAGCTTCTGAACGGATGAACCGATTTTTGTTTAGATAATTTTGTCCGTGAATTTAGCCCTTTTTCGTGCAAAAGGTATTTTTTGTAACGTAAAACTTATTATTTCTTTCATTAGAGAACTTACACATACACGACTGAAGACTTTAAATTGATTTTTATAACAATACCAATTCAACTTCAATTATACGTTTTTTATTGTCACTTGCGCAAAAAGTTACGGTATAGCAATAACCATACACAGAACCATGAGTGCGCGGTATCACTTTCGCTGACTTTTTTCAAAGCGTTGCTTGTCGTTTCTCTTATCGATTCGTATCGATGGCGTGTTCGGAATTTGAATGAGCATTCGGTATAATTTTGGTAGACGAAATCGTTTTGAGTATCTTCACCACCCGCATCAAGGTAATGATGCATTTGAGCGACGTCTTGCACTCCATTTTAGGGGACAAATGTGATAGTTTCAGGACTGCTTACGAATCTTATTTATTTATTTATACTTTCTTATGCAAAGAAAATTTGTACAAAAGGTGGACATAACGCCATATGGTGTTCACGAACAGTCATGCCTTGGGGCTAAGCAGAAATTGTTGTTGGCGGTGCGACACAGAAAAAACCGGCCAAGTGCGAGTCGGACTCGCGCACCGAGGGTTTCGTACAAACCTGCAAGGTTTACAAAGTTCGTTCATTACGACAATCGGTATCAATGGTTGTACTTTTGCGTTTTGCGTTTTTGCGTTGACATAGTTTTTTTTTTTCACGGGTTAAAGGCAATTAGATCTAAGTATTTGATATGAATTTGAACTTGATAGCTCTACGCGTTCATGAGGAAAAAAGTAATAAGTTTATATTTATTGAAAAAATATATATTTTGTAATGTAACTAAAAATATAAGGTTTTCGGAATTTTTCCTTTATGTGTGCTATAAAACGTTGCTTCATGCCAATTTTCAAGATTCTAGGTCGACTGGAAGTACCCTTTAGGTTTTGATTCCCTTGCGAGTACTTGCGACTTTCAAAATATGCAGCTTAAATTGCTGTTTCTTTTGATTGCGTTGACATAGAAGTTTGATTTTGTTACAGCTTAAAGGTATTATAAACCTGAGTATTTGGTATAAATTTCAATTTAATACCTCTACGCGTTTATGAGGAAATGGGTAGTAAAGTTTAAAATTATTAAAAAAAATATATTATGTGATGTAACTAAAAATTTATGGTTTTCGTAATTTTTCCTTTATCTATGCTATAAGACGTTGCTTCGTACCAAATTTCAAGATTCTGAGTTCACGGGAAGCACCCTGTAGGTTTTGATTCCCTTGCAAGTGTCGAAAATTTGCGGCATAAACGGCTGTATCTTTTGATTGCGTTGGCTTAGAAGTTTGATTTTTTCACAGCTTCAAGGGACAGTAGACCTGAGTAATTGATATAAATTTCAGCTTCATACCTCCACGCGTTCCTGAGAAAAAGGGTCTTGACAGACGGACGGACAGACGGACAACAAAGTGATCCTATAAGGGTTCCGTTTTTTCCTTTTGAGGTACGGAACCCTAAAAATAAATAAAAGTAAATTGTCTTCATAAACAAGCCATACAATAAATAAAGACCAATTTAATACAATTAATATTACACATACATGACACAAGATATAAAATAAAAACATCGATACTAAATACATATACCAATAAATACTAATTATGACGAACGTTGCAGATAGATGTTATGGAGATGATTCCGTTATTTTGGAGGGCGTTTTGTTGTTATCTACAGCGCAGCGAAGTACCTACCTAACAATACAAAAAACTGTGCTTCCTGGAACCAAAAGAAACTAAATACCTACCATATACTAACACTTTCTTAATAATTCTTAGTTGCAAAGTAAGGACTACTATCCTTGTGTAACGACACCAGACAACAAATAATATGACAATGAGAATATTCAACAGAACTACCCAGTTCAATACCATATTATTTGAAAGATCACTTTTTGCTGTGACAAAGTTGAAATGTAATTTGTAACAGAGCAAAAACTAATCGACGGTTTACGCTATGGAATCCAACAACGATCTATCAAACGGAACTGTTTTAAGTTTCGAACAGTTCAAAGTTTCTTTGGCAGATTTGACGACCAAACTTAATGGTTTCTGCGCAAGTTGAACCAATAAATCCCTAGTTAAGGAGTTAGGACATGGCTATCCACCTGTCGCTTAGCGCTAATACGAGTTATGTTGAGAGGCGAGGAGAACGGCTCGGAAGAATAGTGGCTTGCGGGCGAGAGAATTGGAAGTGATATATGACTCTTCGTTTTTAGAGGTAGCGGTGCTGAGATATTGGAACTAGAAGTGATGGAAGTGATAACATGTTTTGTATTTCCTTTGATTCCAAACACGCAGTGAGTATTTTTAGACAAGTCAGCAGAATAGCAATAGCACTTAGCTTGAATATGTCTATCCTAAGGCAAATTACAGTTCTAAGCTAGATCTACTTATTCGGATAAATTTTCTAACTTTGTTAAATGCTGTCTCTATACGCTTTTGCATAGTAATTGCAAGTCTTATTTTTACTAAAATATTTCCGATCTGAGGTTATGATTTCAACCAGTCTGCCAGTGTGTATAAGCTTAGATATTTCTATTGGTACACGTTTATTTGAAGCATAAGCCTCGATTTGTGCTGTAATCTCTATCCCGGCATAACGTATGCTCGCTCAACAAGCGCTGGACGAACGCCAGTACCGACTCTAAAGTCATTAGATAGACGAAACGCCTCTTCCAGAAGCGATAACCCCTACAAATCATAGCTCAGATCCGACGCCGTGGATCTACCATTAATACATAGCCGTAGGCCACGTTGCTCCAATTTGTTCCAATTCCAAAGTTAAAACAAACTTTCGAAGCAAACTTCGCATGATTCCCGTGATTAAATCGATTTCGGATTGCTGTCGAACAGTATTCCGAAACTGCCGATCCGTCGTTAGAAGTGAGCGGTACCGAAAACTTTGAACACGTTAAATTTTAAATTCGTATTTTATTTGGTTGTCGGTTCGGATTTAGCCGGCGCTTGACGTTTTCGGATGTCGTAGAGATATTTTAATGTTCTCCAGTGTGTTTTGGGTGGAAAATGTGAACATTTTCCGCGTATAAACGGCTATGGCTTGGAAAATGTTAGGAAGCCGGTCCTGGCTCAGACGCGGTGCAAGTTAATGCGGTGCGCATTTGAATTTTTTGCAGAGGTAAAAAGTAATGTATACAAATACGTTTTAAACTTTCATGACCGGTTTCATATTGTTCTAGATAAAACTGATAAAAAAAGGTTCATAGTTAAAATTTAATACAGTAATGAACAATGTGCATGTAATGTGAAACATTTGTTTTACAACTTTAAAATAGTCCACGTTGCAGTTTACAAGATGTAAAACAAGTTAATTAATAACTTCGTTCGTTTTCTTTAACTTCGATGTTTGTGTTGAATCTTGAAACAATAACTTTCCCCTGAACTCAGTGTACACGCCAATAACATGTTCTCACAATAATAAATTAACTTTCACGTTGTGTGTAATAGAGAAAATACAGCAGATTCATATAAAAACAAACATCCATGATAAGTGTTTTAATGCATGTATTGTATTTGACGCATTTGACGACCCGTCTGGTGTAGTGGTCGAGAAATCGCCTACTACGCAGCGGGTGCGGGTTCGATCCCCGCACAATACAAACATTTGTGTGCATGAACATGTCTGTTTGTATTGGTCTGGGTGTTTTCTATGTATATCATGTATGTATTTACAAAAAAAAAAGTATTTAAGTATTATATCCGTTGTCTGGCACCCATAACACAAGCTTTGAGTAGCTTACTTTGGGGCTAGATGGCGATGTGTGGGAATGTCCAAAGGATATTTATTTATTTTGTATTATTTTATTCAGATATTATGCTCAACGCAAACTTTTTATTTTCATTGCTAATAAACTAAAAATACTCTAGATTGTTTCGTTAAATAGAATTCCAAAATATGTTTTACTTCTAAATTTACATGTAGGATTAACTTACTGTTGATTATCCTATCGTGCGGTGTGTCCATATTAGTTCTGACTGACTGAACTTACTATTATTAAATTCATTTGTGCAAGAAACTAACTTAACTAGAAAGTTTCAAAGTTACGTTCCGCAGTTGGAAAGAACCGAATTCTGGTGTTAAATTAGGATCGACTCGCCCGTATCTCTAAGAAAAGACCTGTCGGTTGAGTTGCTCATTCGAGTTTGGGATAATGTGCTATTGTAGAAAGTAGCTAAAGCCATGAAGTTACGTAGAGATCGAGATGTTATATGTATACACGAATGCTTTTTTCATATATAATATATATATAATTATAATTTTAATGTATATTTTACCAACGTCAGGTAAGACTTATCCGACTGAATAAATATAAAACGAACGATTTTAAAATGATATTAAGACCCCCTACACTCACTGAACTCACTGACTTATGCAATGAACAGATTTAATTTTGCATCGATGCACTCGCGCGTTAGCATTGATGCAGTCGCCAAAATACACTATATAATTTTTCAATTTCCAGTTTCTGCATCGCGACTGCATCGATGCTAAAAGTAGCGTAGTGTGTAGAGGTTGACAGTGGCACTGGCAACTGGCAAGTGGTTTTCAACTGGCAGTGTGTAAGGGGGTCCTTCATCCCTTACAAACTGCGACTTTTAACATCGATGCAGTCGCGCATTTTGAAAACGCGCTTCTGCATCACAACTCACGCAATAAACAGATTTAATTTAGCTTTGATGCAGTCGCGCGTTAGCATCAATGCAGAAGCTCGACTGCATCGATGCTAACGCGCGTTATTATCGAAGCAGTCGCGATAATACAGAATAATATGTCAATTTCCAGCTAATGCATCACAACTATATTGATGCTATAAGTAGCGCAGTGTGTAGAGGTTGACATTTTGCGACTGCATCGATGCTAACGCGCGCTAGCATCGCGACTGCATGAATGCTAAAATTCGCAGTGTGTAAAGGGGCTTACATCGATGATTGCTGACAAATAGGTGACGTTTTCTTATTAGGCATTTTGTATTATACTCGTATTCAACGAATATTCCTAAACTGAAGTTCGTGAAATCGGGCCTTATTCAATTAAGTACGCACATCATTCTTAGCTTCGGATTCTGGTAAAGTGACCATATATTATAGTATATATAGTCCCCCTAGCCGATTTCGGCTACGGTGGCCAGTCACAACGACTAACCGAGTGCGCGGGACAGATTATAGTGCACAAGTGTGTGCGCAGATACAGGTGCACTCTCTAATCCTTTCACTCTCATAACCCGATGGGACAGCAATCTGACACGACTGGAGAGAGTTCAGGCGCAGGACCAACGGCTTTACGTGCTTTTCCGAGGCCCGGGGGTAAAACACCGCCAACTTCCAAACTCCGGGCTACCGTAAGAATTTCTAAACAGAAAAACTCAGGTATATATTTTTGGCCCGACCCGGGGATCGAAACCGTAACCTCTGGCGCAGCCGTCGCTTTAAAGTGCGACCCTCCTACCGCTGCGCCACAGAGGCAGTTATATTTTTACAATTATATTTTTGAATTTCTATATTTCCACTTGCCCATAGTTACTGAATCTGATTTAATAGGTATCTGTGATTTTGGCACTTATATGAACATTTAGGTCCTATTTCCTCATCGATAGTAATAGTTTTTCGATTGCGCATGTTTTAAAGAAAACATACCTTAACTAATAAATGTTAGAATCACTATTTTAAAGACCTCATGTCTAGGTGTTTTGCGCACAATTTGTCAATATTTTAACGATTGTGCTACCAAATTGTTCTATTTTTAACTTTCTCAAAAGTATTTATTTAAAACCTTTATTGCAATTCAAAATAAAATTGACCAAATGGCGGACTTAATATCTCAGGGCATCCTTTACCAGTCAACCGCTTCAGAATGCAGAAATTTGGAATAGTGACGAAACATTTGCAATAAGTTAAATATCTTTTTAAATTATTATTCAGATTAATTATCTGGTCATCAAAATCAGTTTATTCATTTTGTTCCTCGGTGTACCTATTTTTGTATCCAAACACTCTTCTCCCGGCGTTTCAACAACAATGCAAAAGTGGACGACTTTTGCATTGTTGTTGAAACGCCGGGAAAAGGCCGCCGCCATAAAGTGGCGTCACGTATGCTCCCTACAATTCAGTTATCTGTGGGCTTCAAGTCCCTACGGACTGGACGTGCTACTTACCCTCGGAACTATGCCTATTCTCCTCAACTGACTTGCAAACTACGTCTTAGGCCCAATTTCTTCATCGATAGTAATGGTAAAATGTCGTTACAAGCGGTTGAATATTAACGATGGTGTGTTTTGAAGAAATAAAACCTTAACCAATGGTCGTTAAAGGTGAACACACACTTATCCGAGCCGAACAAAGCGAATTTTGGTATTATTTGTATGAAATCTCATGAAACCTCGCACACTTCCCCGTGTCGAATCGTCGGAATCTGGAAGAATCCCAGAAATCCCAGATAAATTTGGATGACGTCATCAGATTCAGTGTGGCTAATGCGGTCGACTCGGACGACTCGCCGGGTGTTCGACATTAAAAAAAAATATAGGTACCCACTCCCAAGTTTAGCTGTCACGCATCTCATGATTTCTTCGACGCGGTCGATTCTTTCGCCACGGTCGATTCGTCTAGTGCGAATATGTGTGCAGGGCCTCCTTAACTTTAATTCGTTCGACTTGTTCGGCTCAGATAAGTATGCATTCACCTTAAAATAGCCATTCTGACATTTGGTTAAGGTATTTTTCTATAGAAACACACACAATTGTAAATTTTCAACCGCTGGTATCGACATTTTACCTTTATCGATATATTATCGATTCAAAAATTTGGCCTAAGTATAGGTTTTGTTTCACCATCGAAAAAAGCACCAACGAATATTTCAAATATGAAAATAATGTCATTTTATATGAAGCATTTTGGACAGAAAACGGTTACCAGACTTTATTAGGGCGGTGGGTACAATCATTGTTATTGATTTGACATTTAACAGAAATGCTTTAGCTTCCTACTCACTTTGTCGACATACCAAAAGTTTTGCGAGTCAAACATCACATATTTATTTATGTATATATTCTTTATTGCACAAACCAAAATTTAGTACAATTGGCGGACTCGATGCTTCAAAGCATTCTCTACCAGTCAACCATATTTTTTTACACCCTTCATTTTAAAAACTGTGATCATTTAGAATGGAATCAGTGGCTTGGTAAAAATTACCAAACGATGAAAAGCATCTCAAGTTTTCGAAATATTTTTTCGTATAACAAAAGTACGAGTATATTGTTTTACAATCAAAGCTCGATTAGTAGTAGTCTATATTAATTCTACGTAATAATATTAATTTATAGCAAATTAATATTATTACGTAGAATTAACAAATTATCCTTGTATTATGCTCAGCTTCATTACATTAACTAGGCGACTAATTGTGTGACTATTGCACTGTGTATTTATCGTATAATACACAGTCTGGCCATAAATACTGTTACAATTAAACATAAGAAAGACATTACAATTGAATTTAGAATCTGTCATTTTTATACGATTGCTCATTGTGTTTTCTAATTTTGGCGCCAATACATTTTATAATATTTTGCAATATTAAAATAGAGTGGGGTGATAAAGAGAACCGCTGTGCAATCACAGTTGGTATGGAGCCAAATGTATTTTTTTAAACCTTCCATACGCTTGGTATTAGTCAAATGTTTGTGTACTGGGCTATCAATAATACTAATAACTGGCCTCAACTTTTAAGGGACTGTATTGCAGCCAATGGAGACCACTTCGAATAAGCTTTTTTTATTTTTTGTATATATTTATGTATAAAACTAACACACTGTAAAAGTAATAAATATTATTTGCTGTATTTTTTTTTCTTTGTGACAATATTTATGGCAAGACTAGGTATATTATTCGTTACAATACGAGTATAAATCAATTTGGGTGATAAGTAATCTAAAGTATCTAAGAAGTATTTGTAATTAAACATTATCATTCGTAAGTGTAAGTCTTAATTATTAAGAGGCAAAATAACAGTTATTACAAACGTAATGAAATATTGGGCCTTTTTGTTCAAAAAAAAAAAACATTTGATTATATTGTTATTGTGCTGACCATTGCAAATCGATGAATCAAACAAAAAAAAATATGCAACCTACTATTGCATTTGCACTTTATAACTATTCTTTAAGATGCTACAAATTAGCTATCATAATTTCAGTTCTTATAATCCTTGAACTCCTAAGCGTTAAGGAGTTCCACCATCAGTTCAGCTTCACATAATGCTGTCTATCAGACGCAACAACACGTCAAAATTAAGATTCAAGTAGAAAAACACTATACGTGCCTTTTAAATTTGAAGGTTTCCCTCGATTGCACCAAGAGTAAGTTGTTAATTGCACCAAGTAAAAACATACAGTCGAATTGATAACCTCCTCCTTTTTTGAAGTCGGTTAAAAAGTAGTTGTAAATAAACAATTTTATTCATCAATTCTTAGTAGTGATACGATTAATTAAGAGCATTTTTTTGTTAGAAACTCTATTTTCACGTAAGCCGGGTATGATGGCCCTAAGTAGCTGTAAATTACGTCTGTTCTAAACGTATTTTTTCATAAAACTAACAGTTCTCCGCGACTGCGTTTGAGTTTGGAAATATTTTTCAAGTCGGTTCAGTATTTCATAAGATTAGCGCGTTCTAATAAACAAACTTTTCAGCTTTCTAATCTAAGTACAGATGGGTTTTCTTCAGTGTACCTTCCTCTCTGGACTAGACCAGATGTGGCATATTTATTTACTGGCACTTCATTCTGCACATCATCGACATCATTACGTATTATTAGTACCGTGGAAGCTCTATAATGTAATTACTGAAGCGCTACATCCCGCACCGCTGACTGTCGTCGCATGCCTGATCATCCGCGCCATTGACGAATAGGTTCGCAATAACTTGATTACCTCCGGCTATTATGCGGCGTTTAATCAACGATAGGCAATTGCATTACATTAGTCTGGTAGGAATTTGACAATCTATTTCATTATATTAGTGTAGTAACATTACCATGAGTTTACGGCGGTTTTACTCGCTTGTGACGAAGTAAGATTTTCCATACACTTTTTTACGCTTTTTTTTTTACTTGCACACACACACACTTGCACATATATGCACTTATATAATAGGTATGTTGTGGTTATATGGTAGGTGAGACAGGTATCAGGCTAAAAAAAAAACTTATTTATTTTGAAACGTTAAATTTGATGTAATACTCAGAAAAAGAGTTAAAATCTTAGGATTGTAGAACTGAATATTATAAATTGCACTTGTGAAAAGCAACTGTGTCACACGGAAACGCACCCTGTGTCTTACCGTTTCCAGGCGCAAGCTTATACCATTCGGCTACTGACACATTGGCAAGCCGTTCGACTGTTTCAAGTGAAATACAATAAAAACAAAAAATATATAGGACAAAATAAATATGTAAGGGTTGCGGCCCAATGCAAATGTAAGTGCGCCATCACATTAGAGCGACTGCAGCGCGGCAGCAGCGGATGCCCAGACATAAAAAAAAACAGCGGCACGGCTGCTGCGGGACTGTCGCCCACCGCTGCTGCTATTTGTGTAGAAAGTTATCAGCAGCGCGAATCTAGCACGACCGTCGCGCTGTTAAGTCTCCTTAAGGTTGAAGCACCTCTACCCACCCGGCACGGGAACAGCACCAACCAGGCGTCAACCATACGGAAGCACGTTACGTAAAGGGAAAAGCAACGCCTCGGATAAGATCGGCACCGGATAGCTGTTCGCTGGGCTGGGCTGTCATTGTCCTCGCCTCGGACAATGACAGCCCGTTTGACAGGGTAGACGGATAGTCGTCAACCAGCGATGGACGCGCCGTAAGCGCTACAACCTTGAATGTTAAAGCGCTCTTATAGTTTCGTTGCACGCAGTATCAAAACCGTCTCAAAAGTCAAAAGATAGCAAAACATTTTTAATTTCAATTCAATTCAATTTATTTGTTTTATATAGCTTAGATCCAAAAGTAGTAGTAGTAAGTAGTTTTAGATAGCTTAGATTCAAACGTTAAGGTAGTTAGTTAAGTTAAGCCAGTATGTCATCAAAATAAACCATATTGTACGGCTCACTTATTTTCAACGATCTAATAATAGTTATTTTTGATGCGTGATATAAACGTATCCATGATGGTAAATTATTAACAAGTGTGCCATTTATAATAACAGGGGTCGTAGTCCACGGCCTTTTATAAATGTTGGTGTTATTTCGCGAAATAAAATGAAAAATAAAATATGAAAGTAGGAATTAAAATAGGTCCTAATTTATTGAAACCATGATACAACATTTTAAATAATAAGTTATGCAAGGTGTCCCAAAATTATACAGATTATCTTAATCCTGTACCGTCAATGGCATAGGGCATATCAATATCATGAGCGTATGTCAACCACCGATAAGTTGGACAGACAACCTTTTAAGATCGCAGGATCATACTGGATGCAGATCGCTCCCAACTGGTCGCTGTGTACAACCGTAGGGAAGGGCTTTGTTCAGCAAAGGTCGTCCTTTGGCTGATAATGATGATGAATGGCAATGAGACATGTTTCTTTGTATAGTTTAATGGCCCATAGTTTGACTAATGATTGAACCATTTTGGTAAATCGCCACGAATCACATAAAGCTTTAAAGACAAATGAAATACGTTCAACATTATCCATAGAAAAAAAAACACAGAACTTTAAAAATCTTGCAGCTTCCAAGTTTCAGTATATCAAGTCTTATATTCTTAACGTATAGTCCCCGAAGAGCTTTTGTGACCTCGTGGCCAACTCGTTTGTTACTTTACACAACCATTTTTCACACCGAGGTCGCGATATCTGTCCGTCTAAGTGGCAGGTTTATTTCTTAAACTCCTATGTTAATACGAAGTTGATCTTTCACTTTACATTTTATTAGAAGTCATATCTATATTGTACATCTTTATCACACCCCTGAAATCTAGATACGAGTACTAGCAAAGTGTTAAATTGAAATGCTCTGGTGCATGAGATTTTATTTGAAGGTAGTAATCTACAAGCCCATTTTAAATGATTGCCTCTAATTACTTATACCTTTATAGTGTGTGCCGTTCTCAAACCACTGACGAACTACACAAACACACGAGCAAACAAACACATACACGGACACACACATTCACACACACAAATTATATTTAATTTGATACCTTCAGGTTCAATTTGTCGTATAAACCAAAACCCTACTTTTCAGGAGAGTCAAAAAACTTTATTTTTTTTAAATAAAAAAAATGTAACTTTATTATTTGAGAAGTTATAAAAAATGCCCTAGAGAAAACATTCTTAATTTTTGGCGATGAAAAAGTCTAAATATTCAAAACATGCTTATCTTCAGTAGTTTTAAAGTTAGCTTGGAGTTACGTATTTCAAATTGGCACTCGGTAGTTTATAGGACCCATTATATTGGACCCGAAAATAACTCTTTACGTGGTATTTCAATTTTCAGTTAACATGAGACTGATATTGACGGCTTAAAGACCATTCGCTGCGGTAGATGACTTTTTCGCAATCATGCGCAAGAAGACGCTGTCCATAGTGCACAGAGTGATGGAGAGCAGTAACAAGATCCTGAAGATGATAGCAAGTAGGATAGATGCAGCCTTGTTTGGGAGGCACTCCGAGCTACAGGTTTTTTTAGGCAGCTCGGGTCGTCTCCGAAACAACTGACTGTTTGAGCCTGTATATCTACTAACATAGCTAATAAGTGTCATTGTTACTAACCCTTGGAGATAATAACTCTGAAATAAATGTTTTTTTTTTTATTAGATGTAGTTTTTTTTGGTTTATATACCCATTGATATAGTGATTTATTAAAATGTTTTATTAAAACTATGTCCGTAAATAATGTATTGTTTACTATTTCCATGCTGTTGTTGTTTGGATAATGTGCCCAATGTATTTTGCAGTGTAATAACTATATTTAGTCGAGTAGATATAATAAATTTGGTTGCATACGAAAAATAACAATTTATAATTGTTTTTTTTTCACATTAACGCTAAAACTAAAGATTTTTAATAAATCTAAACAGAACTAATCACCATATTTTTTGAACAAAACCAATACAATTACAGCAAAACATTAGGACAGTTTTCCTGGTTCTCTGCTGACGCATATTGATTTCGATTCATTATAATAAATTTTGAATAAAGAGAAAAGCCCCGGTATACTCAGGAGAAGGATTTTTAACTTCTTGAGATTTTTTTAAGGAATTTATATCTTTACAAGATCACCAACTTTAAATTACAGCTAGAAGTAACAACTGCTGGCAACAACTAGTAATAAATTAATTACAGAGCACCTCAAAAGGGTATAAATAGCCTTCCTGAGCACAAGTTTTCTTTGTTTGTTCAAAAGTCTTGAATTCACAACATTTAGTTGAGATCAAGCGCGAACCAATGGAACGGCCTTACACGCTCGAATTTATACCAATCGCAGAATAATAATTTTACTTACCGCCAATCGCGGGCAGCGCTTGGAAGCGCTATGAACGTGGTTTACACGTCAATCCATGAGATTAACAAATGAATGACCATGGTCCATAAGAATTTACCATATTGAATACGTGGACTTACGACGTCAGATCCAAATAATCTAGACATTAAACGCCGTATGCCTTAAATCGTTAAAAACATTTTCAATTACTAGAGGGTATAACATCCTAGCTTAAAAAAATATATGTGGTTGTTACATCTTAGCAAAAATATCAAAAACAACCATTTGGCTTTTACATTGTTTTTATTGTATTTATTTATCTTTTAGGCTATAGTTTTTTGTGGCTTATAAACATTTTTTTGCGAATTTCAATATTTCGAATATACAGATCGATAGATAAGAAAAAACGGATTAAAATGGTTACATAAGGTATAAATCTCGATTTGGCCCACATGGTTTATACGA
The DNA here is from genome assembly GCA_963924145.1 of Pyrausta purpuralis. Classification (NCBI taxonomy): domain Eukaryota; kingdom Metazoa; phylum Arthropoda; class Insecta; order Lepidoptera; family Crambidae; genus Pyrausta; species Pyrausta purpuralis. The sequence goes on from OZ001655.1 coordinate 7,984,069, forward strand.
CAATTGAACCTGAAGGTATCGATATACATTTCATTAAATAGGAACAAATAGAGAAGGAATGTAGATATAGGATCTTTTATAAGATACTTATCACAATTAGTAACAAATTACCTTGTTAAAGATAAAATATATTTTTTATTGTATTTGTTTGTGTTGTATTATACTGATCAATTGAAAGGCAAATTTCAGAATCAGAATATACAAATCAGTCAATAATGTCAGAAACTTTACTATTAAGCTATTCTTTAGTCTGATGGTTGAAACAGATAGATTTATTGTTCTTAAGTTGTCTTGAGTATGTAAAGCTTGATTAAAACGCAGATTAAAAAAAAAGTTTTTAAAAATCCTTTAGACTTTGCGGTTCTGTTTTCCCGCACCCAAAACTACCCAGTCCACTCTGAAAATACCTGGATTTGTAGCTGTTATTTATATTAACACGAGCCTTAAGCTTGACGTACGGTTACGGGCACGACGCGCTCTCACCGTAAATATTTGTTAAACACAGTGCCTGTTAAATAAATTCACCCTTTGCCCAAAATACACGTTTCCATTAACTAGTACGATAATCGGTATATCTAGCTGAGGAGTTTTACTTTGTTAGGGATTCGATTTTAACCATCCCTTTCAATTTCTAGGTTGTGGTAGTTTAAACGATGAAGAATAACACATTTGAAAATGGAATCGTGGATAAGAGTAAAGCGAGGAAAATGAGTTCAGATTAAGAGAACCGTTTCAAATTGGCCGACTCATCAGATACAGGTTAAAGCTCATTTTTTCATTCATAACGTTTACATTCTTTATATGAAAGTCCATACTTCAGCGCACTGCATCTGTAAACTTCGTCATCACCTCGGATCGAGGTGAACACGGGATCCGCTCTTGACCAGCAGTACATGCGTTATAATAACTTTTGCCGCCCAAGCTATCAAACAGGTTGTCATTCACAAGAAGAACTGTGATCAGAAGCAGTGCGAGTCGAAACGAGACTTACTCGATTAAACGCATCGAGCGCGTTAACATGAATTTATATAGGATTGAAGCAGCGCCGTCTAGTGGCTAACGTTTACACTAAAACAATCCCATATAAAACCAAGTTTTCATTGGGCGATCCTGTCCGAAAGCAAAACATTCTATCTCGGGAGATGAAGATAACACCCAGAACCATCTCGCGTATTTTAAAAGATGACTTGCAGTTGCTTGAGGACTTGCAGCCTATAAGAGACGCACTGGTCATTTTTTAACTGATAATTGAAAAAAGAATAGGGTAGTAAAATCTAAAAAACTACTGAAGCGGTACGCAAAGGGAGGTCACAGAAAAAAATTGTTTACGGATGAGAAAATCTTTACAATTGAGCGACATTTGAACAAACAAAATGACCGTATTTATGCTCAAACCTCTAAGGAAGCTTCCCAATTACTCGGCAGAGTGCAACGTGGGCATTACCCGACTTCAGTGATGGTTTGGTGGGTGAAGGAGTGACTGAGCCATATTTTTGTGAAAAAGGTATCATAACATCGGCACAAGTGTATCAAGATACCATTCTTGAGAAGGTAGTTAAGCCCCTTAACAACACCATATTCAATAACTAAGCATGGTTTTTCAAACAAGACTCGGCGCCGGATCATAAAGCTCGGTCCACGCAGTCTTGGTTAGAAGCGAACGTTTCGGACTTTATCAGAGCTGAAGACTGACCGTCGTCTGGTCCTGATCTTAATCCGCTGGATTATGATTTATGATCAGTTTTAGAGAGTACGGCTTGCTCTAAACGCCATGATAATATAATAAACGCCATGATGATATAATAATAAAATAATTTGGAGTCCCTAAAACAATCCATACGATTGGCAATGAAGAATTTTCCCATGGAAAGAGTGCGTGCTTCTATTGATAACTGGCCTCAACGTTTAAAGAACTGTATTGCAGCCAATGGATGGTCTCCATTACGAATAAGCTTTTTCCTTTTTTAATTGATTTATATTTATGTATAAAAGTAACACACTGTAAAAGTAATAAATATTATTTGCATTAAAAAAAAATGTTTTTCTTTGTGACAATATTTATGGCAAGACTAGATATATACCATACATTATACATCATCTACATACATTATACACACATTTACATTAGCACTGAATGACGCTAGCACATAAAGAGTGTTTAATTCGTCCCTAGTTGACAGTGGAAACAAGCACCGACAAAACGTATTTAAAAAAATCAGCACAGTAGGATGCATTTAATCTCTTGTTTGTGCATTTTTAAAGCACCTTCTCTATCGAAATAAGCAGGATTAGGCTTTTTGTTGTCGAAATACTTAAACTGCCTCGGTGGCGCAGCGGTAGGAGGGTCGCACTTTAAAGCGACGGCTGCGCCAGAGGTCCCGAGTTCGATCCCCGGGTCGGGCCCAAAAAAAACCTGATTTTTTCTATTCTGAAATTCTTAGGGTAGCCCGGAGTTTGGAAGTTGGCGGTGTTTCACCCCCGTGCCTCGGAAAAGCACGTAAAGCCGTTAGTCCTGCGCCTGAACTCTCTCCGGTCGTGTCAGATTGCTGTCCCATCGGGCTATGAGAGTGAAAGGAATAGAGAGTGCACCTGTGTTTGCGCACACACTTGTGCACTATAATATGTCCCGCGCCGTCGGTTAGTCATTGTGACTGGCCACCGTAGTCGAAATCGGCTAGGGGGACTATTATTATTATTACTTATTTTTTACGGAATATAAATTTAAAAAAGATTAAAGCATAAGTAGCTTGAATTAACTCTCTTGGTGTGTAAATTGTAAATTAATAAATGTTTTAATACCGCAAATTGAGAAAAATATATTACTGATTATTTTTAATAACAACATGTCAATCAATTATGAGAAAATTAAGTGCTATGTTGTTTCAGGTACCGTCCCGTTCCCGTCATACTTGTAAGCATTCGTACATAAAAGTTACCAAAAGTTTACCTAACTCAGAAGTCTTTGAGTGGCGACTAAGATTTTTTAACACGCAATCTAACTAATGCAATGCATGCAATTAACAAACATTGATTTTCGACGACCCGTCTGGTGTAGTGGTCGAGAAATCGCCTACTACGCAGCGGGTGCGGGTTCGATCCCCGCACAATACAAACATTTGTGTACATGAACATGTCTGTTTATATTGGTCTGGGTGTTTTCTATGTATATCATGTATGTATTTACAATAAAAAAAAGTATTTAAGTATTATATCCGTTGTCTGGCACCCATAACACAAGCTTTGAGTAGCTTACTTTGGGGCTAGATGGCGATGGCTAGTGTGGGAATGTCCAAAGGATATATTTATTGAGATTTTTTATTCAAAATCAATAACCCATACGTGGCGTGGTGTGGTTGTTCCGTTTTGAATGCAAAATTTAACAGTATAAGCTGTGTTTAAATAACGTACCTATTAAGATTCAATTAGGGAACCCAAATGTTAATTCGATAGTAGGTATCATGATCATAAAAAAACAATTATCAAATTAGCGTCGTAAATGGAATAGGAACAAAAGCATTACTTATTATCATACCGAAACCAATTTATTCTTTTGATAAGCTCAGTTCATCGAAAAGCAGCTAAGTAAACATCATCATGTCAAAGCAGAAAATTATCATTAATGGCACAGTTTTCAGATTCCTTTTGATGTAAACTTTCTCTTTGTTAGGCGGGACAGATTTCATCTCCATTAGACAAATTGTTTTAAAAAGTTTGTTTTCTAACTTCCTATAATGAAAAACATTAATCAGTGACATTTCAAATAGGAATATGAAATACGGATTTGATAATTGGGACGGAAATTTTATTAGAAACAAATATTGATGATATTCAAGATCTATTAACTTAAGCTGAAGAACGTGTTTATTTGTTTAGTTAATAATATAATCTCAGTCTCTACGGGTTTGAATAGTTTCATAGTCAATTTGTCGGGTTATATAAAAACACCTCAAGTATGTACGACGAATAGAATTAAAAAAACAATGCAAATTGTTGCTAAAATGGTCGGGCGAAGTTGCGAAAAACTACTAATACTTACCTTAACTAAGGTAAAGCAATCAGTCACCGTCACGTTGTTATAAAATGTGTAACATCGTCCAGGCTAGCCACAAAACAATTTGCTCAATATGTTTGCCCCGATCGCTCACAAAAGGTTAGCTTACCTTTTTCGTCCACATGTTGTATATCGCGGATCGGGGTACAATACGTCCTTTTCAAACATATCGCCCATGATGGAACATTCTCAGCTAATAAGGGGCCTCAGACCTCAATTTATAATAAATCGAACAAGCCTTATCGTGGCGACACAATGAAAGCCAAGATATCTTGGTACGGGTACGCAGACTTCCCCGGCATAACCCTGAGTGATGACCACCGATTTGTTAAGACTGGCCGTACTACTACTTAACTTGATTGCAATTATCAATGACGAAATAAGCAGAAAAAAAGCTCCGAAGTCACCCAATACTAGATAAGATAGGTAACTCTTTATTGCATATCACATCAGTCAATTTCAATTTCGTTTAAAGGAAATGTATTAAATGGTTTGGACACGATCGAACTAGTAGTTTTTAAGATATAGCACTTTTTCATCAACCGCAAACATTACTTTGTTCTTCATACCAACACTATAAAAAACATAGTTATACTTGCTGACAAAAAAATATTGTGGTATTTTATTAATTCATTTATATTTGGCACGGAACTCTCAGTGCGCGAATCCGATTCGCACTTGGCCGGTTTTTATTAGAATTTGGCAGCGCTGACAAATAATCTGCCCATTCATTTGTTGATATCAATATCAATCACCGACGGTCATGATCTCCTTAATTTTATTTCGAAGTTTACTGATGGAATAAAAACTCGTACATATCTATTTTGATATTTAAAGATGACGACAAATAAACAACTGCAATTAAACATGCACATACAAGTTAATTACCTCTCCTAGCTTGGACGCACTTACGGTGAGTCTGTAATTTGACTTTTAATACCGCCATGCTACACAAGGATTGCAACCTCATCGCGACCCCTTACAAGTTACATAAAAACCCCGGTCCTCGTAGTTACGGCTCTTTTCAGTTTTTACCACCCCTTATGATGTTTCATTTTATGATTGCCGGCAGTATTAGCCCGGTACGTGACGCCAAGAAATATGTTCTTGGGGACGTTTCTGTCCCTTTGTCCGCCGTTTAGGGTTACGGTGCGTTTTTACTCCGGTGTTACGGGTTTGTTTGGATTTCGTTCGAGGGGGTTCACGCTGTTTTTATATATATTTATATTTATTTATCATAAAATGGAAATAAACGCAACAGCAACGCAATTCTATAACTGACAACTCGTTCGGTGTATTGATTAGCGCTGTACCAGCGATCGCAGGTTCGAACCCCACAAAGGGTAAATGTTTAAGTGATGACTGATGAGTATGAACATTTGAACCTGAGTCATGGATGTTTTTATGTATTTAGGTATTTGTAGAAAACGCCACCGCCACAATCGATGTCTGGCATTCGTAGCACAAGGAAGAAAAGAAAAAAAAAAGATGTAATATTTGTACACTCGCTTCCTGTGCGACAATAGAACATTCATGCGCTAAGAAGAAAGCTGTGCGCGCACACGATGATGGAGCAAAAATTTCATTACAACACAAAGGTAAATTTCGCTGCCAGCGACATTGTCACAATAGCTCAGCAGTTTAGTTTGGCGGTCACGGAACGCCGACTCTCAGGATTGGATCCAAATATTTTTGTTTTTATCAGTGTTTTGATATATTTTTCTCCTTTTTTTTATAGACAATACCGGGTGAATCTCGGTCACCCGGATATTTTATTTAAAATTGAAGTCTGTACTGCTAACATCACTTTTTATACATGCGTTAAAATTACACCGTAATGTTCGATCCTGTTAGACAGGACTATACGTTTTAAGATATTTTCTAACAAAAATATGACCTTCATAAAACATTTCTACGTCCTCTACCCATTGTATTTCAGCAAACAAAATTTTCGAGTTAAAGCATCCCCGAGTTAAAACATTGTGTGTAACTCGCGATACCGTGTTATAAATCCGTTTTGCTCGTAAAGAAAATTGTGTAATATATCAAGGTGTTAACACCGAGTACGGAGAGCGTTTATCAACTCGAGTCCTATAATAATATCCCCTATGAATATAAGTCGTTTTAATAAAGAAGATTCCATATTTTATGTAGCACGACAAATAATCTAATCATTGCTATTTTTGTACCCTTATTAAGGGGTTAAAACTAATATAATATGCTTAGCTTACGACCTCTTTCACACTTTCTGGATAAATTCCCATTAGAGTTATGTGTCCTCTACTTCATACGAAATGACGTTCCATATTCGAATTGATTGGTTAGTGCTTTTGTGATTGATAGTCAAACAAATTAAATTGATAGAAAAACGTTTATTCAGTACTTATTAATATTATTATTTTAAAGTTTTGCCTTAATTAGCCGATTATAAGTTGTGGTTAAATCCACAACTTATAATTGCGATAAATTGGTGATTCGTATTTTAACTAAAGAAACATTATTTTGTTTATTATGCACTTAAAACCTGATTATTCCTACGTCAGATAAGAAATATTCGTCGAATAAATACGCCTAATTTGTAAACAGCACCTATATGTCATTTATGTTAAATTCATTTAAAAATCGGACGTTTCATACTTATTCAGATCAAATCAAATTAAGCTTTATATTTGTACCCTGAAACTTGGTGGTGAGTGGTGATACACCTTTATGCTATACATCCACACCATTTAATAAAGTAATTATATCTTTTTTATACGTCAAATTATGGAGGCAGTGTTGCGCTAACTGTATCAACATCTCTGAATAGCTGTTTAATTTAAGCGTACTACCGGCCCAAAATATTCAATATCACCGTTGTTCCGGACGTTTTTCTCGGCGAATCGCGATACATGTTTTATGAAACATTTTACAATGCTCATACACATTTTGTGCCAGGGGAGACGCATGGCAATTCCATGGGTATAAACATTCTATGTTTAGGGCAAATAAAATTTTCAATTTGCACCAGGGAGCATATAAATCAACTTGCTTGCCTTGAAAGTGTCGCTCTGAATTTTCCGTCGCTTGAATTTTATAAAATAGTCTAGTTCCTTAAGGTAAAGTTGCAAGAGATTCAAACGGGTTTTTGGACATTTCTTTGCAAAGGTCTTATTCTTGGTATTTTTCTGAAATATCACTTGCATTGTACCTAACCGTTTTTGGAGATCTTTGCTTAATTTTTCAGAGCGCAAGAAAATTATATAAACGCAACTAACCTACGAATTGTTCAAATATATAACATTGCTTATGAAGTATTGGAAAGATAATCAAAACTTAGATTTAGGAAATTGTATAACAGCCCGTTAGAGAATAGCCTTGTTTTTTTTTATATATTAGTAAGTATTTTTTCACTGTTTAAGCTTTGATACTGAACTCATAAAACAAAAGGAAACGATTTACTTCCACTCAAGTATCTGATATCAAAATATCGAAGGCTTACTTTGAAATGTAAAAGGCGCTTTGTAGAAGTTTTAAATTGAAAATCCCTGTGGAAGTTTGCACTAGATGTTTGAAAGCTACCAGGTTAGCTATCAAAGCATTGTTTCATCAAACTTCATTTCACCCATTTTGTAAACATAAACAGATTAGTATATATTTTGCTTATAACTAAGTAATAACATGTTGTGTTATCATTAAGTATAATGTTAATTTAATTATGGAACCTAAAACTTATATCTATACTAATATTAGAGGTATAAAGCTGAAGAGTTTATTTGTTTGAACGCGCTAATCTCAGGAACTGCTGGACCGATTTATATTATTATTTTTGTGTTGGATAGCTTATTTGGATTATTCACCAACTGGACACAAGAGACACACGTATGTCTAGTTGATGAAACTAAAAGATAATACCACTTATCATTTCGTCATTTGAACAAGCCGGGATGACGTAATAAGTGGTAATATTTGTAAGTTTAATCAACTGAACACACGTGTGATCACTCTCTTGTGTTCAGTTAGTGAAAAATCCGCCTATTTATCGAGATAGGCTACAGCATCACGATACAACTTATAAGAGCAAGACAATAATGAAAAATGTTGCAATAACGCAGGACAAATATATCTTTTGAGAGCTTCCGTTGCCTACGCAGCGTAAAACGTTTAAGATACATTAAAATCATGCCATGACAGAATTGTTCCGCTTTAATGAAGTCCGAAGCATAAATGACTATCTGATATGGTTTACTCACTACTAACTTTTTAAATATCAATAAAGGACATGTTTACGTTTGTATGGGGAAAATGCCAACACCTAGAACATGTTACTAAAAAATAGCTTACGTAAAGCGTAAGAGTTGTCAGAATTTTAAAAGTTTATAACTTTTATTATTTAAATTACCTTAATATTGTGAATTTAATAAAGATTCCATATAGTCTGTCTGATGACCTGTATTTTTTGCTATTTTCACAGATACTGTTCTTGGCATTTTTAAAAACAGCTCCTTTGATAAGAAATAATTTTCTATTTTCAGAGGTGTTTGATGCAAACTGGTGTCATATTCATTATCACGAGCATTTTATTTTGAACAAAATTTCCTTTTACATAATTTGATTTCAATAAATATCTTAGAAATAACTCCGCACCGAATAATGCTCGCAGCTTAAGTACAACATGCGCTTGCGCTAGCCGCTATGGTTGCTGGCCTCTTACTTCCAATGAAAATATGTGTTATGGGTTGAAATATTTTACGAACAATCTGAAATTTACGCTTTATACTATATTTAGATAGGTTTAGCATTAAGCAGTTTGTTTGCTTGAACGCGTATATTTGAAAATATAACTGATCTGACCTAAATAATAACTCCAACCAAAATAATGCTTATAGCCCATGTAGGTACGAACGTGCAACGGCCTCTGCGAGGAGGTACTATCGAGGTCACCGCCATCTAATCACCTTAAAAACCAAAATTGCTTGCACCACGCATAGTCTTTTGCTTGAAATGACGCTCGTTTTTGTGAGTTGTATGCAGGCGATTTTAATTGTGGAAGTGGTAAGACGACAAAGCCCTCGACCGTACTTACTATGAAACTAAGGACGTATTTTGCGTTGAAACAATTTACGGGAAATTCGAAATGTACGCGGTCAATGCAGGTGACCGCTAGTTCAGGTATATTAGTCGAACACATACATATTATAAAGCAATAAATATTTGAATAATTATAGAACTTCGAGACGAAAGAACCAGATACTTACTCATTTCTCCTTTCATCACTATTATCATCGTTTCTCTTTTGTCTTCAACTAATTTGTCATTAATATATTGGTTAATTTTAACAAGAGCTCTTAGTATTTTTAAACCTGGCCTTATATATTTGTAACAAAGCCGCTTAATTTTAATGTCAGTGTAAACAATCTCTTACAATTTTAACTAAGATATTTTTCGTTGATTGAATAAAGTAGTTAAGTCGATCGATTCGCTTTTTTTTATCTTTCATCAGTCAGACCGTCAGACCCTTTTGCGTAGAATTTCACACCTGACAGCGTTCAGTGCGATACAAGGCATCAATATTTAGGTATCGGTGCTCGATCACGCGTTCGTAGCCTTCCTCAATTTGCCTTCTGCAAATTGGATTTGATCCTCAGCACTATTCGGTGGATCGTTTATCTCAATTCTTGGGCACAGACAGAGAGATATTGATGAAGAAGAAATATCTTGCTGAATATGAGCGTCGTAAATTTTGCGGCGATTGATTGTGATGCTGTTTTTATTATAGGGAGAATGTGATAAACATACTTTCTATGTAGACATGTTTCTTGGTCTTAATAAGCACTTTGTGCCCTAGATCTTTAATGCTAACTGGGCTTTTTTTAACTCTTTGTTAGAAGCTCTACCGAGTAAGTGAAAAGCCTAAAACATAGAGAAAGAAAATGGTCGAGGTCTCTCTCTTAACCACGTTCAACAAAAACCGCTTGCTCACACGATCCAAAAACACGTGTCACTTAAAACAAGAGGTGATGTGAGGTGATACATAGTTGTATTTTTTAGGCGGCGGTGACATCTTTATTACAAAATTAAAATATTTAACAGCATGGGCACAGCAAATGACGGTCTTTTAAAAAGCTCATTCCATAATATATCAACATTTCTGTTTAACTATCACAAGGACCAAACACTGACAGAAGGGCTCTTCTTTGGAACTACCTCTACCTAGTTCCAAGATAGCTGCGAGGAATTTTTGAGACTATAAGCTGTAGAATAGGTATCTGAAACAGGGTACCTTTTGTAACGGTTAGTTCGTAATAACTAGTCACTTAGTATTGCCAGCGAGAAATGCAACATAAATATAGCTTTGCGGGCTAAATCTAGGGCGCGTGACCGCATATAAAATCAACTAATGAATTTTGATAGTTCCCAATTTCCGATCAAATACAATACTAATATCATGATTAATTAGTAGCACGTCCAACGACTTAGTAGCAATGCGGTCATCGATTACAGGTTAGTTTGCTAATTGACTGTATTTGCATAATTCACCGTTACATGTCCGTGAGAGATAAATTACAAAATGGACACCTGAATTAATTTTGTAATTATTATCATTTTGTTGATGAGGGTATAAATTGTGATGATATTGATAGTTGCATCAAACCACTGCAAAACAGTGCTGACTTGACGGTCTGGACTTGAAGATACGGAATGCCATATTATTTTTCTGACCTCTTTTTCTCCGAATGTAAACCTACGAACTGTTAACGGGTCTATAAGACCTGTTGCTTAATCGTTAATTACTGTCTCGGTGGCGCAGCGGTAAGAGCGTCGCAGCGGCGTTTAAAGCGACGGCTGCGCCAGAGGACCCGGGTTCGATCCCCGGGTCGGACCAAAAATATAAACCTGAGATTTTCTGTTTAGAAATGCTTAGGCTAGCTCAGAGTTTGGAAGTTGGCGGTGTTTCACCCCCGTGCCTCGGAAAGCACGTAAAGCCGTTGGTCCTGCGCCTGATCTCTCTCCGGTCGTGTCAGATTACTGTCTTATCGGGCTATGAGAGCGAAAGGAATAGAGTTTGCACCTGTGTTTGCGCGCACACTTGTGCACTATGTCCCGCGCAGTCGATTAGTCGTTGTGACTGGCTACCGTAGTCGAAATCGGCTAGGGGGACTACTACTACTCCTACGTTAATAATGGTTAAATGACGTTACCAGCAGATGAATATTAATGGCATTGTTCGGACTGTTTATTAATATAACAAACAACAAAAAAATTAAACAAAGATATTCAACATGAAGATTAACCTTAAAACCTACTTTTTTAAAAACGAAACCATTTTTTTTGCGGCAAGGAGGCTATAATGCTGGCTTAATTGCCGCGTTAGATATCGATGCTAATCCTGTGTGTTTAGTGGAAAAGGTATTTTTCTTCAAAATATTGTACTTTTACTATCGATGTGATCGATGTATCCGTTATGGACCAAGGGATTAATGCGGGCATTATTTATAATGCCCGAGCATTATGAATAATGTCTAGCTTTATCGGGCTAAGTGATTTATTACTATCTTAACTTCATTATTTATCACATTGCATGGTCATTATTATATTGCTACATGATAGTTGGGCAATTTGATAATAAAACTATATTTAACGCGGTGCGAGGGCGGGGAGGAAGTACGCATGGCGTGACACGCTTTGACCAATCAGTTTATTTTATGTTTTGTAATAATAAGTCATTTTTATAAAACGAAGATATGTTTTGAAATTTTTGTTTTAATATTTTATGTTATGTTTTTATATGACTTTTCTTGAGTTTTAAATGCAAAAACTAGTGGATTGTTAACTCAGATTGTACTACTGGCCTTTTAAAAGGCCACCTTTGTTATTAGAAAGGACGTGTAGTTATATTTTTATTTTATTTTATTTTATTATTTTATTTAAAAAACTTCATGCACACAACATAATATTGTAGGTACATATGGCGGACTTAATGCCAAAAGCATTCTCTACCAGTCAACCATAGGTCAGGACAGAGAAAAATATACATACAGGCGGTGCAAGTAAAGTTATAGAGGCAATAAAAGAGAAGAGAATAGAGATAGAGATAACTATAATACAATGATAAACATACATACTGCCTATTACTTATATACGATTATATAAACATAATGAAATAATATATTCATTATATAAACATGCACATCATTTAAATATACATAATATGGTACACATAGATAAATTAATGTCAATGAGACGGGCCAGTGAGTTCGTCCCTATATAGTGTTCGTAATGCCTTTTTGAAGGTAAATTTCGAGGTGGATGTTTGGACACTTTTTGGAAGCCCATTCCAAAGTCAAATGGCTGTGAGAGTAAAGGAATTGGACATAAAGCCAGAAGTGTGACGGTTATATCAAGTATAGCTTACTTTTTAGCAGTTTTCATTTATTTAAAATTCAAATTAGTAAACAAAAATATTTTCTGTGAACCTGAAACTCATATTTACCTATTTTAATTAAATGTAGTTTTGTAAAATATGAATGGTTAAAGTAATAACTATTTTTAAGAAACAAGTTTTGTTCCTATTTTGTACATAGGACCTTATGTTTCTAAGGTGAATCTTGTTCGTAGTAACTGGGTAAGGTAGAAGTCCTTCGTAATTAATCCAAATAATAATTCTGATTATTTGAGTGGTTTAATATTTAGTTTATTCTAAGTTAAATGACAATAACAATAAAAAAATAGTAATTAATTATGTTTGTATTACTCTGCTTAAAAGGCGATGGGCAATATGTATAGTGCCCGGTCAAATAGATTATTTGAATAATTATTATCATATTGCACTCTCATATTGGGCATTTTTATAATGACCGGGCATTATGTATACTGCTCAATTTATCACTTGGTTCATAACATATCGATGTGACTCAGTCTAGATGATTTAGGTTTACGTATAGTTTGAGTCTCAAAAAGGCTTGGTTTAATGCTGTGCTGTGTAAAGTTGAGATGCTATCAGTGCTACTGATAAACAAAAAGTTTACTTGCTTTCAAAATTAAATACTCGTACATTGTTTTAGGTTACCTTACCTCCAAAAAAAAAAAACCTCTTGGAAGGTGAGTTTAACTTCCACTCGACCGGTTCTAACAAACTAAGTCCCTCTTTTCAATAAGTTTCCCACATCGACAAAAATAACACATAGCTTAATTATTCGATTCATTCAGCAATTAAATTTATTCAATAGCTAACAAATTCCAATTACCAAATCCCGTTAGAACATCTAACATGTTATAGTTTATAATCAAAGCGCATTGCAGCGCTATTAGCCGAACGTGTGAACTAATGTACTAATTAATCAAATTCGCACTATAATTTTCGCTCTCAAACTTCAACGCGGGAGAGAATTTAAAGTTCTGAAATTACAATGAGTACGGGTTAAGTGGGATTGTTTTTATTTTAAAACGTAGAAGGCAGTTAATTTTGTGGCGAATTCATTATTACATGGGAGACGCTGCAAACGTTTCTGACAAAGTTACGGTTTAAAAGTAAAAATATCAAAACAATAAAACAAATAGAGCACTAGTCTTTACTAATAAGATAAGAAAAGATAAAATAACTCTTTATTGCATAGCAATAGGTAAATCACAAATTTGTTTCGAGGAAATGTACAATTTAGGCGGTCTTATTGCTATAAACGATCTCTTCCAGTAAATAAATAATGAGCTCAGAAGGGGTATTATGTGGATAAAAGATCAATTCATTAAATTAATAATAGAATTATATAAAACATACACATTAAAATCTAGATATATTAATAAATACAATCAATTTAAAAATAACAAATACAATACAGTCATAAAAATAACATTCAAAGTACATAATTATAAATATAACAAATCAATATAATATATACCGGCACAATATAAATTATACATAATTAATTATACATACATTAACCAACGTGAAATTAACCGAAACATCATAGTAGATTTATTTTGAAGGTAGAAGATGTTCTTATATTATAAAGCTGAAAAGTTTTTTGTTGAACGCGCTTATCTCAGAAACTACTAGTCCGATTTGAAAAAATATTTTAATTATTTGAGTTGGAAAGCTTATTTATCGAGGAAGGCTTTAGGCTATAAAACATCACGCTGCGACGGGAGAAGATGAAGCAAACTCAAAACGTGCAGACAAAGTTGCTGGAGACAGCTAGTTTGTTATATAAATGATCAATTAAGATTTAATACATTTATATTAATGAAAAATTTTGTGAAAGTAACTGCGACACAAAATAACTGTTTTTTAAAAATAGTTTTTTTTTAATGCGGTGCGTGCAGAATAACTTAAAGACTTCATACAATTCAATTTCCTGTTTCCCTGCTCCACCTGGATAAACATTGCTTGCGTGTATCTTAAATTGCAGGTATCTAAATATACTACACCATTTGTGAGACATGAATAGAAACTAACGCTATATCTTCTATTTCCATGCTTTCCTTGCTAAACTTAGATTAAATTAAGTAACGATCTTCCAGTGCCTGTCTTTGCCCTTCTACTAAATAAGGTGCATTTGTAGCTAATCTATGGGAACTGGTTTGTTAAGAAATTTCCTTTAAATACATGAGGCTTTAAAGGAGTTTATTTAGTTTAGACCTATGCAATAATCTTGTAATAATTCTGGGTTTCATAAACGTAAAATATATATCAACTCTCGTAGTAAGGGCTTCTTCATTCACTTAAATTGTGGCAACTGCGCTGAGCATTATGCACATTGCAGTAGTAATTATGTTCCCAGCGAGCGTTTATAGAGATTTAATTTTAACAGAAGATTTATGTGAATATTGTCATGGAAAATCGTCATGAGAAATGAGCCAAATTGTCTATACTTACTGCTATCAAAAATAAGGTAAATAAGCAAAGACATGAATATTAAGGACTACGTTTTAAATTGTTTAAAAAACTACAGATGTATCCATACTCCATACGTAATATTATAAATGCGAAAGTAACTGTCTTTCTGTCTGTTACTCAATCACGCCTAAACTACTGTACCAATTTGCATAAAATTTGGTATGGAGATATTTTGATACCCGAGAAAGGACATAGGCTATTTTTACCGCGGGAAAATAACGCATTCCCATGGGAAAATTCAGGCCGGCCGATCGCTTTTACGCCTTAACTACTGAACAGCTTTAAATAAAATTTTATAAGGAGATAGTTTGAGACTTAAGAAAGGACATGAATTACTTTTGACCGCGGGAAAACAACGCATTCGCATGGGAAAAATACTTTTTCTTCTTAAAATGTATTGCAGTAACCTATGATAATCACTCTTAGTATAGCCTCATCCCATTTCGGCACAATTCAAACCTACGTACAAAAAACTGGCCAAGTGCGAGTCGGACTCGCGCACTGAGGGTTCCGTGCCAACTGTAACTGAATTAGGGAATCCACTTACTTCTACTAAGTAAAATACCACAATATTTTTTCGACTGCAAGTATAACTTTGTTTTTCATAGTGTTTGTATGAAGTACAAAGTTATGTTTGCGGTTGTAGAAAATGTGCTATATCTCTAAAACTACTATTTCGATCTCGTCCGAACTTTTCGTTGAAAGTATTTATTAAGATCTACATCATATATTTTTTTCAAAATTTATACTTGCTTGGTTTAGAAATTAGATGGGGGGGACGCCCAATTTACCACTTTGGAAGCGTCTAGCTATGAAACGTTTGACTTTAGAAGAAAATGGTTTTAGAAACCTCTATGTTATTTTAAAAGACCTATCCATAGACACCCCACACGCATAGGTTTGTCAAAAAAAATTTTTTTGGTTTTAGTTTCATGTATGAGAGCCCCCCCTTAACTGTCATTATTTTTTATTTTTTGTATGAGAATCGGTAAGCGGTTAACAAGATACATCTTCCTACCAAATTTCAATTGTGTAATGCTTATAGTTACAGAATAAAATGGGTGTGACATACGGACGGACAGACAGACAGACAGACAGACAGACAGACAGACAGACAGACTTGACGAAACTATAAGGGTTCCGTTTTTTGCCATTCGGCTACGGAACCCTAAAAAGTACAGCAGTTTTTTTTTCAGTCGTGGGTAAAAGCTAGTCAAGAATATTTTTGTTCCATTTAGTACCTTTAAAATACACAGACATATTGTTATGCATATGTAATTCTGGGTAGCAGCCTTACATTGCATGATATTTTTCACCACGTGGGGTTCATCTCAAAATCCGTATATGCCCAAAAATTGCTTACCCATCGCTTGGAATATGAAAAATTCCGCAAAACAAGCGCTCTCCAGGCCTCGTTATGCCTTCAATGGATGCACGGGGGAGGCCCTCTTACCGGCCCTCTGGTGTAGGGCAATTTAGATCGTATCCGACCCGGTACGGATCTAATAACGCGAACAAACACACAGACAAACGCCGTTGATTGCTTACGAATTATTAACAATTTTGTCTGACGACTATCACGCGTGAGCATGTGGATGGATAGGGCTTAGAAGAACGACAAATATAAGTAGGTATGCTCGCAGTATAAGCAACATGTACGTACAGTATGAGAGGCATGCCACTTAGTGTATAAAGTCCGTTTTTACTTTGGTAGTACAATAATGTAAATTCAAATTCAAATACTTTATTTGCTCTTGAACCTTATTACAAGTAAATGTTGATGGTAAATATACAAAAACATAGTCCACTTATTTAGCCATATATAATAGCATCCAAATGAAAACGATAATATTTAATACGTTAATTAATACATTTTTAAATACATTATTGAGTAAATAATTGATACATTATGAAGACGTCCTATTATATAGCATTAAAAAAAACTTATGTCAGATTAATATGTATCGATTATTTTTTCGAAACGAGTTCATATTTTGTTTTACAGAAAGTCTTTCACCGAATAAAAGCTAATCATTCTTTTTTATAACGTTTTATATAATATCAGTGAATAAAATTAATTAAGTTTTTTTCTTAAAAGATTTTAGTATTCAACGATGACTTACCTAAACATAATAATAAATTTAAAAATTAATCATTTCGTTAAAAAGGAATGCTAAGATTGTGTACAATATTCGACTACCAAATTAAAATGTCAACCGTTCTTATTTCAGAAATACTTTTGTTACAATCCCAATCACATTTTTATGCAAAAAAGTGTCTGCTCACTTATTCCTTTTTCTTAATTTAAAAATCTTTGCATTATAAAAGGTTCAAGGCCGCTTTCCCAACCCAGAGCAAAACGCGAAGAAGAAAAAGTCACGTTTATCTGACTTAACATAAACTGCAATTACCAGTCACCAAACGTTCTTGGGAAGGAAACGTACATTACCCGAAGAGAGACCACTTAGTGAATAGAAACCAATAACCTGTTATAAATCTACTACCTTCTCTTATCACAGCATCATTTTGAACTCTTGAATAACAGTGAAAACATATATATGCAAGCAAGACGCATTTTTGCTATCGTTAAGTTGCTTTTTCATATGGTTTTACTGTTAAATCATTTGAGTAGGAGAATGCCTTAAAAATCCATGTAACTACATCTTTTCAACTTAAGATTTAAAAATAAACATTATTAATGTATTCAGCTATTTGGAAACGATATTTGAGCACATACCGAATAAAAAGTAGTATATTATAGCTTAATACACGCCAAGCGTGACGTCATCCCACAATATCCTAAATAGGTAATAAATATATTGAACACCAATCACATACATTGCTCTGATCCCAAAGTAAGTAGCTAATTACACTTCTGTTATGGAAATCGGACACGGTGGTACCACAGCACCCAGACCTGAGACAATATAGACATATTTGATTTCTATATTGATCCGACTGAGAATCGAACCCGGGACCTCGAATCGGCGACGCCTTGAAATCAAGCGTGTTTAGCCATTACATCATGGAGGTCGTCAAAATATATCTATCATCATATTCTCATAAAGTCCTAAAACTTCTTTTTCGAACGATTTAATGGTCATGGTCAATACACAATGTTTTAACTTTGATATCACTTAATATAACCTGGAGCTCTATTTTTGAATCACTCGCTTAAATACGGTGAGTGAATAATTGTGATCGAATAAGAAATCAATGGAAATCACGCAAAATATAGACGTAAGTACTCACAAAATTCAGTTACGTATTTGAAATCACTTCCGCGTGGAATTATACTAATTTTCAACGGGAAATCGAACATTAATCAATGAATTTCACACGCCATTTTGACGCGAGTGATTCAAAAATAGGGGCCCAGATCGCTCTTTGGTTATTTCGAGGCGGAATCTATATGACTGATCAGTCTGCATCAGCTCAGATCCGGTGGTGCCATAGCGAGCTAAATAGATATTTTATCACTTTAACGGCCGTTACTTTGAGCTCTTTCCAAACGATATTGTGACTTGTTTAGATGTTTTATTTATTTTATTCGATACCGCCAGCGAAGGATGTAGGCCAACAGTGTCATGATGATGTAATTGTATTAAATAATTGTCTATCTAGCATATTATTATTATTATATTTTTAAGTCTTCAATTTTGGTAAAAAGGAGTAATTACAAGGAATTACTTTATCTTAAAAAAAATACAAGCTGCAATTTTAATCAGTGACCAAATTTTTTGTAAAGACTCCACGGATGAGTGCACAACTTTTACTATGAGGCCAAAAGTGAATTCGAGAAAAAATAAGCTGTTCCATACATTTTAAAAAAGTTGTAAAGTTGTTCATATTAATTAGTTGAGTCCTTACACAAAATTTGCTCAGTGATTATAATTTCAGACTGTATGTAACATACAATGATAATATAGGTACATTGTAATGATGAGTTAGGTTATCAAAGATGTAATGAAGAGTTGCAGACAAAAAAAAAAAAAAAAAAAAAAAATAAGCTGCTAAAACATTTGTAAGTGCCTCTGTATCACAAGTCACACTTCACATAAATACTCCAACAATAACGAATCATTTTGCAAAAGCGTCATTTAATTACTTTCTAATGTTTTTAATACTGTCCCCGGCATCAAAGACAAGGGAGCTCTTACAAAGACTGACCAAAGATGTAAGGTCAAAGGGATACTGCTAGCCATAACATTGTGGGCATAATTCCCGCGTTTTTTCGTCCGCTTAGCGTTTGTCCCTGATTCCCTACTCTGTTAGCCTTTTTGGGATGTTTCAGATATAGCTATTCCTTTCGCAGGAATATGATGGTACTAGCGGTCCCCCGCGACTTCGTCCGCGCGTTTTGAGTTTGCTCCCTCCCCGCCTGTCGCAGCGTGATGTTTTATATCCTAAAGCCTTTCTCAATAAATAAGCTATCTAACACAGAAATAATATTTCAAATCGGTTCAGCAGTTCTTTCCTTGCTTTATAATATAATTAGCGCAAGCGTACGTTGTACTTAAGCTGCGAACATTATTTTGGTGCGGAGTTACGTTAAAACTGTGATAGCTCCTAAAATATTTATTGGAATCAAATGATAAAAAGGGCAACTTTGTTCTAAATGAAATGCTCGTGATGATGAATGTATTTATTTTGATAAGAATAAATACCTGTGTGTATAATACACCTCTAAAAATGATGCAATATTTTTACAAATTTATTAACATAAAAAAGGTTGTAGTAAGTCAACCATAAAAGATAGACTTATGCTGTCGCGGACTTTATTATAGAACTCTTAATGTTGAACAATCTTGTCATACATGATTTTTGTGTAACTTTAGCGGTTTCCGCAGCGTACGCAGCGGAAGCTCTCAAAAGGAATATCTTTCTCCCGTTTTCGCAACATTTTTCATTGCTGCTGTGGTCTTGTGAGTCGTATATTTATGTTATATAGCCTAAAGCCTGCCTCGATAAATGGACTATCTGACATAAAAACATTTTTTTAAATCGGGCCAGTAGTTTCTGAGATTAGCGCGTTCAAACAAACAAACAAACAAACAAGCAAACTCTTCATCTTTATAATATTAAGTATAGATATACTTGAGATACGGTCAACTAGGATGTATCACACTTAGGGCACAAGTGGGCGTAGTCTAATGCAAATTTTTTTTTTTGAGCTTCACAAAAAAAACGTGATGTGTGCTCAGGAGTTCTATTATTGAATTACTCGCGTCAAGATGGCGTGTGATATTCATTGATTAAAGTCTAATTTTGGAATGAAAATTAGTTGAAATCCACACAGAAGGGATTTGAAAAAGATCAAGCTCAATTTTGTGAGTTTTCACGTCTATATTTCGCGTGATACTTGTTGATTTTCGATTTGTTTTCGAACGAAAATCACACGCTACATCCAAGCGAGTGATTCAAAAATAGGGGCCCAGAAGCCCTATTTTTGAATCTCTCGCTTCGAAATGGCGAGTGATTTTCGTTCGACAACGACTTTTTTTCTATGACTTTTAATTCATCATCAAACGAAAATCACTCGCCATCTTGAAGCGAGTGATTCAAAAATAGAGCTCCTGGTCACAGGTGCTGTTCAAACGGGTGCATAAGTGAAGATCCTTAAACGTGAACATCGTGTTATTAGAGTAGGCCTCCTGCTTTTTATACAATGTTTCCTTCCTTGAAGACTCTGTTACTGTAATTGCCATTTTCGGGACTATGAATAAAACATCCGCTGGATTCGCAGTATTTGATTGCGGTAGAGATGCAGGCTCTTAATCACTCGTACAGTCAGCAGGAAAAGTGGGTTATTGGTCGGTACTGTTTCAATTTATTCGAATTCATATTTATCTCGTACCTACATACTTTGTTGTGTTGTTTTTTTTTTCATTACCGTATTTTCGTATTTTATCGCTTTTTATTGTATTCAAAAAATATCCAACCTTTATTTGATTATCCTGCACCTTTAGTTGACACTTACAGCCTCGAACTATCTGTTTAAACTAGGTGGTAGAACTCCTAAAAGATGCTGAGGTATAAGCAAAAACAGAGGTGGCCAAAGTAATCTTCCAAACCTAACATCTTTGCCCACCTTTGGCAGGCTTTGATTTTAAGATATATTGTTAGGAAACGCGAAAACTTGTATGCCATCACCGTTTCAAATAAATAGAAGGCTATTTAAAGTATTTATAGCGATGGACACTGTTACCCTCACATTTAGTCAAACTTTCATACTAAAAAAATTTTGGGTTAGGGCTGTGCATCAGCTGACAATAAAATAAGTACCTAACTCTTAACCAGTGTGTATTTTTATAGTAGTCTCTTTAGCTTTGTAAAATATGTATTATTGATTAAGACACATCAACGTAGAATGCTTCAGTCGATAATTATTTTCACATATTTTCTTATTTTACTACTTACATTTTATTAAGAGCTAAGCAATGTGTCAACCTCTGTCTAAAAAATGGTTAGTAACATTGCCCACAGAATTTGCTCTTTAGTTAGACGAATATTTGAAGCAAAGCATGATTTAAAGCAGCAGCAATTCATGCCCTACACGCAATTAAAATGTATCCTGTGTGCGCAGCATTTCTGGAAATGTGGAACTAAACTAACATTTTTGGCCAAACTTTCGACGAAGCCACTTTGACGGTAGCTAACACATACCTTTTTTTTTTCTCGCGGGGAATGCGTTACGCATACTCTCCACCCCGGGGGAGGTGGAAGGTTATGTGGGACTCCCGGTATGGTATACCCACTAAACCCCGCGGCGTTCCTTCATCGCCTGAGTGGCGATGTCATGGGAGATCGGCAAAGCCTTCGACTTTCCACAACACCGCCGGCGACTGCCCTCCTTACTCGGTGGGCCCTACGTGCCCCCCTAGAGGGAGGCTGACTGGAAACGCTAAGTCATTCCCATTCGGCAGCGGTGGAGACGCATGCAATGCGGGTGGTTGTATCCCCGTACTTGCCACCTGCAGGTCTCCACCAGGAGGAGGCGTACTCGTAGAGCTGACATATTGTTGACAAGCTCTTCCCCTCCTACGCCTACGAAGCAAGGGGGCGTGAGGGTCTTCCTCACGTTCTCGCTCCGCCGCCTCTTTCTGCGTCAATACATTCTCGCAGAATGAGGCCATTGCCATCCTTTACTCCCGTTCTTTACTCCCCAGCATGGAATTGATTACACTTAGGAGTGAGAGGTCCGGCCCGATCACCGCGACTAGTTCAGTGCGCTCGGTCGACCATGCCGGACACACAGCTAGCGTATGTTCTGCCGTGTCATCAAACGTGCCGCATAGGAGGCACGAGGGAGACTCCTCTCGTCCTATCTTGTGCAGGTACTTCTGAAAGCAACCGTGCCCAGAGAGTACCTGCACAAGACGGTACGAGAGATAACAGACAGGTGGCCTTTCCAACCAGGGCTTCAACACAGGTGCGAGGGCATCAAGGGTCCAGCGGTCAAATACGGCCGTGGCAAGGTCTTCTTTCCAGAATCGGAGAAGGACCTCCCACGCCTCGCGCCGGATTGCCTCTCGTTCGGTTGCGGCTAGTCTCATACCAAATCTCTTCTGCTCCGCGGTCCAGCTGTACACACTGGACTGGACCTGAGCATCGAGTTCCCAAGGAGGTGTACCCACCAGGGCGCATGCCGATGCAAAACTAATCGGGCGGTAAGCTCGCACCACCCTCTGAGCGATGGCTCTTTGGGGCTTCCTGAGAGCTGACACATACCTGAATGAAGCTCTGGGATTGGAGTAGTCAGTCTTGCTAAACAGGGTCTAATTTTCGCTAGCCACCTCGAAAAGTTTTCATTTGCTATAATAAAATGTCTATTGCCTATAGACATTTGATTAAGGCTTTATTCAGTTAATTTTCGTGATTGGGCAAAATTGTTTTTTGCCATGAGCAAAGTTTCCCGGTTTCACGGTAGTTAAACATGATGAAATCAATGTGTTTTAGTGCTATATGAGATGGTAATGTGATGCTCCTGTTTATTTGAGATGGTGTCGAAAAGTCAATTGTTATTTATATCTGATCTATTATTTTATTATAACATAGTCGTTAAGCCTAGTCAGATGCATTATGAGCGGCTGGATAACATCTGACAGTATGGTTAGCCGCTAGCCTTGCAAACACCTCTATACCGAATCTGCACTGAGCCCACGTGGTGGAATATGGCTTAAACAACCTTTTCTTTGAGGCAGTCAGTGGGACGTTACTGGCTAACTTTACTTTACTTTTATTATAACTGTATCTGTATATCCAAATCAAGGATAAGTTTGTGTTTGAAGTTAAGATATGGTAAACCCATTTAACAGCCAAATATTTTTTTAAACTGAATACAAAAACATGCAGCTTAAGTAAAATGGTTGCCTTACATATAGTATCAACCAAGACATGAAGCTTTAACGAAATAACACTGCTGTTACATTTTTTATGTTTTTTTTTTCTTCAATTATTTCTAATTGCTTCTAATCTACCAATACGCGGCAATAAATAGCTTAACACGCGTATATTAGTGCGTGACCCCTTCCGTAATTGATCCGGGTTTCTTACATTAATTGATCCCGTTCCAACAAATATAACAAATTGAATGTTAGCATGCGATGCATCATTTAACCACTTCAATACTGTTTTGATGGAGTAACTTGATAACAGTTTGTTGTCGAACGTTATAGGTAGTGTTTTATTGAAATAATTATTGGTACGACAACAACACGTCAAGGTAAACACTGCAGTATCTTATTCAATTGTAATAAGGGCTATTTTGCAACAAAAGTGGGTAACCTGATGTGCCGACAACTGTACTTAAATAAATGTACTTATAGACTAACAGGTATGTATGTGACAAGATAATAATGTATACCTCCTCGAACTTTGGTATGCGAATAAAATAGATATATTACATTTTATGTAGTTTTGAATGTCAAATTTTCTACCCATTTTTAAAGTTGTTAAATTATAATTAGATTCCATTTTATTTTAAACAAACTTTGTTTACCGTATTTAGTTACTACACGTTACTAATTAATTGTGTTATATGCTGTAGTGTTTTTTTTTGGAGCCATGATGATGAAATCCGACGAAGAAAACATTTTTAAAATCGGTCGACTCGTGCTTGAGTATACGTGATGTTACAAACACGACTTTCTTTTGTTTTTTTTTATTATTATTTATTTTGTATTGCACAGACTGTACTAGTGGCGGACTTAACACATGTATATAGACAACTTAACAAGTTTGAATGCTTGTTTATAACATCGCAAGGGGATTCCCCAATATTAATTATGATCCACTGCACCATGAGCGTCTCAATAATGGCTTTTGATTCCTCTATTAGCTAGCCCTTGCTGAGGGCTTGTTTATATTTAATTTCACTTCAAAATGGAGCCAACTCTCCTGTACGCCAGATATTAATTGTTACCCCGGCTGCTTGCCGATAGTATGTCACAATGATATGCTATAGCCTACTGGATGTGGCTTTATTATGAAATCTATACTAATATTATAAAGCTGAAAAGTTTGTTTGTTTGTACGCGATAATCTCAAGAACTACTGGACCGATTTGTTTTTTTTCGTGCTGGATAGGTTATTGAAACTTGATAGATATTCATCGAGGACGGCTTTAGGATATAGAAAGCAAACGCAAAACGCGCGGATGCAGTCGCGGGAATCGCTATTCAAAAATATCATGATGAAAATCAGATAATCTGATATCATGTGAACTTCTTATGAGAACAGATTGTAGGTTTTGTACACTGATAGGTAACTGAATATTGTATATATAAAGGGTTTTAAAAAGAGAAAAACGAACTGCTGGAGGTCCTTCTTGCTAGTTTCATTGCGGCATTGAATTAAAACTCAAATGAACGTGAGAAATCTTATTCAAGTTATCAATAAGACCACATGTCATTGGTTTTATTCAGTGGTGTCCAAATTAGTGTGTTTTGGAATAGCATAATTTAATTTAGTGTCAATAAGTTGAAAGCGCTAATATAATTATCCTTATTTTGAAGTAAATACATCTGTGTGAAATCTGTGTCTATTCGATTGCGGTCGCCATGGAAATGCCACGTTATAATATTAAACAGCCTTTTAAGTCCAGAAAACAATCTAAAATGCACAGTTCAGGCTGACTGTGGTTCAATTCAGTGTCATTTGGGTTGAACCGCACTAAATTCAACCATATATTTAACGACCTCCGTGGTGTAGTGGCTAAGCACGCTGGTTTCAATGCGTCGCCACTCCGAGGTCCAGGGTTCGATTCCCGGTCAGCAAAGAAATCAAAATTATCTCTCTCTCAATCCAAATTGTCTCGGGTCTAAGTGTAGTGGTACCACCGTTGTGTCTGATTTCCATAACCCAAGTGCTTTAGCTACTTACTTCGGGATCAGAGCAATGTATGTGATTGGTGTCCAATATTAATTTATATTTTGTACTAGACACATCCAGCGTACTGGGATCTGTGTCTATTCGAATGCGGTCGACATGGAAATGCCGCAAGCGGTAAATCGCGCGCCACGTGCGTCCACCGCAAGTGCCTTTTGATAGACAGCGCCCAAACGTTAACCGCCCCGTGTCGGCAACAGCGGGAAATTTTTCATTTGACTGGAATTTACGCTTAATTGCAACAATTTTTGTAGAGGAAAATTGTGCGGATATACTGTAAAAGCTGCTGACAACCGCGAAGCTGCAGTTTTTATCACTTTTAATTGAGAATTAATTTGCAATGAACTCACTTTCTTCCGTCTCTTGTCTTATCACTACTTAAACAACATTTTCAAGAGCTTGTTTTGCTGGGTTTTAAGGCGTCGCCGCTCCGAGGTCCCTGGTTCGATTCCTTGTCGGGTCAATATAGAAATCTTTATATTGTCTCGGGTCTGGGTGTTGTGGTACCACCGTTGTGTTACAACACAAGTGCATTGGCTACTTACTTCGGTATCAGAGCAATGTATGTGATTGGTGTCCAATATTTATTTATATTTTGTAATAAAGACATCCAGCGTATTGGGATCTGTGTCTGGCCGTAAGATAGGCATAAGTTATGGGTATTTCCGCGAGTGAGATGTTTTAGTCAGTTTCATGTCAATTAAACGCATGTAACATAATATGATCGTTCCGTGCCTTATAACAGTCCATTTGCTATATAAAAAATTAAATATACCTTACATATAATAGTTTGACGAACTCCGTGGTGTAGTGGCTAAGCACGCTGGGTTTTAAGGCGTCGCCGCTCCGAGGTCCCGGGTTCGATTCCCGGTCGGGTCAATATCGAAATCAAAATTTTCTACGTGCGTCCACCGCAAGTGCCTTTTGATAGACAGCGCCCAAACGTTAACCGCCCCGTGTCGGCAACAGCGGGAAATTTTTCATTTGACTGGAATTTTTGTAGAGGACAATTGTGCGTATAAACTGTTTTGCGGGTTTAAAAGCTGCTGACAACCGCTAAGCTGCAGTTTTTATTACTTTTATTTGAGAATTAATTTGCAATGAACTTGGCCCGTCTCTTGTCTTAACACTACTCAAATAACATTGTTATGAGCTTGTTTTACCATCGATAATATTGACTACAGGCAGGCTGAGTCAATTTTCCGACGATCTTTCCTTCGATGTGTAGACTGTATATTCCAAATAAAACTGTTCTTTTTGAGATCGGTGACCGTAAGAGCGCGTACAATCTGGCCCACTCGCGGCCCTTTATTTATTCAAAAATACAGTGGTTGGCTTATCGACTAATACAGATTAGTTACAAACAAGGACGGATACATAACAACATCTGCGTATTCCTTATTATGTTTTTGTAACCTACCTACATTAATCGTCATAAAATTCCCATTCGCAACAATCCACTCTATGGGTTTCCTACGTACCCTCAGAAAGTGCGATTTGGGGGACAGGAAATTCGAAGGCTTTACCGTCCTTGCTCCACCTGAGCGAGACAGCCTACTAGGGTCTCCCTCGCCTGTACCAAACTACCTACATATTTCTTAATATTTCCTAGCTAGTTAATTGTTACCCTACCTGCCTACCTAATTTGCAAATGGGAATTCCTAACTAACAGGTTTCTTATTATTGAAATAAAACGAGCCCTACGCTAATTACAATTCTGACTCGCTATGGCCCTAACAGAAAATCATATTTATTTTCATCAAAATCACCAGTTCCGGTAGGTATTCTTTCAGCTAGCGTCGCTAATACTCGTCGGCTAGCGCTTGCGCCGTCCTCCACGTCTTCCTCGACGCTGGTTCGCACGGCCCGATTATGGGTAGGCCGCGCGGTCCCTCTCGTAGGAAGTGGTTATGGGTGAGCGCCTCCGGGTCGTCAGCGCTGACCGGCACGAGTGTGAGCGATCGCGCGTTCATGGTGTGCTCGACCTCCGCCAGTAGTATTTGCAATACCTCTTCTCTCGGTGCCTTTTCATGTAGAGTGACTCGTAGAGCGTTCTTGACAGAGCGAATGAGACGCTCCCACGCTACCCCCTGATGCGGTGCCCCTGGTGCTATGTAGCGCCAGTCGATGCGCTGGGTGAGCGCAAAGTCTCGTAGAGCTGGCTCCCATTCTTCAATCGCTGCTCGTAGCTCCTTGTCTGCGCCCTTGAAGTTCGTCGCGTTGTCTGAGTACATTTTCTGTGGCCACCCTCGTCGCAATCCCATACGCCGCAACGCCATGATAGCTGAGTCAGTCGACAGGCTCGCTACCAACTCTATATGCACGGCTCTCATAGTGAGGCATGTGAATAACGCTCCCCACCGCTTTTCATGACGACGGCCCACAGTTATGATCATGAGACCAAAGAAATCTAGACCACAGTTAGAGAATGGTCTGGTGAAAGCCTCTACTCGAGCGCGTGGCAAGTCCCCCAGCACAGGTGTCACAAGTCTCACCTTTCTCATAAGACAAAAGGCGCACTTATAGGCCACGGCACGAACGGTAGGTCGCAATCGCAATATCCAGTATCTCTGTCGTACATCGTTGACGACGCGTTCGTTGTGCGAGTGATGGGAGCGACGGTGTTCCCGATTGCACAACAACCGCGCGTACGGGTGACTGCCGTCCAATATTACGGGCGTAGTATCGGGGGCAGACACACCCGCTGCCCTCGTCTTTCCTCTCGCCCGCAACACACCCTCCTCGTCGATGCATGGATCAAATCTTCGGATGCGACTCCCTGCCTTCAAGTTCTGACCTTTTTCTAGGCGCTCTATTTCTTCGCGAAATGAGTCTGCCTGCGCTCGCCTCATCAGCCATCTTTCCGCTCTATCTATGTGTTCTTTGGTCAAAACAGTTGCGCGCTTGCGACATTTATCTATAAATAGAAATACATACGCCATCGCCCTCACTAGGCGCTCGTAGTTCGAGAAACGCCCGGCGTCTGGCACGCTCCATTTGTCCTCTGTCGCGACGCTATATACAGTCTCCTCGCTGCTCTCTGTGCAGCCTGCTTGAGACGGCCATATATTCTCCGGTTCGTATAAAAACGATGGCCCAGTGAACCATCTGTCTTCATGTGATTTAATTTCTGTGACGACTCTAGTCGCGTCGTCCGCTACGTTGTCTTGTGTCGGCACCCACCGCCACTGATCAGGTCTTGAAAACTCGCATATCTCTCTCAAGCGGTGCGCTACGTATGGCGTGTAACGCACTCTATCGTTCCCAATCCAGTGCAGAACGGTCGTAGAGTCTGTCCAATATGTAACTTTATCGGGCTGCCATCTGTGCTCCTCGATTACTGTCGACGCAAGTCTCGTTCCGATAAGACACGCTTGTAACTCTAGACGTGGTATCGTTTGCGTCTTCATCGGGTCTACTCTTGCCTTTGCTGCCGCTAATACCACACGACGTGATCCATCCTCGTACTCTACAAGCCAATAGACTGCTGTCGCGTAAGCAGACTCGCTAGCGTCGCAGAACACGTGCAGCTGCTTTCCAGTCACTCCCCCCGTTAAAGTGTAGAGGCGGGGTAGACGCGGACTGCTAAGTGTCTCTACGTTCCGCAGCCTCTGTGTGTCGGCTTCTCGGCATTCCTCTGCGTAGCCTTTTCTAAACATACTCTCGATCTGGGCTGTGTACTTTGCTTTGAAGTCTTCAGATGCGTCCATCTTCCTTTCTATTGCCGTGAGCCTCCGCCTAGCAGCCTCGTAGCTCGGCGGCATAACTGTGTTAACCTTGCGCCACGGCAATCCAACTTCATATCGCTGATTGACACATCTTACTGTTGACTCAAAGGCTTCTAAGACGCGAACATCATCAGGGTTCTCGCGTACCTTTTTCTGAATGCCCAGTGAATCGATGTCGAAGTATGACTTCACCATGTTGTGTAATTCTTCGTCAAAATGCATAGACCGAGCTCTCCCATGGTTGTCGACGAACAACATCGTATCTCTCTCTTATGACTCGGGACGGCGCTCGATTATGTATCACCCACCCCAGTCTGGTGAGCGATGCTGCTGGCTCGTGGCGTTTGCCTGTCAACAGCTTCCTGCTTACTATCAGATGCCAATTGTAAGCACCTATGAGGACACGCGGCTTGGCGTTCACATAACACACGTCACTCTCGTTCAGGTTACGCATGAGCTCCGACCCACCGTTTGAGTATTCAAGCGGAGATTCTTCATCGTTCTCGCTTTCACCAAATGTTTCTCGTTGTTACTGGCGATTATTTGAAGCTCCACCTGCTCTGCTTGTGTGTGGTACGCTCTGTGTATTCACACTGCATATGTGTAAGTCTCAAACCGACGTATTCCGCCAAGTCCTTATCGATCAACATAACCGTAGACCCTTCGTCAAGTAGAGCGTGTGTGTTTACTCTACCCCGTGGCCTTTCAATGACGATCGGACATACCTTCAACAACACCTTGGATGCCCCCACAGTATGGCTAACTGAGGCTACCACTTCTTGGTTGTGTTGACTTTCGCTGTTTTCACGCTCTGTGTGTAACAGCCTGTGATGACGTCGGTTACAGCCATTCTCATTACACTTCGGTGCTTTACATTTGATTCGCCTGTGCTTATCGTTCAAGCATAGAAAGCATATCTTTTCTTCTTTCAACCAATCCCATCTTTGCTTTACTGTCATGGTTTTAAACTTTGTGCACTTCGACACTTCGTGGTCCCCGCCGCAACATAAACACGTCTTATCTTGTGCCGTCGTAGCCTTTTCCTCGGCTGTGGCGTACACACCGGTGTTTCGCTTCTTTGAGTTAGCCTTCTGCTTAGCTTGCACTTCTTTCTTCGCTGCACTGTTGCTAGGTTGCGACACGTATGCGAATCGAATCGCCTTATTCGCTTCCTCCATCAAAAACTGCGATAATGTCACGGTCTCTGGCTCCGAGTAGCTTGCGTTCCGGGCTGCGTAGTCGCACCATCTTGTTTTCAAATGTGGGCTCAGCTTATCGACCACCTCTCGGGTCATCATCGGATTTCTGAGGTAGCTTTTATTATCTATGGAGTCCAGTGTGTACGCGATGTTCTGTACATTAATCGCGAACGAATTCAGTTCACTGGCTGTCGTTCCAACTCGCGGCAGGTTCTTGAGGTCGTCCAGTGCCCGTTCAATGATCACTGGCCTTTCATAGCATTGTTCTAGCGTTCGCATGATCTTGTCCGGATCGGTGGCACGGTATAACAACGCCGCTACTGCCTCCTTGGCTTCTCCTTTTAGACAATTCCTCAATCTATCCAGGTTCTCAGATTTACTGAAGTTGCATGATCACGTTGAATCTTCCATTGCAGCTTTAAATGGTAGCCAGTCGTTCGTTTTTCCATTGAAAATCGGTTACTCAATAGCTTGACGTGGGGCCGGTCGCCTCGACATAATCCTCTCCAATGTGTAAGCAAGTCGTTTCGCCCCGTCCGTATTCTCTTGGGGTCTCGCTGTACAATCATTGTTTGACTCGATCTGTCGCTACACATCTTGTTGAATGTTGTTTATATATCTTCATTTAATTCTATGCTCGGCGAATTCAAATGTCGGTTTCTATCCACCTCTATATTACGCGCATGTTTTTCCTTGCGTCGCGTAAACAAATGTCAATTTCTTTCATTCCGCTCTTCACGGAGGGTAGGAACGCTACAAGACATCTCGGTTGTGGGTAGTTGCGTGTTTACATCTCCACGCCGGGACTGGCCTTGATCCAACCAGTCATCTACCCTCGCTAGGGTCTCACCGGCGGGTAGGCTCTCACGGTCATCGTTATCTATTGTATCCATTATCGTAGCGATCTCAAATTCTAATCTCTTTTGAATTAGATTCTTCTCAATAGCCGCCAACTGCTCGGCTGCTCTCAACTCTGCTTGCTTTAAACGAGCGGCGACGCTTGACCTAGTTGACGACGGCGGCGGCCTTATCCTAGGCTTGGCCCAGCTTGGCTGCGCGTAGTCTGCATCTTCTTACTTGCTGCCCCTACTCCTATCAATTCCAAACAGGTACACTACCAAGGGGAGCCTGTCTGGGGATGGATGGTCGTGCAGGATCGGAAGGGAGGTACCGCTCGGCAGAGAGTGTACGCATCCGTGCGGTTATCAGTTCTGGCTAGAATGTCCAGAACCCTCCGCAGTGCCTACTGTCCGGCCCCCACGCTTACGCACACCGTACCAGCGCCGGTCGGACTTTTTCACAATTGCTCGCGCGATACGTGGCAGCTCGCCCGAAAACTGCACTGCCTGGGAATCGGCGTTAAACTCGAGCAGACACCGTTTGGCACCGTTAGGTAGTAAATGCCCGAGCCACGGAACACCCGTGTAAATGTAATCGTCTCTCCACAGGAGTATAGGCCGATTCGCGGCTCCTGGTTACACTGTGCTTCGGCGTAGATCCCTCGTACTTACTTACTTACTCCTTTGGCGCAGCGACCCAAAGTGTGTCTTGGCCTCCGAAACAAGAGAACGCCATCTGATCCGGTCTTGCGCCGCCTCTTGCCAGTCTGCAACTTGTAGCTCCTGCAGATCTGACAGGACGGCGTCCTTCCAGCGGTATCTGGGCCGGCCGACGGGGCGGCGGCCACGAGGTATTCCAAGATACACTGCTTTGGCGCTACGATCCTCCCCCATTCTTTCGAGATGGCCCATCCAACGGAGTCTCTGGGCTTTGGCTTCTCCCAAGATGTTAGGTTCGGCAACCAGCTCCTCGATCTCTTGGTTTTTCCGGACCCTCCAGCTGCCATCTTCTCTCTGAGTTGGACCCAGTATCTTCCTCATGATCTTTCTCTCCGCCACTAAAAGCTTTTCTTCTTCCTTTAGGGTTAGCGTCCAAACCTCACTGCCGCACATCAAGACCTGTTTTATGACAGTTTTGTATATCCGTATCTTGGTTCTCCTGCTAAGAAGCTTGGACACCAGCATCTTGTGAAGGGCAGCTGTACATCGCAAGGCATTCTGTATACGGGTATCTATCTCCTCAAAATCATATTTATTTTCATCAAAAATCCTTATAAATTAACATAATTAAACTTATTACTTATACATGATTGGGTATTCGTAACAGATAATAACCAACAAATAGTTCAAAAATGGAACGTCATTTTGTATGCAGTATTGGACAGATAAAGCTAACCTAAACTTATCAGCGCATTGTATTAACAGGCCGTAAGATAGTCGATTTGTCAATAAAACGTATAAAACATAATAATTAGTATAACAGTCCATTTGTTTTATTAAAATAAATAGTTCTGAAAATACTCCGCTTTAGATAAATGTCAGGTACCTATTAATAGAACTCTGAATAATTTAAACTCATTTTGATGCTATAATAAAATGCATTGCAGCTATCATATTACCATTTTTTGTACTGGTTTTATTAAACTGTAACTGATTATTATATTTTCTACATAAATCATTAAGCGATAAGTAGCTACTAAATAAATATAAATTACAGAAAAACTTGGATTTGAATTCATCCAAAAATTAAAGGTCATAAAATTGAAATGCTAAGCACATGTAACGCCATCTCTTAGCGCAGAGTGAAATCTTTTTTGGAACTTTAAAAGGTAGCCTCTGAATAGAATAGCGCCTTTGTCCCTTGTCTCATTTTGAACTTTATCTATTTTGTTTTAAGGTTGGAAGTAAATTATTTATTCTCACTGTATGCATGATATTAGCTGTAGGTACATTGTGCTAGCAGCACACAGAGAGCCAAAATGCTAATTATGCGTGGACACGGGCTCTGCCCGAGTATTAAGTCAACGTTCCTCTGCCTTTGATATGTACACGTTCATTTTAATTCATCTGCACTACTTAATTAGTATCTAGCTGTTTTTTTACGAAGCCTAATTTTCCATGAAAGTTGCAAGAGCATCTCTGTTTTAAGGGTTAATATGCACAAGAGTAGCTATAAATATTTAAAGGGTTTTTTTATTCATCGAGGCTTCTTTAAATTGGAAGCAGCTTTTAAAATATGTAACTCTGAATTTCAAAATAATTCACTTTGCCAATAACACGGTAAACCAGGCTCATTTGGAATGCGCAGACATTATTCGTCCGTAGTTTTACAAATTCAGACACACGTTAGCTCGCAAAACCGTAGCTTAAATCTACTGTTGAACATCGTGAATTTATACGATCAATATCCGATCGCCGTGGATCGGATATATTTTCAGATTTAGCGGACTGTTTCGGATATTTATAAAAGGAGGCGCTTTCGACGACAGCTGTCACTACAACCAAGCGAATTCAAATTATCCTCCGAATTTTGTTAGATCGCACTGTTCTATTTTTATTATTTTAAAATTCACGCGACTGTTCCAATGTGTTCACATTTTCAAGTGGACGGATTGACGCGAATATAAAGGAGAAAGAATAAATGTGTTTTAAAAGTTTAGTCTCTATGATTCTTTTTTATGAATGTAGTTTGATTTTAATTTTTAATTATCGGAGTACACACAGTAAAATTTTTAATTTCATTTAATCATTATTACATATTTTTTTCTTTAATCATTAGATTTGTGAGTAATTAAATAAATCATATACACCTACGAATTACTATGGTTCAACAACTATTCGCTTGTGTACGGTATTGCTAGGCCAAAATATTTTATTGTTGTTGCATCCCTTGACATCGACTTATCGTCAACGTCGAGTCAGTACTAATTTGACACATACTGTAATTAAAAGCTCATTTGAGAGCTCATTGTTTATAACTGCATATTGAACAAAACACAATCGCTGCATTGTCTTTTTTCTCGGCCACGCACGTATTCCAATTGCAATCCTAAACTTTGTCCACCACAGAAGTGATCGTAATTCGGTAAGTTTGCAGGCCTTATGAAATAATCAAGCGGTGGCAAGCTCAGATTCAGGTTATCAATAATGTATGAGTTTCAAGCGACAAAGTATGAAGACAAACACGGCGTTTGTAGGGTGGTTCATTTGCACGTACCAATAGAATTGAACGTTGCTCACATGTTCGGGAACGGGTGAGGTTACAATGGAGATGGCAGCGATTTCGGGTAATATTCTATTAATTTACATTACTTGATCGCACTTACTTATAGTGAATATAGTTACGGTACATGACTTCCGTGGCTTCGTCCGCGCGTTTCTATTAACCGACTTCAAAGAAGGAGGAGGTTACCAATACGACTATATGTTTTTTGTGGTGTTGTTACCTCATATCGCAGTTACTATGAACTATTTTTTTTGCCTTCCTAGAGGTTGTACTTTCTAGTTGGTCCCATTGTTGCCAAGTCGGGATCTGATGATGGGATCTTGATGCAATCGAGGGAAACCCTTAAGTTTTAAAGGCACGAATAGTGTTTTGTACTAGAATCTTAATGTTGTCATGTTGTTACATATTGTCTAATAGTTAATATCGTGTGGATCTGAGCTGATACTAGAACTCCTCAACGCTTAGCAGTTCAGTGATAATAATGTCAGAATTTATGATACGTAATTTGTTGGTTCTTTAAGAACAGAGTCGTAAGGTGCGTACGCCACGTAAACTGTTAGGTAACACAAAAATCATGTACCTATGTCGAAATTATACTGAATTTAGCAGTAAGAAAAAGAAGCCTGTCAGCCGCAACCAATGCCGAACTGCGCCGACTGGGCCTAACATGCTGTTGTGCCCTGCGATTCCGACGGCACTGTTGTATGTTTCTTGCCTACATCACATTACGAAGGCTGAGCAGGTTTTAGAATACGTGCAGAAGAAAACCAAATTCACTCTGCGGGTCGTCAAATTGGAGGCTAGTCGCAATGTAAATTTTAATTCATTTGTGATTAGAATTCCAACTGAAAAGATAGCGACCTTCATGAACGAAGGTTTCTGGCCGAAAGGTGTAGTGTTCCGGCAGTTCCGCGGAATTCTACGCGACACGACGAGCAACACGCCAGTGAAATTGCGTGTAATTTAATTTTCTATATAAAAAATTGATTTGATTTATTATTTTGTATGTATGTTAGTTTGTAAGGTATTTGTTATATGGGTCTGTATTGCATTTTATGATCTGCTGCCTGATTCAAATAAAATAATAATAATAATAATTAACAGTTCTACAATATAGTCCGCGATAGCATATGTCTATCTTATATGGTTTACTCACTACAACCTGTTTTCTATACTAATATTCTAAAGCTAAAGAGTTTGTTTGAACGCGCTAATCTCAGGAAGTACTGGACCGATTTTAAAAATTAAATATTGTAATAAGGCTATAGGTTATAAAACATCACGCTGCGACAGGCGGGAAGATAGCAAACACAAAACGCGCAGACGAAGTCGCGGGGTACTGCTAGTATAAAAATAAACTTTTTATTAAATCAAACTAATCAATTTAGTACCTTGTTACTATTACACAATTAAGATTTTAAAAAGCTTGTCGTGAGATGTGCTTTTTAATTAGCATCCACTTGACTTTATAATGAACAAAATGTGTCTTAGAAAAAATATATATTTTATTTATTGAAAATTTGTCACTCCCCGCTGCGCTCGACCCCGTAACCAAGTCACTATACAGTGGAGGTTGGTCGCCGAGCAGTCGCGACCAAGCGTGCCTTGCATGGCTAATAGCCATGCGGATTCAATGAAAGTATTGTTCGGTTCACTTCGAAAAACGAACGGAACACGCCGAAGAAAAACACAATGCCTTTCAAACAGAACAGTTGTCTTCTGCGTCGGATTGAATAACTTTGTGCATTGTTATTGGGCACTCTCTAAGGATCCTTTTAGCATGTTCGGATAAAATCCACAGGATATGCCCCGGATAACAAGGCGTATATTCGCCTGATTGTGTCCCTTGTGCTTTTCTCTGAGCAAATTCGCAAACAAATGTTTTTGCTTTGAAAAATGCGCTGCGGTCGAAGTCTGAAGCAATTTTTATGTTATTTTGCGTAGACACGTTCTATTTCCTGCGGCATCAAATAACCTTTTAACACTTTGCAGGGCAGTATCCCAGACACAATAGAACTTTTATAGTTGTACGGCTACAGCCGATTACTGTCATGAAAAGTGTTAACTTACGTAGCTTTATCTTGAAAACATTTAAAAAATATTTTTAATTTAAAGCTTTAGTCAAAAATTCTTCTCAATGAATAAATATTCGGAAACACCAATTATGTCTCAGCGTTTTTCGAGTTCTGGTTGTTTTACAGGGAACTATGTCGAGACTACCGTACCTGGTGTAACAATGCAATTTGATATATTTTTACTTACGTTCTTTATTCAGGTTTGGGAAAATGCTTGGATTGAGATGGAGCAGTTACTGATTTTTGTTAGTATTACGAAAAAAATGGCCTACAGTTGAACGCAGTGATTGAGGAGATACGGATTACTACTGCATCTTATCAAAACCAACTAACTAAAGATCCGTACGAATTACTACCCAGCTGTTAAAGAAAACGCTACGAGAAAAATGCTACGAGAATCGCCTTAAACAGCACAACATATATATAAAAGATGCACTGGAGTGAGCAGTAATTATATTGAGAGTACAACTAACAAGCGACTCTACTACAACTCATCCACTTCAAGTCTAACGACTTAACACATATAAAATACAATTAATATTCCTGTTACGGACACCCAATCATGTGTTAGTAATAAGTTTAATAATGTTTATTTATAAGGATTTTTGATAAAAATAAATATGATTTTCTGTAAGGGCCATAGCGAGTAAGCATTATAATAAAGCAATAAGAAACTTGTTAGTTAGGAATTCCCATTTGCAAATTAGGTAGGCAGGTAGGGTAACAATTAACTAGCTAGGAAATATTAAGAAATATGTAGGTAGTTTGGTACAGGGGCGAGGAAGACCCTAGTAGGCTGTCTCACTCAGGTGGAGCGAGGCTGGTAAAGCCTTCGAATTTCCTGCCCCCCATATTGCACTTTCTGAGGGTAGGTAGGAAACCCATAGAGTGGATTGTTGCGAATTAGAATTTTATGACGATTAATGTAAGTAGGTTACAAAAACGTAAGAAGGAATACGCAGATGATGTTATGTGTCCATCCTTGTTTGTAACTAATCTGTATTAGGCGATAAGTCAGACGTGTATTTTTGTATAAATAAAGGGCCGTGATTGGGTCAGATCGTACGCGCTCTCACGGTCACCGATCTCAAAAAGAAGAGTTTTATTTGGAATCTACAGTCTACACATCGAAGGAAAGATCGTCGGAAAATTGACTCAGCCTGCCTGTAGTCAATAATTCCTATCGGAAGATTGCACAAATTTTTATCGTATACTGACTACTACTGATTTTACCTGTCGACCTCCGTGATCGAGTGGCTCCACGCTGGTTTCAAGCGTCGCCATCTCGTGAGGTTCCGGGTTTGATTCCCGGTCGGGTCAATGTAAGAAACGATATTTTCTATATTGTCTCGGGTTTGGGTGTTGTGGTACCACCGTTGTGACTGATTTCCATAACACAAGTGCATTGGCTACTTACTTTGGGATCAGAACAATGTATGTGATTGGTGTCCAATACTGCAGTTTGTCTAAAGCCCAGTCTCGTAATTAATAGTAAACTATGAATTTATTGTTTTTAAAATCGTTACCATGTCGTAAAATATTACTGAGTTTTTAAATTAAAACTCTGTTCTTTTAAAAAATGTACCTAAAACATTGGTCAATTCAGGTATATTTTGCTCAAAAACGCAGAATCGTATATAAATATATACGATACGATACGATACCAGAGTTATTAACTTTTTACCCTTTTGAGTTTTTGTCTTAAAGTTATTATCGATATATATATAAAAATGAATTCTTGTTCGTTAGTCTCACTAAAACTCGAGAACAGCTGAACGGATTTATCTTATCTTAGTCTTGAAATGTTCGTGGAGGTCTAGGAAAATCGAAAAATGCGCGGACGAAATCGCGGGGGATCACTTGTAACAAATAAAACTCTTCAAAGTTTTTTGTTATACTTTTGTTTGAGCGACCGCCGGCGGCCTTTTAATCCGTGAGCTTTTATTATTGTTGAGCTAGTTTAAAAATGCATCTGGGGAAAAATGTTGCGAGGATGAAATGAGTTATATGGAAAGGAGTGTCAGTAACGCATTGAGCGCCATGATGGTCACCGATGACTCCCAAACAATATTTTTCTATTGTGTCTAGTTTCGTGGCAGTCAAAGCCTATAGGTATGCGGGGCAATCAGTATATTTTATATGAAAATATTTAATTGCGCAATACGATGTTTTTGTCGCGCATTTGAGAAAAAAATATTATTGTTGTTGATGTATGTTTTATGTAGTTTTAGTCCCCCATAGCCGATTTCGACTACGGTGGCCAGTCACAACGACTAACCGACTACACGGGACATATTATAGTGCACAAGCGTGTGCGCAAAAACAGGTGCCCTTTCACTCTCTTAGCCCGATGGGACTGCACTCTAACACGACCGGAGAGAGACCAGGCGCAGGATCAACGGATTTACGTGCTTTTCCAAGGCACAGGGGTGAAACACCCTCAACTTCTAAACTCCGGGCTACCATAAGTATTTCTGAACAGAAAAACTCAGGTATAATAATAAATAAATAAATATCCTTTGGCCATTCCCACACATCGCCATCTAGTCCCATAGTAACCTACTCAAAGCTTGTGTTATGGGTGCCAGACAACGGAAATAATACTTAAATACTTTTTGTTTGTAAAAATACATACATGATATACATAGAAAACACCCAGACCAATACAAACAGACATGTTCATGCACACAAATGTTTGTTTTGTTGAACAATTGTTTATTTCATCATCATAATCATCATCATCATCAGTCAAAGGACGTTTTAAAGAATAGTGTGATCATTTTTTTTTTTCAATTAGATTTAGTATGCACTGGATTACAAATAACCAAACATAAGCGGGCGATTATGACCACTAAGAGTGACGCGTTGCGTAAAACAATCGGGGTCGGTCCGGAACTCCGGAACGGTTCTGTTTATGTTCCGCGTTCCGGCCCGGACCGGTGGCATCCGGTCGTTCTGACCCGGCTTTGTGACTGCCACTGTTTGTTCCGGCTCGCGCTCAATACGTTGCCGTGTGAAACTGAGCATTTTAAACCTGGAGATTTAAAATTAGACTTTTGAATGAGTTTTTGTGTTTGAATAAGTTGAACTACACCTGATTAGATTTAAAAATAATCATCTGACTATGGCTTCCCGTTTTCGAGTAATCATTAATGTACTACATATATACACTTGCAAACGTGTTAGAAAGCCTTAATAAATCAAAATATTTAACTGTTTCCAATTTCGAACATAAAAGTTAAATTTATTACCTTTTTTAAGTCGATAAAAATTATTCTCTACCAGCCAAACATAAGCCTAATCAAAGAAAAAAAAACTGTGCTATAAAAATAAAGACAAGAAATAGAAAGAGTACCGACGATGATTACAATAAGTGATAAAGCTTCCAGGACGTCAACTTGCTTGCATGATTCATCGGCTAATTTAATTCCGAACAAATGAAATATATGTAGTAAATAATTAAATTCAGCTAAAATAGACCGTAAATAGCTAGATTTTAAGACTTAAAATTAAGCTACTAAAACCGCAGCTGCAAAAACATTACCATAATAATTGATCGCATCACGCGGTCACTGAATGTCCGACTAATCACGCCAGTTAATTCTATTAAACCGAGAATATACTACATAGCGGTCCCCCGCGACTTCATCCGCGCGTTTAGAGTTTGCTCCCTCCTCTCCTGTCACAGCGCGATGTTTTATAGCCTACAGCCTTTCTTGATAAATAAGCTATCCAACACAAAAATAATATTTCAAATCCGCCCAGTAGTTCCTGATTTGCGTGTTCAAAAAACGAAACAACTCTTCAGCTTTATAAATAATATTAGTATAGATAATATTTCCACATTTTCCAATCTACTATCTCCTTCACTCATACCTGCTCAGTAAAGCAAGTAAGCGTGATGGGCTACAATCAGCTAAATCTAAACTTCTTTATTTATACTACTAAAGAAATTGTTTGTTGGTTTAGGGTATAAATCGAAACGATACGATTTATAAGAACAGAACAACAATAAAAAATGTTGAAAAAACCGGAGTAAAAACTATTATTTTAAGACCTTTCGTTGCGTACGCAGCGTTAACCGTTTAAGATTTAAAAAAAACATGTATTGACAGGAGTGTTTCGCTTTAAGAGTTCTACCATAAAGTCCGCGACAGCATATGTTTATCTGATATTATTATGGTTTATTCAGTACAAACTTATTTATGTTCATAAAAGTGAAGATGAAATACGATATTTACGTGGGCGACGCCGCGGGGGACCAGTAGTAGGTCAGAATAGGACCCCAAAAGCGGATTGTGATTGTGTGTCGTTATCTGTCCCTTGTATGTCATTTGTCAACTACTCTATGGTCACTATGCACGCAAAAACACCTTTTCATAGAACTGATTCATTTTTAAAGTGCGGTAATCTACCCAACATCGTAACGATGCTATGTGATTTGTTAAAAAGGTCTGTTGATTGGCTAAAACATGCATTATTGATTTTGTGAATTAATAAAAAAAATGGTCAATTCGTCATCCTATTCCAAGCTTTAGATGTTACTTCTAAGAAATTCTCTTGCAATTTATTTTTTGATGAGGCAGTTCCAAGCGGCAAAGCCTTGCTGGGGTGCGCAGACTAAAACTGAAAATGATACGTCACCGTAGAGAAATTACTTAAATATTCATTTGTATGAACAATAAAATGTATTTATTTTTAACCCTCGAATAAAGAACGGGGTGTTATGAGTTTATCGTGTCTGTCTGTCTGTGGTACCTATCGCTGCACCCAAACGGATGCACCGATTTTCGTTTACTGTTTTGTGTCATAGATAATTTTACCGCGAGTGTTGTTAGCCATTAAAATCTGAACAGCCGTTTGAAGATCATCAGTTCATTTCCAGTTCTTAGTTGGACGATCGATTCAATATTAGGTGCCGATGACATTAATAGCGGTAATATCCACGACCTGATTGACAGTTTGAAAATTATCAGCTCTTTAATAAATTTATGGAGAGATCTCACTCCCTTCCACATGTCCTATTAATTCGAAAGGAGATTATTTTTGTAAGCAAGATGGGCCCACGAAAAAATGTGACGTCAAGTAATAAAACATATCTAAAAAATTGTTTCTCTTAATGTTTACAAAACATGAGCAATATTGGTATTTTTTTATCTAACGGGAATATTTGAAAATAAACTTAAATGACATAATCCAAAAACTGCGTATACATTTTATTTCATTACGCAATGATTTTTATGTCAAAGAAATCTCACTGCAACGTGAACACAGCGGTTTAGTGGAATTAGGGTCGTACTTGATGCTATTTCAATCATTTTTCGTTAAAAATAATGAAAAATCCGGAGAACAAAAATACTCAGTTCGAAAAAATCCTAAGGTATGACAAATGGCACTCCAACCACTTCTGTCAATGTCAGTGATAACTATCAAACATAAAGACGCTTTTTAGATAACCTTTATGCAAAAAAAAAGCGGAAAACTTTTTCGGAGATTCCAATTGTTAATAATATTAACCAGGCCTTCGTTTCTTTACACGTATTGTTGAAAAAAGGATTAATGAAATCTATACTAATATCTATGCCTTGACTTGAAAAAGGAAGATAGGCGTGATGAAAAATAGTCAACACAACGCATTTTTAGGGTTCCGTAGCCGGATGGCAAATAACAGAACTCTTACATTAATGTTGTTTAGTTTGATTTTAAAATTCCGGTTTCATTAAGACGTTATCTTTCGTCCAATTGTCTAAAAAAATAAGTTATTAATGTAGGGTACAATGTCATCATTAGACGCAACCGTTGCTACTAATAATTGATTAATATTACACTAATTATTGACGTTCATAAGTGGCATTTTGTGTCCTAAATTTAATAAATTATTTTTAACTTTGACTTTGACTAGGCCCAAAAAAAAGTCTTCTTTGGTACCGTGCTACCTTAATGATTTTGATATAATATGGTAAGGTAACCATGACCTTAAAATGACAGGTCGTTTTTTTTTAATTTGTAATTTTGGATTATTAAACAACATAAATAATTTAACGTGTATTCCAATAAGGCATACAGCCCGTTCGACGAGTTACAAGGTGCGCCGCGCCAAAACCCCGCGTCTCGTTTAGTAAACGGATTTATTCTGAAATCTATAGGCCGAGACATACTTGGTGAATTAGATTTGTCGAGCAAATTGTTCTATAATAGTACGCGCAAAAGTAGATTATGATCCTAAGAAGCAAACTATGAATAGTTGTATCTAAAACCCCAAAGCCATGTGTACCTGTAGCGTAGGCTAAGAAATTACTTATTTTTATTATAAGCTGTCTAGCATTACAAACGGATTCTATCATTATACCATTTAGAATTGTACAATGATGAGACCCCTTTTAGGCTTTGAAAACCCTAACCATAAGAATGTCTATTTTGCATCGCAGTGAGTTTATTGGTGGCCAATTTAGGTGAAGCAGTCTGATTAGAAGACTGGCTAGTAAAAACTTACAAGAATTTCAAATAAAATATGACGGATTTCATCTATTTGTAGATGTAGAGGTAGATACAATTATATCCTAAAAAAGGTTGTGCTTCAAGATTTGATCAGTTTTGAGAAAAAATGACACAGTTCAGACACAGTACGTAAGAGTTAATAGGGTACATAAAACTCCGCAATTTAAAGTCTTCAACTTGCTCGTCAAGCACCCTAGCCATGTGTCACCTTCACTAGACAAGCTTGGCAAAGCGCCACGAGTTCCGTGTATATATCATCGTGTTTTGACTGCGTACCCTGACGACGGGGAACGAAAGAAATGCATCGCTTCCACTCGTTAATCTTTGACTACCCCTACCTCGTTTTCCTAACGGCTTAGAAATTTATGTGGCAAACGCGAAATTGTATTAATTAGTGTTTCAGAAGTGATTTGCTAATAAAGAGACTGTCTGTTTGGCAATATTTATTGATTTATTTACTCATTTATTGCAGACAAATAAAGCGGACAGACGAACGACGGACATAGCCTTGAGAATCAGTGAGCTCAAGTGGCAATGGGCAGGGCATATAGCGCGAAGAACTAATGGCCGTTGGGGCAGGAAAGTTCTAGATTGGAGACCCTTCGACCAAAGACGCAGCGTCGGACGTCCACCAACAAGATGGATGATGATGATGATGAGGCAATTAAAAGCCCATACAATAGATACCTTAAAGACTAACTTACATATAATAATATAATAAAAAAGAACAAATAAAAATACTATTTTGTTGGCGTATATCTTGGTGTACGGTAACCGTCTAAGAAATCGACGAACACCCTTCGGAACAACTCAATGAGTATTTGGTCTTAATTCGGATGAACTCTACAATCTTCTCGACCTTTGTAGAGTAATGAAGCCGGGACACATATAACAGCGTCATTGGTATCGCAGGCCGCAGTAGGTGGTTCGGTCCAGTCGGTGCGGAGCCGCACTGGTTGCGAGTGGAGGCCTTCTTTTTCTTCCTCTCAACCTTAGTGAAACTCTTCTCATCATACCTATCAGCCTGTGATGCCAGCATCCTCGGAGCAACCGTTAAATTGCTTTTTCCAGCAACAGCTAAAGCGTATGCGCGTGTTGGAGTTGACGTCAACACGCGTGATATTTTCTGCGGTGCTGCGGGCGGGGCGGCATATTTAAAGACAGGTCCAAATAATTGCAAATTTACTTTTC
This sequence comes from Pyrausta purpuralis, assembly GCA_963924145.1. Lineage (NCBI taxonomy): Eukaryota > Metazoa > Arthropoda > Insecta > Lepidoptera > Crambidae > Pyrausta > Pyrausta purpuralis. The sequence continues at coordinate 8,028,141 of OZ001655.1, forward strand.
ATTCTTCAGTTTTTTTGACAGTTCCAACGCTCGGTAGCTATGTATGTACATCAACTTTCAATTACCATATACCTATACCGTACCTATTGAAAAAAAAACAGTCGGTATGGTAAGACTAACTCAGTAATTTAAAACTAAACAGAGTTCAAATCAACTCTGTTTAGTTTTAAATAACTGAGTTAGAGATTTTTTTACGTTATACTAATTAGATGTTTAGCAAAAGTTTTCAAATCGCAAGCCTTAAAAACTGTGTAGATTGTCTGTCTAATACCAACAAAAATAATCTGTTGATTTTTTAAGATATCTGTTTTGGAGTTTCTTTGTCGTGTTTTCAATCCAATTTAATTCATTTGCACAAACCCCCAGCCCAAACTGAAACTTTGCAAACAACTTATAAATAAAGCAGCTGCAAAACACCGTCACATTTCACGACCTCATCGAGCGTGTAGCTTAAATAAATTAGGGTCTGGGTCTCAGGTTGGCATGCCCGCGGAAACGTCCCAACACATTAAAGTGTGCCTTGTAAAAGACCCAATAATGAGTTACGAGCAAAGTTCCTCCTAAAAGTACACATATAATGTACGTACAGTGATGTGCACTTTCACCTTCATTAGCCCCAGGGGCGCTATGTTTGCAATTAACATGGCAACTTTGCAGGTCACAGGTGAAACTGGTTTCATTAGTGGTTGACTCTGCCGTTTAGTCAATTGTTTGACGCATCGATAACTTTACTTTTGCGGAGGCGAAATTGGCGTTGTTTGTTCGGTAGCAGCGTCATTGATTCACATGCCTCCGAACTCTGTTTCGGAAAATGAGCTCATATTGAGAAGACCTTTGACATTAATTTCCAGGCAATAACTAACAGGACTATGTAACTGAATTCATGTAGTCAAATGTCAGTGATACTAGCATTATACAGATAAGCAGTCGTAGTCTTAAACTCTCTAAATATTAGCTTGATAACTTTGATGTTTAAATGTATCAAATTCACCATGCCTAATGTGAGAAATTCTACTCAACGGTGAAAAATGCGATCTATCAAACTTCACTGTTTTTCTGAGCATTACATTGGATTCCAAATTGCAGTGAGGACCACATGTTGACGCTTTGGCTGGGAGACTCGCTTTAATTAGACATTTGACTGATGTTGAAACTGCAAGTTTTGTGTATTTTAGTTATTTTCATAGTTTAATGTCTTATCGTCTTCTCTTGTGGGGTTCTGCTGCTGATATCGATACCATCTTTATTTTACAGAAAAGAGCCACTCGTGCCATTTACAAACTTAGTCCCCGCGAATCCCTGAGAGAATTATTTAAAGAAATTAACATCCTCACTGTCGCTTCTTAATACATTTTTGATAATATCATGTACCTACGTACAGAAAAAAAAAAGATCTTTTTATGAAAAAAAAAGTGATATTCATTCGTAAAACACAAGGAATAAAAACAAACAGGTTAGCCAAAACAATTAATTAATTTTTGGATAATTGTGTCAATTTTTTTTAATAATATTACCTAATAATGTTATCGTACTACCTATTACTAAATTTAAGTTGCATGTCGAAACTACCCTAATTTCGAAGGGGTATTATAAAATTCAAGACTATCTTAATGACGAGAATGTATGGATAGTCCAGCCTGCACTTAACTGATGTACCTACCTGTTTATTTTGTATCATTTTTGTGGCAGCTAGTGGTGACGGAGTTTGTTCCGGCGTTTCTAATTAGCACTTGCCAGATGGTCTGTGTCTTGTCTCGCAGCGCTAGTAGGGCCTAAAAGATAAGGAGATATGTTCTAGCCCCATATGGGCCATAATTGATTGATATTTACTAATTATTGACGTTCATAAGTGGCATTTTGTGTCCTAAATTGAATAAATTATTTTTGACTTTGACTAGCCATGTTTGTACCACAAGACTCAAAAGCAAATCAATACTCAAAAGATAAATATTTCAAAATTGCTTTATCGTGGTACTAAATATAATGTGTTTAGTTTACAATACAAATAATAAGCGGGCTGATAATGCTCACTCACTGCTCGCTTTACAAACAGAGGGTTTGCACAAATGCACACCAGCAAATTCACATCGAGCTTCGGAGCTGGTAATATGCAGATCGGCATTACATTTGCTTAACCAGTTCTATGAAGTTATGACGCTGAGTTTAAATCCTCTGTCAAACAGAGTTTCTGTAAATTTGAAATTTTCTCCATCGGTTTAATCAACTACAAGAAATGCCCTGCTGATCATAAGCCGCCAAGGAATCTTGCGACCTTATGATTTTATTCCTACCATCTTATTGGTAGCTCTATTATATTGACCAACATACCCTTTTAGAACATTTTTCTCTCCGATCACTTAACCCTTTTTGCCATATTAAAGCTACCGCTGGGAATGCTAACTCATTTTTGTGTAACGACTACTAAAACATTATTTCAATCGTAAGAATAATTAGAATAAGCCGGTTTTACGGAGCCTTAGCAATATGGCTTTGAACGGATCACGTTGGAATCGCCGTCTGATCCAATTCACACTAACAATGGCCGTTACATAAAAACAAAAGAGCATTACAACTGCATATGAACGCGCTAAACGTTGTATGTGCAGGGTGTAGCTGTATTAGAAGTAAATATTAAAATAGTGCGGAAAACACCCCAGCCAAACTAACTAACTAATACCCCTTAAATACTCAGTAATTAATTTCAAATAGTTTTAATAGATTTTTTTTATCAAAATACAGAGTGTTTTGTTTTGTTCAGTGACATGATATCAGTGACAGCTCAGGGATGATAATATGAGTTAAGCTTCTTCTAAAAAAAATATTTTCTTTAAATTATATGCAAGTTTTATGCCAGAAAACCTCTTCACAACATTCTAAAAAAATAAAACGAATGGGAAAATTCGCATCCTCACGCGAAGCTTGCGTGTATCTATGAAATACTACGCTATAGCTAGTAAGCTACAAAGAGGCGACCTGCTGTTGGTAGTTTTGACTTACTCGCTAGTCCGCAATAGAAAATAGATTTTTTTTGGGTTTTTTCTATTAATTTTTTTTTTTGGCATCAGAACTACCCCTGAGTCGATCGTCACTGACCAAAACAACACCCTGTGTATCGAGCCAGCAAAGTATTGCACAGCAGTTAATGAGTCCAGTCAGAGTAATTAACATTGCTGTACACTAACTGCGTTAGCAATTATAATAAACATTGATAAGAGATTAAAAGTTGAAGCATTTTGAACCATTATGATCAGTGAAGATAACTACGTAAATTCTGTAGAATCACTGCGGATCACGCTGTATTTACTATTTGCGAGCATTAAAATAGTTTCGTTACATAGCAAGATCATCGCCGGTCTAATAAAACGCCAATATACGGGTAATCGTTCGTGAACCGTCGATAAACGACTCGATTTAAGTTTGCTCCCCGCAGGAGGTGACTGTGCGACTTGGGGAAACTTTAAATTGCTACAGAGGAATTTTACTTTGAAGCACCGGGATGTCAGTCTGCGTTCAGTTTATTCTACGGTATTGATTTTGCTGGTAAGTTTTCATATTACGTGCTGGTTTTCGGGGTGCTTTTTCAATGCCAAAGAAAATATGCTCCGTCTAAAGAGAGGATGAGATAAAGATACATAATTTAAACTGAAGGGAGGATGGAGCTAATAAGCTTTAATGTTACCTACTCTTACTTAGCATTGCTGAATAAGCCTACTTAAGTTGTTATTAAATGCATCTGGGCCCCTATTTTTAAATCACTCCCGTCAAGATGGCGTGTGATATTAATTGATTACCGTCCTGTTCCGAATTCTGTGATTACTAATTTCTATGTTTCGTATGTTTTCCATTGATGTTTAATTCGTTTTCGAACGAAAATCACACGCCATAATCAAGCGAGTGATTAAAAAATTGCCCCTGCATGTATTCCACATCTATCATTTAAAAAGGAAACTACAATGCCACTTTACTAATAATCTATGAATCATAAAGCTTTTCATTTATCTTAACAATACAGTCGGACGCACAAAGCACCTGCAAGCAATTAGTTCGTTCATCAGCGCTACAACACAGCAACGCCCACGAACAAAACGGCAATACCTTAATGAAAGCACAACAAAACGCAGAAAAAACATTCCCACGCCCCGCATGCATTGGGTGTTAACTAGCGTAGCGATATTTGTTAAAATGCGAAGAAAATAGAAGCTTTGTTATCCTTCTAATATAATTTAATTTTGTCGTGTTGTCGCGCCAGATGTCTTCGAGCCGGCAGTGACTCGCCCGAGTACATTTGCTATAAAATATTTGATAGGCGCTTTGATATTGCTACGCGAGGAAGGATATACTTGCCTCTCCAGTTTGTTTCGTTAAATCAGTAACAGTAGTTCTAAAATAATATGTAATACAAGGATTATTGTCATTTAGACCAGGGGTCCTTTTATATTATTGAATCACCATTATATTTATTTGGTATTTTTGAATCACTCGCGTCAAGATGGGGAGTGATTATTATTTATTAATGTCGAATTTTCGATTGAAAATCAGTTGAAATCCACACAGGAGTAATTCGAAAATGATATCTCAATTTGGTGATTATTCACGTATATACGAGTAATTCGCGTGATTTTCGTTGATTTTAATTTGGTTTTAAACGAAATACACACGCCATATTTAAGAGAGTGATTCAAAAATAGGGGCCCTAATTTTTCCAACGTCAGATAAGAAATAATTGTCGAATAAAAATACAATAATTTGCAAACGTCAACTATTTGTCAGCAATCACTTATGTAAGTAAAAGACATTTTTAAATCGGTAGATTTTTATATTATTCAGTCGTATAAGTCTTATCTGACATTGGTAAAATCGGTCCTTAGACATTTTGACGACCTCCGTGGTCGAGTGGCTAGCACGTTGGTTTCAAGCTTCGCCATCTCGAGAGGTTCCGGGTTCGATTCTCGGTCGGGTCAATGTATAAAACTATCTTTTCTATATATATTGTCTCGGGTCTGGGTGTTGTGGTACCACCATTGTGTCTGATTTTCATATCACAAGTCTACTTACTTTGGGATCAGAGCAATGTATGTGATTGATGTCCAATATTTATTTATTTATTATTATTGTACATGTAATACTTATTTAACAAATGAAAAGGGGTAAATTGCAGCAAGCATAAGTAAATTCTATTGTGTTGCAAATTGAAACTGTCCCCCAAAAAGACTAAAAATATACTGAAAGACAAACCGAGTTCGTCGTTGATTTACTTCCGCGCTTTTACGTATTTGCATTCCCAACACCAACATGTTTCATAATATTTACTAGTACTTACCACCTTTAAGATAAAGCTGCTTTTTCTCTGAAGGATTTCTTTTAGATTGGTAACTGCACGTTTAACCTAAATGCGTGTAAAGGATAAAAGACGCGGCAGGAAGGCGCTAAAACATTCTCCCCCTGAATTTACTTAAAGTGGGGTAAGCGTGTGTCAACATACGTCGACATGGGAACTGCAGACATATTGAATTTGGGGTATAATACACCATACAATATCAGGCTTTACCATACATTATCGGGCCCCGCGGCGTTGCTGCGAACATTTCGAATTTCCCGTAAAATGTTTTAACGAAAAATACGCACGTACCAATTTTCATGGTTAGTACGATTCAGGTCCCTGTCGCCTGGCTACTTGCATGACAAATATCCCTTGCACACACCACACTATAACGGGCGTCACTTCAAGCAAAAGACGACGCGTTGTGCTTATTGCCATCGCAGAAAATAAAGGATTTTAATGGTGACCGAATTTTTCAAATCAGTCCAGTATTTTCGGAGTCAAATTGATGCAAATAAACAAAACAATCAAACATTCTTTCCTCTTTATAATATAAGTATAGATAACCTACTTTAGAATTCTATTGTTTAAAATTATTTTGAACGATCCTTTCAATAGCGACATCAACGCTTATCAAGTCACACCCGTCAATGAAAACTCATTTCGCGATGCTCTATTGTAACATAATCCGTAACAACACGCAAGTTTTCAATACATTAGCCATTTGCGATGTCACGTGATTGCACAATGGGTTCTTTCGGCCAGCTGCTGTCTGTCGAATTTTGTGATAAAGTGACCCTATTTAGGGCAATACATCCCTTTTAGATTTATACGCCCTTTGGCGTTGTTTGTCAAACGCTTACGAATAGTGGTGGGCGATGACAGAGAGTTAAATGGGTGCATTTGGATGTGCGCGCATTAAGGGTGTTCGAATTAGCCAGAAATTAATGGCTTGGTTTTTCAGTACAAAGATAAACTAATACTCTACATACACAAATTTAATAGTAAGTGTACTGAACTAACACATTGGTAGCACAGAGGAGGTACTAAACGGAATCTTACAGGATATAACAACAAGTAAGTACAGTATTTATTTGTATAAGCTTTTAATAAAAATATTTTTAGTGTAAAATAATCAGTTGTGCTTCTTATCTCTCCTTGCACCGGCCATATCAGATCTATTTTCTCACTGGTTATCAGTTATGCTTTTATAATATCTACATTTTTTAAATTAATCTAGAGGTGTCATAGTTTTAAAAAAAAGTGAAAAAACCTCTTCTAATTTCACTGCCCACCAAATTCACAGACACCGCCAATGAAACAAGACAACCAAGTGTGACGTGTCATAGCAAGTCGCCTGAGGTGCAATTAATTTGTGCGTCGCGCCACGTTTGTAAATCAAGACCAGCGGTCCCGCCCTGCGCTCACGCACCTAGGAGGCAAAGAGTGTGAATGCAGAGCAACCAGCTAATACGAGTATTTTTACCTAAATTTAAAATGATTTTAGTCGGATAGCAATTATTTTGTGCGTAGCGCCACATATAGAAATCACTGTGTAGGTTTTCGAGATGGCCAGCGCACACGCATCGTGTAGACAAAGAGTGTAAATGTAGAGAACAGGCAAGGGGCTTGGAAGTAGGTTATGTGAAACTCTTTTTAACGACCAGTACTACCCGCTTAGAACTTTGCGATTCTCGAATACTTGATTTTAAAACAGAATTAACTGAAGATCATGGTAGTTTGCTCAGAGCATCTTTCCTTCAGGAAGTCTTGTACCTACTTGAATTCTTGGTTTGATTTAAAAACGGAATTAATTCAGCGTGTCACCTTGCGTAAAGACACCTTCTGAGTTTAGGCACAGATAAAATTAGAACTTCATTTAAAGACCTCTTACTTCTGTCTCAACATAACATAATCTTTGACCTGTCACTGATTTATTTATCCTATTTAGAGCTCGCACGCGCAGGGTACAAATATTTCATCATTTTTTTGATTGTGCCGCGTTTATTCGATAGCTTATTCGCATTTATTACTATTGATGTCTGAAATATTCGATTGTTGACACGGCTTATTGATATTGTTATGGTTTATTTAATATGTTGGCTTATTTTATTGAATTTATTCGATAAGTATTATTTGTGATTTGATATGATAAAGCGTAAGTGATAAATTGGCTTGGAAAAGTGTAAGCACAAAGCTTATGTAAATCATGTTTTATTATCACAAACATTAGAATAATATTTGTTTTGATCAACAATTAGCAATTTAAAAGCAAATATTATTTTTGGAGTTTTACAACAAATGCATAAAAAGCAACTTGTGAGAAGAGCCGGTTGGTGTGTTGCCGGTAGGTAGTGTTGGTGATGGTGGTTGACGCTACCCGGGGTTCGTCCAGGTAGGTGACTCGATCAGGAGGCGTGAAGGTGATGATTGATGAGCTGCTTGGATCTCGCCAGAGGTGAAGATGTCGTCCAGGTAGGTAAGGTCGTCGAAATGAGACAATCGGGATTAGATAATCACCCAAATTATATTCAAAAACGGAGCGTGGATACAATACTTCAACACTAGGTTGTTGTATGCGCACGGGTTGGTTTACAGATATACCAGGCGAGAGGCAGGGGTAGGGACACCACAAAGTCTCAAGAATTGGGAGCTGAGGGCGTACCACTACTTAGCGCTAACGCTGAGTGAGGTCTGGAACCAACTTACAAATTTAATGCCCTACGAGACTATTTGAGGAATCGGGAAAACGCAGGCGTTACCGCAATGTAACTCGGTACAGCGCCATCTAGTGGCGTGATGCGGCAATCGACTCTTAAGATGTTACTATCAACATGGTTATCGTTTTTAGTATGCAATTGAGTGATTGTTCTTGTGCCTTTAGTTTATGATTTATTCGCTATGTGGTGTTACAGTCTCCCCCTTCAGGTTCCGACGTCGCCTCGACGAGGAAGTTGGTTGGTTTAATTCTTCTTTGGCCGACCTCGGCCACGACGTATGGGGTTTGATTCTTTAGTGGGTATAGAGTTTGCCTTTCTGGGCCTTCCCCTTTTTCTTAAAGGCTGGACTGGTGTAGGAAGAGATTCTTGCTCCCCCAAGTAAGGCGTCAACGCGGATGAGTGGTAAACTCCTTGTGGCTCCTTGGTTCTAGGATTGCCTATCATGTAGGAGGCTGGGCCGGACTTTTTCAGAATTGCGTATGGTCCATCTCTTCGAGGTGCCAGCTTCGAGCTGTATCCCTTGGATGCGTTACTAAGTGAGTGTAACGTCACAAGTACGAGATCTCCTATCTGATATTCTGGACTGTGGCGACGACTTTTGTCGACATATACCTTCCTCTTTATCTCTTTTCCTTCTTGTATTTCTTTCGCACGTTTGAACGTCTCAGCTAGCTGTAGTAGCTTGGGTGTAATTTCGGGAATAAAATTTTCTGATATCACGATAGCTCGTAGGTCCTTTTCCGTATCATCGGGAGTCCTAAGCTCTCGTCCAAACGTCAGATACGCTGGAGTGTATTCAGTAGAAGAGCATGTTGCGCTGTTCATTGCAAAACGAATACATGCAAGCTGTTGGGACCACTGTCGATGTTCATGTTCGACCAGTATGGCTAATTGAGTTTTAAGATCCCTGTTTCTACGTTCGACGGGGTTTGCCTCAGGGTGATACACGGGTGTGAACGAATGTTTAATTTGAAGACAAAAGGTTACTTGTTGCATTACAGCACTTACAAACTGTGGTCCATTGTCGCTTGTTAACCTTCTTGGCATACCATATCTTAGGAATATCTCATCGATCAATATCTTGGCACAGTTCTCTGCAGATGCAACATCCAATGCAAACAACTCTATCCAACGAGTTGCTATATCCTCTACAATAAATATCCATGTCTTCCCGTCTATCGACTCGGGTAAAGGACCAAACAAGTCAAATGCAATCACTTCGAATCTTTGGTTCATTGATGAAGTTTGTAGTAGTCCAGCAGGCTTCTTATTAGAGGGTTTGTAGCGTTGGCACGCAAGGCATTGCCGGACATAACTCTCTATATATTTCCGCATACCGATCCAGTAATATCTCTTTGATATCTTTTCGTAGGTTTTGTCTGATCCATAATGACCAGCTAATGGATGGTCATGGTAAACTCGCAATACGTTAGCCCATTCATGATTGGGGACTAATAACTGAGCATGTTCGTCATCTACTCCAGGACCGTAACAGTAAAGAAGGCCATTGTTCATAAAGAATCCTTTTTCGCTCCAGTAGGAAGCGTCTTCAGGACAATCGTTACTTTCAAGGACCTTAATAATCTTGGCAATATTTTCATCTTTCAGCTGTTCCGTTCTTGTTTCTGCTGGGTTACGAGTAGGCATGTCGATGCTGACTTGGCAGACACCACAATTGCTGACAGTCTCATCATTACATGGTGGTCGAGAGAGTGCATCAGCAACAACATTAACTCTTCCAGGTAAGTATTTAATTTTCAGATCAAATGCCTGAAGCTGTAACGCCCAACGTGCTAGTCTACCGCTTGGTGACTTCATGGACAACAACCATCTCAAGGCCTGATGGTCGGTAATAATTTCAGTTGGCAAGCCTTCGATATAACTCCTGAACTTATTAACTGCCCAGACCACAGCTAATGCTTCTCGTTCGGTCGTGGAATAATTCCTCTCTGTGGCAGTCAAAAGACGACTGGCATACTCGACTGGATGTTCATCCTTCCCATCACCCTGAACTAATACGGCGCCAAGTGCGTAGTTGCTTGCATCGGTCTTAATGCGGTATGGCTTAGTACCATCAGCCTGACTTAATACGGGAGAAGACGTGAGACTTTGTTTCAATTTTTGAAATGCGAGATCCTGTTCCTCAGTCCAAACCCACACAGCATTCTTCTTGGTCAGTCTAGTCAATGGTTCTGCGATTTTGGAGAAATTTTCAATAAAGCGCCTATACCAAGAGCATGTTTGGAGAAAAGACATTAAGTGTCGTAAATTTCTTGGAGCGGTTAAATTTGCGATTGCTTCCACTTTCTGAGGGTTTACCTCTAGACCTTTTGGTGTGATAATATGTCCCAAGTATGGTATCGTGGAACGACAGAAACGACATTTCTTAATGTTTACTGTGAGGTTATATTCTTTTAATTTCAGAAAGACTGCCTCAAGATCGGCTAGATGATTCTCAAAAGAGTGAGATGAGAATAAGATCAGGTCATCTAAGTATGCCAAGATTTTTATATGGTTGTTATCAAGGCCCACTCGAAGTTGATCTATAAGTCTTTGAAATGTTGCCGGTGCATTGCGCAATCCAAACGGCATTCTTTTGAAGACATATATTCCAAAAGGGGTTATAAAGCCTGTTTTCTCTTTATCAGATTCTTTCATTTTGATCTGCCAGTACCCAGACTTAAGGTCCAGGGTGGACATATATCGTGTGGGCTTCGCCTCGTGCAAAAGGTCATCTATTCTAGGCATTGGATAGGTATCAGGTATCGTTATTGCATTAAGCTTACGATAGTCTATACAGACTCTGATCTCACCATTGGGTTTTGGTACTAATATTACTGGGGCAGCCCAAGGAGTTACAGCGGGTTGAATTATATCATTGGCTAACATTTTGTCAATTTCTTTACGAAGGATCTCTTTTCGAGGAGGAGAGAGGCGATAAGGCGGGACTGCTATGGGACCATGGTCTATAATGTCGATTCGATGTTCAACATGAGAAGCAGGTTTACCATTGTCAGTGAAAACAGTTTCGTACTTTTGGATCAATTTATTAAGAGAAAGGAGTTGATTCTCAGTCAACTCATTATTTGGTTCACAATCAACTTTGACATCCAGGGAATTTATACTTAAGTCTTTACAAGCATATGGATCGGGGCCAGGGAACAAACTTTTAGAGTGTGGCGACAGTTCTACCTCCGACCTGTGCACGTTGATTTGTGCATCTCTCATCATATAATCGGCGAAAGGTGAATAACCGTCGAATATAGTGCGCCTTCGTTTGCCGACGTCATGGTCAAGGGTGAGCTCTAAAGAAGAGAGCTTATATTTTGCACTCTCCTTAGGTAAGGCTGCTTCTGGGGCTACTGCGGGATCTTCCCATCGCTTTGCGGACTCTATTGGCATTCGTGGGGTAATCGATGCGGCAGGTTCTGCGTCTGTTGTGAAGGTCACAAAGTCCTCATCATAGAGTTCGTAAAGGACCTCTGGACTATCGTTGAAATGCCACGTGAATTGGGGCAGATCCAGTATCATGCCAGCTTTCTCCAAGAAGCCGATACCTAGCAATGTTTTATTATCCGTGGATTTGGGCAGGACGACAAAGTTAGTGAGAAATGTGCGCCCGCATAAGGATACTGGCACCGTAACCATTTGAACCTTCTCGGTTTTAGGAAAGCCATCCGCCAAAGAGATTTGTATGGTTCGTTCGCTAAAGCAGTATCCTAGCTCTTTCAGTCGCTTGTACAGTGAATAGGAAGCGACACTGGCCTTGGCGCAGGTATCTACATATGCGTATCCTTGGAGACCGCTGATGCCAATGGAGATAACTGGTCGTGCTCGGATATCTGAGCCGATGTTCAAAGAACAAAAATCAGCTTGCTCTGCCTTGATCGGTACTTTATTCGAAGAGCAAGTGGGACAGTTCGTTCGTACTACGCCAGGAGCGCCACAGCCGTAGCAGGAGAACTTGGGTTGTGATGGAGAAGGAGCCTGCGTCTGCTGGTTGTTAGGAACGCTCATGGTGGGAATCTGTTTGGTTTCTCCTTTCTTCTTTTTATTACAGGCGTCGATTGTGTGTCCAAAATTACGGCAGTAGGCACATTTGACTCTCGGGCCTCTGCTAATTAGACTCCCCGTCTTGTTCCTTTCATGGATTACCTCTTCGACCTCTCGTGCTGACTTGATCAACTCGTCGTACGTCCTGAAAGACGAGCGTGGTATCCGTTCTCGCAGGTGAATGTCAAAGAGGTAGTACAGCATGTCGAGCTGTGTCGTCTCTGAATGGGCTGCGTCTGTCAGAAGCGAGAAGAGCATCCTCTTTTTAGAGATGAAGGTCTCCATAGGCTCATTGGGGCGTTGTTTCTCGCTCATGAGTTCGTGGTAGATCAGACAGGCGGGTTTCTGCGGGGCAAACGTTTCACGTAGCCGAGTCTGGAAATCTTCCCATTGAGTGACGCTGTGCTTGATCCCTTGCCACCATTTTCCTGCGTCTTGGCGAAGGAGCAACGGTAGTCCAGCGAGGGCTTCACTATCTGTGATCTTCTCAATATTCTTGAAGACGTTGACCGCCGCCAAGAATGATTCCACTGCTTCGGGGTCTTTTTCGCCATTGAATGCGGCTGAGCACGATGCCAAGGTGCTTCGTCGGCTGGAATTGATGGTCTCCAGGAGCTGCTGGAACTGGTCCGTTGAGATGTTTACAGCCATCTTTGGGTCAGTCTTTTTCTTCGATGCCTTGATTGTGGTCTTTCGGCCAGCCCTCGTCACAAGAAATTTGGGTAGTAGGTCACTATCTTTTTTGCCTGGAGTAGCCACTTTGGGTGTGTGGTACTACAATCAAGCAAAGTAGGCCCCACGTTGGGCGCCAGTTGTGAGAAGAGCCGGTTGGTGTGTTGCCGGTAGGTAGTGTTGGTGATGGTGGTTGACGCTACCCGGGGTTCGTCCAGGTAGGTGACTCGATCAGGAGGCGTGAAGGTGATGATTGATGAGCTGCTTGGATCTCGCCAGAGGTGAAGATGTCGTCCAGGTAGGTAAGGTCGTCGAAATGAGACAATCGGGATTAGATAATCACCCAAATTATATTCAAAAACGGAGCGTGGATACAATACTTCAACACTAGGTTGTTGTATGCGCACGGGTTGGTTTACAGATATACCAGGCGAGAGGCAGGGGTAGGGACACCACAAAGTCTCAAGAATTGGGAGCTGAGGGCGTACCACTACTTAGCGCTAACGCTGAGTGAGGTCTGGAACCAACTTACAAATTTAATGCCCTACGAGACTATTTGAGGAATCGGGAAAACGCAGGCGTTACCGCAATGTAACTCGGTACAGCGCCATCTAGTGGCGTGATGCGGCAATCGACTCTTAAGATGTTACTATCAACATGGTTATCGTTTTTAGTATGCAATTGAGTGATTGTTCTTGTGCCTTTAGTTTATGATTTATTCGCTATGTGGTGTTACAAACTAAATTTATGAAAACATTTTTGAATTGAAGTATAAAATTAAATAAAACTAATAACATCATCATTATAATAACCACGTTATGCAATTAATTTATAACATTATTAACGCCGCTCTATTAAAACATTCCCATAACAGCCTGCCACATTCACATTTAAATGTGTACTCTCTAAATAGTCGGATATGTTACAATAACAGTTTGTCTTCCGAACGGGTTGTAATTACAACCGAAAATAACAATAAAATAACCCTTAATTATGGCTTCAGTGTTTCAGAATGTGCGGCCTGGCATCTGTAACATAGCCTAGTAATATTTCAGCGGGATATAGCAGTATGTCAACGGTTGAACCGTAATCCCGTTTATGGGCTCTCCGGATATAATTTTAACCTGCATTATTTTATACGCGATGCCATTATCGCGGCTTAAGCCGAATATCTCAAATTATTTATGTATTTCGTGTGTATTAACGCCCGTGTTGGGTTACCGCCGTTTTGTCTTGCACTGGCCAGGGTGGTTACGTGTCATGCAAGCGATAGCGATTCGATTGCAATAGGTAGGTACCTGTGTGGAAAGGCTGAAGTTTAGTACTAAATACAAAACTCTTTATAATGGGCAACGTCTAGTCAACTGTATGTCGACGGCAACCCTCTTGTTGTCTCAAGTCTGTTTTCTTAGCCTATCGAATATTGTAAACAATCCTGTCATTTTTTGACGTGACAACGTCTTAAATTAGGTTGCGGCTGGGAGTCACTTATGAAAAAGTGTAACGCTCGGTAACGTTACGATGAGTCACCGAACGAGAGAGAGGCCCGCGCGCGCAGCACTGAGAGCGAGTGAGAGGCACGCGTAAGAACGAGAGAGACAGACATAAAAAGACGTTGTCACGTAAAACTTTCGCCCGTATACCGACTTTACAGGCAACCAATTTCTTAACGAAACAATTCATTTTAAAATAAAATAAATACATCACTTTCAACCTTTATAGATAATTCGTCGTTGACACTAAAATCTTTTTAAACCAAATGGTAAATTAATTTTATTTACTGCTTTCAATTTAAAAGTTATGGAAAGATTAGGTAAATGTTTCGACCAGCAAAGAAAAACGAACTATATCTACATCCATCCATGTCGATACATGACGATTAACTACAACGGACAATTTGTCAAGATTTTTCCAGCAAATAATCTGTCAGTGATGTCAAATGCTAGTTTATACTTTGGCTGCGATCCGTATTGCGCTAACAGCGAAAATGACACTGATATCGCGCTTACAAACCGTTCCGATTTGGCGTTAGCGGGTCAACGAAAGCTATAGTCACGTCACGGCTGACGTCACTATCACCGCCTTCTTTTTGCTTCAAAGAACAGCAAATGTAATCTAAAACCGTTCCGAAATGAAATAGCGTCAACAGCGCTGTCAGCACGCTAATCAAAACGGAACGGCTTTTGTCGCTCACAGTGCTAACAGTACTATTGGCACAAAACGGAACGCAGCCTTTGTAACTTTCAAAATACTGTTATGACGTCACTAAAAGGTGTATTGCGATAGCGATTAATTTACATGATTCACCTGCGGGTATTTTTTCGTTTGGGAATTTGTCGCAGTGTTTTTTGGGCTTAGCAATTTGGAAAACGCATTTCGGACGTGTTTCTCTTTTGTTTTGGTCACGTTGTCCCGGCCCAGTGTTTTAAGCTCAATAGCTTTTGTCGCTGAGTGTACCAACCTGTTAGTAGGCAATCCATTGGAAATGGTAAATGCGATGTTTTTTTGTCAATTTTAAAGTTGAATAAGCACTGAAGTAGTAGTAGTGTGTTTTCTGCTAGTGACTGTCTTCCAAGGAGTTATGTTTTAATCCTAGGTAATTACTTAAGATTGATTGAGGTCATTGTTTGACGACCTCCGTGGTGTAGTGGCTAAGCACGCTGGTTTCAACGCGTCGCCGCTCAGAGGTCCCGGGTTCGATTCCCGGTCGAGTCAATATAGAAATCAAAATTTTCTATATTGTCTTGGGTATGGGTGTTCTGGTACCACCGTTGTGTCTGATTTCCATAACACAAGTGCAATTAGCTACTTACTTTAGGATCAGAGCAATGTATGTGATTGGTGTCCAATATTTATTTAATTATCTTCTTATTGTAAAATTTTATGATTATACTGTTATAACGTTAATACCTCCATACTCCAGCTGGAGCAAAATAAATAAACGTTAGTTCAAACTCCAAGCAAGTTGATTAGCACACTTCCAAGCAATACATCAAACTTCTTCTTCGTCCTATCAAAATCTAAAACAAATTGCAGTTTACTTCATGCAATCATCTTTGATTTATGTTGCAAAAACTATAATCCATCGATCGATCAAATAGACATTCTTAAACTCATAAATCACGATACAATATTCATGTGACGGACGCACAATATTTAATTTCATGAAATTTACTCTCACATAATAAAACTAATTACGACCCTGTCACATCTGATCGAGAAAAGGATGGAAATAATTACAGTGGCACAGTTAGGAAATGAGACAGTAGCCTTTGCGTGAAGCAAACCGAAGAAGGATTTTTTCTACAATGAGCAAGAACATAATGACAACTGACTCGGTGGGGCAGCGGTAAGAGGGTCGCCAAAGCGACGGATGCGCCAGAGGTCTCGGGTTCGATCCCCGGGTTGGGCCTAAAATATATACCTGAGTTTTCTGTTCAGCCATTTTTAGGGTAGCCCGGAGTTTGGACGATGGCGGTGTTTTACCCCCGTGCCGTGCCTCGGAAAAGCACGTAAAGCCGTTGGTCCTGCGCATGAACTCTCTCCAGTCGTGTCAGATTGCTGTCCCATCGGGCTATGAGAGTGAAAGGAATAGAGAGTGCACTTGTGTTTGCGCACACACTTGTGCACTATAATATGTCCTGCGCAGTCGGTTAGTCGTTGTGACTGGCCACCGTAGTCTAAATCAGCTAGGGGGACTATTATAATGACATACATGTTATTCATATTCATATTCATATTCATTTATTTGCCAACTAAGTGTTACATACATATAGCAGGTCTTATGCTAGACAATTGCACTTATGACTTAGTAACCCTTTCAGTTTGGGTATTGCAAAATTATTTGAGGGCTATATTAAATTATGTTATAATTATATTATAATAATAATAATAAAACTTAAAACTATTACATTTTGGAATTTGATTTTTTACATTTTGAATTTTATTATTACATGTCGTAGACTCTACACTTGTAAAATATCTAGCTGGCCTAACCCCGTGCGTGACTCTTTAATGTGTTAAATATTTGGGTAAATTAGTCGAACGTAAAATGTTTTTACATGATCAGCAATTTTATTTATTATCTAAATATTTGATGATTTCAAGAAAAAATAGAATACTTTCACTTTCTAAAAAATCTGTCGTGTTTTTTTATTTTTAATGTTTAATAAGTTTTATGAAAATTGTTTCGTAAAAATCATTTAGGATGTATTGAGCTTACTGCCTTTCATTACACTGTGCTGATATAATATTAATAACGGTGAATGAGGAAGGAGTTCTGTCTCCTGCCGAGACAAATGTTGTATTAATGAGTGCGCCGCATTCGGATCTAAATAGGTTATCTACAGAAATAGAGAATCGAATGAATCAAGTGACAAGTCGAATCGCTGCTCGTTTCGTTTTGGAGGAAGAAGCGTTTGGTTTTTGTTTTTATTTAATGTTTAAAGCTACTGGCCTGTTACTACTTAAAGCTGACTTAAAAAATGGAAAAATATTTTGACAAAAATAACAAAACAGATAAAAACCTTACACTGAGTTTTGTACCTCTTAATGTAACACGTACGACTTACTGTCTTAGATCCTGTCTTGAATTGTCTTAATTAAAAACCAAATGTTGTCAACCATTCTGAAAAGGTAATACCTATGGAAGCCAACAGACCATTAAACATGATTTAATTTGCAAAAAGCATTGTCTTGCTGAAGTGCAGTTTGTAAAAAGAATACTTTTTGATAAAAATCTAAAATTCATAATCATAAAGTACGTTATGAATTTCACAAATCAAAATCTGCTGGTTTGAGACACATGGAAGTTTAAGCTTAAACATAAACAAGAATATGCTGGTAGTGTGTCATCAAATATCGTCCGTTAATCTATATTCCGTCACTAACCTGCATGCGTCCAGTAATACAGAGCTGGGACCCTATTTTTGAATCACACGCTTAAATTTGGCATGTTATTTGTGTTCGAAAACAAACATCACAAAAAAATCAGTCCTCTTTATTAATCACTGGTGAGCGTATGAGTTCCGTTTGAAAAAAAAAACTATAAATATCATGCGAAATCTAGACGTTAGTACTTACATAATTCAAGCAACTTTTCTCGTAACTCGCCCGTATGGAATTATAGTAATTTGAAAAAAAAATCGATCATTAATCGATAAATATCACACGTTATCTTGACGCGAGTGATTCAAAAATAGTGGCCCAGTACAGAGCTGGAGTGTGACACTTAATTTTGTTCACAATGATTGATGAAGGCCGTTCATTTTCATACTTTTGTGTTGGTACCCAGTTCACCTCTGCATTGAGCATTGTTGTGAACGGGTGTCGATCGCTCTGAGTGATAGATTCGATGGCATTTACTAGATTTGGGACTTTTATTTGTGTGATTTTAAACGGTTTTAGGAGCTTTGGCTCACTTGAATTAAACATTAAAATCGAATAAATTGCTGCTCCCAAGCCACTTGATAAAATAAACTATTGATACAGCTCTCACCATAAAAAGTCATACGTATTAACATTTGATATGGAAACATGTAACAAGATTTTAAAGACAAATGTCATTCATTGTGAAGTGTGTAAATGATTCGTGGTTCAATTTCGGTTCTACTTATTAAAATGTAAGTTTAAATGTAATGTAAAGTAAAGTTAGCTTGTAACATCCCTGCTGAGCAAAAGCCTTACCTCAAGTATTATGTAGTACAAGCCATACTCCACCACGCGGACTCAGTGCGGATTGGCGGAGGGGTGTTTCCAAGGCAAGTGACGAACCTTTCTGTCAGATGTTATCAAACCGCCCAGGCCTCTAGCTGGGCCTTACGACGAATATAAACCGATATTAGCTACGACCAACTGCTTAACGTTATATACGGAATCGTCAACCATCCAAACGACCGCGCCGTAAAGAGTAGACACGCCTAACTATGAAGTAGGTATGTACTCGCGTTGAAGATGTACAGCATCTATTAGCAGAATGCGCCTGGTATGGGCAAGACAGACAAAATTTTGTGTCCATCAAATTTCATGTCGGCATATTTCAGGAAATCTTATCGGAACCCACATCTCAGCCTGCAGTAGTTCTACTTAATTTTGTTCTTAAGTGTATTATATTGAGATCCACTGGGTAAATTATATAGTTAATATTTAGAAATGTTGTTTATCATCTAAGATTTGTTAATATAGGACTGACATGTACTTATGTATAAAGGTTCTTAATGCTTCAACACCCGAGCGGTTGCAGGCAACCGCATAACAATAGAATTTGCATTGTGTCTCGTTCACATACGCTTGAGGGATTAAAAAACCAGCCAAGTGCGAGTTGGAATCGCGCACTGAGGGTTCCGTGCCAACGTTAACTGAATTAGGGAAACCACTTACCTTACCTTCTTCCACTTAGCTAAAATACCACAATATTTTGTCGACAGCATCCGCGCCGTAAAGCGCTGTCACCACTGCGCTACGAGCAACTCAATCTGCAAAAAATTGTGGTAGCATGAGAAGAGTACGATTGGAATGAAGATTATGAAAATTCTTGTAGTCAGTTTTGAAATCGGATACTTGTATTACGTTAAAGACTTTCACTCTTTTGGTGGACTTCCACTCTATTAGCTCTGTCAAAGCCTGCCTATCATTCGATGTATTATCAATAACAAGTCGATGCGGGCTCGTCAATCATACCTCTAATCAGTGATTGTTGGCAACGCCTAAATGTGTTGCTCAAAATATTGATGTACAAGGAGATACGGGCACAAACAATGTTCTATTGAGTCCTGTCATAACGTCAGTTTTACAATTAATTATAATACTTGTTTTACTTAAATAACCATCTTATACTATATAAGGTCTTTAATAAAATTGCTAGAAATTCCTATAAAGCAGAAACAAATAAACATTAATATTAACATAAATGGAGTATTTTCTTTGTTTGAATGCGCTAATCTCAGGAACTATTGGACCGATTTGAAATAAAAAAAAATGTATTGGATAGATTTTTTATCGAGGAAGGGTTTAGGTTATAATACATCACATTACGAATAAGATCAGAACAACAAGGAAAAAATATTCCTTTTTAGAGCTACCGTTGCGTATGCAGCGTAAACCATTTAAGGTTCATAAAAGTTATGTTTGATGGGATTGTTGCGTTTTCAAAATTTTGCAATAAAGACCGCGATAGCATATTATTATGTTTATATTAAAAAATCAGATGCAATCGATGTACTGCTTTCAAAGGTGTTTCGATGCACACGAGTATCATTTAATTTCAATAAATATCTTGAAACTATGACACATGACTATATATTAAGTACAACATGTGCTTGCGCTAACCGCTAGGGGTTACTGGGCTTTTATTAAGAATGTGAAACGTTAACAATGTGTATTGAAATGTTTAACGGAAAATCCGAAAATTACGCGGGTGACGCGGCGGGGGACCGCTAGTCTAACTATACACTTGTAGTGTAGTAATGCATAGAACTTAGGGATGTAAATTGAAAGAAGCATCATGAGTTTATCGTGATTATCGCTTTCTATAAAGTATTGTAATGTGTGCAAATAATTATTAGCTTGTTCTAGTTTGATTTCAATTTAACTTTCTAATGCAACGCTAACTTAGCTTATTCTTTATCTGGAGGACCTGTTCCACAATGGATGAATAAACACTAAACAATGAATAATTAATATATGGAACGTCATTTCGTTTGTAGTATTTAGCAGATAACGCTTACAGAACTTATTGAGACATTGCAAAACAGCGCGTAAAACTACCTATCCAAAAATATATTTTTACGTTATTTGAAAAATTAGCGACATATTTTTATTACTTGTATGTTGTGTAGGTATATTCTCTTACAACATACAAACACTTTAATATACCGTATATGGCAAAATATGTAATATAACAAAGCTCTCCGTATCGTATGTCGGTGGCTTTAATTGAGCGAGTTCACACTAATGACCAGTTCATTAAAGCTCGGGCTGTGAATTACATGTCAAAATACAACTGTATTAAGCCATCCATCCTGCCTCTCCGTGGGAAAGTAAATGTAAAAAAATGGTAACGAAATTTTGTAACGTTGGATTTTTATGCATAGTACCCAAATGTCCAAAGTATGCTTATGTTAGAATCTAGAAGTAGAAGAAGCAAGCACGAAATTGTGTATATAAAGGTATATGTATGTCTATATATACGAATTAGTCGTGGTATTCAAAGGGGGAACGCTGCCAGTATCTTCAGAACCTCACATAAAGGGACTCTTTTTAATGATATATTTTAGATTTAACTTTATATTTTCCTTTCTTTTTGTTAGTTTTAAAATAAGTTAGTTGTAAGTAATTGTTTGTTGTCTATAATATTTTTTTCTGTAAATAGTAAGACCTAAATATTTACAACGTAAATATTTTGGTACTGTTTTTTCTTTCCTAATTCATCATCTTTGTAAATTTTTAACAACATTACTATCAGTCTGTTTTGAAGTTGAGTGATGCTTGTCAAGTAATTAATTAACCTACGCGTTAAGATATTTGAAGCAACTTTATTTTCACAGATTATCTACCACTGAAAAACAATACACTTACACCAGCTTAGAACCATCGCACGATCGGGTATACGAAGAAGTGATATAAGTTACCAAACTGCATTTTAACCGTTGCCAAGGCATGAAACTATTGAAATTCACGTTACATACTAAATTACTAGCAGCCCAAGTTTCGTGAGCGAAACTTACTGCATCATCTTAAATAACTTGCCTGCCACTTATGCATATCAATTGTAACATTTGCGGATTCATTCCGCAAAGTGCGAGTTACAAACTGTTTGTGAGATGAAGCAATATTGATGGTCTTGTTTTCAATTCATTCTCAGATTTTTGCAGGAACCGTTTATTGTCGCTTTTGTTCTTTTTTCACGGTGTCTCGTGGTTTTGGAGAAGACCTCACTATATTTTGAGGTCTGATTCTTAGCCGGATACATAAAATTATATAAAACCAAAACTAAATAAATATATATTTGACAACATAACATACTTACATTGCTCCGATTCCAAGCTAAGTAGCTAAAGCAATTGTGTTATGGAAAATCGGAAACAACGGTGGCATCATAATACCCAGACCCGATACAATATAGAAGAGATCGTTTTCTACATTGACCCGACCGGGAATCGAACCCGGAACCTCACGAGACAGCGACGCTTGGAACCAGCGTGCTTGCCACTCGGCCACGGAGGTCGTCAAATACGGCCTGATTACTGATTCCTTCATTAAAAAAAATACATCATAAATTGTTCGTCTTATATTGTCTTGGATGAATAAATGAATGTTAAAATATCTAAATCTAAAAATAAAATACACGAATTCGTCACTCACAGCTGAATAAAAAAACGGCTGGCATTGAGAGTATTAAATGAAAATCTGTAGCAGTAAATTTGTCGTCGTTGGTGGAGATTAAAGAGAATGTACCGTGAGATTGAATGGCTAATTCATTTGAACCTACCCTCCTTTCTCGGAATTCGGCCGAGTTTGACTTTGGTTTGAGGATTTTTTGTTATAAAATGAACAGAATGGGTTGATACTAAAATATCATAGACTATAATTTTGAGTTTTTGAGCTACGTTTTGTATTTATTTAAGAAATAATATGTTATTTGACTAAAGTGCCGCTGTAAGTTATTCTTCTTATTTAATGTTAATGTAATGTAATGCAATGTAACGT
Organism: Pyrausta purpuralis; assembly: GCA_963924145.1. NCBI lineage: Eukaryota > Metazoa > Arthropoda > Insecta > Lepidoptera > Crambidae > Pyrausta > Pyrausta purpuralis. Next base: position 8,050,611 of record OZ001655.1, read on the forward strand.
TTAATGTTTGTATGATGTTACTTTTATTGAAGTAATTATTTGGTACGTTCTGTAATTTTACCAAGCCTTAGAGTTTTCTTCTTACGCATTTTACGACCTCCCAGATGTACAGTTGGAACCTACAAATCCTGTTTAATATGCACTAATCTTTTTATACGAGCGACGCAGCGCGGCTCCCACAATAACTGAAACTTTGTCTCAGTCCGTAAATGCTACTTTTGCAATGGTAAGGCAATGATGGTAAGTTATAGTCACGGATGTTAAGTTTTAGTAGGTAATTTTAAAATAAAATGTGATTATCTTCTGCACTGCTTTTTATGATCGAAACGCATGACCTATTCAAAAAATGTAGCTATTAAGATGGGGACTTGTACAAGATTTATTAGACCAAAATTTTTTCACTACGACCTCAAAATTTTCTTCTTCTTAAACTTAAGATCTACGCTCTTGTTGGTAGAGTATTTGCCATTATTTTCTTTTGTATGAATTTTTCTTGACCTCCTGGTATGACATGACATTTACTTTTTCCTCCATTTGATCGAAATAACTTCAGCTAGGCCTTCTCCTCCTTTCTTTTACTTTCCCTTCCATTTTCTCTAAGAACCTGTCATGTCGCATCTGATGTCCTATCATGTTGCCTCATGTATTTTATATTATTTTGAAGATATTCCTTTCCACATACAATCTTCAACACTCTTTATCAGATTTTTTCTTTGTCCAACTATTTTTTTTAATTCTCCTTCAACATCACATCTCAAATGCTTCCAACCTCTCTCGGTCTCTTTGGGTCAGTGTTCACGTATTGCTTTCGCAAAACTCCAGAAGTAAGTTCTAATAAGGTATTTCCTGTTTTATTTGGAGATGTGAGCTCTAGTAAATGATTTATGATATTAAAAGTTTTCTTAACTATAGGTTCTAGAAACTACTAGGTATCTGGAGTTCTGTGTTATTAAACTGCCAAGGTATTTATTAAAAGTTTGTACTTTTTCGAGATGTTTTTTTTTTATATTAATGCACGATGGGTTGGTTTTTGATATACACATACTTACGTATTTAAAAACATAACAGTTTCCCTGAGGCAAGGAGGCGAGGATAATGGCTGCGTTGCCGATGAGACTCCATATACAAGAAAATAATATGATGCAGTACACGTAAGATTAGTAAGCTCAATTGGCAGTGGGCAGGGCACATAGCGCGAAGAACTGACGGCCGATAGGGCAGAAAAGTTATAGTTTGGAGACCGTTTGACCAAAAGCACAGTGTAGGATATCCACCGACAAGATGGAAAGGCGACCTTGTTAATATCGCAGGATCACATTGGATGCAGACTGCTCACAATCGGTCGCTACAAATACAAAACCGTGGGGGAGGTATGTTCAGCAGTGGACGTCCTTAGGTTGATAATGATGATGATGATGAGACGTAAGATAAATTGCTCTACGTTAATTACAAGGCATACACGCTAAGTTTATATTTATGTTAGTACATAACTTTTAGCAGATGTCCTTCTGATCTTTTATAACAATGCCAGATGCATCACTGCCACAAACACCAGAACCATGGCACGTGACATCAACAATAGTATTGTATAAGGATTTGCAGTGCAGTAATAAGCTTAGTACCTTAAAGCCGTCGACGGGAACGGAGTCACGTAGTGCAAACGTATTTAGTTATAGATGTCTCATGTCTAGGATGAGGGATAATGATATTATCTGAATTATTTTTTGAGCAATTTAATGGATTAGACAGATTATTTAAAGCTCTCTAAACAGTTCAAGCAGTGCAAATAGCACATAAAATAGGAACTAATTATAAGCAAGGCGAAATAACTACTAACTTGATAAATTATAAATAGGAATCAACAGTTGAAAGAGACTGGGGGCTGAAGTTCAGTATGAAAAAATCTAATGTGAGCACATCAGCACAGCACGTCGATACATACGAAACAAATATCGAAACTTTTAAAATGTATATATGTATCATAACTTTTATACGTACTGTAAGGTTGTTAATCATTCAAGATAAGGAAATAAGTAATATTTTTTGTGTTCTTTGAGAAAAATGCTTACAGTAATTCATTCGTATGATTCATGACTGGTTAATCTATACATTTTTAAACAAAAGACATTATTTGTATTTTCTGGCGCACTGAATAAATCAGGTATGCTATATATTCATTAACTAAACTAACATGATCAGTAATATTAGAATAGATTTTAACGGGATTGCTACGGGATTAAACTCGAAAATAATAAGGTACATGGTAGCAATCCCGTTACAACCTATTCAGATATGCTAAATCAAGTTTCAGTGTTGCTTAATGGTAACTAATGAAATTCACGATTTTTGGTGGCTCTGCGGCTGTTATATTTTTGGATTTTATATTCGGATTATGCATTGTCGTAAAACGTTTTATGTTACTGATTACAGTACGCATTACGCATTAGCGTAGTCAAGTATCAAATCCTTGTTACTCAGAGCTCTTGACATCAATCGAGGACTAGTTTCATGTGGTGAGGTAGAAAATTGCTTGATTGACCAATAATCAAATCAGGATCACAACTTACTCGTAGTTCCTAATAAGAGATTTCTATTTAGTCTTGTAGATTGAATTTTTGATGCTTATATGCTTATAAGACAAACGTACCTATTACTATGATATCGAGCCCATCAGGTAATATAAATTCATCGGATTTGTTATGTGTATATTTGATTTGCCGGCGACTGTGTATAATCATTCATTTAAAACATGCAATAATAACCCATAATAGTATGACAATTACAGTTCTGGACCGGACGATTGTAGCACCATTTAATTGATGAAAATATCCAATCTTCTGTTTGATAGTAGACCAAGATTTAAACTTATCACTTCCTTTTAAATAATGGATCAATTATCGCTCTGAGCCTATCAGACTGAATTTATCAAATACTCCGGATTGCTGAAGAAACTCGGTCAGATCGAAATTGTCCCTATTGCTATGAATGTTGAGCTTAATTTGGTTTGTAGATTAAGTCCTTGCTTAAAGAATGGCCTGACCGGAGAACATTATCTCCTTAGTTTAGTCTCGTTCAGCGTAACCATATCCAAGCTAGTAAGGCCAGTGTTGATCACGCAAATAACTACAAAGAGATGAACTAAGATAATTTATCAAATATTGTTAATATTGGCACTAGTTTTGAGTGGGTGAAAAAATATATAAAATATTATTATGTTTACAATGTTTGTAGTGATCATGCAAGTCCATACATTACTATCTTTTAAATAATCATCTACTTTATAATACCCTTTCGTCATAAAGGTTTCTTTAATAACAGTTTTAAATTTATCAAGCGGTAAGTTTACAATGTGTTCTGGTAGTTTATAGAAAAAAAATATACCTTTCCCCATGAAAGAATTACCAACCTTTCAAAGCCTAAATTGTGGAATAGCAAGCTTATCCTTATTCCTAGTATTGTATTTGTGTATGTCACTCTTTTTCGTGAATAAATGTATTTTTTTCCGTACATACATGAAATTTTGACTGAGAGGCTAGAGTTAATATTCTAATTTCTTTAAGCACCTCTCGCAAGGAATCATCGCCGCCTACCCACCTTAAAAACTAAAATTGTTTGCAACTTGTATTATTTTTTGTTTGAAGTGAAGCCAGTGGTCAGGTGCCAAAAACCTTGACCGTTGTCATTTTAATTTCAAGCGTAAATATAAAATGTAACTACGCAATAAATTAAAGTTCACCAAACCTAGAACATACATTGTTGAAGCGTTTACATAAAAGGTGCCTGCGGAATAAACTGTGAGTTTACCAAAGCAAAAGAAGCTTAACAGTACTTTAAGTAAGATAAGCTTACATTATTTTCTGCTACACACACTCAAGTACCTGTTTAAACATGCCAGAAACATGTTTTGTACTGGCTGTTCTCTCGTGCTCTAAGGTTGAAAGCAGAACTTTATAACTCAGTCCGAGATTTATTGTAATGAAATCGTAAGGATAGCATTTTCCTGTGCGAGAGTAATAGTTGACGATTGGAATCGTAAATAGATCGGTTGGCTTTCATAAATATCGCTCGAACGTAAAACAAGTACTAATAAGATTGGTAGATTCGGGTTTATTACAGCAAGAATTTTGATAGGGATTTCGTTTCAATTCCACTGCCGAAAACTCAGACAACGCTTAGTCAGTAAAGATTTAAAGCTGGAAATTAAATTTTGCTGAAGACTCAAATTACATAGTTAGCAATATTTAATTTAAAAGTTTTAATGTCAAGATGGGCGCAGTAGCAAAAATTACTTAGGTAAACTACATTTTCTTCAATTCTGACGATAGTCACTGCTTGACACAATTGTGATTTATATTATGTCCAACTTTAAAAAAAAAATTGAACCTTTTTAATCTTTCAGTCATTGAAATACGTTAGACCTAGAACAAAAGACACTTTTGAAAATAAGCCTAGTAGCTCTATACCTACGAAAATTTTATTAAATCGTCATTTATTAAAAAGTGGAAATACATGTGACCTTTTTTTGGCACAGTAGGATTAAAATGATTCAATATTTATGAAAAAGATCGACAAAAAAAAATGGCATCTTTGCGTAAATACCTCGCTTATTCCGTGTCAAGCGAGTAAGAGCGCTTTCACATTTAGGCGACTTTAGCAGCGACGACGGTCGGCAAGTACGGGTGCTGATAATCTAATATTGTAAGGTGAATAGATTGTTTGTTAAAACGCGCTAATCTCAGGAACTACTGGACCGATTTGACTCTTTTTGGGTTGGTTAGCTTCTTTATCGAGAAAGGTTTTAGGCTATAAAACAACACGCTGCGGCGGAGGGAGGAAGCAAACTCAAAACGCGCAGGTGAAGTCGCGGGGGACCGCTAATCTATATATATAAAAATGAATAGCTGTTCGTTAGTCTCACTAAAACTCGAGAACGGCTGAATGGATTTATCTTATCTTAGTCTTGAAATGTTCGTGGAGGTCTAGGGAAGGTTTAAAAGTAAAGAAAAAAAATAGATAAACGCGCGGACGAAGACGCGGGGGACCACTAGTTTCATACATAAATGGCAGTAGCGGCGCCGCGGCGGACAGCAGTCGCGCGGCAGCAGAGTCGCAGTTTTTTAAAGCACCCGCTGCTGTTGCTCTAATGTGAAGGCGCACTTAAGATACCAATTTGTGTATCGATTTTCGTACCTAATCATTGGGATAATTTTCTGAATATCCTTCTCTATTTGTCTAACAAAACTAATTAATTTTATAAAAATCAGTTCAGCTGCGGCCGTGAAAATTTACATTAACAACCATTTTCATGTAGTAAGAAACACATCCTAGCAAAAGAAAGAAGACCTCTCTATCTAATATTATGAAGCTAAAGAGTTTGCTTGACGCGCTAATCTCAGGAACTAGCAAACCGATTTTAAAATTATTTTTGTGTTGGATAGCTTATTTATCGAGGAAGGCTTATGGCTATAAAACATTACACTCCGAGATGGGAGGGGAGGGAGCAAACTCAAAATCACGCAACACTCAAAAAACGCAGTCCAGGGGACCGCTAGTTGAAATAATATAAATGCAATGCAAGAGTTACATAACGTCTTACTTGGTGTACAAATCTCCCAGCGTATTAGATTTGATTGAATTTGCCACATCATCGTCGCATTTGAAAGGATGTGTGCTGTGACAGCACCGAGCTGTGTGTTTCTGAGGGGACTTGTTGTTGTTCTCTTCAGGTAAATATTAAAAGGTCACATGTTCAAAAAAATGGAGGGACTGACGCAATTTTGGCACATATTTTTTTAAATCCAAACTCTATAACTGTTTTACGTTGTGAAAAGAAATACCAACTCATTTCTTATTTTTGACGCCGTTTTAACATATTTTGATTTGTTAACCAAATTAATTAGTCCTAGTACTTGTAACAAGACCTATAGCCCAAATACGTTGGGAGAGATATAAGTTGGGAGTTTCTAAACTATCAATATTGATAGTATCTCAAACTGGCACGTTTGTTTGTTGAACCCCACGGCTGCAATAAACATTTTTACGATCAGGCCGATCGACCTAGCGAATCGATGCTTTAAATTTATCGTCAGCGCAATTGAATTTATAGCCAAAACTAAAAGTTTTACGGTCCAAATTTACATGACGTCGATTCTGTTTTCAGTTTAAACTGTAACAATAAAGATCGGGTTTTGGATTATACAGACAATATTTTTTTTAAAAGCTGATCTTATTTTTCTTAGGGGCACGAAAATTGTCTAAACCCAATTAGGTCTAGGCTAGAGTCAAGAGAAAACTCATTTCGAATAAAAAAATGACAGGATTTGTGAAATTAATCCAAAAGGTCACATTATATAGTTTAACCCCTATATGCTTCTAACGTATTGATATAGTATTTGTCATTAAGTTATTACCGAAAAAATAATTAATACCAACATAATTTTACTTCACAAACATAACTCAAACATTCACGTGGATACGTGTCATTATAACCACAGGCAAAGATCCAACCTCGCCGGTAGAAGGTTACAGTATGATAGAGCTTAGCATTCAGGTCATACATCCTAACTTACAGAGCACACTGTGACAAATCACATTTACAGGTAGCTCCGACCCAGTTTACTTGTACAGTGCCCAATCAGCAACACAATCTTGTAAACATGGGGGGTGTCCAAAATAGAATCAAGTTCAAGTCAGAACGTAAGGATGTTTTTACGGTAAGAAATGGAATGTTGTATCTGGGTATAAGCGCTATATCCAAAGCAATCTGAAACTCCGTATAGGACGTGTGAATAATGTTTTGAAGTTGTGTCTAATGTTATCTCAGTTTCATTTAATTTCATGAAACATATTCCGCTCTGCCTTATCTGTGCTATTCTGTTAGCATTTGGTAAAGAATACATTTTTTCAAACCCTTTAAGCAAAATAATACAATTGATTTCTAGGTAACTCAACCTTATTGACAGGCAATTAAAAGCACGAGCTTTGACACACGAGTAGCATCTAAAGTCTGTGGCCAACACAATTTTGTGCGTGTTGGCCCTTGGGCCCTTGTGCCTTGGGCCCCCATTGACGGCATGTAGCCGGCATGATGACGTCAGGCAACGGCTTTTGTCAGCGGCTACTGTTACTTATGTCGTTAACAGCCTATCGTCCGTTTGTATAATTACTAAGTTTGTAACAATTGCAAAGCTTGCACCAAAAAATATTTAATTTACAAGCTGTCTGTACTGCTTTGACCTAATTTCGACTCGGACACATGAACCGTGCGACAGCCCTATCCGGTAATCAATCAAGGGCTGTCAAAAATAGCACATTTTAAACAAAAAATCGTTTTGACGCTATTTTGTTCATTCAAATTTATAGGGTACATTTTCGTGTCGACGATGCTTTATTGACACTTTTTTTTCGTATTTTATTGCAAATGCTTTAAGCGCTTATATGTTTAAGACTGGCCGTGTAACATTTATGTGTTTGATATTTATTTTTCAAAATTGGCAATAGCAGATTGTTATACAAGGGGAGAAAGTGACCCATTCCACTCGAGAAGTTCTTGGCGCTCGAACGGAGTGAGAGCGCTAATAATTCGAGAGTGAAATGGGTGCTTTCACCCGAGTTATAGATACTATTTTTCATTTCGACTGTGAGGAAAAATAAATAAATTTATTTAGACATTATTTTGTTCCGCGAAAGATGAAACCTCAAGATTTTACATCACAATTAGTTTGTTTACTGTCGTTATACATAAAACACACAATTAGAAGGACAGTAACGGCACAGAAGACAACCGAGTAGGTACATAAAACGTGGACGATATCAAATATTTCAAATCATTGTTAAAAATATCGATCGATTTTTTCTTACAGACAATGATAATAGTAGGTAACAGAACGCAACCTTAACCTTGTCACCAAAATTACCACAGGTTATGTCAAATTCTAGATTCAATTTTGCCTCATGAGATAGCGCTATGGGTGACAGCTAAAGGTTGGAGTGAGTAAGAAGATTAATGAACAACAAAATCGCGCCAAGTCGCCTCCGCCTGCTGAATAATCTATGCAATAATCGACCAAACTAAAAAATACACTGTCACAGACAAAAAAATGTAAAAATTTAAAAGGAAAAAAAGTGTCACTATGTATAGCAGGCAACAAAATATTTTATTTATAGATTTTAAATTGATAAAAATTAGACCAATTGCAAATTTTTAAAATCACTTTTAATGTTAAGCTTATCTTTAAATATATGGAAAGCTTGTTTATTTTAAGAATATGATGTGAATCAATTATCTTTAACTCCATGTCTGATCGTAGCAATTAAAACTGAATTACTTTCCACCCTAGGGATGGAAAAGCTATTTTCCACCCGTCTATCACATGAAAGTTCAATTTTCCGAACAGGGAAATGAAAAAGTGTTTTATTATAATAAGTTTGATTATCTTTTTTTTTGACCAATTTCTATTTAGGCTGATTTCGTCTGGATGACTTTTCTCATGATTGTTATGAAAGTTCATAAAAATAAGCCATAGTAGAAGTTTATTTGTACTCAGTAAAGTTTGAAAATGTCATATTCTGAAAATGGCATCATGAAAGCTTTTTATGGGATGTTAGAAAACCTAAACATTATTAAAGATAAGATTTGCGTAAATGAATTTAAAATTATAACATTATCCAGCACAAAAAAATATGTCGCTAACTAAGCTCGGAACAAATAGCCCAATGTTCAAATTGAAACTAACAAAGGAACTAGTTGGCGACAACCCTGACCGGTAATCAATCAAGGGTTGTCCAAACTCGGAATACAATTATGAACTTAGCCCGTGTCACAGGTTCACCCGAGTTCTGTTCACTGTGATTAATTAGTGGTTCCGTATCAAATTGGATGTTGTTAGTTAATTTATTTTAAAATTACGCAATTTTGTGGCCGTGTGTCAAAAAAACATCCTATAGCTTTCTATAGATTCACAGCTCCTTAAACCAATCTCTTTAGATTGGTTTAAGGAGCTGTGGAATGAATACTTTATGAATTAAAAAGTGTCCCCTAAAGGGCAAAGGTAGGGTTTGCCCTTTCCTTTCCCTTTAGGCCCTATTATCTTGATAATATCGCGGGAAAATATAATTGTTTTAACTCAATTCACTTAGTTTTATATTAGAACTAGAATATTTTGGCTATCTGGACAAATACTTGTATTCTTGCAGACAAGATAACCCTTACATTCCGTATTTATAGCGGTTATGTAAAGCTTCTTCCTACAAAATATGTTTTCTGTTGAACATAAATCAGGTGTGTTGAAAACTTTAAATCTCTCGGAAAACTGCGACGCTTCTGCCAAGTAGGGGTGCTACCGTCTTGTAACAGTTTTTGAATATTTAGCCATTATTTTTCTTTTACAGATTGAAAATTAATTTCCAGATACACAGAAAAATAAATGGATATCATCTTGACAATAACTACTATAATAACGTGACATTAAAATTATAGTTATACTGATTCTTGTAGCCAAAGTAATGGTGCAACGAAGCTGTATATAAAAACAGTAGAACCAAAATAATCTTATTTTTTTACTTATCACAATAAGGATTTAGGTATTGCTACATAATTTTCCTAGCAAATCCCTGAAACCTCATTATGGTTTTTTGTTTCAACTATTTCTGTATTCGGCTCCGTATCGCTTCGCTTAGTAAAAAAAAAAACGTTTTTTTTTAACTCAAACTTGGTATGGTATTTCCAAAGCTATGGTATAATTTACACTGTGTCAGCTACCAAAACGTAGAAATATGACGGTTTCCAACATCGGAGTGTCCAGTCAGCATTTTCAATTTTACAGACAGCAAACTCAACACTGTTTCAATATAAGAACCAATTTGAAGAATGTCGCGTTTCCGAACTGGCATCACGCCAGCGTACTTCTAAATAACACAAAAACTTATGATATTCGTATGTTTTTATTAGACTCCTTATTGGCCTTCAAACCCTTTAATTAAAATAACTACCTCAGAAATATTTTCAGATAAGAAATATTTGTCGAGCAAAATACAATATGGCTAATTTAAAAACGTCATCTAATTGTCACCAATCTTTTGTTACTGACATTTTTATAATTCTATCGCTTTATAATTTATCAGTCTGATAAGTTTTATCGTACTATTGAAAAATTAGCCCTAAGCCGAATTAATATTGATAGTTACAGTAAAAAAATAACATCCCTGTACTGTACTAATGCTCAGTTGATGCTTATATTTTCGATTGCGAAATCACTACTACACTAGTATTTTATTTTTTCAATCTTTATTATCCTTCTGCTAGGCAAAGGAAGCTAGTACTTTTTTCTAAACCAAAACTGTTGATTAAAATGCTGACCTCAAACATAATAGGTCGACCCCACGAATGTATTAAGACTTTTTTTAACATGTCTAGGAAAGCAGTTCAGGTTTCGTCTGTAAATAATCAAGTAATAATGATAAAAAAGTTTTAGAACTTTTGCAACACGTTGACTAGTAATACAACGTGTTCCCACTAGGTTTACATGTGTAAGCCTTATAACACGTGCCATTTTCTTATTTAATACATATCCATTGCCTCAAGGGCCCCATAAATACGATTCGAGCGTTTACCCGAACACAATATTTTCGAGACTATCTTATAAGAAAAGGTATTCACATTTTGTGTCGATGGTCTGATCAAATAACTGGCCAAGTGCGAGTCGGATTCGCGCACCGAGGGATCCGTGGTGAAAACTTTATTAGTCATTTATTTCTTACTTAGCGTATTGCCTTTCATGAATCTATCTTAAAAAAGTTTAGTCTAGTAGGTCTTGATTTCTTTGTAAATCGAAAAATATGAGACATTAAAAATAAACTTTAAAAAAGTAAAAACCGACTTCAAAACCAAAATGCACTAAAAAGTCTAAAACAAACTCTCCACCATTGAAAGGAAAGGAATCCGTTTTAGGCAAACAATTTGTTTTTGGAGTCGGTGCTGTGATAGTTGATGCTTGATGGTGAAAGTGATGGCACCGACTCCAAAAAGAAATTGTTTGCCTAAAACGGATTCCTTTCCTTTCAATGGTGAAGAGTTTATGACTTTTTAGTGAATTTTGGTTTTGAAGTCGGTTTTTACTTTTTTTAAAGTTTATTTTATTTCTTCATTTTTAGTGATTATATTAGAGGCGGGAGAGGGTGCACCTTATGATTCTATTTTTTAAGAAGCTACAAATTACCTATCATAGGTTCCGTCATTATAATTACTGAACTCCTAAGCGTTAAGGAGTTCCATCATCAGCTCAGCCCCACAAGATGTTGACTATCAGACGTAACAACACGTCAACATTAAGATTCTAGTAAAGAAACACTATACGTGCCTTTGAAATTTGAGGGTTTCCCTCGATTACACCAAGATCTCATCATCGGATCCCAAAATGGGAAAAATAGGACCAACTAGAAGGTACACCCTCTAAGTAAACGAAAAAAAATTTCGATTTGGTCGACAAACGACTGAGATATGAGGTAACAAACATACAAAAAAAAACATACAGTCGAATTGATAACCTCCTCCTTTTTTGAAGTCGGTTAAAAATGGAAATATTTAGCGCGACATTAAGACTACTTAAACGGAAGTCTCAGCAATTTGTTTGTAACTTAATTGGAAAAGACCTTTTTTTTTGAAATATTTACTCCTTTTCTCTTGATTACATCCTACTAATATTATAAACGCGAAAGTTTATTCGAATGGATGTATGTTTGTTAATTCTTCATGCAAAAACTTTTAGATGGATTTTGATGAAACTTTACAATGATATAGCTCATAATACATCAGAATAAAACTTAGGCCATAATTTATAGTGTAATTTTTTGAGATCCTACATTATGCGGGTGAAGCCGCTGGGACCCGCTAGTTGATTCATATTTATCAAATACCGCACCTAAAAGATACCTATAGGAGATTGCGTTCCTGCAAAGATGGAACTTCACAGACGAACTGGAGTGTTCTCATAAAGGTTTCGCTTTCCTTTCGAGTTATGGATCCCTGAAAATCGAAGAGGCAATATCAGGATTGCGGCCGACGCTTTAGCAACACTAACTAGATATTGGCTAGTCCAATACACAGGGCGTCGGATTATATGCCGCGTGGGAAAATATGGGATGCATCACGTGAGTGTAGGAGGCTGAGGCTGGATGTGATAACAACCGAAATAAATGGATATCATCTTGTTAATGACTACTATAATTATATGACATTAAAATAGAGGCTTGACTGATTCTTGTAGCCAAAGTAATAGTGCAAAGAAGCTGAATACAAAAACAGTTGAACCAAAATATCGAAAATATAATATAAAATTAGTTAGTAGGTTATTTGTTATGACTTAGTAGAAATTAGATTTATAAAATTAAATATGGAATTCCTTTTACAGAGTTTGTAGTTTTGAAGAAATATTTTACCATCTATGTACACAAAGTGATAATCTTCAAACGATCTGTGTGTTGTTGCCAAACGTTACGCTGTTTTTTCAGTGAAAGTTGCTTCAATTTAAATAATTTGTGAACTGAAATAATGATTTACTGTGCTTCTTTTAAGTTTTGTGTCAATACAATATTACGTGCCATTTCTAGTTTACAACTTTGTATCTTCGAAGTAATGCCCGCTGAGTCAGCGGTATCGCGTACACCAGAAACAATATTTTAGCTGTTTAAAAGTATAAAACGGACGGTAGCCTGTGTGCTGCACAGAATGCTTACCCAACCGGGCTTTTGGGCTGTGTGACAATAATGTTTTAGTTTTAAGGTTTTTATCTACTTCACCGTAGCGTACCATGACCGTGCTGTCAATGTTAATGGATAGATTTTGTCGCTAGTATGAGGAATTTGCTCAACAGTGCAGTGATCTGGATATTTTGAACTCTAACTTGGTTAAGTTCCGGACACTCGTCAAGAATATTATTAAGGGTATCCCCCTTGAAAAAGAAATGTTTTGTGTGTGTTACTTCTGGTCATCTTTATCTTTATTTTGCTTACCTTCTTATAGTATAATTGGTTTAATTGTTATGTTTAAATTGTATTGTTTAATTTAGGAGACACCACTATGTAACTGCCGTGGAAACATGTTTGGGATTGCTATCTCGTACAATAGCATTATATAAGTCTCTTAATGTAATGAAATTTATTATAATCTGTTATGTTTTCCTGAAATACATAATAAATGGGTTAGGAAAAGTTTTTTTTTTGGAGAAAATACCGTATTTTTCTAATGTACCATATCATACGATGACCATGCAAGGAACGTGTCATGCACGAAAAGCAACACAATTGCTCTAACTTGCTCACTGAACGAGTTGACAGCGTGTTGTCTCACCGTTATATACAGGGTAAAATTTTAATCAGTGACCAAATTTTGTGTGAAGACTCCACTGATGAATATAAACAACTTTTACTATGGGGCCAATAGTGAAATCGAGAAAAAAAAAATCAGCTGTTCCATACAAAAGCTCAATTGGCGCGCGGTCAAAATGTATGGAACAGCTGATTTTTTTTTCTCGATTTCACTATTGCTCCCATAGTAAAAGTTGTTCATATTCATTAGTGGAGTCCTCACTTAAAAATTTGGTTACTGATTAAAATTTCACCCTGTAGAGCGAGAGTGTGAGAAAGCGAGAAGTATTTTGCCAGTGCTGACTCGCTCCGTTTAAGACACGCGAGGTTTTCGAGAAGGATATGTGGCAAACGATCACTTGATATCCGGATTCAAGACAAAGTCAAAGTCAAAATTTATTCAATTGAGGACACAAAATGCTAATTATGAACGTCAATAATTAGTGTGATACCAATCAATTATGGCCCAGATAGGGCTAGAACATGTCTCATTATTTTTTTGGCCCTACTAGTATTCAATGACCAGAATCATATAGGAAACTCAATAGAATAATACTTTTTCCTTTTACTGGTTTAGGTTAAGAGCAACCGTTGTTTTTTTTTCTGATTTTGATAATTATTTTAGCAAGATGGGTATCCTACCTTTTTATTCACATTTTGTTGAATTCTAATTTCCGTTAATATTTACACCAAATTGGTTTAATTACCAAAATGGTTAAAATAATTCTTAGTATATAGTATAGTTTACCTTGAAACATAATTGAAACTAAGTGCATTTCATATCTCTCGCTTTCCTTGGCTCACTTTAAGTACCCTCAGTACGTACAATGTCAGCGAAAAGTTTCAAGAGAGTTCTCATTCCGAGATCCTGCAGAGCTGAACAATTTCACTCGAATCGCTATTCCAGCCACAATGACCGTATCGTAGCTTTGTTGCAAAATGCTATAAGTAGGATTTAAATTAATTGAATAAACTCCTAGGTATAGAGAAATACATAGACGAACAGATTGAGCACTTCAAAAAGTTCAAACATTTGTTTTGTTGTATTTCTTTTCTGTAGTAATTTGTTAACAGTTTCAATTAAAGCTTTGATCGACTATTTTGGGTGAAATTAAAACTTAGTTTAATAAGATAAGGCAGTACTAAGTAACCTAAGCAGAAGCAGATGTTATGGATGGAGCAGAATTTTGAGTAAAAATATGCAAAAACAACGCGTTTTACTTGTTCATAAACAATAACAATAAAAAACAATAAAATTATTTTTATTGGGACCGTACACGTATATTCTTCAAGTATAAGGAATTTCAAAGGCAAGAAACTAGTTCAGCTATTTTTCATTGAGTACCTTTCAACTGGTCTACTCTCATCGTATTGTCAACGCAGCGATTAATATTTCTATTTCTTGGTCGGTAATTTAGTTATCGTCACCTCATTCAATCCTTTTTGAAAGTTTCACCTAAAACTATGTTTTTGTTGAAAAATCTTGATGACTGGCAAAATTTGACGAACTTCCTTCTGAAATTAGTACCAAGAAAGATTAAGAGATTTCATTAATATTTATCTGTCAAAAAGCTCTTTCTTATATTTTACAAACTTGAAATATAAGTGTAGATGTCCGATAAGAATTGGTTCTCATATGTGTGCTAGTGTAATTGATAGACCATGCCATTATACGTACTCTTAATCATGAATTTAACCGAAAACATGTGAATATTGACAAACTATGTAAAGCAAACAACAGATCCGAAGATAAAATCCATATTTTTAAACGCGATATAACATTAATGATTACTTTTAAAGAGCTCGAAGCGATCTCTAATGAAGCGGCACGGAGTATTGTTAACAACGCTACTAATGTTCCGGATGACCAGGAATAATAGACCTTCGAGTCTTCCTTAACTGCTTAGAGATTAAGACAAAGACAAACAATGAATGGAGTAATCACGGGTCTGATTAAGCTGGTGATTTATGAATGGGATAGCAATATTTCACTGGAGTTGAAAACAATCGGTAAATATTAAAGAGCAAACTGATTTCTTTACGCCTGGAGTGCAATAATTCAGGCGCGCCCTCAGTCGATACAATATTGTCTTTCTTTAATTATGAGTTGGGTTATTGAACTGAGGTTGGCTTTACAATATATCTTGTATAGGGCGAAAGTTAGTATTGAAAATAAACGTCGTAAACTTCTTCTTACTTAATGAACTTGGACAAAAATTAAGAATATAAAAATTTTTGGTGTTTGCATACTTTTAGATCTAAAATACCTTCTTGTATTTAATAAGCTTGAGTGCGTCAATACGTGATGTGATACTATTGGTTTCTCAAATTATACACATAGTCTAGTCATATTGAACAAAAAATATATGGACTACTTCTCCGTAATCTGATTACTTGAAAAATATTTTACCACTTTGTCGGGGAGATTAGAATACATACCTATGCCAAATTACAGTTTTCTGGCACCTCAGGTCTTTGCTCTGAACTACGGACAGAAGGAAGGACGGACATGCTGAAAATTGAAGGATTCCATGTTGAAATACGGAACCTTTCAAAAATCCTTTTTTGAAATCTCTGTTCTCTAAGAAAAAATCTCAGAAGTACTTTCATGCCTTGGCAACATTCAGTTTAAGCCTGGGCCTCTATTTTTGAAGCACTCACTTGGATATGGCGTGTGATTTGCGTTCGAAAACGAACAATCCATGTACGAAAATACCGTGAATAAAGACGTGAGTACTCACAAAATTGAGATATATTTTTTCAAATCCCTTCTGAATGGATTTCAACTGGTTTTCATTCCAAAATTGGAGTATAATCAATTAATATCATACGCCATCTTGTGGCGAGTATTTCAAAAATAGGGCCTCAGGTCGATGTTTTTAGATTTTTCATTTTTTTCACTTTGAGGGAAAAACAGAGTACATTGGGAGCCATGTATCTTGGTAGCTAAAAGACTTAGAAAAATAATTAGAGCTCAAAGGTTAGGAATATTGTAATCTTTGTTACCGCCATTGTGACCTTTTTCGTCAAAGCCTTTCTTAATCTCATTTTTTGCACAAAACTAAAATGGATAATCATTATAGCGCTGACATTTTTGAAGGCTGCAAATCTGGGTAAATAATACCCTTGATGGACTTAAACAACATATCAAAAATGCAGATTTACTGCAAATAATGTAATCTCAAATGTTATTACGACTGGCCTAACAACATATCAACGTTACTATGATGATGATGTTTGCAATGTATTCAATGTTACTTTTCGACAATCTTTGACATTCACACGTCAGCTCCACATTGATACAAATTCATAGCATGCAATAATAATTCTATCGATAATTGCAGACGGCATGACTGCACAAGATTTCCTCTCCATCCCCTAGCTTCCCCTAGTCCCAAGAGACTTACAGTGTGACAGGAATGCGTACCAATAATGCTATAACTATTTATAACGACAGGAAACTTAATCATTGAGCAGTAATGTCATCACTATTCAAAAAGGGGTTTCATTATTTGGCGGAGGGGTAGAGTACGTAACAAAAATATATGACGATTTTTGGATAGAGACTAAAATGAAAAACTATCATGTTTATAATAAACAAGCGGTCTCGTGCATTAGCGCGTTTTGAGTTAACTCTCTCTCTCTCTACCCGTCACAGGCATTGTGATGTTTTATATATGGCCTTAAGCCTACTTCGATAAATAAGCTATCCAACACAAAAACATATTTTTAAATGCGCGTGTTGCACCTAAGCTGCTAGCATAATTTTGGTGCGGAGTTATTTTAAAACTGTTCTAGCTTCTAAGATATTTAATGAAATCAAATGATGTACAGGGCGATTTCGTTCAAAATTAAATGCTTGTAATTACGAATATGTTTATTTTGATATATGAATAAATACCCGTGTGCATCAAAATCCATCTGAAAATATCAAAGTATTTATCATCAAATTTATGAATGTAAAATTTTTGTAGTGAGTAAACTATATACGATAGACATATCTGTCGCGTATTTTATTGTAGAACTATAATAGCGTAAAAATATGGTTAATATGATTTTTGTATTTTAAACGGTTTACGCTGCCTACACAACTGAAGTTATCGAAAGGAATATTTTTCCCCCGCTTTGCAACATTTTTAATTGTTGTTCTTGCTCTTACAAGTGATATCGTTATGTTTTATAGTTTACGAATGGCAAAAACCCTTATAGTTTCGTCAAGTCTGTTTGTCTGTCTGTCTGTCCGTATCTCACAGCCATTTTATTCTGTAACTATAAGCATCACACTGTTGAAATTTGTAAAAAAGATGTATCCTGTTAACCGCTTTTTCGCTTTTTGATTCTTATACAAAAAATAAAAAATAATGATATTTAAGGGGGGGGGGGGTCCAATATAATGTGATATAACCACAAACACACACTTACATCAATATTACACCTAATATATTTCATGTGTGCTGTGAAACCAGCCTATAAGCTCGTGCTCGTTATTCGTGCCCTTTGCTCGCTACTCGGCTCGCCACTCGCCTCGCAACTCGCGCGCATGTGTAAATGCGACTTAAGGTGAACGCACATTTATCCGAGCTGAACGCGCCGAACGAATCGAAGTCAAGCAGGCCTCGCACACATATCCGATTCGGCCGAATCGACCGAATCAGACGAATCGACCGCGTCGAAGAAATCATGAGATAGCACTATGAGTGACACCTAAAGGTGGGAGTGAGTATGAAGATTTTATCCGGCGATTCGACCGAGACGACCGCATTAGGCTCGCCGAATCTGATGACGTCATTCGAATTCGTCTAGGATTTCTGGGGTTCTTCCAGATTCGGATCATTCGACGCGGATAAGTGTGTGAGGTTTCATTAGATTTCATATAAAGAATTCTAAAATAATGATACCCATGCATGAAATTAAAACCGAAAAAATTTTTTTTGACAAAACTATGCGTGTTAGGTGTTTATAGATAGGTATCTTAAAATGATATAGAGCTTTCTAAAACCTTTTTTTTAAAGTCTAACGATTCATAGCTAGTCGCTTCCAAAGTGGTAAAATTTGCGTCCCCCCCATCTAACTTCTAAACTAAGCAAGTGTAAATTTTGAAAAAATATATATGTAGATCTTAACAAATACTTTCAAGAAAATTGGTTGAGACGATATCGAACAAGAAGTTTTTTAGATATAGCACAATTACAACAGCCGCAAACATAAGTTATGTTTGCGGCTGTTGTTCATACATTGTTCTTCATACAAACACTATGAAAAACAAAGTTATATTTGCTGGCGACAAAAAAATGTGGTATTTTAGCTAAGTGGAAGAAGGTGGTAGTAAGTGGTTTCCCTAATTCAGTTAACGTTGGCACGGAACCCTCAGTGCGGGAGTCCGACTCGCACTTGGCCGGTTTTTATTTTATCTTAACGGGCACAGATTGACCTCAAGTTTCAATCTAGCTCTGATCAACCTGATTCAACATTCCATTTGTGTTATTCATGGATGTTTCTTTAAAATATTTTAAAGCCATTTAATACCAGACTTGTCACACGTATATTATTGTATATTATCCGAAAGAATATCGATCATTTTGATTATTTGTGCTCATAAAGGTCAGATTAGTCAAAGCCATCCCTTAGACGGATGAAAGGGACGGGACATCAATACACATAAGAATCAATGGAAAATTTGGGGCGACCGTCAAGGTCAAGTTTATTAAAAGTTTTTAGAAAAAACGAAAATGTTTTACGCGTTTAATAACGAAGTCTACTTGAGTGAATGATTTCAAAGGTCCCTTTACTTTAATTTATTTTAATCAAAAGAAACTAATTGGATCCAAGATAGGGTTTGACCTTATTTTCAAGAACTTTTAAAATTGGAAGCAAAATTAAGCAGTCTGATATTTTTTCTAACGAGTCTGAGGACACTTGAAAATGAAAATCTGATAATATTAATAACGTTTGCATGGATAAATGAATGTAATTCTTTTAATATTTAAAACCATAAATGATCAGTGGTTGCAAGTTTTTGTACAGTATAGGACAATTATGCAGTTGCATTTTTAAGGGAAATACGAGTATACGAACGGTTTTGTGTTTTCGATCTCAGGGGTCATACCCATAAAATGTGTCTTATATTTTTGTAGCCGAGGGTTTCTTATGTTATTGTCATTGTGCATCATCATAAACTAATAGTAATTGTTACTACCCATTATTTTATTAGTCCTTTATTATTTGTACGGTTCTTACCTCAAGACATAACGTAAATCAATAATTTCAGTAATTTGCCGATACAATTTTTGAGTTGGTGTCTCCCGATTCTGATGACACTGATTTGTACTAACACGTTCCTGATAGACGCAAAGCTAACCTTTGAACTGTCCTATATTTTTGCTTAAAATAACTTACACAGAAAGCATTAAATAAACCCTCTATAAAAATTCGTAGCATAAATAGAAAGAAAGGCATTACAAAATAAAACCTAAGTTAACGTAAAACCCTTCAATTGAAGTTGGGAATCACCATACTAAACATATCTAGAAATAGGTGCTTTATGTTGAACTATCCAGGACCTGTCAGTCCCAATAGTTAATCGATGCATAGATATTGGAGCCATATGATTAGCGTACCGAGTTTTGCTTTCATGTAAGCTGTTAAAGTAATATTCCTTCAACCTCTCCCTTTTTAACCAATATTGATAGATAAAGGACCGGCAGCTATTATATCAACGATGGCATACAACAAGTTTACATAAAAAGTCTCTGCTAAACGAAGAATTGGTGAAGTAAGTGGCAATCGCTAAGTAGTTAGAGAATCATAGAACCCAGTTTTTCATTATATCTCACGTTTCATGGGCAATATATTTTAATTATATTACTCAATGATAACAGTAAACGTACTCTAAAATTATTGATCGTATTTCTTCAGTTAATAAATCATGAAAAAATAATCAATCTCCATATTTTTTTTAATTAATTCGACAAAATTACAGCTAAATTTCACCTAAACTTGCAAACAAGAACGAAAAATGAAACGAAACGAACGAAAGTGTTTCATTAACAGTTTGCGGCATTTACACCATACCTACTTGTTTGAAACTTGTTAGGCTGCAGTGGAAAAATATTATACAAAATTTTAATCATTTGGCTGAATCAAGTCAGTCATCTTCAAAGGGCCAATTTTCAATATGCTAAATTGTAAAACGTTGAGTATTACTTGAAAATTAAAACATCGGTCTAGTCATTCAGTTTAATGCTGGCGTTTAGTACTACTACCTAGGAATACAATGAACTGGCTAAGTAAACTAAATGGCTGTGACATAATATATACATATACCTGAAAGGGCTCTATTTTAAGTGAATCGCTGGGGTTTCTTAAAACTATCGATAACTTTTTAAATGGAAGTCATGAACCATCAAGACGCTACTCAAGGTCCTACCTTCCCGCCACTTTAATGGCCTAGTCTACGAATAAACGCGTATCCCACACGGGACGAGGAGGTTATCACGTGCCCTTCCCCGAGGGTTGAGGGCGACTAATGATGCCGGGATGTGCCGGGACACTGTTATTTTTCTTTATTATCCCGCGGGATTATCGGCCAGCATTTCACCGCGCAGCCTAATTTGATTTTATCACCTGTTTTCCTGTTTATATAGTTATCGTTAAAAATCATGTGCGGCAATATGAAATGACTTATAATATATTGTTTTTTTTTTAAAGAGTAATGAAACCTAACGGTGATATTAATTTCAGTCGTGGCTTAATTAGATGCTGAAATATGTTTTTGCACTAACCTCATCTTAAGATTCGCCGATATATGATGTTTTCCATTACATCTAATAGGTAAAAGAGTAATCATTTTTTACTATTTTAAACAATTAACAGATATTACAATAAGTTTAGAACTTATATAAAAAAAGAATACTTGTTCTTAAATCTGTGAAACAAGGTATTTCTACTTCATAAATAATGAATAAAAATTAAGAGTCAAAAAGACAACTTATAAAATTTCGAGTATTAAATAAGCAAAAATGAAATTACGTAATACAATGATTCGTCTTAACGCAAAAGAATTACTGATGAAGCTCATAATTAAAAGCGCGATCGCCGAATATAAAGTGTCTTCAGTTAAGACATTAAAATACTATAACTTTAAGAATAAGGACCCGAATATATTTAGAGCATATTCGAGAATTGAGAGAATTAACTTATTAATTTTGACATAATCTAAAGGAGCGTAGTCCATAAAATATAAAAGTACATAGCCTTAGCAGAAGTATCTACATTCGTTACTGAATTACTTGCACCTGTAATGATCTTAAAGTTGTTAAGAATACCAGGCCACACAATTCAATACACTTAAGAAGGGAAGAAGGCTCAAAATTGAATGATGTTGATGACAGAATATTACTATAAACTAAAAATCTTATACCACTTATACATTCGTATTTAGATATTACAGGTATCTTGTTAGAATTTTTTAAGTCCAAACAAACGTTTCTGGTTAAAATTAAACAGAACCAAAGCAGTTAGGGACCGATAAAGATCGTTGTGAAAGCCATTGGCCCAGTCCATAAAACAATGTCAAACTGTAATATTATTAGAGCACTTAAGCCTTCTAGGCAGTAAACCAATTGTACACCTTGACTGCTACATTATGAAGGTAAATAAATAAAAACATCGAAATTGCGAGTTTACGTAGCCGCAAGGATAGACTACTTGTTTTGGATACATACTGTTGTGAAGTTTGACACTTAATTTCTGAAAAAAATAGCAAGGTTTGTTAATCATAGTAAGATACGGGATTGCTAATATATACCTTCCCTATTATTTATGAGCTTCTAATATTTCGGCACCGTTGCAATGCCAGTAATTCCATATTCTAAATATGTATAGTGACCATGGATGTTTTAAATAATTGTGTCTTACTAGAGCCTTATTACGCCTTAACCACTCTGGTGATTTTGGTTAGTTGGAGTACACCTAGGCCACTTTTTATAGACAATGATAAAATCTTTGGATCACACGGACATAATTAACAGGGTTACTCCACTAGGTATACAATTAGGTGTGTCAATAAAACTCAATTGTTACAAGTTAAACGAATGAAATTACGTTTCAGTTTTATTTTCTTCTTTGTAATAGGGTAGGTAAGAAAGGGTACACTTAAAATTCTGCCTGACACTGTCGCCAAAGTCAGCCTCTTGTGACTAAGTACCCTCTGTGACTTGTGACTGAGTAGAATTGAAATACAGATCTTGTAAGACAAAAAAACATTGAAACAGAAAAAGTTCAAGTTTCTATCTTTGATGGGGGTAATGCAGCTAAAATTATATTTTCTAAATAATGGTTAGTCTTGCAATTTCGCGATATAGCGTACCACCTTTTTAACCGACTTCGTTAAATTTAATGTTTGTTTTATAGATGTAGTGTTTTGTTACTACTCGATAAAGAATCCACTTGCAAAATTCAAAAGGCTTGCCTAGTGTCGGTGGCCGCGTAGTGTAGGCATGCGCCGGGATAGCGTGAAATACAGGGCTCGATTCCTTGTCTGACACTTTTTGCTTGCTTTTTACAAGTGCAATTTATGAGACTTTATAAAAAATTACCTTTATATATAGAGACTGTAACAGTAGGGCTAACTTCTCCCTCCTCTTACAGTGTCTATTTATACACTTACCCACGAATAATTAATAAAACATCGAATGTCTTTTTTTAAGTATCTGGCAGATAACCTCTCCCTGAAATATTGTAAACAATCACTTGAAGCCCTAAAAATAATTTAAAAAAATAAGACAAAGGATTTTCAAAAGCGTTGACGTGCACTCAACTCCAAATTAAAAGTTAATAATCTACTGCGTTACTCAACAAATACCGTAGTCATCGCTGTTCCTATTTACTCAGGCTTACTCGTCGTTTGATCCGTCCGTATGTTGTTGCTATAAGATAACTGTACTTGCATCGAAGTGATTTGATCAAAGTCAATGTTTGAGCGAAGATAACAAACGGTTGAAAATTTCACAGTTTACTGTTGACTGGTTAAGTAAGGAGGCGGCCGGTTCCGTTCAATAACAAGCTATCAGTATATTACACAGTTGACTCAGGCCCAGTAATCCTAAAAATATATCATTAGGATATTTCGGCCCTGTTTCACGATCGACAAAGGGCACTAACCAAAAAGTAATTCAAATAATCAACGTCATTTCGTATGAAGTTGTGGATAGATTATTATTCAGGCAATGCGAATCAAGCTCTTATATATACTTTTTTTGTTTTAATAGTGTTTATTGTTATAGTTTTATAGGCCTTTATATCTTCTGTGAAGACATGACATTAACTTTCTCCTTTACTTGGTCGAAGTAGCTAATTTTAGGCCGCCGTTTCCCCTTTTTCCTTTATTTTAAGTCAAGTAAAAGCAGGCAGCATGTAGCTTATGTTTTCAATCAAAGAATGTGAAGATTATGTTCTGAGCTTTAGAAACGATATAACCAACGTCTGATGAGAATTGTCCGACTGAAGAAGTATAAAACGACCAATTTCAAAACTACAGTTGCATAAATGATTGCTGACAATATAGGTGACGTTTCAAATTAGACGTTTTATATTATATTCGTTGAATATTCTTTATCTGACGTTGGTAAAATCGGGACTTAGTGAATGAAACTTTATCATTAGCTTATGCTTTACTTTAGCCTTATGAACAAGTCTGTATTCGTAAAAAGTTTTCAAAAATAATAACGTCAGGCTGGTTGACTAAAAGCTGTTTTATAAAGTGCTGTTTGACCAACATACTCTCCACAACTCAGCAATTAGAAGACCATATACGAATTCCAGAACCTTAATTTCTTCCCCATCGTCTTCATTACTTAGGATCGGTGTTTTTGTATATTTTTCTGTTATTGTTCCTACGTAAAGAACTAGCTTGGCTAAGGCCTTGTTGCTTGCATCAATACACGGATACATTCTTCAAAGATTCTTGATGTTCGACTATGAAGATTTATTGGGCAATAAAAGAGATTTGTTTGCATTATACGTTGCTACTTATGCGTTATAAAATGCAGTAAATGATTTCAGACAATATAAACTAATGAAGCTTATAATAATACAGGGTTACTAGAAATTTGATATTGCTTTTGGATAGGTAAAACAAAAGCTCTTTTGTAAACGTTTAACTTTTATACGTGAAAACTTGTTTTTACATTTTTTCTGTCCTTAGATATATACTATATATCTTCCCGTTCATCGTTTTGCAGTTTGGTCTGTACTCCATACTGCACAAGGCTCCAACCGTCAAATGTTGGCCGAATAATTTAATACAGTGAAGGATGAGGAAAGCAATATTTACCGTTTTTTTTGGAAAGTGCAGCTTTCTAACGATTTTCTAATGCTTTAAGGTATCAACTCTGTACCCCCATCAACCCTGGTAAACCCTGTGTGCTCAACGTCTGTTAAGCGATTGATCTCAGAGAGTTGATCGTCTGATTTCTCTGATAATGTCTTATCGCGATTCAGTTGGACTGCCATCAGAGATTCAATTAACCTAATGACGTCTGCCCCGAGTTGCCGAACCTTATTTCTGAATTTTTAAGATATGCAAATCGACGACTGTAGACGACGATGGATCTATCTTGTGAAATGAGAGTTGAATGCAGAGATTGTTGTATTTTTTTTCTGCTCACGATAAAGTCAAAAAAAGGTTACTTGGTTGAAATAATTTAAATAGTTTTATACGGTATCAATTTATTAATCAATTTAGAGTGGCTCAAAATAATTTCGTTTTGCGTAATAGCATTCTAATTCCGACATTATGTATTCATTTTACTGTTATATTACTTCAATAGCAACAGATTAAATGCTATGATGCTATACATATCGTTGAGATTTATGACGTTTTTTTTCAAGATTACCAAGATGACTTCAAATTTGAAAATGTGGGTATTGGTGGGAGTCAATCGTCAAATCGCAGCCAATAAAATTGGCACCTCCAGATTGTACCTACTTTTGCCATCCTCATCTCACAGGATTGTAAAATTCTGACGTATTTCGGCCCATACAGTCATTAGAAACTAATAACCAATATATTTTTGCTGGGTCCGTGAGTTGACGAATGCCTCGTTCGTTACCCATCAACGACACAAAAATGTTAATTTTTCTCTCTGATAAACCCTTAAGTATTATTTTACCCGGACAAGTCTTCCGGCTGGTGTTTATTCTGTATCATTACTAGAAACCTAGAACCGGGATAAGTCATCGCGCAATCAGTGAACGCATCTCGTCATGACGTCATTAGTTTAATTGAGCCCCGTCCGGATAAGGCTTATCGCTCCAATGTCTATCGACTTGCTACACTCTAATGACCATTCCTTGTGTGTATCGAGGTGGGACTACTATCAGTTTACGTTTTGCAGCCAAGTTAATGTTTTAAAGGTCTTCGGAATAAAACGTTCATAGAAATACGATAAGATGAACAAAAATTTGTAGTATGGCTAAAAAGGCGCGTAACTTCTTAACTTCAGCCCAGTTTCCAGGAACTTTCAAACATGACTTAAGCAACGAGTAGGTAGTGTTATTAACGAATAAGAGTTTTTATGGAAATAAGTGTAGGGATGCCTTATCTAGGCTTTTTTTAAGAGAATGTAAGATATAAAGTTACTCTGTAGAGCCCGTTAACATAACATTAGTTACCTAACTAGCAAGGTTCTATCGATCCTTTTGCGGCGACAACATAAACATATTCCATCGACTTTAAGCTTACGCAATAGACCTATGATAGGCCTACATAGTACTGTTAGATACGTCAAAAAAAAAACAAAGTTCCTGGCGGGTTTTTCAATCGTCTTACAAGACAAAGTTGTCTTGTAGCCTTAAAGAAGATTATTAAGAACCCGCTTTCTCTCAAGATTACCTATTGTGAAGATATTTGTATTTCTTACCTTTTACCCTAAATTAGTTTACTTATTTTTCTTCTACTGTTCATATGCTTCATATGTAGAATAAACCTGCAATAACAATATACATAACATAACATAAACATTAAATGCACTTGTAAAAATCAACAGTGTCAGACAAGAAATCGAACCCTGTGTCCTACGCTATCCGGGCGTAAGCCTATATGAACTTAATTTGAAAAAGACTGAGGACTTATGGGGATTATCTGTTTATATAATTAAAACCATTATTGAATTTATAGCTCCGCGTTTAGCGATCATATTTAATAAATGTGTCGATGAAGGCAAGTTTCCAAATTTAATGAAATTTAGTAAAATCGTTCCACTTTTTAAATCAGGAGAAAAATGCGACCCCTCCAACTTTCGACCAATATCAATTTTACCCGTGCTTAGCAAAATTTTTGAAAAGATAATTTTTAATCAACTTTTATTTCATTTCACAACTAATCAATTATTAAATAATAAACAGTTTGGTTTTACAAAAGGTAGAAGTACTGCTGATGCTGGAGTTGCTCTCTTGAAACATGTATTTGATGCATACGACGGTAGGTGTGATGCTATAGGAGTATTTTGTGACCTCTCTAAAGCATTTGATTGTGTAGACCATGAGACCTTATTGAAAAAACTTCAACATTACGGCGTTTCGATCGATGCGCTAGGTTTATTGAAATCTTATGTTAGTGATAGAACTCAAAAGGTTTATATTAATGGAACTGAGTCTCCTGGAGCACCTCTAAAAATGGGAGTGCCCCAAGGATCGATATTGGGACCGTTGTTGTTTCTGATATATATAAATGACCTTCCATACTTTGTCGATGATGTATGTGAAATAGTACTGTTTGCAGATGATACTTCCTTAATTTTTAAGACTCCAAGGGCCAAAGAATCTTTTGACGATGTAAATGGTGCTCTTTCACAGGTGCTTCATTGGTTTACCGTTAATAATTTAGTGCTTAATGCGGGTAAAACCAAATGCATAAAATTTAAAATGCCTAATGTCAGACAAGTCCCAACGCAAATCATGGTTAAAGATGAGCCACTAGATACTATACAAAGCTCAACGTTTTTGGGAATAACCGTAGATCATAATCTTCAATGGGGTCCACATATCGAGACCTTGTCAGGGAAACTTAGTTCGGCTGCCTATGCAGTAAGAAAGATAAGGCTTTTGACTGACGTTGAAACGGCAAGGTTAGTTTATTTTAGCTATTTTCATAGTATCATGTCTTATGGTATCTTGTTATGGGGCTCGGCTGCAGATATTGAAACAATATTCATACTGCAAAAGCGAGCTGTACGGGCTATTTACAATCTCAAATCTGACGACTCTTTAAGGGATTTGTTTAAAGAAGTCAAGATAGTTACAGTATATTCACAGTTTATTTATGAAAATTTGATTTATGTTCGTAAAAACTTGCACTTATTTCCTAAAAAAGTGATTTACATGATTTCAATACTAGAAACAAGAATAAACTTGCCGTTCCAAACTTCAGACTTCAGAAGGTTAATCACTCGTTTATTGGAAGATGTATTACTTTCTTTAATAAATTGCCTCAAAATATAATTGAATTACCTTTACATAAATTCAAATCTATTGTTAAACAATGTTTAATGACTAAAGGATATTATAGAATAAATGATTATATGAACGATAACAATGTATGGTCTAGCTTGTAAGAACATTTAATTGTAATATTTTTAAAAGAGGCATTGAAAATAGTGACTGAGTTTGTTGCGCAGCTTCTTCTCAGCACTAGCCCACAATTGTCCCGAAGCTGTGGTAGGGCCAATGTTGGGACGTGTATAAGTGCTAGCAATAGCCTATGTACAAAATAAAGTAATTTTGAATTTTGTTTTTTTTTTTTATACCACTCGGCCACCGGCATGTTGACTTTTGAAAGAGCTTTCTTTAATGTGTAAGCTGCGTGAAGTCACCAGTGTTGCGAGATTGCTCTCTCAAAATCCGAAGGTTATTTTTTTACAAATATTTTATAATCGGTTCAAAAGACTTGACTTACTTAAATTGAACTTGTAAAAAACAACAATAGCACTCCATAACTTCCCATATAGATTTTTTAATATGCATTTAAGAAGCCATTTCCATATCTGGGTCGTGAAACGGCCGACGTTACGTTTTTAATAAGTTTCATGCAAATCAGAGGTACTACGGACGGAACTCAATATCGCGATGGCTCCGATCAATTGAAAAGATTGTGCGTCAAGTGCCGATCTTGACGAAGGTCCAAGCAGAACCCTTGCTTTGATGCGGTAGATGACAAACCGAAAATTTTATTAAAAAAGTTATTACCGCGTTAACTGTCTCTTGACTGTGCTCATGAATTTTAAAGAGATGTTCAGTTGTCATGCTTTTGAGAGAAGGGCTTAAGTGTTAAAAGACAAACACCGTGTTTTACTTTAAATGACTATTCGTACACAAAATTGTTTTATTTAATCTCAACCATCAGAGATCAAATTGTGTAAAGCAAACGTATTCATTATACACATATGACGACCCGTCTGGTGTAGTGGTCGGGAAATTGCCTACTACGCAGCGGGTGCGGGTTCGATCCCCGCACAATACAAACATTTGTGTGCATGAACATGTCTGTTTGTATTGGTCTGGGTGTTTTCTATGTATATCATGTATGTATTTACAAACAAAAAGTATTTAAGTATTATATCCGTTGTCTGGCACCCATAACACAAGCTTTGAGTAGCTTACTTTGGGACTAGATGGCGATGTGTGGAAATGTCAAAAGGATATTTATTATTTATTTATTTATATTTATTTGACAGTTCATAACGTATGGTATGATCTGTCAAACGCTTTGTTCTTTGCCGTTAGACAGATCATACCGTACGTTTTGAACTGTCAAATAAATACGATTGTCTTACACACCTCTGGTTACTGACAAGGCAAATAAAATGAACTGACTCTGGTACTTTTGGTCTCAGTTTGGGCTAAATCATAGACAATCACGATATTGAGCATTTAGTTTAGTGCTGCTATAAACATGTTGATTTTTTACTTAGTACAGTTAGACGGATAATAGATGATGACATTACTATGGTAGACAGTATTAGAGTTTAGACAGCACTGGAGCTGTCAGATAGATCGTAAGTGACATGAGATTGATTGTTATTGTATTACCCCGCGCTTATATTTTAACTGCATCGATTTAAGTTTAATTATCATCTTTGCTATATAATAGGAATATCCATCAACACATCGAGCTATCCATATCAACTCAGAAGTGGTATAAAACGAGGGGATTAATACAATATTATAGTTATCAGTACCTAAGAGACACATTTATTACGAGTACATAAACGACCAACCAACCACAACAGGTGTTAATTTTGTTTACTTGAAAGCAATTTTATTTCTTCACTAGCGATTCCCCACGACTGCGTCCGCGCGTTTTAAATTCGCTCCCTCCCCTGACCCCTCTCGTCGCAGCGTGATGTTTGATAGCCTAAAGCCTTCCTCGATTAATAAGCTTTCCAATACAAATTTTCAAATCAGTCTAGTAGTTACTGAGATATAACCTTGGAACGTTCCCTGAGAACGGGGTCGGACCTTAGTTTGGTATGCAACTTGTGTCGTTACTTGGGCCCTCCCATTTCAGAGAATCAACCCTGAAAGCTGGAGCTGCAGCGGAGTTGGCTGAAAACGCCAATCGTCGCAAGTACGTCTCACTTGCAAGTGAATGTTTGCGCCGTTTGGCGTTGAAACATTTGGGCCGTGGGGACACTGCTAAATTGCTGTTTAGTAAAATTGCGCCAAAATTAAATTCTTTAACAGCCAATATTAAAGCTGGCTGGTTCCTAGCTCAAAAGATTAGTATAGCTATCCAACGCGGCGACGCAACCAGCATCATAGCCTCCTTCCCGCAAGTAAATGGTTTCGTATTTGAATAGGTAGATTTTAAGTTATTTTTTAATGTTGCATGTCTTAGTTTTATTTTTTCTTGTTTGTTATTAATAAAGTTACTGAGATTAGCGCGTTCAATAAAACAATCTCTTGAGCTTTATAATATTAGTATAGATTTTGTTACAGAATATTGGATGTCAAGCACGCATCCTTATGCTAGGAAAATGTATAATACCTCAAACTGAGCTTGAACATTGGCTCATTACGGCGCATAATCTTAAAGGCCGTATTAGCTTGTATGAGTTAAAACGTTTCAAACCGTAAAACAGTCGCTCATCACGGCTCAAACCGTAAATTTAAAAGCCTTCGTTATTTGGGGGTTGTAGGCCACCCAGCCATTATCATAAAATTACGCGATATCACTTTCTTTTGATGTGTCGTAAAAAATGAAAATACATGAACACACTCTGGGCTTTTACCGGGTGGGTATGTTAATTAAATTTGTCGGTTTATGCGAGTGATATCGATCAACCCAGTTTTTTTTTTATCCGGAGAGATAAAATATTCACCTTTCAAACGTTCCGAGTATGTGGATACGTTGAATTTTGTAAGGTTAAAGTGATATTGGCGATATTATGTAACTTTTAATGAAGTCAAAAAATAAAGCTATTTATTGTCATTAAAGTTAAACATCCTATTCAGATAAAGAGATGCAGGTACGCTTTTTGTTTTTTTAAGATTAAAGAAAATTGTTAAAAAGTGTAAGACCTATGGTTGACTGGTAGATAATGCTTTTAGTATTTATTTCATTAAATTTGTGCATGAAGAATAATTAAATTACCGTCATAAACGTGCCAATTTAATAACGGAAACGTTTTCTGGATAAGAAAATACAGTTATTACTGGTACTAGTTGAAGTCTTTTTTTCCTGTGTTTTAACTTTATGTTTTTATTGTGGCCTACTATTTTCTTTTTTTCTTTTTCGTAATAAATAATTTTAATATGTCTTGAATATTAAATTATACCATTTTTTTTATTAAAATTAACTTCTTAAAGTAATTCAGTCTTGATTGGTCTGACTGTATTAAGATTACTGGTTTATTAAACTCACAAATCAAAAAAATGTTTTATCGTGACCCAATAAAACACATCAGCAGACAGACCAATATTGGATTCCATTTCCATATTCCAATAAGGCTTAATGAGGTCACATGTACCGAAATTCGTCCAGTGAGCACAATACTTTATTGCCACTTCAGTATTCAAATAATATAGGGTGTGTGCATATATGCCTGTTATTTTTATCGTAGTTTTAAATATTTAGTTCATTATGTGGAAAAAAAATTTGAAATCTAAATGATTTTAAATTTGATGTTGTGAGTGCATGTGCGGTTGCTAAAAACGGTATTACCACTGAAAACAATAATTGTTTTATTATTACGGAGCTTCTCATCGTAAACAAGTGCAGATCGCTAAACAGTTGTAGTAAATAAACTAAACTATGGGGTCAATAATTTACTGAAAAGTTGACTCAAAAAAGTACACCATCATCCAGGAGTAATTGTAAGTTATTGGCTTTATTGATATATAGCTTATAATAGGTAGGCCGTGAAATTCAGACCTCGCCTGCGGGGGCACAGAGGCGCGGAAGGAGGCGAGAGCGGGGAGCACGAGGGGTACGGATTTCGTGGATACACCCGCCCGCACCGCTCACGCACACCGTTCTCGCTTCCCGCCCGCACCCCTGTGCCCCGCAGGCGAAGTCTCAATAACGTGGCTTACCTTGAGCATGGCTGAATTAACGACCAAGCTTATAATACTTTAATAATCTTATTAATCCCTCAAGCGTATGTAAACGAGACACAATAGATATCCTATTGTTATGCGGTTGCCTGCAACCGCTTAGATGTTGAAGCTTTAAGGTTGATTTTTCTATGGGTAGATAAAAGTATTCAGAAAATCAAGTGCAAAATGGCTTATTAGAAAACTTTATAACCTGTTTACGGATACGTCAGTTAGTTTTTTTTATCAGACTATTTAAAAATCAGCCCTCATCCATCACACCTCGATAAAACCAAGTAAATCTTACAACACTGGCAAGGTCACGTATTCTCGCGACACAAATTTAAACACCCTGTATAAAAACGTAATTTTACGGGGACGCACGCGACGGGTCCGCTTATCGGTGTGTTTGGACAAAACTCGAAAGCCCCACAATACGCTGTTTACACCGTAAATAATAATTCACTCGATGTTAGCATCGGATAATGCTCGTTTGCTTTGCCCTGGCCACAACGCATTGTACTAAAAACGAAATAAAATAAAAAATAAAACAGTCCAACGCAGTGTGCTAAATCTGGGGCCCTATTTTTGTAATACTCATATCAAGATGGCGTGTGATATTAATTGATTAAAGTCTCATTTTGGAATTCACACAGAAGGGATTTGAAAAATTATTCTCGTAGCTTTATCTTGTGAGTTTTCGTCTATATTATGCGTAATTTTCGTTGATTTCTTATTCGTCTTCGAACGAAAATTTTTCACCATATCCAAGCGAGTATTTCAAAAATAGGGGCCCTGATATGTTTTACACAACTTAAGTACACAAACTTAGGAAATAGTGTAGATTTCAAAAGGTTTAAAACTCATTTCAAGTTTTGTTACCTATTTTTGCTTATTGCATAGTGTAAACACATTTATAGAACATTAATTTGTCAATAAGCATTCGTTAGAGTTTTATTTATAAATCACGTGATACAAATAACTTGGTTTACCCGAGAGACCTATTTATAAATCACACAGAGGCTTATCTACCTGTAATGAAACGACATTTGCTGAATGAAATGTTGATAAGGGTGCTAACCTTTCATATTACGGGACCTTAAAAGTTGGGTTGCTGACACGATTCAACAGATAAATATTGTAAATGAAAATGCAAATAGGTAAAATATAAAGTTTTCGAGCTTAAAATTTTACCGGCCGTTACTATATTACGCGGACACCGTCATTACGATCTCCGATATTGTTTTAAAGCGAAATAAAAGTTTTATGTATTGTAAAATTGTTATTAATAGCCGACCCTTGTTCGCTAAGTTTATTTTGAATTACTTTATAACCGTAAATTGGGTAATTGGGATACTTTTTATGGCATTGAGTAAAATATTTAAGCGAGGAATGTTGTTGTTGTGTTTATAAAATAATAAATAATTCGTCCGTTATAAAGTAAGTTTGAAGTTTCCTGAATTTTATTCTAAGTTATCGTTAAAAATAATCGCACTTATCACCACAACATACCTATGTGACTTTTAAAATGATTACCCCCAGATATATTCTGTAGGTATTATTTATTATAATATTAACATGCCTTAAGTGAATGAAAAAAATTACAAGCAGAAAATGACAGCATACATTAAAAGCCATTTTCATTTGGCACACGATGTACGGACAACAGCACGACTAGGTAAACACTGCGGTATCTTATTCAGTTGGAGTAAGGGCTAGTTTGCAACAAAAGTAGGTAACTTTATGTGCTGGCCACTGTACCAAACACCCCGTAAATTGTATCTATTTTATGTAAGTCTAAGTATGTTTAGAGACAATATGTTATTGCAGTAATATAAGGAGGTTTATTTGTCACAGTCAACAGAAAAGCTAAAACAACACTGATTATAATCAAATGTAACTCAATTAGTCTTGAGATTTGACTTGTCTCGAGTATGTGAGTTTGTGTTGAAATTTACATTTATTACCGACTTAACAAGGATATCAAATACATACAGGTCGAATTGATTACCTATCTCCTTTTTCTTGAAGTCGATAAAAAATTGAGTATCAAAATTCGAACTGAATGTACATGGAGGTCGTCAGAATTGTATAAAATTTGTTATGTTGTTGTTCTGTTGTATGTTTGTCTTAGGATTACACGAAAACTAAATGTTATAGCAAGATGATTCTTAGTTTTAGTAAAATCAGATATAGTTCAACTTAGGATAAAGTGTAAGTTTCATTCAAAATTGGTCTAGTAGTTTTTAAAATATGAGTAATAACTAAAAATAATGGCAATAAGATTGCCTACATTTTTCTACAAGCGAATATTATAAGATGCTGTTTATGGTGTGCAACAAATATTTAAATTATTATAATTATCATAAAACAAAAATTAAAAATAAAAAAATTGCACTCCGGGAGTGCCGGCAGAAGTGAAAACTTGAATATCAACATTGTGCATTTTTGATTTTTTGGAATAGTTAGGGAATAATTTTGAATGAATTGCTCTTATTATCAATATAAAAGTACTATCATTTTTGTGATAGAATACAATAATAATAATAATAATAACAACAACAACAACAACAACAACAACAATAATAATAATAATAATAAAGACACTATACCCTACTATAAATACAAACCAACCAGCGTATTGGAAAACTCCGAAGTTAAACTATATTGGGACAGAGATATAATTACCGACCTTACCACACCCTGCAATAGACCAGACATTACCCTTACCATCAAAGCCTCAAAGACAACTTACCTTATAGACGTGTCCATCCCCAATTCACCAAACCCGAAACAAAAATATGCAGAGAAAATACAAAAATACATACCTTTAGCAGATGAGATTAAAGAGATGTGGCACCAGGATACTGTAAAAATTATACCAATAATAATTTCATCAACAGGAATAATCCCCAATACACTTGGAACGTCATTAAATACACTCAAACTCCGGAAATCCCACTACATTAGTCTGCAAAAATCAGTAATTCTGGATACTTGTGCAATAGTACGCAGATTCTTGAACCCATCAACGGAAATAAATAATCATTTGATGCAAACCACCCACACTCAACAATAGTGTTACGGCATTCACTTGGCTAGGTCCCGTGAATGTCTGTTGTAAGCCGGCTAAGCCGAGGTAACGGGAATAATAATAATAATAATATAATATTTTTATAGAATACAATATTTATTTATTGCGCTATCGTACACAAACATTACAATTTATATTATATTAAATTACATTAAAAAGTTTATCTCTCAAAAAAATCAACTTACATCCATAATTTCGCCAACCGTCTTACGGTTTTTCGATCAGCCCACGTGTCCTGACGCGAGTTTCACATTTTTCCCCCATCCCACAAAAGTGCTCAACGCCGCTAAAGAAGTTTTCACTTCAAAAATAATTACCGCAATTAAAAAAATATGTCTTCAAAGCTTACGATAACGCATTCTTCTTCTATTTCAGAGAAACAAATTATTTTAAAGTCAGTTCATGATGTCAAGCATACCCAAATCATCATCTACACATATCATGCACCCGCTTCAAAAAAAATTGTTTCTCCTAATAAACAAGAAGAATGCGTTATTTTAAAAGTCAGTTTTTTAGCGTTTTTTTTTATTTAAATTATTTTAATTTTATTTTGAAGTTATTGTGAATACTTGTACCGTTGTACATGTATAACGTGTAATAAATTGAGTACCTTAATATATTTAGTATTCATCGGACCCACATTAACATTTTCATCACATTATCTTTGTTTTTCCATGCTTTCATTTCCTTTTTCCATCCAAAGATTGCTGGTTCATTTGCTGTAAACACGAACATAGAGTTAATCATAGATTCTATCTACCATAACGCAGTTCGTATTTTCTCCCTAAAAAGTCGTACTGTAGACATTAAACTATAGGCATTACCTGCCTTTCTACTCTTCTTATACTATTACTCTGTATTTTTGGATTATTGTTGTTTTCTAATCCTTTTTTGAACAATATTTATTGTGAATCTAAAAACGTCAAACTTTCAAAGCTCTGTTATACTACTTTTCTGTACATAATACTGTAAAAATAGCCGTGTTTTACCTTTGTTTGCAATTTTCCTTTAATTTGCATTGGGTGATGATTCGTTTTCCTGATTATTTGTTTAAATTGCTTGATTTTTGACATATTTTTATCTTTATTGACATGGTTGTTATGACAATATCTTTCAACGTCTGACAACTTCTATCAAAGTCTATTACTTTTTCGGGTTTAATCCTCTGTAAACCACCAGTATTCATGTTCTATTTTTGAACCTACCTCGATCTAAATTTGAACGGCCCAGGCCCATATATAAGCCTTTACTTTTTTCATTCAATTCATTCGATTCCGAGTTCTAAGCTCGAACAGTTCTATTATTCATTAGACGTACTACAAGTTTAACACTCTTCATTTTCCTTCAAGAAGTCTTGAAGAACCGCCGGTGACTGCTGTAACACCTCCTCACGCTAGGGGAGGGACCGGACACATATCCGGAGGAGTATCAGAGTCCATTGACTGCAGTAACACCTCCTCGCTCTAGGGGAGGGACCTGTCTCCTTCTCGGAAGAGGACCCGAGACCAAGTACTTCTGGCACTCCAACTGATCATAACATTTTCTACATAGTTCCCGTTACCCTCATCACTGCTGTGAGTTACTCCTTCACGGCGCCTGTCACCGCTGCACATCGGCGTCGCTCCTACCTCCACTGTGTCGGCCCTGCACTCCGACGCCGCCCTTTGCTGCCTCCAGGACAATACTTATAGAAGATCTGAAGACACTAACTCACGCCCACTGCACTTTACTTACATTCATACAGACATCAACTCATCTCATATTTCGGTACTGTATTTTTTTTGTTTTAATATAAATTCTATTCCCTCTTTTCTACCTCTTTCTTTTAACCTCTACTTCTTCACATTTGTCGCTTCACGACATACTATACATTGATTAAAAGACTTTTTTTTAAATTGATAATAAATTTAATAAATCGATTGAAAGAAATGAGAATGAACATCATTTTAATTGAATTTAATCAGTTTTAATTCAATTCTCGGTAGTAGCTCATTATTATAATGATCGTGGTTTAAAAGTAGGTACTATTTCAGAAATACAATACAGTCGCCATCACATCAGGATACCCATTTTTGTTGCAAAAAAGCCCTTATTACAACTGCATAAGATACCGCAGTGTTTACCTTGACGTGCTATTGTCCGTACGTTGGCAGGCACACATTTTTTCGAAGTATATTTTCCAGTGAAGCATCGAATTTAATTACGCTAGTGCACAATCAATATTCAATTCCAATAGATTTTTATCAGCTGTGTTGACAGCCGCGGTGCATATCAATATGTCAGCATATCAGACATTTGCTATCTGCCAACGAATAGGGTGGGCAGTAGAGTGACACCACGTTAGAACTATAAAAAACAAATAAAATAATTATTTGCAATTTTAACACAAATATGTGAATTGATTTTATTTTTCTCGGTGGGTAACCTGATATGCTAGCAGGTGTACATGTGCGAGGTCCTATCCATTATATGTAATTTTTTGTATAAAATTTAATAAAGTAATTAAACAAAACAAATTGGAAAGTTACATATAAAATTTCAGTGAATGATAGATTCATATTGTTATTCAAATAGAAACCAACATCTCAAATTTTAGGTAATTTCATGACTGCCCAATCTTAATTTTAAAATAGTTTTAATAACTACTGCCGAAACAAGCGGTGAAATATTTTACGATTGTGCGAGTTTAGACCATTAGTTAAGGTACTTTTTCTTCAAAACACTTACAATTGTAAATATTCAACCACTTATAACGTCATTAATTGACATGTAATTCATTTTTGGTCGAATAAATTCATTTTTTTTATTTCTTTCTTTACATTAGACCATTAGTTGAGTTCGTTATCGTTCACGCAACTGGGCTTTAGTGTAATTAAAGTTATTTCGTCTTTTCAATAAGTGATAGTTAGTGACTCTATCACTCACAAGTCGGTTGGTCACCCCACATAATAGTAGCCCACAATCAATGGGTACGTTCACCTGCAATCAAACTGTTGGGTAGAATTCAATATCTAGTGCACATTACCAAAAGGTACATTGAAGGGAATGGATCGAATCATCTACTTGGGGTGATTACCGAACTGCCTCAGATAGCGATGCGATTGCAAGGCCGTTAGTCCACCAACGCATTCGCTTGCGCCAGCGATGAGGCTGAACGATACCTGAAAGGATGCAACTATCACATCTAGCTATGTTTGAGTGAGATATAGCATTGCACTGTCCATAGTGTCCAAGACGGTTGTTTTTGTCAGTGCTGCTGACAAAGCTATTACTAGCAACTTCCTAAGACCTCAGTTATAATAATCTAACTATATCAACGCATGTTTCTGTCCCTGTAAAATAACAATTAAACTTATAGCAACAGATTTATTTACCAGAGCTAGCTAACCCGTATTGTGTAGCGTTACATTTACGATAGTAAACTCAACAAATGGTTAAATGTCGTTACCAGCGGTTGAATATTTTCGATTGTATGTGCTTTGAAGAAACATTTTGACAAGAGATTACGTAACCAGGACATCCGAATGATTGTAATGACGTCACTATCAATTATTGCAATGTGACATCGAGATACATAATCGAGCTACCGAATTGCCTGAGCTACCGACTGCGGACTAAGTGACTGCATTTAGGCTGAGCCCAGTCCAGTCAATTTGAACTACATATCAGATGAGTATGCGTATTAGAATGCGCTTAGTTTATAGATCAGATTATAGTTGAGCTTAGG
The DNA here is from genome assembly GCA_963924145.1 of Pyrausta purpuralis. Taxonomy (NCBI): domain Eukaryota; kingdom Metazoa; phylum Arthropoda; class Insecta; order Lepidoptera; family Crambidae; genus Pyrausta; species Pyrausta purpuralis. The sequence continues at coordinate 8,089,385 of OZ001655.1, forward strand.
TATAGCAGAACACTGTCCGACTTTAAAATGTCGAATTATACTTCAATTGTATTAATTTAGTATGGTTGGATCTGGAGAGCTTCTTTCTATGACTTTTTTTTTCCTTTGGATATTTATTTATAAAAAAACTTAATTTTACTCGAATCCTGCAAGGACTATCGGTCGTTAGTATTTGATAAAATATAACTTATAACAAGAAAATTACCGTAATATAAATTAATATAATTTTACTAAATTAAAATTGATTCGTTTACAAACCGTAGGGGAGGCCTATTTTCAACAGTGCTTTGACTGTTAAATTTAAATTTATTGTCCACCTCATTAGAAGTCTGATGATGATCATCACAAAGTCAAAGTCAAAAATAATTTATTCAATTTAGGACACAAAATGCCACTTATGAACGTCAATAATTAGTGATTACACTCAATTATGGCCCATTTGAGGCTCGAATATGTCTCCTTATCTTTTTGGCCCTACTAGCGCTTCGAGACAAGACACAGACAATCTGGCAAGTGCTGAGAAGCAATGCCGGAACAAACTCAGTCACCACTAGCTGCCACAAAAATGATACAAATTAAAATAAACAGGTAGATACATCAGTTTGGTGCAGGCTGACATCAAAATTACACTGTCAAATTCAAATTACTAAAGCTTATTCAATGATCTGAGAATAAAATATATTAACATATCAGTTTCACAATGTAAATCTAATATTTGTTGTATTTAACTACAAGCGCGGTCTAGTCGCTATATCCACTGCTTCTCCTTTTGGATCCGATAGATGGATAGGTCGATTGTCTACTGGGGAGAAAAAATGTGAAATATTCATGTTACCACGCCGTGGAATAGACGGACAGGGGAAATATTCATGTGTCCAGGGGACTGGCGTGACAGGGAAATGATTGAGAGTTCAGACCACAGGCTGATTGGCGCGTCCATTCGCGAAATTTCAAAAGTGAAGGCAAAATAAAACTGCTCTCTGATGAGGAGTGCGGTGAAATATGAATGGTTAATGATGTAATAGCCGCAGGGATATTACGATTCTTGCGATAAAAGAAATTGCACAATAATTGCAACTAATTCGGTAATTGCATAACAGCAAAACAATCGAAACCTCATTGAAAATTAATAACGGGAAGAAAATAAATCGAGCATAAATACCGTTATTTTCTTTTGAAGAGGCAACGACGTAATTGATACTAATTATAGACGATATTATGGGCGTTTGATTTTGCAATAAATTGTGCAATTTTACTATTGAAATACGAATTAGCCCTGAGCCACTACTTTTGAATCACTTGCGTCAAAATTGTGTGTGATATTAATTGGTTATTGTCAAATTTTCTCATCAAAATTAGTATAATTTCATACGCGAGGGATTTCAAAAACACATAACAGAATTAAGTAAGTACTAACGTCTATATATCGCGTGATTTTCATTGATTTTTAATTCGTTTTCTAACAAAAATCCCACGCATGTGGCGTCAAGCGGGTGATGCAAAGAGAGGACCCCTGACAGCTTTGCTGGAGTAAGTGTCATTAGGTAACATATTTTATCTTCTTCGTGATCGATCATTGACCGCTACAAGAAATTGATTAATTAGTGTACCAATAATTCACTTGGGTTGCATTTTTTGTGATTGCAAAAACACGTCGAGCGTTTCAATATGGTTGTGGCGTTTAGTGATAAATATCGTAATTAGTTATCTTTTTAGTAATGTACCTACATATATAATTGTATAGTTAATGTTATGATTCCCTAATAATCATTAAAGACCCTTAGCCCTCTGCGACTTTACGCAGCAACTTGGCCTTTGCACTAGCAACGATGCCGTCGCGATGCAGCATCGATGCAGTCGCACCATGTCAACATTTACACCCTTGCGTTCTTTTGCATAGCTGCAGTCACAACGCAGAAGCTGAACATTGACATATTATTTACTGTATATTGGCGACTGTATCTATACTAACGCGCGTTAGCATAGCGACTGTACCGATGCTAAACGTAGCGCAAGTGTGTAAAGTTCAACATTCTGCGACTGCATCGATGCGGGATAGCGACTGCAACGCTGATAAAATTCAAAGTGTGCAAAGGGTCTAATATAATACGAGTAACTGTCTCATCCGTCTTTTCGTCTGATAATATTTCATTTGATAGAGATCATAAAAATTGCACTTTAGTTAAGTATTATATTGATGTCCTGCCTCGGTTGCTGGTGGCGCCAGAGGTCCCCGGGTCGGGACAAAAATATATACCTGTGCAGAAATTCTTAGGATAGCCCGGAGTTTGGAAGTTGGCGGTATTTCACCCCCACGACTCGGAAAAGCACGTAAAGCCGTCGATCCTGCGCCTGAACTCTCTCCGGTCCTATCAGATTGCTGTCCCATCGTGCTATGAGAGTGAAAGGAATAAGGAGTGCACCGGTGTTTGCGACCACACTTGTGCACTATAATATATCCCGCGCAGTCGGCTAGTCCTTGTGACTGGCCACCGTAGTCGAAATGGGCTAGGAGACTATATTGATGTTTATTTTCCAAGGACTCGGGTAAATGTCTACATACAGTGTAAATAATACAAATATTTCGATCAGAAGTATTTCATACTTAACCAAATTTAATACACCATTAGTTTATATAATAAACACTCTGTATGCTTCAGTTAATGGTACAACCGTGCAATAATAAACTGGGCTTACAACTTTTAACCGGACCGGACCTTAATAAACCATATTAATGTACTACTAAACAATGGGACACTATCCGTTGTTATTTAAACTGTGGATTCTGAACTATCACCACAAACTTACTTTGCAAAAGGTCTATCTGGCCCCCGGCTATTATAGTATTGGGACATTTTCGTAGTAAAACTATCCGTAATTTACAAACAGGGTGCGCAGCTATTTATCACAGTGTAATAGTTGTACAGTATGTTTGGTAGCAGTTGTTTGTGTAATGTTCATTGTTTTTATGAAGGAAATATGGTCTAAACTAAAGGAACCATCAAATTTGATATAATTTCAAACCATTTCGAATTTCGACTTTGATTTTTTCAGTTATTAAAAGGCAATTAGCCTGATTTTTCCAAAACGTCACCTATTTGTCAGCAATCACGTGTGTAAATGAATTTTTAAAATCAGGCGTTTCACATTTATTCTGTCGGATGAGTCTTATTTGACGTTGGTAAAATTGGCCCTTACTTAGACATCTAAAAAATTAAAACTTTTTATTTCTAGATGTAGGATTTAAGTAACTTTAGACAAATTGAGTTTAGTTTATCATGACTGATTGGAAGATTATTCAATCATTTAGATCCATAGGTATTGGTCACGAGTGTTTTGATGACTGATCCTTAGCACAGAAACAACTTAGCTCCGTAAGCAAAAGGACAAAAAGTACTTTTGTATAATGCCCACACATTTGAGGACTATAAATGTCATTAATGTCCCAGAATAAACCATGTACCGCACCGATAGCAAATCCCAGTTCATATTTACCTTAATAGTCACTTACGGTCAAGGGGGTCGACGTTACGAATTGAGTTACTGACTGTTTTTGAACTGTGACTCAAAACTGTACCATCATTCCGGATCACACATAGCCGTTGTATCAACACGCTTCTAATAAGTGCCATTAACTTCTGCGCAAGATGGAGCATACTGATATACGCTTAATAGTCGAGATGGGCTCAAGTGATAATTACTTAGTGGAATTAAATGCTGTACGCTTGATGATTTGTTTTCGGGTCGACTTTATTGGTGTGTGAAACGAGATCTATTGATGGGTGTTAGATTTCTTAATTGCGGGGAAGTTGATTGTGTTTTTACAAACCGAGTGTCGATATTACATACTTATACTTCAGGGTGACTAACAAATAAGGAATTTTACATTTAAAAAAATGCATATGAACGCATGCCACCACTGTGAATGCATGCCACCTATAAACGTAAATGATAAAACTGCAACCTGTGATTGTAAACAATATTGACGATTGCTATACCGAACCTGCTACAGTAACTTAGACCTACCTGCCATATTATTATTTAAATATCTGTGTGCGCTTGCTATGTTTATTATTTTATTTACATTTGGTTTTCTCTGTAAGCGAATATGTATTAATTATTTGTGAAAAAAAAAACTTAAGCCTGGCCACTTGGCAAATTGTTTTACCTAATCTGCTGAGTAGAAAACCAACGTGTTTTTATATCTATTTCAATTTATTTTATTTTTTTCAGTATGAATTTTAAGAACCATCATAAGTTATGTAACTTAAATCGTGAATTTTTTTTTAATGGATACGTATATAACAGTTATTTGATAAAAAAGCAAAGAAATCACTACTATCCATATATACTGATAAGTACTGAATTAAGTAAACTAGTATTGATAGGTTATCGTCTTATCACGTAACATATTGCATCGACGACTTATTTATTTTTTGAATTTTTATGAATCAATATGATTTTTTACAGGGATTTGTCAAGCTAATAACGAACATGTGATTTAAACGGATTATGTTTGAAAATATTTTTTTTTAATTTTTATCTTGTATGATGTGGCTGGGCGCAAGCTATTTTAGATCAGACGTGGAAGACAAAGATATACTATGCAATATTAATAAAAACTTCTACAAAAAACGCTTGACATTTCCAAATCTCACCACTACTAAATACCTTACTAACCATATTTATTCATATTTAATAATTGTGGCCTAGTGCTGAGAAAAGGCTGCGCAAGAAACTCAGTCACTATAGTCAATGCCTCTTTTCAAAAGGTTTACAATGTTTGTAGTGATCATGCAAGTCCATACCTTACTAATCATTCATTAACAACGCGAAAACCTCACATTACCAAATAATAGCATTTACAACGTGTAATTGGAGCAAAAAAATAATCAAATGAGTTTACAGAGAATACGTAGTTACCTTAACGGGTCATAGTGTTCTAAAATCTGCTTATGTACGTTTCATTATATATATATAATATGTTTATATTTAAAGTAACTATTTAAATGTAGGTTTATCTATTTATATAATATATTATAATATGAATATTTATTATTATAGGATAATAGGATTATTGTTACTATGTTCCTTTTTTCTTTAGAAGCTTTTCACTGCACCCGTTGACACCTTTTTGCATGACCTAAAGGTTTGACTGGTAGAGAATACTTTTAGCATTAAGTCCACCTTTGTACACTAACTTTGTGCAATAGTCTTTAAAAAAATAAATAAAATGATTTAAGTCAGGGATATATTATTAAAAACTCCAACACGTTGGAGTAAATAATAATGCCAAGTTCTATGACTGGACATATTTAGTTTGCAGTACTTTTTTTATTGTTTTAAAATTCACAGCTCTTATTCCAAAAACTTATAATAATCTAATCTTACGTTCTAAACTTACTTCCAATAATGAATTTACTTTATTTAAATATAGCAAGTAATTAACAAAGTTGACACGGTTTGACTTGACACAAACTACAAGTGATATTATGTGACCTGGCAATCTTATATATAAAATTCTCATGTCACAATGTTCGTTCCCGTACTCCTCCGAAACAGCTTTACCGATTCTTACATAATTTTATATGCGGTTTCAGTAGGTCTGAGAATCGGCTACTATCTATTTTTCATACCCCTAAGTGATAAGGGTTGTTCACCCTTTTTTTTGAAATTTTAGACGAATTTTTTGGTTTTTATTTTTTTATAATGTGGCATTAAAAAATACATACAACCCTATTTTTTTCTTTTTACCCCTATTTTTTTATAGTAATTTTATCATTTTTTATCCCGTTCGATAACTGATCAATTATAGTGTTTTTCTTAACTTTTAAAATTACGAGGCTGGGTGAGACGGAGCCGGGGCGGGACGGTGCTAGGAGAGAAGCAAAGTTCGCTGGGTCCGCTAGTAATAATCTAAAATTGAATGTTTATATTAAAATTAGTTTTTTTTTATATTTATTTATTATTCATATATTAATAATACCTTGCTAGTTCGATTTATTTCGTAAGAAAATAACAAAACGAATATTTTTCATTATAAAAAATTCAAACCATTAAACATTGAAAACTTGTTACTTATAGGGCCTTAATTTTAAATTGTTCCCATTACAAGTCACATCCTGCAAATTTAATCGCTGTACGCTACATAAGCGCATTCAAAACAGATTAACGGTAGAAACATCGACATTCTCATTAGAACCAAAACAAAACACCCTGAAGACAGCGAACAAATGTGTAAGGAACAATTACAGCCCCAAGATTAATCAGGTTACACTCAAGTTGGCGATTAACCGAACCAAATTGGTGCAGAGGTACAACACGATCAATTAAATGGATCACCAATTGAGCGAGTGCAGCGGCAAAAAACATTGACCGGTGAAATAAGATCCCAGCGGGTTTTAAGAAGAATAGTAGTACTTACCTAATAAATTTATCGACGAGTATATAAAAGCAATTTGAAAATTTGGAGTAAATAACAAGGTAATAAATTGTTAATATAATTTAGTTAGGGGAAAATTAGTTTACAACACTAGAAATTTTACGACAACATTGAATACAAATTTTCAACAAGGGATGCTTTGATTCCATTCGCAACATTGCTCCGTCGTAACTTCGCTACAACTTATTATTTTTTACATTGTAGTGACGTCTGAATTTCTAGTACAAAGTTTCGCCCCACAGTGGGGCATGTAACTTCACTTTGAAACACATTCGCAACTTTCCGCAGACTCCCAACGGCTCCCTCGGAATGACTCGGTGGCAACTACTATATAGAGGGTGGTCGCAATAAACCATAACATTCATAAAGGGAAAGTGTCGCAAAGTACACAGACCGACATACAATCGGTGCCAATAAAATAGACGCCCCACGCAATAAGCAAAGGAGAAATAGCGCGGAAACATTGGGGGAAACAGTATTAATACTTATGGTTAATTGTACCGGGATCTAGGGGCTTAAAATGATGCTGGGCGTAAGAAAAAAGCGATTACACAAGGAATGGTGTTGCTATAATAAAGATGAGATTGTATCACAGAATGGTAATGAAAATATTATTTCATTATATACTCAAGATAATGTAACGACGCTAGAGAAATAATAAATAAAATAACGTTCAAATTTTATTATTTGGATATTATTAAAATTTAAATAAGTTGTATGTTTTCCATTGATACCGTTAAATTTATTTGTATAATAAATTTAAAACATACTTAAATTAAACATTGCAGTTAACCTCTGTACCGCAATTTTACGGATAATACAGCTGCACAGTCTGAACTATATGCATACAAAGAGGAATGTGGTACAGAAAGGGTACAGATTAAAAAATCCTATAGTTATAAGTTGAATCTTCTTTTTTTTTCATACAAAAATTGCTACGTACTGGCCAGTTACTACAAAATACCATGAAAAAAAACATCAAAACTACGTCCAAGAGTGTTTTAGCACGGTGCTTTTAAGCTAAGAGCGGCATCTTAGTGGTTCACCCCAAGGGTGACTCTACTGTCTTTTCCCTCTATACGTGCTTGGACTCAGGAATCACCCTAAGGTGAGACAGTTCATTAACACCCGTGAACGGGAAACTTGCAATTAAACTTGTATGTTCTGTTTTCACTGTGTTGAGGGAAAGGTAAATGACGTATAAATAATTGTTTTTGTTTGTGTATGCGTGCGTCATGATCATGAAACAATTTTTCGACGTAGATCACACAAATTTTACTCTTAGGTTGTGATTGAAATACTCATCCATCATTCACTAAAATAGTTTTGTAGGTAGGTTGCTTTAATACTTTGGCATCCGTTACACCACAAAATATTACATTTGGTGCTAGTACGGAGGAATTTATATACTGAGTTTAAGTTTGTAAACCGAATATTTCAAAACCATTTTCATGATAGCATACAAACAATCTTTATAAAGAAACCAAAGGGATGTAAGCAGGTTGTGGTTTTGGTCAGTAACATCCAACTCAGGGATGATAATAAGAGTTATTCTTATTCTTAAACAAAATATTTTCTTTAAATATTATGCAAGTTTTATACCGGAAAACCTCTTTACAACATTCTAAAAAAAAAACGAATGGAGAAACTCGCACCCTCACGCGTAGTTCGCGTATATCTACAAAATATTACACCGTAGCACACACACAATATCACACGCCATTTTGACGCGAATGATTCTAAAACAGGGCTCCTGGTATTGGTATACTGATTCGGTCGCTTGTCCGCAATAATATATTGTTTTTTCGGTATTTTCCATTTAGTTTTTCTGTATAATATATACTTTGACTTAAAAGTGCACGTGGATCCATTTCACTAAATTTACATTTTAACAAAGTGGGTGCTAAAAATGCAGCGCCTAATTCCAAGTCTAGACAGGTGATTATTATAATACTCGTTAAAGTGTTTACCTCTGACCAAGTACGTTTATTTAAAGTACAAATATGGCGAAGCACAACCACCCAAACGTCGCTATGCTAAAGCAACAGAGTTGCTAATCGACTGTGGTATTGTGCTTATCAAAATGTTTGGGAATGTAACGTTGAGGTTTGTTTGTTGATTTGCTAACTATACATTTTCGAAACTTAGTTCTACGGCATGTATTTGATGCTTTAGAGTATTGTTTTTACACTTATTCGTTCAGTATCATATTTTAATATCTTAAATATGAAGTAAGAAACCAAAATTGGCACTGGTGGTACTGGAACCTGCAAGTTTCGGCTAACCGGGCCAAACGCTGTCCGGACTGTACGAAATTTGTGGTCTTTTATATGTATTTTTTGTGACTTAAATATTCTCTCTCACATAAAAAAATCAATTGACAATGTCTATCGATTTCATCATCATCATCATCATCATTATCATTCAAAGGCTCCTCCCTCACGGATTTCCACAGCGACCTTTCACTAGCGGTCTGCATCAAATTTGATCCTGCGATCTTTACAAGTTCGTCTGTCCATCTTGTTGGTGGACGTCCTACGCTGCGTTTTTGGTCGAAAGGTCTCCGATCTAGAACTTTCCTGCCTCAACGGCCATCGTTTTCACTCATCTTCAATCTTTTGCATTTTAAATTAACCACAGTCAAATCACATTCGAATTTCAAATCGTTTTAAAATTTCGAGATTCCAGGATCAGAGTAAATCCTGGCCATAAATAACGTTTAGTGAAGTCATCAAAAGGGTGGCTCCGTTCAGGCGGTGTCATGTGAACCTCGCATCAATCTTGGGCCGCACGCATAGCTCGAGCAGACTTAGCGCATGGGACTTGAAGCAGCGATTTCGTGGAATAATTGAATAGAAAAATACAATTAGGGAAATGTAAGTAGATCGATAATGGTTTACATACTTTCATTTACTGTGCAGTGGACTAGATTTCCTAGACAAAATAGCAATTTTTGTATGTAAATTTTGAGGATAACATCTTTGTATTTGTTACCTTACGAAAATATTTTATAAATCTATTTCTGTCTTAAAAGTTCTCGGTAACAGCTCGGTGTCGCTAGTTTGTGGTGATTGCACCCCTATACCTCGTTAAGCCGTTGTTCCTGCGCCTGATCTTTCATCGGTCGTGTCGGACTGCCGTCTCACCGAATTAAAGAGAGGGAAGAAACAGAGAGTCCACTTGTGCATTGCGAACAATATTATCTCCTGCAAATCTGCTTTCTCTGTTGAGAGAGGCCGTCATTACCGAAAAACGGTAGGAGATTATACGATACGATACGAAGTACTGTTCGGCTAGGATCAAAGCCTGATCCGGTAAATACGGCACATAAAATAGCACGACTTTTTTAAAGAGGGACACGCTCTGGGATGGCAATGCCGACACCGACTAGCCGGAGCCTATCGGCCACAACCAGCAAGATAATTCATCGAGTCTGGTCTAGGAATATAGGAAGAAAGTCGGGTATCATAATAGGGCTGAGCGTTGATGAGGTGGGCGATCTGCCTTAATAGATACGCGTAGAAGTTCTTCTTGATCTTTCTTTTCTTTTATTCAGTAATATGGTCGATGCACTGCTTCGGTACATATGTTTTGCACTGGCGGCGTCCGATTCCGAAAAGCGGTAGGAGATTATTGGTGAAAAAATATAAAACATAGTATTTATTACTGGTACCTCAAGAACATAAGATTCTAGTATTCCAGTTTCTTAGATTTTTACAGCGTACTAAGAACTAATTTACTTCCATTATCATCAGCTCCAGCCATAAATGTCTAATATATGGGTGAATATTGTTTAGATGGACCCAAACATATCAAAATCCAATGCAGATCTACCGCAATAATTAACAGTAATATCTGCATGAGCTAAAGGTTTGACTGGCAGAGAATGCTTTTAGTATTAAGTCCACCTTTGTACACTATGATTTGTGCAAAATAGCTTAAAATAAATAAATAATTGCAATCTCAATATGGTTACAGTAACAGCTCATGATAACAAATTACAAATATTGATATATATCTGTCTCACCCTCAGAACAAAATAACTTCACTTCCGTGGTCAATCTAGTCAAGTGGTTGCAATTCGTCTTATGTTTTTTATATCTAATTTCAGCTAAAAAGCATTTAGTGTTTTTAAAATCATATTAAGTGTATACCGTTGAAGGTGTGCTAATAAGAGTTTCGATACGACTATATTTTTTCCCCTCCGTTTCGCTTATACACTCTCCACTCGCCCTATGCGCGGCTCGAAACGGCTTTGTCTCGCGAGTCTCGACTAGACTTGCAATCCATTATTAGGAAGGCGCGATGCCTCCGTACTCCGAAACTTAGCATGTTTACGTAACTGATAAATGTCCATTCTTTTTCTTCGCTATCGCATAGAGTTAAAGGCTGGAGCGTAGATACTGCATTATAACAACTAGAACGGAAACTGACATAATAATTATAGTTATTGTAAAGAAATATACAGGGTGAAATTTTAATCAGTGACCAAATTTTAAGTGAAAACTCCACTGGTGAATATGAACAACTTTTAGTATGGGAGCAATAGTGAAATCGAGAAAAAAAAATTCGCTGTTCCATACATTTTGACCGCGCGCCAATTGAGCTTTTGTATGGAACAGCTGATTTTTTTGCTCGATTTCACTATTGCTCCCATAGTAAAATTTGTTCATATTCATCAGTGGAGTCTTCACACAAAATTTGGTCACTGATTAAAATTTCACCCTGTATACAAATGTAACTGAATGATGTCTTTCACCGCCGTAAACAGTTGAAATAAGAACGAAACGGAGGAACACATGTGTAAGCTCTTGAAGTTGCTTATCAAGTTTTTTCACGTTTATTTAGCAGTCTTGCTTACAGCGATGTAGTAAGTCTGTCCACACATAATACATTATCAATACATGAACTACACATAAATGTTCTTTCAAGTTGAGTGGTCATAACATCAGATGTATTTGAACTTTTCATTTGGAAGCACTCAAAGTTATGTTTTAAGACATAACGAAAGTATTAAATACAACATGTAACAGGAATGACGCCCTCCTTAAACACCCCGTATAGATAAATGTATATAAAATAATATGTTTACGATTTTTTAAATGTAATTTCTGTATAATATATGAGTCTGAGGCTACTTTGATGGCTAAGGGGCAGGTGTCACACACGAAAAATTAATCAGATTGTATAAGTGATTACAATTATCTTTCTTTTTTTCTTTTTGTAAGTAAAAAAAAATCCAGTACTGTCACGGTTTAATATTGTGACAAAAGTTACTAGTCTAGTACGCGCGTAGCTTTATTAAGTGTTATATCGAAATGAATGTGTATATCGAAATATGCGCTATTTCGTTACTATTTAATTTCATTTTTATTTGCTTCGATTATTCGGCAATAAGAGGTGACTGCTATTTATATTATTTTATTTATTTATTTATTTATTTATTTTTATTTATATATTCTTTATTGCACAAACAAAATGAAGTACAAATGGCGGACTTACTGCTTTAAAGCATTCTCTACCAGTCAACCATTGGGTGAGACAGAAACAGTTGAGGCGGCGTAAAATAACAAAAAAAATAACAAAATGAATGAATTACATATAGTTACATAAATGCTTTTTAAATAAACCTACATAAACATACATAAATACAATAAAATCCATACTTCACGCTGAACAGATATCATGTTATTTATTCTCATTGAGAAAAAGATTGCGTATAGACTTTTTGTACATATATTTTGATGTTGATGTCTTGATCGTATCTGGGAGGGAGTTCCAAAGTCTGATGGCGCTAAGGGTAAAAGAGTTGGAGACATAAGCAGTTTTATGCAAAGGTGTGTACAGCTGCAGGGCATAGCTAGTACGGAGGGTCCGAGAACTGATGTCACTCATAAATTTAAAATTACATTTAAGATAATTGGGAGAATTTGGATTACAAAGAATATTGAACAGAGTGCAGAGGATTCGAAGATTTCTACGCTGTCAAATATTGAGCCAATTTAATTTAGACCGGTATGGAGATATATGGTCGTACTTCCGTACACCAAAAATGAAGCGAATGCAGTTATTAAGGAGACGATCAAGTTTGTTCAAAAAGTTTTGGGATAGGTTCGTACAGCACACATCAGCGTAATCCATGACAGGCAGCACCAATGCCTGGATCAGCAGAATTTTGGTACTCACTGGAAGAAAGTTCCGGAAACGGTAGAGAGTTCGAAGTGAGTACGTGACTTTTTTAGCTATTTTATAATAAAAATCCCCTAGGTTAAATTGAAATCAATTCAGTATCTGATAATGAACAATTTACTTTAAGGGTGTGCGTTTAATATGTTTAACTTTGTGTATGGTTGTAAGTTAACTCTGCTTCTATGCTTTTTCCTATCGCAAGGTGTGGATGGAGGATTTTTCTTCGGCTCAAGATAACGGCAGTAACAATAGAAAGAGTTTTCCGAGACATCTGGAAGGCCTCGACTTGTTGATAAATAGATGTCACTAGACGGAAAATGAATTTACCTAATTAAAAGATTTAAGAAGCGCATAAAAAACGATATTAAAAAGTCAAAGGCAATAAAATAACCCAAACTGTGTGTTAGGAATCCTTTATTGGGATTTATAAATTATTTTAAATAAAACGATGTTTTACTTGTGACATCATGAGAGCGAATTTATTGACAGAAAAAACAAAAGATAAACAGTTTTTCATAAAAGAATATATACTGGCATTTGCCAGCCAGTACGGACCAAATAGGTCCGTCGCGGTGCGTGAACATACCCCCGGGCGTTGAAAGCTCGTCTTTCAACCATATTATCCTGGGGTTCCTCTTCCATTATAGGACAAATCTTGCTAAGCGATCTTCTAACGGTGCCGTTCGAAGTTTTAATATCTGCAATGCGATTGACGCCATCTGCACCAAGAAAGACTTGCAGGATTCGGGCAAGCTTCCATATCAGTGGTGAAAGGTTATCATCATCCTTTAGAACAACTAAAGTTTCCACCTTGAGATTATGCCCAATAGTTGCCCATATAGGTACTGTTGCAGTTCAGCCATTCTCCTTACTCTAAATAATCCAAAATGTTGGCGAAGTTGCTTAATTCTTTGGCATCAAGATAAACAAGATAATGGAGCACTGTTGTAGTTTACCGTTGGCAATGACATAAGCAAACGGTCAATCCAAAAATGAGCAGGCGTCAGAGGTAGCAAATCATCTGTGTTCGGTGACAGAGGGGTAAGCGGACGCGGATATAATAGATCTTCAATCTGGACGAGTAGTGTTATTTTCCTCATAAGTTAAATTACAATTGCCCAATACTCTAATTAAACTATACTTAATTGCTTTAACACCCGCCTCCCAAAGACCGCAGAAATGAGGAGTGTGCGGAGGTATGAAGTTAAGGTAAGACCTTCATTAGTCACATCTTCAGAGATAGTGAACTACAATTAGACTTTAAGAACTTACCGCACCTTTCATTTTACGCATCAACAAATGAGGTACCGTTATCGTAAAATATAATTTTAGGTTACCCTCGACGAGAGATGAACCGTCGCTTAGCACATACAAATATTATTATTCGTTAAGTCACCCACCAGTTCAATGTGAATCGCTTTGGTAGAGAAACATATACATGTCGTCGCGCGCGTATTCTGGCAACATTAAAGTTGCTATTATGACTGTACCGGATATTGAATTTGATTATTACTGATTTGATTACGTTGTACTGGATCTTTAAACTGATTGGTTGAATTTATTTGCGAAATGGTTACTGATTTGACTCAAATTGGAGGACGTAGTACTAGATCTTTAATTTGATTGGTTGATAATTTGTACAGTGCCTACTGATTTGACTACTTAGGTACCAGATCTTTCATTCGATTGGTTGATTTATTTTGTAAAGTGCATTGAACGCAGTGTGGTGGCGCTAGTATCGGTTTTGGCGCAATCACACTAGGACAGAGTCGAGGTGGATCACTTTTTTTTTCGGCGCGCAAACGACCGCCGCATATTTCGGATTTATACCATCGAACCTGTCACGCACGTTCACGGCACTCCAATACGACATATTGTGACTTTGGAATAACATTCGTTATCATTGCAATCTGCGTTTTTTTTTGGTTGACCCATCAATGGACACGCTACCTCGAGATGATGGCGGTGAGCCACCTACCGATTCGCCTCAGCCCCTGCCGTCATCAGAAGCGGGATTCACTCAAGCCCCATCATCGGATGCATTATTACGGATGCTGCTCGAACAACAGAGCCAGAATATGATGCGACTGACCGAAGCCATGCGACCACCAGGTTCAGTGGCAATCAAGTTGCCTGAATTCGATCCCGATCACTCGGACGCCGATCCACGATCTTGGTGCTCCACTGTGGATATCTGCCTAGTCGAACAACCGTTGGAAGGAGGAGTTCTTATCATCGCACTAAGCAAAGCCCTAAAAGGCTCTTCATCAACATGGCTTTCTCACGTTGCGCACTCGGGTATGACATGGCAAGATTTTCAAAGCCTGTTCTTGGCGCGCTATGACACTGCCGAAACATGCGCGGCCACTATGATTCACGTTAATGACAGCCGACCCAATGAAGGAGAAAATCTTGCCGCATATGCCAGTCGCTTAATGACGTCGCTGATGGCTAAATGGAAGGACATGAAGTATGAAGAAATCGTCATTTCATACGTGCTCGCACATCTTGCACAGATTGACAGTAGAATAAACCGTCTAGCATTTAAAACCGATATCAAAACAAGGACGAATCTAATCCAAGAAGTGCAAGCATTGTCGTTAAAACGCAAGCAAGAAATAAGCAAAGATACCTTCACACATGAAATAAAACGACTTCGAACGAGTTTCACCCCACGAGATGGAATCAAGCCGGTGCAGTGCGACATTTGTCATATATTTGGGCACAAGTCGGTCGATTGCTACGCTCGAAGTGATAAACCGGCACTGGCTGCACGCGCTTCGTCATCGTCAAGCTCCATGTGGGATTCGAAAAAGTTTGTAACATGCTACCGTTGCGGAGATGAAGGCCATATCGCCCCACAGTGCATGAAGAAAACAAGCAACGGCGCGCCAGGCAAGGGCGTGAACGTCGGCGCCGGCGGCAGCGGCGCCGAGGCAGCGAGCGGCGGCGGTGCGCTCGAGCGACGGGTCAACATTTGCGAAGTCACCGGTGTCCATGGTCAACTTATACAATCTGGTGAGTCATATCCATTTTATTTTGTTAGTGGCGCCGAGTGTTCTCTTGTGAAGCAAAGTATAGGAAATCGGTTTTCGGGAGTGCGCAGTGCAACTAACGTGCGTTTAACAGGCGTCAGTAACGCCCACGTTTAATGTACCAAACAGATTTCGTGCCTGGTAATTATTAACGATCATTGTTTACATTTGTCGTTCCTTATCTTGCCAGACGAACGTATGCCGTATGATATTATGATAGGTTCGGATATTTTGAACTTAGGACTTATTGTTAATTAAGCGCACGCGCAATTTTTAATTACAAAACCGGTTGACTGTTTTAGTGCAATCACGAATATGGGTTTGCGGTCAATCATTACGGACATTTCACCGGCATTACACGATAATCTTGTTAATTTATTGACGGTATTTTGTTTGCTTTTATTGACGGTTTAACACTGAGACGAGTGACAATCGGTGAATTAACTATTCGGCTTCAAGACTCTTCTCCATTCGCGAGTCCCATATTACTCGTAGATAAGCGAAGCAAGAGAACAAGCGGTGCACAATTTTGAAAAGAGTACTGATTATGAGAAATCCCGGTTTGACTGTAACAAGGCAAATTTTGATAGATCTGCCGAGAATGCCTCAAAGTACCGTACCTGCTGAACTTATTGTTTGTGACCTGGAATGTAATTCCGATTGATAGAAAGATTGCACATACACATACACACACAAGTAGCATTTTTTCCGGCATGTGTGCTACAGCACCGGCGTAGTTGTAACTGCGGTTCCGTTAGAGACCGAACAGAGCGCGATGTGCGACCGGTGCTGTGGCAGCAGCCTGTCTGATAGTTGTAGTCCATGAGGACAGCGTTTAACCACGGCTCCAGCGTAGTTGTAACTGCAATTCAATAAGTTGTTAGGGCGCAATGTGCGACTGGAGGTGTGGTGTAATGAATGGCCCATGGGGGCATTGTGGTTGGTTTATGAAAACCAAGTGATTGATCCATGGGGATCTGGTTGTGATTGATCCATAGGGGTCTGTTTGTGATTGATCCATGGGGATCTGGTTATAAAATTATACGTGGCAAATGACTGCCAGTATGTTATTTGAGTTGTCGAGTGTGCTTGTGTGTAGATATTGTTTTGGTCACTGTGAAATGTTTACTTTGAGGCTTTCGTTTTCATTTTATTTTGTTGTAAATTTTTAACCCATTGTCAGGGTAAGCCGAGCGATTGTGTATTCCATACTCTGGTTTTGTTGCAGGTATACACGAGGACGTGTAACCGGTCAGTCTGGCCGTGTCGTCGCGCGCGTATTCTGGCAACATTAAAGTTGCTATTATGACTGTACCGGATATTGAATTTGATTATTACTGATTTGATTACGTTGTACTGGATCTTTAAACTGATTGGTTGAATTTATTTGCGAAATGGTTACTGATTTGACTCAAATTGGAGGACGTAGTACTAGATCTTTAATTTGATTGGTTGATAATTTGTACAGTGCCTACTGATTTGACTACTTAGGTACCAGATCTTTCATTCGATTGGTTGATTTATTTTGTAAAGTGCATTGAACGCAGTGTGGTGGCGCTAGTATCGGTTTTGGCGCAATCACACTAGGACAGAGTCGAGGTGGATCACTTTTTTTTTCGGCGCGCAAACGACCGCCGCATATTTCGGATTTATACCATCGAACCTGTCACGCACGTTCACGGCACTCCAATACGACATATTGTGACTTTGGAATAACATTCGTTATCATTGCAATCTGCGTTTTTTTTTGGTTGACCCATCAATGGACACGCTACCTCGAGATGATGGCGGTGAGCCACCTACCGATTCGCCTCAGCCCCTGCCGTCATACATATAAACTTGAGATAATCTTAAACCTCTATTAATACAACTGGCTGCTGATATAGGGCCTGTGTAGTCAACCCCTACACATTTAAAAGAAAACTAGATGAAACACGTAGCTTTATTACCTAAAAGTTTAAAGTGTTTTCTATCTGCGGGTGCACAAAAGGCATTTATTAACAAACTTTAGCTAAATTATGATCACCAATTGGCCAGAATTGTTATCTTATTTTGGCATAAAGCAATTGGGGCATACATTAATGCATTGTGCTTCAAATCAATCAATAACTAAGTGAAGATATAAGTGGACTGTAATAATAAATAGTGTTTATTTTCACATAAAAACTCAGAAATGTTTAGATGACCACAAGCATAAGTTTATAATAATCTAGAAAAAAGTTATACCTAATCAGTGAACTCTTTTTAGATAGTAGCATACCATTGTGTTAAATATGATATTCTGGAAATGATTCATTTTAAGAGGCACAGTTTAATCGTTACTTCAATACTTTGTATCAACAGGTTATTTTTTACAAGCGGCAATAATTAGTTACACAAAATAAGCCAGCGTTAAGTTGCAGAAAAAGTAATAAATCAAGAAAAAAGAATTAAACTGCAGGCGTGATTATTGCCAAATGAAATGATGCTTCAGGTTTAACTTTACAAATTGAAACTTATCATTTTGCAACAAACGTAGATTATTCTACCACAGCTGACAAGTTTTAATAACCGTAGGATCCACAACGTATTTCCATACGATACACAATATTAATTAGTTTACAACACTTAAATAGGCTGAAATAGTACTCAATCCTTTGAAAGCTGATTTGGAATAATATCATCATTCAAAATATTTTATCATTTTTACGATTATAAATTCTATTTTTATTATTTTTAACCCTTATCAGACTTAAATTGCATTTGATGGATTGAGACGAATGTGACAACAAATCGGAGCCTATAGGGCCTGAAACGATCCATCCCAGCCTTGTTTCATACAAAACTGGATTGCCGTCTCTCAGTTTAATCCTGCGTGATCCTAATAAATCCCAAAAGAGATCAACACCTATAATTAAATCTACTACAGAAGGTGTGTGATAATTTGGATCCGCTAAACAAATGTCTGAGGGAATGTTCAACATTGACAGGTTTATATGTGCGCTAGGCACTTTGGCTGTGATGGAATGTAAAACAAAGCACTGCAATTTGGTTGAATAACTCTCATCTAATGACTTCAGAGGGACCTGTACCATTTTATTTATACAAGACACAGATTTATTGACCCCTAATAGAGACTCATCAACTTTATTAACAGGCAAATTCAACTTTTTACTCAAAGCTTCAGTCATCAAACACGATGTACTTCCACTATCCAATACAGCACGAGCAATATGAATATTATTATGTGTGTCATACACTTTTACTAAAGCTGTCGGTAACAAGACTTGACTTCGAGTATTTGATGTTGAAACACACGACAAAGTAACAGCGTTATTACTTGAACCCTTATTTGAGCTAGATGTAGATGACCCATCTGTATTATTGTTGCCAGATATATTGAACTTAATTTTATGGTCTGTCACATGCACAAGTGTGTTGTGTTTACGTTTGCAAACTTTACAACCAGCCTTTTTACAATAATTAGCATAGTGACCTGTTTTAAAACAATTAAAACAAACCTTATACTTGGGCAACATTTGCAATCTTTCTTCATTACTCAGAGCTAAGAACTGAGGACACATCTGCAAGCCATGCTCACCGTTACATTTAGGGCAGGCTTTTATTGATGTTGTAACATTTGAGTCACCTTGTGAGTTAAACTGACTATTAACTAACACCATACTTCTAACCTTTTGATCGGTTTTGTAACTATGAGAAGTACTGGTGTTACCACGAGCTAACTCCAATGTTTCATGCAAGTCAGACCTGCTGCGCAAGAACTGAATAAACACAGACAATACTAATGGTTTGTTTTTATCTAAACTCCCCTTGTGTTCTTCCCAGGCACGGTAAGTATTTGCATCTAACTTTTGTGTCATCATATATATAAGAAGTGTGTCCCAGTGTTTAGTGGGTTCATTTAAGGACTCTAAAGCTCTTAAGTTTTTATTTAATTTGTCAATGAGCTGTTTTAAACTATGAGAAGACTCTTTAGTAATTGACTCCATCTTAAATAGTGCTGACACATGATTTTGTATAAGAAGACGCTTATTATCAAAACGCTCACACAACAGCTTCCATGCTACAGTGTAGTTATTCGAAGAAAACTCAATAGATTGAATAACTAAAGCAGCGGTTCCCTCTAAGGAAGCTCGCAGGTAATGAAACTTGTTTATATTATCAATGTCATCATTAGAATGTATGAGGCTATTGAATGTGTCATGAAATTCTAACCAATTATGATATGAACCGCTAAACTTAGGTAGTTGAATGGTAGGTAACTTAACGAGGTTCCGCGGATTTGTGTGATACGAACTTTTATCATCAACACAACCATTACTTACATCAGTCTCAGGAGGTGACAGTTTGAGCCGAGCTTCAGATAAACACTTAAAATAAGCGTTTTCAAACTGACTGCGCTCCAAAGTTTGCTCATCAATATTATCACTGATGCACTCTAACCGCAACTGCACCTCATCATATTGATCGTACATTGCTTCTAATTTGGAAATACGTAATTGTAGTTCACATACCTGAGATGGGCTCAATGACTTATCCAAATTGCTAAGATACGAAGCAAATACGGTTA
Organism: Pyrausta purpuralis; assembly: GCA_963924145.1. Classification (NCBI taxonomy): domain Eukaryota; kingdom Metazoa; phylum Arthropoda; class Insecta; order Lepidoptera; family Crambidae; genus Pyrausta; species Pyrausta purpuralis. Next base: position 8,109,621 of record OZ001655.1, read on the forward strand.
ATCGACCTTTATAACTACCACGCTTTTTAGTTAGCTCCTTAATTTCCTCTTTTTCGGTCATTTTGGCAAGCGTTTGTTATCCTGTAATCGTTTAAATACAATGGATAAAACAAGGTAACAATATTAACACTAAAGCTTATACACAATCTGAAAACAAGACCTTTACATACAATCTGAACTATCTGAAAACAAGTTAAAAGTTTAAAATTGAAATTTATAAATTACACTGTGATTAAATATGAGTTTAATAACATAACATACACATGGAAATTCAAACAAATTATTGAACTTTAATAGTTATCAACATAACAGTGTAAATTTTACTTTAATACAAGAATTAGTACATAAATTACCTACTTCACAGGAGGTTATGAAAACAATTATATTTAAGTACTAACCTTATTTATACGCTTATTACAAGAAATAGGACATAAGTTAGCTACTTTATTGAGGTTATGAAAACAATTATACTTATGTACTCATATCCGAATATCCGTACTCTCACTCACTATCCGCTATTTACCCATGTCACAGACATCGCTTTTGCTAGATTTTTAAATCATTTATACTCCGATTCTTCATTTTATCATCCGGCTCGAAGGACCATGTTAGGAATCCTTTATTGGGATTTATAAATTATTTTAAATAAAACGATGTTTTACTTGTGACATCATGAGAGCGAATTTATTGACAGAAAAAACAAAAGATAAACAGTTTTTCATAAAAGAATATATACTGGCATTTGCCAGCCAGTACGGACCAAATAGGTCCGTCGCGGTGCGTGAACACTGTGCATTTTGCAGAGTTCTAAACAGTTTTTGAAAACTTATTTTCTGTAAAAAAAAACCAAGTGAATAATTACACTGGTTTTAAATTCAACCAATCTTTTGTCTTTATTCTTTTAAAAAGAAAAATCGAATAAAAAAAATCTGCACAAATAAAAATCATTTATATCATTCCAAGAATTTTCCCCAATTTAATTTCATCGCATTTCCCATACAGCTTCAAAGAACCAGCAACCCCTCAATACGAATATGACTCTGGTATTGTTCTTCTTATTCGAATCACTATAACAATGGTGAAATTTAAAATAATCGAAGGGGTGTTCCTTAAAGGGTCCCATTTCAATGAACTTTTTATAGCCCAATATCGAGAGAATGGCTTCCAGGAACCATTAGTACGCCTAATAACCGCTAGGGGCGCTGTCTTTTCAAAACAGCTGATCGAATTATCATACATAACTCACATTATTGGTGCAGTAAAGTAATGTAGTTTGTTTAAACATGGCTTTCCGGTGGCGTTTCGTATAGTTAGTTTTTTATTAGAGGGGAGTAGGGACACAGTGCAAAAATAGTCCGAAACGCCACTGTCAAAAACGCCTGAAGTGAAATTACCTTTTAAATATTTCTATCTTCTATGTATATTATGTATGTGTTTCCAAACAATAAGTATTTAAGTATTTTATCCGTTATCTGGCACCAAAAACACAAGCTTTGAGTAGCTTACTTTGGGACTAGATGGCGATGTGTGGGAATGTCCATAGGATATTTATTTAAAGGATATTTAAATCTTGAAAACATAACAGCTTATATTGTTGTGGTAGTATAATTTAGATAACATTACAATAGGACAGTAAATTTGCATTTAGTACATAACTGGCAATTCTTTAATTAAACTTTTGTATCAAGAAAAACTGAGTAAAATTTGTATTTGAGTTTTTAGCATTACTACTCAGGATGGTATAAGGTAAACAATTAAAAGCATTATATTTTTAGAATGTCTCTATGTAACTAATATAAGTCCAAGCTCTTACACCTAATAACCAAATGAATATTTAAATAATTGGAAAAGAAAATAAATAAAAATGCTCTATATTTAATTTCCTAAGTACCTTTTATAAGTTTTTTAAAGCATGTAGTATTATTTACTTACCTACACTTTTAAGCTGCCCTCAAAGAGCTATATCTTCCGGATAACTAAGTTATAAGTACCTACACTTTATGATTATAACACCTGTATCACCTATGTAAGTTAGTAGCACCTAGAATGGATGCATGAATAAATAGAATAAACACAAAATTTGTGAGCCCTATAATTTCCTTAGTTTTTTTATTTAGTTTACTAGCAATTGATACACTATTCATTGCAAATATAGGACATTATAACTTTCTACTTGTGAGTGTACATTTTTTTAAAGAAAACTTGCAGTAAAATTTTAAAGATCAAGATATAATGAATTAATTAAAAATAAAATAAGATACGAGTAGATTTAGTAACATATAAAAAACTAGCGGTCCCCCGCGACTTCGTCCGCGCGTTTTGAGTTTGCTCCCTCCCCTCCCGTCGCAGCGCCATGTTTTATATCCTAAAGCCTTTCTCGATAAATAAGCTATCCAACACAGAATTATTTTTTCAAATCGGGCCAGCAGTTCCTGAGATCAAATAAACAAACTCTTCAGCTTTATAATATATTAGCGCAAACGCACGTTGTACTTAAGCTGCGAACATTATTTTGGTGCGGAGATATGTTAAAACTGTGATAGCTCCTAAGATATTTATTGAAATCAAATGATATAAAGGGCAACTTGGTTCTAAATGAAATGCTCGTGATGATGAATGTATTTATTTTGATAAGAATTAATACCTATGTGTATAATACACCTCTAAAAATAATACATTATTTTTTTACAAATTTATTAACATAAAAAAGGTTGTAGTAAGTCTACCATAAAAGATAGACATATGCTGTCGCGGACTTTATTATAGAACTCTTAATGCTGAACAATCGTGTGATACATAATTTTTGTGTAACTTAAGCGGTTTCCGCAGCGTATGCAACGGAAGCTCTCAAAAGGAATATCTTTCTCCCGTTTTCGCAACATTTTTCATTTCTGCTGTGGGCTTATGAGTTGTATCTTTATGTTATATAGCCTAAAGCCTTCCTCGATAAATGGACTATCCAACGTAAAAAAAAATTTTCAAATCGGGCCAGTAGTTTTTGAGATTAGCGCTTTCAAACAAACAAACAAACAAACAAACAAACTCTTCAGCTTTATAATATTAGTATAGATTAAACCTATATCACACAATAATCAAAGTTCATATTTCGGACCTGGTTCCTAAATTATACAAGGATACGTCAAAAGTTTTATTTATTTATTTGATGTATAATCTGCATATTTTGGGGATGCGGCTATTTCCCTTTTTACATGGGAGTAAGTCTTCTGTAGTTGACTGAATTATGTCAGTAATTTATCGCTTGCAGTGATAAATTTTCCTAATGGATATCGTACACGGCATAGAGTAGTCTATTATCGTACCTTGTTAAGGTTTTGGGGACGATAAATTTTAGGTGATTTCGCAGTGTTTTGTTTTTTTACGACCGATGTTTATAAGAATAAATAAGAACCAAACCTTTGGATTGAGTATGTAGTGTTTTATTGTGGTCAGTTGTATGATATATAGACAATAAATAAATAGATAGTGGTTTGGCAAAACTTGGTGGTGTGTTTCATTTAGTACCTACCAAGTTTAAAGAAACTCGTTCCATAAACTTCATTTAGTCGGTTAGGCTGTACAGAAACGAGAGAAAAGGGTTTTACTTTAATCATTCATGAAAATACTGCACTTATTTTTCTACTAACAGTTGCCCGCACTTTAATCGCACAAACTCGATAGATATCTACCAAAATTGTAACTTTCAGGTGTCAGGACGGATCTTGTGTAGTATTCTATCGTAAGTATTTTTTGTATTATCTATACTCACAAGATGGTACTCTACAATTAACTTTAAGAATTTATCTACTTTGTTGGTTTAGTTTAAAAAGGTAGATCGTAGGTCACTACTAACCAGATAGTACAGAAATATAAGTCTCAGAAAATAATAAATTGGATTTAAAATGCATGTACATTGGAAAAATGTATGCTACATGATATAACTACATGTTCTTTTTAAAGATAAGTAATATGATCTGAGCTAAAGACGTCCCAGGATTTCTGAGTAAACCCACAATAATCATATATAAAAGTTATTATGTTACACTCATTTCGGACTTTAAACAGCGTCGCACAAGCATTATATTTACATCAGTGCATTCCAGTGTCATTTACGAGCTCAAGTCTAGTATATTAAATTCCCTTCACACTGTCTGCTGTCGGGCAAAATGAGGCAGCCAACGTTATGGGCTTGAAACACAACACTTAAATGCACTCGCGATTCGCAGCGCACCGGTAACTCTATACCTTAAAGTCATTAAAATGCTTTGAATGAGTAAGTTATCAAAGCATAGAAGAACGAACGTGTTCTAATTTTAAAGGTTTAACAGTCTTGAACTGAAGGCTTACGATAATACCCAGTAATACTTAGTTTTGTAAAAAAAATATATAGTAGTTAGAGCTTTAATTTGCCCGAAAGTAAAAAGAGAATTTTAAATAATGAAAGAATATTCAAATTACTTTTGAAGAATCTTGAATCTTACTATGCTTGAATTTTATTTAAAACTTTCAAAGGATGAAATAAGATAAGAGATTATATCAGGCAGGTAAGTATTTGCGCGACGAAGCATATCTCTAGGAACATCGGATTTTCCAGTAGATACTTGAAGGTAGATATTTTAGCAGTAGATTTTCTTTAAAGTGTCAAATCTATCACGGGATCGCCATCATTTACAGTAGACGTTAATTCTTTTCCTTTTAAGATTTACAACATAGAAATATGGCTTTAGTCCATCTTACAGTGAAATCATCCTTCAAAATTAGAAATCTATACTAATATTATAAAGCTGAAGAGTTTGTTTGTTTGTTTGTTTGTTTGAACGCGCTAATCTCAAAAACTACTGGCCCGATTTGAAAATTTTTTTTTACGTTGGATAGTCCATTTATCGAGGAAGGCTTTAGGCTATATAACATAAAGATACGACTCATAACACCACAGCAGCAATGAAAAATGTTGCGAAAACGGGAGAAAGATATTCCTTTTGAGAGCTTCGGCTACGTACGCTGCGAAAACCGCTTAAGTTACACAAAAATCATGTATGACAGGATTGTAATATTAGGAGTTCTATAATAAAGTCCGCAACAGCATATGTCTATCTTTTATGGTTGACTTACTAAAACCTTTTTTATGTTAATAAATTTGTAAAAAAATAATGCATTATTTTTAGAGGTGTATACACACAGGTATTTATTCTTATCAAAAAAAATACATTTATCATCACGAGCATTTCATTTAGAGCAAAGTTGCCTTTTATATCATTTGATTTCAATAAATATCTTAGGAGCTATCACAGTTTTAACATAATTCCGCACCAAAATAATGTTCGCAGCTTAAGTACGACGTGCGCTTGCGCTAATAATATTATAAAGGTGAAGGGTTTGTTTGTTTGAACGCGCTTATCTCAGGAACTGCTGGACCGTTTGGAAAAAATATTTCGGTTTTGGATAGCTTATTTATCGAGAAAGGCTTTAGTGTATAAAACATCACGCTGCGACGGGAGGGGAGGGAGCAAACTGAAAACGCGCGGACGAAGTCGCGGGGGACCGCTAGTGTATTAATAATTCTATAAAATTTGCTTGTTCAAAATATGGCTTTGCCTTTATCATAATAAATGTGGCCAGCATTAAACGTCATCAAATTAGAACTTACACGGAAAAGGTTTCTACATCGTTATGAAAAAAAAAATACACAGAATAATAACACGAAACGCAATGAGAAAGTTTTTATAACTGGCCAGCAAAAAGACAAACTCTCACATGCACCGGCAAAATTTTAAATTAGGAATAAAATAAGCTAGGAACCTGCATACGGAAGCAAGTTGCCTTGTTATAAACTTTAGAAGGGAATTTACTGAGCTTATAACATAAACAACGGTTTATTCCGACGTTTAATTTCTTTCGATAGTTAAAAGACTTGCTTGTTGAGAAACAAACTATCTTTCTTTCTCGTCAAGCTAAAGTAACTAGTTTTTATGCTAAACTCTTGAGTAGGAATCAGGTAGTTAGTAAGCTTTCATTTTGAAGTAAAATGTTGATGACATGATGATTTCTTGTATATGAAAATACACCAAAATTTTAAAATTAAATCCGGACTAAGTATCTATATATTTCTTATGCTTCTTTGTAGCTCAGTGCAAAGAATTTAAAAATGTATTTGAGAGACCCAAAAGTCTCACCCACTTGGTTTCACTTCAGACGATTCAAAGGAGCTTTTAAACAGTAATTCTCAAACGCTTTAAAATTGTCGTTCGCATTTTAAAATCTTCACACGTTCCAAATTTAAATTCATATCTCATTCGAATAATGGCAGGGGTGGCTGCGTGACGACTCAGAATTCCTTTAATTTTTAAAGTTTTAGGAATATAAACATGTACCATGAATATTTTATATGCCCTACTTACCTATAGTATCTGAGAATTACTTGCATATTTATATGCATTCCTTAAGAATGGCTACACAGCTCCGTAATTTCTTGCTTGAGGTTTATTCAATGGTGGTAACCTCGACAAAATATGAGTTTTTTTAATACTTTGAATAAGAAAGGTAAACTTTTTCTTTTTCTATGAAGCCTCCTCATGACTTGAAGCAGGTTCATGTTTGTTTTTCGTCGGATTTTTGAGAAACGAGTTTTCATAGAGAGATGATTATTTACTAGTTTTTAGATTATTTCTAGGGACAGTGTCAGTTTCATCAAAATTGGTCCAGCATTTTTTTAAACTTTCGCGTTGCATTATAACTTAAAACTTATAACTTCGGGACTATACGCGACGCATATTATGTAGTAGTATTGTTACTACTTACACCCTCAACGTTTCAATGGTGTTGAAACCGTTGTGGTCACGAGGAGACTGGCGCTCGGCGTCTTTGTCTGCATCGTGCGGCCGGTTCTTCTGCTACCCTCCAACTATCCGATATTTGTTGTGCACGTGAACTAGAGTCAGTAGGTTCAGTGCGACACACAATTCCTTACGAAGCGGATTCCTTACGAAGACATAGTGTGTAATGTGGAGCAGACTATTATACGTAATAAAATTCCAACCGCAGACGCAGAAGTTCTGAGGCAAGACGTAGCGGTTATTTTACGTAAGTCGAAGCTACCTATAAGTAACATTACAACAGAAGATTGACTCACCGTCAAATGCAAAATTTAAAGCGTTTTATTCAGTTTTATACGGGTAAGTTCAAAAAAATGGTACTTAAATAAAAAAGTAAGTATTGCAACCAGTGTTCATTTCACTAACTAGTAATGAATCGTTGTGCAGCCCTAGCGATTGCGGTGAAACGATAACTCCTGATGACACGTCACGCACCTTGGTGGCACGGTAATCGAAAAATAAAATTTCAACTGTTTACAACCAAACATTTTTTTAACACGTTGGTTACTTTGTCTAGCGTTAACATTGTTTTTACGAAAATAAGTTATAATATGATAACACAATGTCTAATGTTTCGGTGGCAGATGTAAACATGGAATATTCTGATGGTTTAGAACGTTTCCAACACTCTCACAGTGTCATATTTTTTGTTTTTAAAGATGAAGTAAGAAACCCTAAAATTCGTACGGTTGGACTGATAGCACGGTAGCTCAATTAAAAGAGCATTTGGCCTGGTAAGCCAGAAAGTTCCAGGTTCGAGTCCCGCCTGTGCGCAATTTTAGGTTTCTTAATTCATCTTTATGAATGGAATATTCTGTTAAAATTATGTTTTATAATCAAGTCATAGTGGCAAACAAAAAAATATACCTACCTTAAAATATCACAGTTATGCCAAGTTCACGAACGAAGTAAGCAAAAAGTGCTGGCACCTCAGAAATTTACTAACCTAAACTTTTTTTTTATAGCAAGCTCTGCCAGACAGTCAAACGTAACCCCAGTCTCGCGTTAGACTCGGCGGGGGCGAGTTGCTCATACGTGCAGTGAATAAATTCGTAACTCGTTTGATAGACGGAACTGATGTATAAAGTACCTTGCTGACTGACCCTGTAGATATTCTGCATCCTGAAATCGATTGATACAATTTTTGTTCAAAATGGATTCTCTAGATTGTTTTACCTATGAATACAGTTTTTAGCCGACTTCAAAATAGGAGGAGGTTATCATCAATTCGACTGTATGTTTTTTTTTGTATCTATGTTACCTCATATCGCAGTTGTTAGTCGACCGATTCGAAAAAAAATTTCGCCTACCTAGAGGGTATACCTTTTAGTTGGTCCCATTGTAGCCAATTTGGAATCTGATGATGAGATCTTGGTGTAATCCAGGAAAACCCTTTAATTTGAAAGGTACGTATAGTTTAGTTTTACTAGAATCATAATGTTGACGTGTTGTTACGTCTGATAGAACACATTTTGTGGGGCTGAGCTGATGGTGGAACTCCTTAACGCTTAGGAGTTCAGTAATTATAATAACAGAACTGATGATAGGTAGTTGGTAGCTTTTTAAAAAACAGAGTCAAAAGGTACAACAACACCCCCCCCCCTCCTGTAATCTCTAAAAATGAAGAAATAAAATTAACTTCAAAATAGTAAAAACCGACTTCGAAACCAAAATATTGAAAGGAAAGGATGCCTACAATGGAATCCCTTACTTTCAATATTCAAGAGGTTATTTAAGACTTTTTAGTGCATTTTGGTTTTGAAGTCGGTTTTTACTTTTTTAAAGTGATTTTTTTGTTTAATTAATTTATTCCAAACCAGTTTCGTTTGTAGCATGTTTGAATAATCAACTATTCGGGGTTCAGACCATTTAAATATTACAAAATAAGAGCATAAAATAAATGAAAATATCCGTATTAACTAGATACTTTAGTAACCTAAGGCAAAACTTTTGTGACTCAGTTCGTTCATGAAAAACGAACTTATTCACAGAAGTTTAACCTAAAATCCTTTTTGAGCAATTTATTATAATATTCCCATTTTGAAACAACAAACGACATAGTAGCTACTTATGAAAGCTTAGTAAATTAAGGAGATGAAACTCTTTGTATTTTAACAAACCAATGAATCTGTATTTTCTGTTTATGAATAACAAAACAGAGTTAAGTTTGTTTCGAAAATATTTCAAAAACGATTGTAGTCACAAACAGTTGGGACTTAGCAGAGGTAGTTAATTGTTAATTAGTGAACAGCAATAAAAGGCAACTGTAATAATTAAACGTGTGGGTTAATTAGAGCTCATTTTATTAAGACTTTAATTAATTATCTACCTAATGTTAGGGGTTTAAAGAGCCTGACTATATTGAGATAACGTTGTCTATTTTTAGGTTATAATTTTCTTTTTACAACTTTGTTTAATTTTATTTATTTATTCATTTAATTAACACAACAGAGTGTCAACTATTTCATTATAACATTATCAATTTTGGATATGCTGCATGATTGGTTGCAACTCCAAGGGCGACTGCACACAGCATGCAAATCGAGTTTACAGTCATACATAATAGTATACATACATAAAATTATTAAATTATATAATAGTGATATTTCAAGCAACAGCAAAATTATTATAATAGTAGTTGAAATGAATCACGAGTATATGACTACACAAAACTGATAATTAAGGATTAACTAGCGGTACCCCGCGACTTCGCCTCCGCGTTTTGAGTTTGCTCCCTCACCTCCCGTTGCAGTGTGATGTTTTATAGCCTTAAGCCTTCCTCAATAAATAAGCTGTCCAACACAAAGAAATAATAATATATTGTTTTGAAATCGGCTTAGAAGTTCCTGAGATTAGCGCGTTCGAACAAACTCCTCAGCTTGATGATTAAAATAAAGTCGGACATCATTTGATTAATATAGCCCGCCATCGTGACGCGAGTGTTTAAAAATAGGGGTCCAAGCGCAGGAGCAACAGATTTACGTAATTTCCGAAGTAAGGGGCTGCCAACTCCCAAACTGTAGGCTACTCTGTCAATTACTGAACAGAAGAACACAGGTACATACTTTTGGCCCGACCCAGGGCCCGCCTCGAAACCGCGACCTCTGGCACAACTATCGCTATGGAGTGCGACTCTATAACCGTTGCGGCACCGAGGTAGTTAAAAAAAGTAAATGATCGGCTACCTAATTATTTAAAATTGAAATATTTTCTAGGTACCCGAAGAAAACATCTGTGAAAAAGAAATAAATGATCTTGTAAAACATCTCTTCAAACAAATTACCCAAGATTAACAAATTCAGAAATAGTCGAGTCATCCACATCGAATCATTCAAAGAAAACTGAGGCAAACCTCTTAGTTGCTCTTATTGAAACTTTTCTCAGCCATACAACTTTCGCCAACTTTATTAGCTCTTGCGTATGAACTGCGAACTTTGCCATTAGTCCCATAGAGATTGCAACTGCGGTCCAACTACTCAATAGTATGAAAATACGAGATATTAAAAGGCATTATAACGCTAGTTTGTGCACTGAAGCCAGCTTCACACTTGGATGAAACTAATGGATATATCAAGAAGTATTGGAATGTATTTTTAATTGGTTTTCGGTCAGTTTCACAATGTCTGAATAGGTTGAGCGTTATCTGTCCAGTGCTTTTATGAAATGACGTTCCTTATTTGAATTATTCGTTGCCTAGTGCTCATTTGTTGACTTTAAAACCGACCTTTATTATCCTAATAATATGTAATTAATCAATGGAATACATGTTGGTATAAAATTTCATGCAGGAAGCCGATGTTTGGCATTTGACGTATCGAGACTGTTTTGATGAATGTGATAATAATAATCTGACGCAAAACAAGTTAATGTGAAACGAAATTCCAAAATCAAGTCTGCTCTGGAACATCAGTGAAAGATTTTGAAGAGTAAAAGACGAATAAGAAACCAAAAACTCGCGGGACCCGAACCAGCACTTCCTGGCTAACCAGGCCAAACACTCTACCAATTGAGCTACCGTGCTGTCTGTCGGACGCTGCGAAATTTGTGGTCTCTTACGGATAACGTCATTATGCGTGACTAATTAATCTTCAAATCAGTCAACCCTTAATCACCCGTAATCAACTCTTAACGCCATTTAGCCGGAAGAACAATTCGGGCGATCGCCAACAAAATAAATGTACTTTATTTCAGACGTACCCCAAGTCGGGCGCTTCTACACAATTAAATTTAATTAATTCGAATAGTTCGCGAGTCGCGGGCGTTAATGGGCTGAATGCGTCTAGCTAAGGGGTATAAATATACAGGGACGATGCAGATCGAGTACCTTTAGATTATGTGATGTAAAGTCCGTTTTTTTGCTAATTGAATATTATAAACAAACTTGATATTCCACCTTAAGGAAATGATGAATTTAAAAGAAGATAATCTTAAGAGCTCATAATCAGGACAGGTAATTTTACCGTTGAACAGTCAGGGTGTGATTTTTATTGATTTATAAAATCCAATTTTCGAATGAAAATCAGTTGAAATGTAGTTTTATTATTCGTTTTTGAACGAAAAACACACGCCATGTCAATGCGAGTGATTCAAAAATATATAAACTATATTTATATTTGTTTTTCCAGTAATATTATTTTAAAAGTTATACAATATTGTTTACGAGTTTCGACTTTCATCGAAACACGGAATTTAATGCCAAGAGATTCTTACAAATCGTACTCAAATGCAAGTGATGAAAACATTGTTAAAGACAGAAAGCAAAAAAAATAACTTTAAAATTTTGCATTTTGGTTTTGAAGTCGGTTTTTACTTTTTTAAAGTTCATTTTATTTCTCCATTTTTAGAGTTTACAAGAGAGGGGGGGGGAGGTGAGAAGTTGCACCTTATGACTCTGTTCTTTAAGAAGCTACAAACTTTCTGTCATTATAATTACTGAACTCCTAAGCGTTAAGGAGTTCCACCATCAGCTCAGCCCCACAAGATGTGGACTATCAGACGTAACAATACGTCAACATGTCAACATTAAGTTTTTAGTAAAACAATACTATACGTGCCTTTAAAATTTGAGGGTTTTCCTCGATTACACCAAGATCCCATCTTCCGATCCCAAATCGGCAACAATGGGACCAACTAGAAGGTACACCCTCTAAGTAGGCGAAAAAAATTTTCGAATCGGTCGACTAACGACTGAGATATGAGGTAACAAACATACAAAAAATAATAATAAAAAAAACATACAGTCGAATTGATAACCTCCTCCTTTTTTGTAGACGGTTAAAAAGCGTCTATTCGATTCTTATTTAAAACAATAGAATTCTGTAAGTATGTTCAGTGTTAGAGTCAAAAAGGCTCAGCATTATGTAACTATTATTGTTAGATGTTGATGAGTAATATTTGTGAAGTAATCTACAGCGATTTCAATGTTATTTACAATAACAAGAAAAAAATATAAATTAATAATTTCTTAAATAACATTGTTTATTAAATGCACAAAACTTCATCCGGAATCTAAAACTGCTAAACACAGCTACTTAGAAATTTTACCATAATATTAAAGCCGATCCATTTTCTTTTCCAAAAACTTTGTAACGTGATGTGATAAGTATAACATACAATTCATAGTCTTAGAATGATATTATTCTGTACATTGAAAGTGTGTGTATCTAAAGCCTGAAGAAAGATAGATTATCTTGATAAAATCGAATGCACTGCACAGTATTTTTTGGGTCTTTGAGACTTAATAAAACTATTAATGTAAGTGCAAGACTTAGTGTCTTGCACTTACATTAATAGCATGGGATGCATCGCATGGGTTAAGCAGAGGCATGCAGCACCCATACTATCACGTTTCTGTAGAGTAAAATAAATTTTGATTCTCTGCAGTAATACCATCAAATTATATTAGGTATTTATTTTTTATATCAGCATATCATAATAATTGTATTTTGACGAAATTTATTTGTAGTACCTACATTTACTAAAACTAATCTTCAACGTTATAACAAACACAATTGGATTTGCAATCTTGTTTTACTTCTATTATTGGAGTAATCGAGATAAAAAAAGGCTATTATTTCGCACAATAAACAAAAACCTATTATACATGATGAGGGGAGATCAAAACTCAATTATGAGGTCGACTAGTGACATCTGTTTTTAGATATTAACAATGTTTTGTGTCTATAGAAAATCACCACAGTGGTATCTTTTTCGCCGACTACGGCAGAGCAGAGCCGAAAAAGGTTAAGATTTCAGCAGTAAATGTACTCGTATGTAGGTTCCACAATGACAAAAAATTACAACCCTATTTTACGAATCTGTAGGCTCAAGTAGCAGTGGAAGGGCACATAGCGCGAAGTTCTGATGGCCGTTGGGGCAGATAAGTTATAGATTGAAGATCCTTCGACCAAAAGCGCAGCGTAGGACGTCCAACGACAAGATGGACAGACGACCTTGTAAAGATTGCAGGAACACACTGGATGCGGACCGCTCACAACCGGTCGCTGTGGAAAACCGTGGGGGAGGCCTATGTTCAGCAGTGAACGTCCTTGGTTGATAATGATTAATGATGACAACCCTATTTAGGACAGGGTGATTCTACTTTGTGTACAAACTCCTTGCATCACATGATAATTATTCTTTCAATTCATTTAGTTGTCGCGCCGCTCACAATCATTTCTGCTTAGCTCAAAAGAATGTCTGGTCTATACCAATGCCATGTGTTAGGTCCACCTTTTCGTCCGCCAAATGTGCAATAAAGATAAATAAATAAATAATTCTACTTTTTTTAATCGGTTGTGCATATTTTTTTCAACTTGGCTGTCCACACGACAACTTTCCACAAATCAAAGCGCCCAACCAAATTTACTGTCTCACTAAATTTCCCGCCACAAACCACCGACATTCAATATTCAAACTGTCAAGTAAATTCAGCATCAAAATTCCAATTCGACTGTACAAAACGCGGGAAATACAATTGCAATAGTGCAGCGCCCAATGTCATGAATAAAGCATACCGTGCGAGGTTCAATTTTCCGCCGCTTTTCACCGTGGCGCTAATATCGCCTGACTCCGTGATATGTTGGTACGGGGTTAGGCCACCGATATTGTAATAGCTTGTTTTAACTGAAACGGTGGGAGATTTTATATGCACCTTTGTGCTCTTTGATAGACGTAGTTTGGATGACTTTAATATAACGCCCTTGAAAGAGTGCGTATAATTTGTTGTTTTTATTATGAGTGACAAAACCTTCTATACCATTGTATAGAAGGTTTTGTCACTCATAATGTCATAATTTATATTTATAAATATGAAATAAGTAATCAAAAATAACGCATGGCCGGGACTCGAACCATCAACTTTCTGGCTAACCGGGCCAAGCGCTCGTCCAATTGAGCTACCGTAGGTATTAGATATAAGAGATTTAGCTAGCTTATTTCGACTTTGTTGTTTTTTGACTTGTATAGTTTAAAGTACGCACACTACTTAGGAACTCGCAACATTTCACAACAAACGACTGTGAAACTTAGTAGCAAAATTTTACTTAGAAAACGTAAGATTTCAGAAATCAGAAATCAGAAATCAGAAACATTTATTTGCTTATAACATGGTATTACATTGATGTCACAATTTTTAAGGTAGCTGCTCATGTTTGACAATTTTGTCATGCAAATCAAAATTGGTACAATAAATTCTATAAAGTCAAAAATTTAATGTAAGGTACATAATTTCATTATATTAAAATGCTTCCATGTCTTATTACATTATGCTATAAATTATATGTCAATTACAATCACTAGAAGTCAATAGTTACAACAAAAGCTACAAGTACAAGCAGTTACACAAATAATTACATTAGTCGTCTAAAAATTCTCTCACTGTATAAAAGCATTTAGTCAGGAGCCACGCATGTAATTTTCTTATGAACAATGTTAATGAGGGATGTAAGGGAGCTTAACCAAGACCCAAAGCTCCAAGCCAACCTCACCTTCACGCGGTGCGTCCTGTTTCAACAGACGAGGCTCTGGCGACCGACCGATGGCGGGATAACCATCCAACAAAAGGCGCAGTAAAATGTTGAGCTGTGACGGGCAGCAGCGTCACAGCTGCAAGGGGCTGCGCCTCTGCGCTCGCCAACCCGCCTGCCAAGCGTGGCGAGTACTGGCAAATACCCCCCTCATATGTTAGTACACAAAAAAACCAGGCCCCCAGTCTCCGGCAGCCCCGCTATTCCTGATTCCGGTAGCGGTCACGGTAACGGCGGGGCAGGGGGTGCTAAGAATCCCCGGAGGCGATCTCGCTACCACCCCCAACGACAACTGGCCCTGGTAACTTATAACGCGTGCACACTGAGGACAGACGAGAAGTTGCTCGAGCTGGAGGAAGAATTGAGCAGGTTACATTGGGACATTGTGGGTTTATCAGAAGTCCGTAGAGAGGGCGAGGACACGATAACTCTGAAGTCTGGCAACCTGCTCTTCTACCGGGAGGGTGACCAAAAGTCCCAAGGTGGTGTTGGGTTTCTTGTCCACAGGTCCCTCGTAAACAACATCGTAACCATCGAGAGTGTGTCGAACAGGGTGATATACCTTATACTCAGAATAACCGAAAGGTATTCGCTGAAGGTCATACAGGTATATGCACCGACCTCGAAACACCCGGATGAAGAGGTGGAGGAAATGTATGAGGACGTAAGTAGAGCCATACACACTTCCAAAACCTATTTCACTGTTGTTATGGGGGACTTCAACGCAAAACTCGGCAAGCGAGGCGAGGATGAGTTGAAAGTGGGACCTTTTGGATATGGTCAAAGGAACGCCAGGGGAAATAGGCTGGCCGACTTTCTGGAGAAGGAGGGACTCTTTGCGATGAACTCTTTCTTCCAGAAGCCGCCTCAAAGGAAATGGACCTGGCTGAGTCCGGATGGCAAGACGAGAAATGAGATAGACTTCATCATGACCACCAAGAGACGGTTATTCAATGATGTCTCCGTGATCAACAGGGTAAAAACCGGTAGTGATCACCGTATGGTCCGAGGCATATTGAATATAAATGTCAAATTGGAAAGGTCCCGCTTGATGAAGTCCACGCTCCGACCTACTCGTGCCCATATCCAAAATCCCGAGAGCTTTCAACTCGAGTTGTCAAACTGCTTTGATTGCCTAGAGAATTGCGTATCAGTGGACGAAATAAACAACGGGTTTGTGGAAACTGTCCAAACGGTCGGATCTAAGTTTTTTAGACCTGGCCGTAAAAATAGACCTCAAAAACTCTCGGTCCACACTCTCGACCTTATGGCAGAACGTCGATCTATGGCACTGCAGACCTCCGTTAATGCTCAAACCTACAGGCAGCTTAATAGACGAATAATGAAATCTCTGCGACATGACATTCGTTCCTTTAACACGACTAGTGTTAAAGAAACAATAGAGCGAAACCAAGGCTCCAAAGTGTTTGCAAGGGACATGTCTATTGGGCAAAGCCTGTTGACGAAGCTTAAGACGGAGGACGGCAGTGTAGCGTCGACGAAAGCAGAGGTTTTGAGGGAGATCGAAAGGTTTTATGGACAGTTGTACACCTCAGTAGCCAAACCCGTTGATAGCTCGACCGGAGACCCACGAGCTATCCTGACCCAACACTACACTGAAGACATCCCGGACATCAGCCTCTACGAGATTAGGATGGCCCTGAAACAGCTTAAAAACAATAAGGCACCTGGCGAGGACGGAATCACAGCAGAGCTCCTGAAAGCGGGTGGAACACCGGTACTTAAAGTCCTTCAGAGACTCTTTAATTCCGTTCTGCTAGAGGGCATCACGCCTGAGGCATGGAACAGGAGTGTGGTGGTGTTGTTTTTCAAAAAAGGAGACAAAACCTTATTGAAGAACTATAGACCCATCTCACTCCTGAGCCATGTCTACAAGCTGTTCTCAAGGGTCATCACGAATCGTCTCGCACGTAGGTTTGATGACTTCCAGCCTCCCGAACAAGCCGGATTCCGAAAAGGCTACAGTACCATAGACCACATTCATACGCTAAGGCAAATTATACAGAAGTCCGAGGAGTATAATATGCCTCTATGTTTAGCTTTTGTGGACTATGAGAAGGCCTTTGATTCGATCGAAACTTGGGCGGTGCTTCAGTCTCTGCAGCGGTGCCACATAGACTATAGGTATATAGAGGTGTTAAAGTGTCTATATAACAACGCCACCATGTCGGTCCGAGTACAGGAACAGAATACGAGGGCGATTCCATTGCGAAGAGGTGTAAGACAGGGCGATGTTATATCTCCGAAACTGTTTACAGCGGCATTGGAAGACGCCTTCAAGCTCCTGGAATGGGAAGGATTCGGCATCTCCGTCAATGGCGAATACATAACACACCTTCGGTTTGCCGATGATATAGTCGTTGTGGCAAAGACGCTGGATGATCTAGGCACTATGCTCGAAGACCTCGACCGAGTATCCCAACAAGTGGGTCTCAAAATGAACATGGATAAAGACGAAAATTATGTCGAGTTCCCTTGTTGTACCCACTCCAGTATCCATTGGGAACTCAACTCTCGAAGTTGTCGACGAGTACGTCTACCTGGGACAAGTGATCCAATTGGGTAGGTCCAACTTCGAGAAAGAGGTCAATCGACGAATCCAACTCGGCTGGGCAGCGTTCGGGAAACTGCGCAAGAGCGTCTTCTCGTCTCAATTACCTCAGTGTCTGAAGACGAAAGTCTTCAATCAGTGTGTGTTACCAGTGATGACATACGGATCCGAAACGTGGTCTCTTACTATGGGCCTTATAATGAAGCTCAAAATTACACAACGAGCGATGGAGCGGGCTATGCTCGGTGTTTCTCTACGAGATCGAATCAGAAACGAAGAGATACGTAGAAGAACCAAGGTAACGGACATAGCCTTGAGAATCAGTAAGCTTAAGTGGCAGTGGGCAGGGCACATAGCGCGAAGAACTGATGGCCGTTGGGGCAGGAAAGTTCTAGATTGGAGACCCTTCGACCAAAGACGCAGCGTAGGACGTCCACCAACAAGATGGACAGACGACCTTAAAAAGATCGCAGGATCAAACTGGATGCAGACCGCTAGTGATCGGTCGCTGTGGAAAGCCGTGGGGGAGGCCTATGTTCAGCAGTGGACGTCCTTTGGCTGATTATGATGATGATGAATGTTAATGGCAGTGCTTTAAAACTCGGATGGAGTTTGTTATAAATTTTAATAGCCATGCAGTGACAACTTCTTCTGTACAATTCCAGTCTTATATCTGGTATCATGATCCTATCTTTGTGTCTAGTAGGCTTATTGTTATATTTCTCCCTTGTGACAAAATAATGGGAGTGTTTCCGTACAAAAATACACATTTGCTTAATGTAAAGGCATGGTAGTGGTAAGATTCCGAGTTTTTTGAAAAGAGGTTTACAACTTTCAAGAAAATGTGCTCTACAAATGGCCCTTATACATTTTTTCTGAGCTTTGAAAGCTTGGTTAAAGTCAACTGAGCCGTCCCACAAAATAATGCCGTAACTTAAGGCTGATGACACATAGCCATGATAGGCAGACAGAGCGGTTTCGGTAGAAGACACATTACTGAGCCGTCTAAGCGCATATACAAACTTGTTTAGTTTTGTACACAGGTTTTTAATGTGAGCTTTCCAGTCGCAATGTTTATCTAAGATAAATCCAAGAAAGTTGATTTCGTTTACAATTTCAACGTTCCTTCCGTCATAGCTAGGTAATACATCTATTGAATTTGCTTTGTAGGTAGAAAACTGAATACATTTTGTCTTTTGAATGTTTATTTTAAGGTTATTTGAGCGTAGCCAATTGATGATATTTTGATTTTACTTTTGACGCACCAATATACATAATTATTATGATGTTAATAATGCGAATCAGTCGCCCGTCATAATCTTGATTTCAACAAAGACAGAGCTCTATTTTGTAAACGCTCGCGTCCACATTTTAAATATTTTTTGTTCGCAAATCAATTAAAACAACTACTTTCAACATTGAGATATTATTTTTTCAATCATTTTTGTGTACGTGGCAACTGTTTTTCATTGGAAAATGATTTCTCAATTACTTACAAACAAAAATCACATGCCGTATTGCCGAAAGTGATTCAAAAATCGCCTTTGATCTTCAAAAAGGCATTCTATATTGATTTGAAAATCCTGCAACCATCCTACGAGTAATTCAATGTAAGCAGAGGCGTGGGAGATTCTACTCGGTTTTAGTTATAAAACTAAGTGCAGCGAAAGTTACTTCAACTCGTCGTATCCAATATTGCGAGCTGCTATGTTACAACATGACAATCGCTAACATTGAAAACTGCAACAAGAGTGGTTTTAGAAGCGTATTAGCAAACCACAGCTTCGCAGCAAATTGCATTGCAAATGATTGCAAAATTTTCACAAATAATTATAAAACTCGTCTCCAAAATTTAAACCGTTTGGGGCGAGTTTCATCAAGTGAATAGGGTGGGTATACAGAGCTATTAATACCATTATGAAATATTATTTACAAAGTAAGACTGAGTGTTTGGTTCTTTTGTAACTCGGCCCAATAATGTCAATATTTTTGGGGCAAGTTTGGAATCTGCCCAATCATGTTCAAATGAAACGTAACATATTGCAGTTCCTGGAAGATCGTTATATCAGTTTTCAGTAACGGTTTATTAATTTTACATTTATACTTATTAAGCTCGCAAATATTCGCTCGCAATTATTCAACGAAGTTGAAAATAAATTTACTTAGCTGGAAGTTTATTATTTATTTTTATCTTTTAATAAAATGTATTATCATTTTTTACAGCCATTCAAGTTTATCTTTAATTAAAGTAATTTATGGTTTTGTGGCGCACTAAAGTAGAGTTTTATTTTACCAGACAAAATTTTTAGCTACTTGAATACTTTATGAGACACAAAATACAGTTAGTATTGAAACGATATTTGAAACTGAAACAACATTCCGCGTTTAAGCTTTCGTAGACTTTTAAAGGTATTTTCATTTGAGATGAAAAGTTTAAAAATATACCGCCCGGTCGTCGTGTGTGGTTTTCACAGAGATAAAATAAAATATCAAATAATAATACTGCAAATAACTTAAGCTGTTCAGCAAAACGCAATGATTTGACCAATTTTATCAGTGTAATGCATTAAACTACTATTTTACTTAGTAATTATTACTTACTGGTGCGATCTTGTAAGTACCTATTGACTGCGTAGATCAACCTCAATTTATAGTAGCAACGACAGCACGTCAATGTGAACACTGTGGTATCTTAAACAGATGTTATAAGGGCTAATATGCAACAAAAGTGGTTAGCCTGATGTGCTGTCGACTGTACATAGTTACATATTTTATCTCACGATCTTGATAATTGTATCATCTTGAGAGAAAAAAAAATAGAGGTGTTAAAGTGTCTATATAACAACGCCACCATGTCGGTCCGAGTACAGGAACAGAATACGAGGGCGATTCCATTGCGAAGAGGTGTAAGACAGGGCGATGTTATATCTCCGAAACTGTTTACAGCGGCATTGGAAGACGCCTTCAAGCTCCTGGAATGGGAAGGATTCGGCATCTCCGTCAATGGCGAATACATAACACACCTTCGGTTTGCCGATGATATAGTCGTTGTGGCAAAGACGCTGGATGATCTAGGCACTATGCTCGAAGACCTCGACCGAGTATCCCAACAAGTGGGTCTCAAAATGAACATGGATAAAGACGAAAATTATGTCGAGTTCCCTTGTTGTACCCACTCCAGTATCCATTGGGAACTCAACTCTCGAAGTTGTCGACGAGTACGTCTACCTGGGACAAGTGATCCAATTGGGTAGGTCCAACTTCGAGAAAGAGGTCAATCGACGAATCCAACTCGGCTGGGCAGCGTTCGGGAAACTGCGCAAGAGCGTCTTCTCGTCTCAATTACCTCAGTGTCTGAAGACGAAAGTCTTCAATCAGTGTGTGTTACCAGTGATGACATACGGATCCGAAACGTGGTCTCTTACTATGGGCCTTATAATGAAGCTCAAAATTACACAACGAGCGATGGAGCGGGCTATGCTCGGTGTTTCTCTACGAGATCGAATCAGAAACGAAGAGATACGTAGAAGAACCAAGGTAACGGACATAGCCTTGAGAATCAGTAAGCTTAAGTGGCAGTGGGCAGGGCACATAGCGCGAAGAACTGATGGCCGTTGGGGCAGGAAAGTTCTAGATTGGAGACCCTTCGACCAAAGACGCAGCGTAGGACGTCCACCAACAAGATGGACAGACGACCTTAAAAAGATCGCAGGATCAAACTGGATGCAGACCGCTAGTGATCGGTCGCTGTGGAAAGCCGTGGGGGAGGCCTATGTTCAGCAGTGGACGTCCTTTGGCTGATTATGATGATGATGAATGTTAATGGCAGTGCTTTAAAACTCGGATGGAGTTTGTTATAAATTTTAATAGCCATGCAGTGACAACTTCTTCTGTACAATTCCAGTCTTATATCTGGTATCATGATCCTATCTTTGTGTCTAGTAGGCTTATTGTTATATTTCTCCCTTGTGACAAAATAATGGGAGTGTTTCCGTACAAAAATACACATTTGCTTAATGTAAAGGCATGGTAGTGGTAAGATTCCGAGTTTTTTGAAAAGAGGTTTACAACTTTCAAGAAAATGTGCTCTACAAATGGCCCTTATACATTTTTTCTGAGCTTTGAAAGCTTGGTTAAAGTCAACTGAGCCGTCCCACAAAATAATGCCGTAACTTAAGGCTGATGACACATAGCCATGATAGGCAGACAGAGCGGTTTCGGTAGAAGACACATTACTGAGCCGTCTAAGCGCATATACAAACTTGTTTAGTTTTGTACACAGGTTTTTAATGTGAGCTTTCCAGTCGCAATGTTTATCTAAGATAAATCCAAGAAAGTTGATTTCGTTTACAATTTCAACGTTCCTTCCGTCATAGCTAGGTAATACATCTATTGAATTTGCTTTGTAGGTAGAAAACTGAATACATTTTGTCTTTTGAATGTTTATTTTAAGGTTATTTGAGCGTAGCCAATTGATGATATTTTGATTTTACTTTTGACGCACCAATATACATAATTATTATGATGTTAATAATGCGAATCAGTCGCCCGTCATAATCTTGATTTCAACAAAGACAGAGCTCTATTTTGTAAACGCTCGCGTCCACATTTTAAATATTTTTTGTTCGCAAATCAATTAAAACAACTACTTTCAACATTGAGATATTATTTTTTCAATCATTTTTGTGTACGTGGCAACTGTTTTTCATTGGAAAATGATTTCTCAATTACTTACAAACAAAAATCACATGCCGTATTGCCGAAAGTGATTCAAAAATCGCCTTTGATCTTCAAAAAGGCATTCTATATTGATTTGAAAATCCTGCAACCATCCTACGAGTAATTCAATGTAAGCAGAGGCGTGGGAGATTCTACTCGGTTTTAGTTATAAAACTAAGTGCAGCGAAAGTTACTTCAACTCGTCGTATCCAATATTGCGAGCTGCTATGTTACAACATGACAATCGCTAACATTGAAAACTGCAACAAGAGTGGTTTTAGAAGCGTATTAGCAAACCACAGCTTCGCAGCAAATTGCATTGCAAATGATTGCAAAATTTTCACAAATAATTATAAAACTCGTCTCCAAAATTTAAACCGTTTGGGGCGAGTTTCATCAAGTGAATAGGGTGGGTATACAGAGCTATTAATACCATTATGAAATATTATTTACAAAGTAAGACTGAGTGTTTGGTTCTTTTGTAACTCGGCCCAATAATGTCAATATTTTTGGGGCAAGTTTGGAATCTGCCCAATCATGTTCAAATGAAACGTAACATATTGCAGTTCCTGGAAGATCGTTATATCAGTTTTCAGTAACGGTTTATTAATTTTACATTTATACTTATTAAGCTCGCAAATATTCGCTCGCAATTATTCAACGAAGTTGAAAATAAATTTACTTAGCTGGAAGTTTATTATTTATTTTTATCTTTTAATAAAATGTATTATCATTTTTTACAGCCATTCAAGTTTATCTTTAATTAAAGTAATTTATGGTTTTGTGGCGCACTAAAGTAGAGTTTTATTTTACCAGACAAAATTTTTAGCTACTTGAATACTTTATGAGACACAAAATACAGTTAGTATTGAAACGATATTTGAAACTGAAACAACATTCCGCGTTTAAGCTTTCGTAGACTTTTAAAGGTATTTTCATTTGAGATGAAAAGTTTAAAAATATACCGCCCGGTCGTCGTGTGTGGTTTTCACAGAGATAAAATAAAATATCAAATAATAATACTGCAAATAACTTAAGCTGTTCAGCAAAACGCAATGATTTGACCAATTTTATCAGTGTAATGCATTAAACTACTATTTTACTTAGTAATTATTACTTACTGGTGCGATCTTGTAAGTACCTATTGACTGCGTAGATCAACCTCAATTTATAGTAGCAACGACAGCACGTCAATGTGAACACTGTGGTATCTTAAACAGATGTTATAAGGGCTAATATGCAACAAAAGTGGTTAGCCTGATGTGCTGTCGACTGTACATAGTTACATATTTTATCTCACGATCTTGATAATTGTATCATCTTGAGAGAAAAAAACTTTGAAACTCGTTAAAGTACTCGTACCTGAACACCAGTCAGCTCATCATTTTTTCTATGAGTCAGCTAATCCCTAGAGAATAATAATAGTCCCCCTAGCCGATTTCGACTACAATAGCCAGTCACAAAGACTTACCGACTGCGCGGGACATATAATAGTGCACAAGTGTGTGCGAAAACTGCACAGCTGCACTCTCTATTCCTCTTACTCTCAAAGCCCAATGGAACAGCAAGCTGACACGACCGGAGAGAGATCAGGCGCAGGACCAACAGCTTTACGTGCTTTTACGAGGCATGGTGAAACACCGCCAAGTTCCAAAGTCCAGGCTACTCTGAGAATTTTCTGAACGGATAAAACCAGGTACTTATTTTTGGCCCGACCCGGGAATTGAAGAATATACAAAGGATATTAAGCTCATCATTTATTAGATGAAGGTAACCCATGTTATGTTACTTGAATTTACTTATGTAACAGATAAAATACTTAATACATATATCACATTATGCAAATGCTCAACCGCAATGCACTGTAATACGCGAACAGACAAAACGAAAATGTTACCTTAAAAATTGTCAACGCGTCCGATCCGCCATATATCACATGGATTTATTTCCACCTTCGCCCCAACCTCGATTTTCACGTAACACCTTAATTTAATATTAAATTTTGCTTTCCTCGCCTCTTCCTACAGATGCCTTGCGTTTTGTTATTCATATTTCAATTCCGCACTTTACTCTGATTACAGATGTAGGAGCATGCATGTGGGAAGTAAGAATGCTTCAAGAATTCAATGGAAGATGTGACAGAATGACTGAAATAGATTTTATGAAATAATATTTACTGTATTTATTTTAATCTTCATGCAGAATCAAACTGTATGGTGGACTCAACTTTGTATACAAGTCAACCGTAGGCCAGGAAATTATATTTATTATCACTTATTTCTCGACAATGGTTGGACCGATTTCCACAATTTTTACTTTTTTGTATTTAAATTGGCCGTGGCTTTTTAAATCACTTACGTCAAGATTGCGTGTGATATCAATTTATTAATGTCCAATTTTCCAATCAAAATGAGAATAATTTCAAACGTATTTAAATAAATTATTCTGGAGTCGGTGCATGATGTCAAACTAAACTACCTACACGAATAGTATACACACATCATTCACCGACTCCAAAAAAAATTTTTTTTTCCTAAATACAGGACGAATGCGTTATTTTTAGGCTGTTTAGTCAGTTTTTTGAAGTGTTTTTTATTTTATTTTTGGTTATTGCCCATATCTCAAAAACTTCTGAAACGATTTTGATGAATCTTACACTGTACCCTCAGTTAAAGCATACCTGTTTGATATAAACAACAACCATCTCGCTATATCTTCTCGTTTTTGATTTCTCAAAATTCCGATAATATTTTGTCAAATTCCGATAATATTCCGGTGCTGCGATAGTTGATGCTTGATGGTCAAAGTGATGGCACGACTCCAAAAAGACATTGTTTGCCTAGAACCCACCTTTCCTTTCAATAGTAAAGAGTTTATTTAAGACTTTTTTGTGCATTTTGGTTTTGAAGTCGGTTTTTACTTTTAATAAAGTTAATTTTATTTCTTCATTTTTAGAGATTATAGGAGAAAGGGGGGTTGCACCTTATGACTCTGTTCTTATAGAAGCTACAAACTACCTATCATAAGTTATTTCATTATAATAACTGAACTCCTAAGCGTTAAGGCGTTCCACCATCAGCTCAGCCCCACAAGATGTTGACGTAACAACACGTCAACATAAAGATTCTAGTAAAGAAACACTATATGTGCCTTTAAAATTTGAGGGTTTCCCTCGATTACACCCAGGTCCCATCATCAAATCCCAAAATGGTGAAAATGGGACCAACTAGAAGGTACAAACGTACACCCTCTAAGTAGGCGAAAATTTTTTTCGAATCGGTCGACAAATGACTGAGATATGAGGTAACATAGATACACAAATTGATAACCTCCTCCTTTTTTGAAGTCGGTAAAAAAAAAGTTACCTTATACTCAATAACAGACGTGCAAATATCAATTGGTTTTTATAATTAATTTAAAAACAGGCGCAACCTTGAGGCTTGTGATTCAAAAATAGATCTCCAGATCTATCTCGGGCATCACTATCGCCAACTTGCTTCCAAGCTGTTTCTTAGTAATTTAAGGCAAATTATCACAAAGAAAAATTATTTTTGTGCATTGTGTTAATTATTTTAAACACTAGAAAACTTGCCGGTCAAGGTTTTTAAGTTTAGTATATACCAAAAGCACAACCATTAGATGCAACCGATCATCCTCAGCAAGAAACGTTTTCTTAAAACTTTGAGGAATAACCCGGCAATAATTCAAGCTAAGTTGCTAAGTCACTCGGATAATTACTTACCCTTCTATGCATCAGCGAATGTTTTTAGCTTTGTTGGCCAAAGTCAGGATTGTAAAACGTACAAACCGTAAAACTCAATATTGAAAAAGGCAATGCATTTTAATCAAAATGGCATTAGTATAATCGCATAGGAATGTGCGTGGCGCGGGCGATACACATTTATCATTGTTGTGGCAAGCATTTAAAACGTGTATTTTTATTTTTTAAATTAGATGTTTTTTAAAGTCGTGTTTTTTTAAAATCTCTATTTAGTATTTTTAACGTGGTAGTGATTTATGTAAAGATTGAAAAATAAAGTCAACATACCACGTGAAACTAAGTAAATTGTGTTTAGTCTCGAAGCGCTAGTAGGGCCCAAAAGACAAGTTCATAAGTGGTATTTTGTATCCTTAATTGAATACATTATTTTTTACTTTGACTTTGACTTGTCATAATGTTTTAGTTTCGCGCTGAAAAGCAAAATTGATTGAGCATACATTTACATCACAGATATTTCTTCAACCACACTTATTTATAGGAAACAGCCAAATATATTTGTCTATGAAATCAAAGTCTTCTAACTTTAGATCGTCGTAAATAAAACAGCGTTTTAGGACACATAACAAAAGTTATTTTTCTCAAACGGAGTATGTATAAGACCCTGTCTAATAAAAAAACACATGGCTAAGAACAAAACGAGTTGGCCAATTATATTATATTCTTCCTCACAAAATGAACAGAAAATTACTGTCTTTATTTTGAGGTAAACTGTTGTCCAAACTAGCAAGCTGTATGTGCAAACTATTAGTAAGGGGTGGCGAGTCTGTTCGAACTGCGATATCGCCCTGCAGGGGTAGTAAGCTCAGTTTTACATTAGAGAAGTTAATAAAACGAAATTATATTTGTGTTTCAACTTACCGATATCTGAGGAAACAATGACGTCGGCTGTAGAGAGTTCGGATGTAGTACCAATTTTTGTGTTTGAAAAATCTACTGATTTTGGTCGTGAAAACCGCTATTGGTTTAAAAAAACACGATTTTTAGGGTTCAGTAGCTAAATGGTAGAAAACGAAATCCTTATAATTTTGTCAAGTCTGTTTGTCTCTCTGTCCATCCGTATATCACAACCACTTTATTCTGTAACTATAATCATCACACTGTTGAAATTTGGTAGAACGATTTCTTACCAAATTTAAATTAGAAGTTAAAGGGGGGAGGGGGACTCCCCCCTCTAACTTCTAATTTAATCGAGTGTGAATTTTGAAAAATATATATAATGTACATCTAACCAAATACTTTCAACGAAAATTGGTTTGGAAGGGATCGAACTGATAGTTTATAAGATATAGCACATTTTCAATAGCCGCAACTAAAACTTTGTTCTTCATACAAACACTTTGAAAAACAAAGTTATATTTGCTGTCAACTAAATATTGTGGTATTTTTACTAAGTGCAAGTAAGTGGATTCCCTAATTTAATTAAAGTCAGCACGGAAAGTTTGCGCGAGTCGGACTCACACTTCTTATTAATTAAACTTTTCAATATCCAGGCGGTTGCAGGCAACCACATAACAATAAAATATCTATTGTGTTTCGTTCACATACGCTTGAGGGGTTAAACAAATCTGTTATAATTCCAAACTATATGACACGTTGAAAATTGTTTATTTGGTGGTGTTAAAGATAAGAAACAAATCACAACAGTAAATAGGTACAATTAAAAATCACTCTCCGTCAGAATTAATTAAAACAACATCATTCACCCCATCAAAATCCGTCAAAAATATTCCAAAATCGACAATGTTTTAGCGGAATCGGCATATCAAAGAGGTTTTAATCAGAGTTACAAATTGAATTTGGCCGACAGCCGATTGGGGGCGATATCGGAATAATTTGCATAGTTATTATAAACATGGGTCAGACCCGCATAAACGTGCCTGGTGACAGCTCCCGTCTCCCGAATGCAAATGTGCCATGAAACTATGTATCTAGAATTGATTTATTTATCTGTAGTATATGGAGCACTTTTTTGAACCACCCGCGTCAATATTACGAGTTGTTTTTGTTTGAAAACCAGTGCAAACTCAACTTAAATCACGTGAAAAATACGAGTACTTTTTTTTTAAATCACTCTTGTGAGGAGCATAACCGGTTTCCATTCAAAAGCCAGTCATTAATCATTGCAAGTCACACGCCATATTTTAAATAAAATTAGAGGCCCTGGGCAAGGGTCATAGCGCAAAGATGGCCGCTGGAGCAGAAAAGTTCTAGATTGGAGACCCTTCGACCAAAGGCGGCGTAAACTGTGGGGTAGCCTATGTTCAGCTGTGGACGTCATTTGCCTGATAATGACGATGATGAGGACCGCCGCCTTACCACACTAAAACTTGACATTGCTTACGTGACGACCATTTATGTGTCTATTTTCAATTCAATTCAAATCAAAATAAAATTATGAATTTGTTACAAGTAAGAATTATGAACACAATGAGGTCAATTATTAGTTGATAAATAAAAAAAGAATAGATAATATTTTCTCATAAGGTTACACTAGAGATCTTAGGTTAATTGTATGTTCGTTCTATTTTACTATTAACTATAGCATGCAAACATTCTTATATGATGAACATGCAAACATGGATGTTCATAACATGGGCGTGTTTCGATCGCGCTCTTCTGAAAGTTAAAAGTACACAAGTGTATTTTTTGCCACATAATTTACTTTTTAGAGTTATATATATTGGAATGTTTTCAGGCAATTTATTATAGATGGTCATGCATATCCAATATATAATATATATAAGTAATATATATTTAAAGCAAACACTTGTCGGTACAAGTGCTGACACCAACCTTTATCCATTCCTTGTCCTTCGTGAATAAATATCTGATGTCTGGTTAAAGTAATTTATATTTAGTTAAACAAATATGGCTATTTCATATAATAATATGTAGAGGCATGGAAAAGATATTTAGTAATTTCAGAGAGAGGCGCACAAACCGCTATGATACTTTTTTGTGTAATAAATGCCTTTTTTATATCAGTGCCATTGCCGGATTAGATAAACTTAAGACGGGATCTACGTAGGCTGCTGATACTGTGAGGGCAGTATTCTGTGATGCTACTTTATAAGTTTTTACAGTGCGAATGCCAATCTGTTAAAGGAAGTTACTATCACTTGTGCGAGGCTGGTGCCTCAAGTAGGTTGTGGTGTGACACTAGTTACCATGCCTATTTGCCGATGATATAGTCGTTGTGGCAAAGACGCTAGACGATCTAGGCACTATGCTCGAAGAACTTGACCGAGTTCCCAACAAGTGGGTCTTTGTCGAGTTCCCTTGTTGTACCCACTCCAGTATCCATTGGGAACTCAACTCTTGAAGTTGTCGACGAGTACGTCTACCTGGGACAAGTGATCCAATTGGGTAGGTCCAACTTCGAGAAAGAGGTCAATCGAGGAATTCAACTCGGCTGGGCAGCGTTCGGGAAATTACGCAAGAGTGTCTTCTCATCTCATCTACCTCAGTGTCTAAAGACGAAAGTCTTCAACCAGAGTGTGGTACCAGTGATGACATACGGATCCGAAACATGGTCTGTAACTATGGGCGTCATAAAGAAACTCAAAATCACAGATCGAGCGATGGAGAGGGCTATGCTGGGTGTTTCTCTACGGGATCGAATGAATCAATGATCGATCGAAGAAATGAGGAGATACGTAGGAGAACTTAGGTAACAGACATAGCCTTGAAAATCAGTAAGCTCGAGTGGCAATGGGCAGGGCACATAGCGCGACGAACTGATGGCCGTTGGGGCAGGAAAGTTCTAGATTAGAGACCCTTCGACCAAAGGCGCAGCGTAGGTCGTCCACCAACAAGATGGACAGACGAACTTATAAAGATCGCAGGATCAAACTGGATGCATATCGCTAGTGATTGGTCGCTGTGGAAAGCCGTGGGGGAGGCCTATGTTCAGCAAAAGACGTCCTTTGTTTGGCTGATAATGACTAGTTTCCATGCCCTACCTAGTGAGTATGTAGCAAAACTTGTGGCAAGAGGCCCGTTAAAAAAATTAAAAAGGTTTCTTTAGTATGGGCGTTTGTTGCCTGCAGTAAATGATTTAATAAATAAATAAAGTTGAATGAAGATTTTCCAGACAGCAAACAAGTAAATATTTTATGCAACAGAAAACCGATGGATTATGCTAATGCCCCTTCTAGCATTTTTTATTCTGTAATCTAAAGGGTGCTTTACTGGCGTTTCAGGTGAACATGTCCAATATATCCAGACCCACGATTGTTCCTTGTATCCCTCCTCTGTGTTTTGTCACTCAAAGGCCCTGGGGGGCAAGGAGGATCAGGTTAAATTGGTCTCGGCCTACACAATCAGCTGTAGAGTAATCCAAGGGTGTTGAGGCTTTGTATTTTATAATCAGATGCACGCGATGATTGGGTATGAAATAACTCAAGATATCAATTGTATTATGCTGAATATTAATCAAAGTTGGAGAAGAATAACAAATGAAACTAATAAGGAGTTAACGTTGACGTCAAAGCAATTCATTGAAAAGATGAATTAATATTTTTATTGCAAAGAAAGATAAAGATATTAAAGCAAATTTTCGAATTAGAAAATTAATTCATTATTATGGTATTTTTTTGGCAGAATAAAAAAAACAGTTAAATAAGCGTTTTTCTGGTAAGGAAAGCGGAGAAGTTGCTATTTACTTACGACCTGACATTCCTTTTCATCGAGATTTGCCTGGGTGGAACTAAAACTGTTCTCGGGGTTGTGTATAGCTCACACATTATTATAATAGGTGATTTCAACACAGAGCCTGCCGGAGATTCTACCCGATACAATAAGTTTCTAAACCTGCTTAGGTTTCAAGACAAAACTTCTGCACATGCAAACTCTCATTATCCATATCATTGATTACGCGGATTTTTGCTGTACTAACCACACTGAGACACTCACAGATAAACTTGATCGTCTTCTTAACAACTGTATTAGATTCATGTTTTGCCTCCGATAATATGACCATATTTCCCGCTACAGAGCGCAACTTTATTGGCTTCCCATTCGACAACGTAGAAACTCTCATATTATCTGTGTTTTGTACAGTATTCTCAATAACCCCTCATCACCTTCTTATCTTCAAGATATGTTTTCCTTTAATGTAAATCTCATAATCATGCTCTCCGTTCTTCCCATGATCTTCGCTATGCATACCGACTCATCGCTCCTCCTATCAGTCCAAGTCGTTCACAGTATCGGCTATGCGGCTGTGGAATACACTCCCTCTGGAGATCACGAGGTCAGAGACGAAACTGTGTTTCAAAACAAATTGCGAATGTTTCTGTTTCAATGATTGCCAAATATGTAAAATGTCTGTGTATGTATATTTTTAGTTATGTATGCTTTTATGTATATGTAGAAGTTATGTATATGACAAACTCTTTTAGCATTAAGTCCACCTTTTGTACTCTTTTATTTGTGCAATAAAGTTTTTAAATAAAAAATTAATATTATTCTAATACTAGCGATCTTCGTTTGACCCCCAGCCCTGTCCGACCCCAATACGTACTAAGTTTTCACGTACCAACACTTGTTATTCTTGCAATGTTCGTTTTTAAAATTCAAATCATTTATTTATTGGCCTATTTTAATAATCTAGACAAAATAATAATAATAATAATGAAAAAATACATTAAACCTAAATAAAATTTTAAAAAGCTACGTAATCAATTGATTAATACGTTTTGGTATGATAGCAATTGAATCACAAGGTTTCACGAATATAATCACAAACCAAGCCTAAGATGTTTTCAGAAGGCCCATTCTCCCTTTATTAACACTTACCGCAAACTTGGCCCATCACTCGAGTGAAATGGAGCAAAACAAGTCATTACACAAAATCGCACCAATCAAAGGACCAATCTGGAAAGCCGCTCACAATAGCTTTGGCCACATATCATAGCTCAACTAGGTCAGCAACGCCATTGTAATTCCTGAATGTGTAAAAAAAAAACTTATCAGGGCAGTTTAATTTGCGAGTACATTAGGAACCAATCGGTTGTAATAAATGTAATAAATAAATGTAAATATTAGACACCAATCACATTCATTGCCCTGATTCCAAAGTAAGTAGCTAATGCACTTGTGTTATGGGAATCAGACACAACGGTGGTACCACAACACCCAGACCCGAGACTGTATCGAATATTTTGATTTCAACATTGACCCGACCGGGAATCGAACCCCGAACCACAGAGCGGCGACGCCTTGAAACCCAGCGTACTTAGCCACTACACTACACGGAGGTCGTCAATAAAGCCTTACTATTTTAATAATCTGGTAAAGGTGTCGTTGTCGGCAACAGTGCCCCGGATGGAAGTACGGAAGCAGCAGTTAAAGTTTCTAGCATCTTTGGCAATTTATGGGAACATTACAATTTTTATATTTTTAAAATAAAAATTGTTATATTTATGATTAATATTTTAATGAAGATACAATGCTGAAAGCATGACTCACATGTATGGATAGTTTCAGCCACCAGACGTTTTCAATTTTAACACAAAATGAATGGACAATTTTTAATGAAAGTTAAAATTGAAAACGTCAAAATAGCATTCTCTGAGGGGCTAAATGATAGTGGGTGCTAATGTGTTAAAACGATTTCATTTTCCAAAATCACGACCCTCAAATAAAGTGAATGACTATGAAGTAACAATCATTTAATTGTTTGTTCTTGCCAGGCTACACAACGACGTACCGACATAGACTGGTCGATAAGGATTAACCCAAAGGTCTGGACTGAATAAACAATGTGACGGCCAAGGCACCCTCACGTACACACACTGTTAATGTAAAAACGGACTGTGGTATTATTTATTTAGACGCACGAGCTCGTTTTTGTGTTTTACTGTTTTTCCACTTTCTTTTGTTTTGGGGGTAACGATACCAGAGACCAGAAGCTGTGAATTTAGATTGGGCGGCTCAAAACAAGGCTTTAACTGTGTTAAAGTAAACTCTAGACAGGATATATTTTATAACTAGCGGTACCCTGCACTCGCAATGTCAAAATAGCATTTTCTGCGTCGCACGCAGGTGCGTACGCACGTTTTGAGTTTTCTCTCTCCCATCGTGATGTTCTTTAGCTTAAAGCCTTAATTTTTTCAAATCAGTCCAGTAGTTCCTGAGATAAACTCGTTCAAACAAACTAACTCTTTAGTATTTATACGTTAATTTATTTGTGGAACAAGAAAAATATAGACTTCTAGCATTTTTAGCTTCCATTGTTAAAAAAAAGATAATAGTAAATTTCCATTAAACCTATGCAACCTAAGAAGCATATTGCGATTTCTATACTGGAAGCATTTTCAAAGATATTAACCTCGAGCTTTTTCGCGGAACTTTTTCCATCATTTACTTGGCCCCTGCTGAGTTGAAGTTACCAGCAGGACCTACTTCTTGTTTGCTAGTTGCAGTTTGCGTTGCTATCATACAGCTTGCTAACTTTGCTTATACAATATTCGTTGGTAGATTTTCTCGGAAACATGTTTGCTAAGATGCAAAATGGTTGAACAGACTGGAAGAGTCAGTGTCAGAAACAAAAGACGGCCATTTTATTAGAAACTTATACAAAATCAATTCTAGAAAAATATCAGTTTTTGATATACTTTAACTAAGATTTATATTTCCGTAATATATAGGATAGCAAATCCAAGTACATATAGTTTTATGAAAATGGTTTACTTGGATAATTTTTGTACTAAATACACTTTATTATCGATTTAATGGTTCGTCTCTCAATCCTGTTACACGTATTTTCTTTTTTGTACAAACTTTTAGTAGTGTCGAGCTTCATCCTATTTTTTTAAATGAAAATACCGAAGTACGTTTCAAAAATCCACAGTGCAAACCTTCAATATACGCAATAAATTGTACCCTAGCAGTCGTGACACAGCAGCCCTTGTAAAGGTCGGTGCAGTAGAGGTGACAGTCACCCTGAGGGCTCAACCCCGACTGATATACGGTCAGAGTGAATCCCCAATTTACGCAACAGCAATCTGATCTACGCTAAGATTGTACTTTGGAGATAACATTTAGCACGTACGAAATAGACTAAATTAGCCGAAAAACGGCTTTTGAAGTTAAGTAATTTTGTAAAGTTTTTAATGTGTATAAAACCAATAGAAGGCGTCTTTCTGACAAATAATTTTTGTACAATTGTCGGAACAAGTTAAGTTTACATTATACATAATCTTCTATATAGGTTATATTGTAATAACAAACAGAGTAAAAATACACAAATATCAGTTTTGAAGTGCAGAAACAATCTTGATAATGATTTTTGCACTGCTTAGGCTAAGTTAACGTGGTATTTATTTTTCACAAAGTGGAAA
Organism: Pyrausta purpuralis; assembly: GCA_963924145.1. Classification (NCBI taxonomy): domain Eukaryota; kingdom Metazoa; phylum Arthropoda; class Insecta; order Lepidoptera; family Crambidae; genus Pyrausta; species Pyrausta purpuralis. The sequence goes on from OZ001655.1 coordinate 8,143,934, forward strand.
AGCACTATTTGTTACGTGACATTAAGTTAACAAGCTGTCTGCGACACAGATGCTTTGACCTCTAGCAAGATGAGCCAACATTCACCTTACAAGTCCTGTGTCGACCTCTCGAGTAAAGAAAATTTATAGCTTAGATTTAGCGGTTAATAATTTATTTGCCGTACGCAATTTTTGAGCCAACAAATCTAAATCGAGCATTCGCAAAAAAACTATCTTCTTCATCTCAAAGGGATGAAGTCGATAAAGTTACTTATTGCGTGTAAAAAATTACAAATTACTTTTACAAAATCATGATATGAAACGGTATTTAATAATAAGGGACACGCTATTACGATAAATTAAGAGTGATTTTAGTAGGGGAAAGGGGGGCATAGTGGAATACTTAACTTCAATCGAAAAAATAAAAAGGACTAGAGTAGTTCTGACGTCAAATTTTAATCGTAATGGTTCTAGAACTATTGTATTACAGATAGGGTTAAATATTTTCAACGAATTCTTAACCATTTTGGTAATAAATTAACTTTTTTTAGAAGTAGTAATTTTCCGCTTTGCCCTTATCACAAGGGTAAAGTGGAATTGCACATTGGGCAAAGCGAAAAAGGGATTTATTTGGCGTATTTCCCATCAACTTGAGTATTATGCTAATAAAATCAATAAAATTAAGTAAGATAATCAACTAACTTGGTATAAAGGAACTATTTCAAATCTAAGACTTTCCACTTTTGATAATTAGGAGTAGATAAAGTGATTTTTTATTTAATTTAAAAAGGCACATATTTGACATTCACATACAAATGTATTAGTTCCTATATTTAACACAAACAAAACAACCGCCTTCAATTTCACCGCAAAGTTCATGAGCGATGGAGAGTTCCAATTGGGATACCATATTTTTTGGATACCGAACTCGCTCGATCACTCTCCTCATTTAACCTTCCGTTCATGAGCATTGGTTTGTTTTTCTTTTGTAGTTATGAAATAAAAGTTGATGTCGCTTTAATATAACGTATTAAATCAACTGTCAACAAAAGTGGAAATCATTCCACTTTGCCTCCTTGTAATTCTTTCCACTTTGCCTTTATGATAATGATGTAGTTTTCAATTCATTACTAAACAAATATTTAAATTTGTTCAATCTACTAAATGTCTGAGTGTAGTAGAATAAACAGATATTAGATTAAAATAATAAATACACCGCCACTACTCACTTTTCTCATAAATATCCAGCCTCCAAAATCCTTGAATTTCATAAAAAACTCACTCGATACATATCGCGCAGCCGGGTAGCCCGCTAGGTGGTGCTAGCCGGACTGATTTTGGTCAATGACCTTGGTCGGACGTGCGCTAGGCTTGTGCGAGGTGCGGGTGCCGTTGGGTGAAAGAGTGTTGGTAAAATCAAATTTTTCGCTTTGCCCCCCTCTTCCACTATGCCCCTCTCTCCCCTACTATCGAGGTGTCTAACGCCTATCCACTTTTAAACTAAAATAATTTAAAACATATGACGACGCGACATGCAAGTGATTCTGGCTCTTAAGTTGGTTAGGCGCAAAGGGTCTCGACCGTCTATACTTTTTAATAACCTGTTAAATAGTTCATTTTTTTCCCTTAAATTATACTAACATTTAAATCAAAGCAATAGAAGTCGATTCTAGTTACCACGAAATACCTTCATCGTTAACTCATTTCGTTAGCAATTATTACAAACCATTCAAAAGGACTATCTTTTTACAATATACTTTATGAGCTTCACCCCAAAACCCAGTAACATTACAAAGATTAATTCGACGGTTCTCAAGTTAAATCGCTCTTGTGAACTGGCGAGTAACAATTTGTTGAGTTATGGGCTTACTCTTTGGAAAGTGTCAAAGCGAACAGAGTTTTGTAAAAGCCTTACAACGCGTCACGCGAGACAGGTCCGAATGACACCGGATTTAGCTGACACACTGGCGTGGCGTTTGGATAACAGGATCACCATATGATAAAATATGAAAATGTTTGAGAGCAAAAAAAAATTTGTAAGAATAAAATCGGCCTAGCTTTTGAAATCATGGCAAACTATTATTTTTAGAGAAATATTTTTTACTTTACCCTAATCAGGGGTGCGATTGTGTGAAGCAATCGTATTCATTTGACAATTCAAAACGTACGGTATGATCTGTCAAACGGCAAAGAACAAAGGGTTTGACATATCAAACCGTACGTTATGAACTGTCAAATGAATACGATTGCTTTACACAATTCCAGCTCAGATCAGTGGCATGTACCCTATTTTGTGTTATCGTTTTTTTTATGCAGTCGGCTTATTATCTTTCAGCCGTACCACTAGGCAGTATTACTTGTCAATAAATAATCGTTAACCATATACCTAATGTTTCAGATGTGGGATGGCTGTAAACTAAAAAAAATAGGCAATAGTATTAATGACCGGTTGGGATAATAATATTTTATTAAAAATCGAAGCAAAATATAGGTAATGGGTGTAATAAGTTCAACGTGTCTGTCTGTGTATCTATCTGTGGTATCATAGCTCCAATATCAGCTCTCATTTGTTACGTAGATAATTCCGAGTGTTTTTTGCCATGTTTCATGAAAATTTGTACTGCCATTTTTTAATTACTACGACAGGTTATTTTTAAAATTTAAAATTGAATTTAGCAATTATGTCACAAACTTTTTTCTTTTCGAATAACTATACTCCGATTTTTAATTGCTGAGACCAGAATGACGGCTTCAATCGCACTATTTATTAAATTTGTGATACGTTTTTTTCAATAATGTGATTTCACTTATTTGAATTAAAAAAACATGTACAAGTTGAATACAATTAACAACCAACGAAAGACATCAATATTTTTTTAAAGTCCTTTCACTTGGAACAGCAATGTTATTGTTTGACTTTTATTTTTGACTTTATACTATTTTCTATAAATACATGATTAAAAATTATGATAGTATTTGTTGGAAAGATGATTCTATAAAGGATTTGATTTATTAGATTTTGTAATAGCACTGTTTTATTCTATGCTAATAAACTACTACACAACACAAATGTATGCTTATTTTTTTAAATTTATTTATATTCTCAATAATTTTACTTAAACCAACGATCGAATAAAAATTCAATTTGAAGATTCAAAAATATTTTTAAATTTCAAAAAGTGGCACCCCACCAAATGTCATTTTGGTCTCTAATTAAAAATCTGAGTATAGTTGTCAGTACTAGCCTTTGTTGCACGAACGGCATGCCCATGTAACTCAAATGTTAAAATATAGTCATGCGTCACGCACTACACGGCGATGCGACGCGTTCGGAATAATAAATAATTATTGTGCCACTCATTACGAAAGTAATTACCATTAAACGGGCTCGATGCATTATTTATGGCTCGTTTATCGAATTTGAGGAATTAAATTTGGGCATCTGTAAAGGTCAATCCTTTTAGTTTCATCGATTAAGTCGTAGCTAGTTTAGCGCAGAAAAAGTGAATTATGACTTTTAAATTAGGTTAATAACTTTGATAGAGCGCACCAAGCTTTAGAACGCCAGTCAAAACATTGACAAGTGGAATGCAACAACTTATAAATAAGACGCCGGCAGTGCAAACTGTATCTGCCGAAGCAGTGTATCGACCATATAACCGAATCAAAAGGAGTAAAGACGATCTAGACGAACTCCTACGCGTATCCACCAAGGCAGATAGCCCACCTCATCAACACTCAGCCCTATTATGAAACCCATCTTTTTTCCTTTATTTCTATACCAGATTCGATGCATATCTTGCTAGTTGTGGCCGATAGGCTCCGGCTAGCCGGTCTCCTCTCCCATCCCGGAGCGTGTCCCTCCTTTTTTAAGCTTTGAACCTGGCTGAATAGTACTTTGTATCGTATCGTAACAAGAAAACGTAGAGTGTAACAGCAGAACATTTTCTGCTGTTGGGTACTTTAATTCACACTAAAGTTATAAATAAATCTGTTATGTGTTCTGGTAAGGTACATAATTTCGGGACACTGCAGCTAGGTTTAGTTCCTGAAAGAAATCTTGTAGAAATAAAAGCATTATATTATTAGTTGGTATTTTGCTAAAGTTCTCACTCGTAAACCTAAGCTGTAGTAACTTCTAGTTACTTAAGAACTTCAGTAAAATAAACTTGTTACAAAAATCTGTTACGGACTTGCAGGGAAAATTTAAACACACCATTTCTTCCGAGTTTATGTGTGAAACTTAATATTATGGAGTTCAGTGGTTCTAAAACATAGTTGTTAACCCCCACACTACTTAACGTCTTAAAGTCACTCTCAAAATACTTCAAATTCAATAAATAATACAAGGATAAACGTATATTATACGATTTTTTATTACCCCTATTTTAATGGCGTCGTAGTCGCCCAGCTTTATGATACAACTTAGTACTAAACTGAAAAGTTTGCACAGACTTAAATGTAAATATATGCTTAAATAATATAATTCTACTTAATATCTGTGATATGTGATATTGATTAAATGACTCTTAATTTCTGGTAATAATGTAAAATTCCCCATAATAGAGTAATAGTACGGATTGAACCATACTATTTATAAGAAAATGAACTCAGCTGCTAGTTTCAATCACCGATCATGAGCACTTATCTCTGTTGCATATTTTGATCACTGAAGCCTAAACTTAGTTGGGACATACATGGTGTTGTTTTGGTCAGTGACATCCAACTCAGGGATGATAATATGACTTATACTTACTATTCAAGAAAAAAAATTTAAAAATTCGAAGTATTTTTATATAAGAAAACCTCTTGACAACATTAACAAAATGACAAAACGAATGGGGAAACACGAATCCTCGCGCGTCTAGCGCGTATCTACGAAATACTACGCCGTAGCTACTAAGTTACGAAGCGGCTACCTGGTGTTAGTAGTTTTGACTCGATCGCTATATCGCATCAATAAATTGATTTTGATGGTTTGTTCCATTTCAAAAAACCTTTTTTTTTATACTTTTTTGGCATCAGTATCGATGGCACAGCCATCCCTGAGTCGCTCGTCGCTGACCAAAACAACACCCCGTATAACCCAAAACCTTCAGTCAATGTTGGGAGCCACTGTCCTCGGTAACCAAGCAGCTCTTGAGCGTAATGAGCGTTTGAGTGCGGTTCCTTGTTTGTGCTTCAGGAACGTCGCGTATGACAGTTCGCCGAAGTACGAAACAACAATTGATTTATACGCCACTGGATATTATGCAAGTTTATAAGGTGATTTAAGACTCTTGAGTTTTGAGCGTATGAGAATTGATGCTGTGAGTAAAATATACTGAATTTCTGAATGTTAGTATTCAGAAGTGATGGTTTTATTGAAGGTGTTAATGTGTTTCGCAAAGTCTGAATAACTTCCCATTATCGTTATCTGTCCACTTCTTCATAAACAAAATCTACGAAATTACGATCCATATTTGAATTGTTCGTTTCTCGACAAATCACTACATGATTTGGAGAGGAAAAGTAAACAGAAAATGAGATAGTAAGTCACTAGTCATAATCTTATCATATTATGATACTTTCATTACCTAAAATATAACAGTAGTTTAATTGTTAGCTGCTTAAATCACAGTTCGATTAGACTGAGCAGTAACACTTGAATATTACACACACACACACACACATAAATAATCACACTTTATATATCTTACAACAACCGTAAAAACCATGCAGATATCAGTAGGACGAGCTGTCGTCATTAACATATTTCCTTTTAATTTAACCAGTGTATTTCCAAAATCAAGACACAGAATCGGAATGTTAAGTTAATTAACGAAAGGCGCCTGCATCGTCGAATCATTTGCATAAAAATTATAATCATCGCGGACATCGACTTGAATAACAAACGTGCCATTCCCAAATGTATATCGCCTACTCGTTTTTAGGGTTCAGCAACTCGAGAAGTAAAAGAATTAAGGATGCATTTGTCAACATTATTTTGTCATACTTTTACTGATGCGACTGCCGGCGTCCAATCGATTTGTGAGCGTGAATGTGATAGTCACAAATGAATCAAACATTAAAAATCTTATTTTTTAAACACTTGCTTGAATATAGCGTGTAAATTTTGTTCGAACATTCTGACGCAAATGATTCAAAAATATTGATGCGTCATAATCAGCATCATAGTCAAATCACTGCTGCTGATGGTTTATGTAGGTAGACCATGTATAGGTAGGTCATAAGTCTATTAGTGGTCTTCTAACCGTATCTCCATTGATTTCGAAAGTGACCTGTTGTAAGCAGTCTGTGTTAAATATTGAGCCCGTACTTGTGGACGACTTGCCATCTTTCTGATAGATTGAAAAATGTGCCCGTTCCAAAATACATAATATTTTTTTAAATATTGTAGTTTCTATTACCTATACCTATCGACCATAAATTCCATCTTCCATTCTAGTAAAATAAGGTACCTTTCTAACTACAATTTCTTATCTCTGCAACGTGTGACCCTATCTTTAAAACACGCCAATCGTGCGAGTGTATTTTGTTTGAAAATCGATTAAAAGTCGACAAAAATCTCGCCTAATATGTATAGACAAGAACATCAATAAAATAAAGTTATAATTTTTCAAATTACTGCGTTGTCAATTTCCACAGATTTTTATTCGAAAATAGAATATTAATCAAAAAATTTCCTTACTCCGTATCGACACGAGTAATTCAAAAATAGGGCTACTGCTAAGTCAAGACGTAAGCTTTGGTAACCCCTACTAGTAAAGACTAGGTCTTCCCAGGAAAAGCTGCTCAGGTACGAGTAGCTATAAAATAAAATAACATAATGCAAAATTAACTAAAGTGGACGGATGGTCCTGAATCATGATAAATAAATAAATATGTGCCAGACAACTAACTACACTAAGCGTGTCGCCACATTTAAAAAAAAAGTAAAAATAGCCTACATCCCACTGCTGGGCAAAGGCCTTGTCTCAACTATGAGGTAGTTTGCGTCATACTTCAGCACGCGAGCTCAATGCGGGTTGGTGGACAAGACAAGCGACTAACCCTGCTGTCAGATGTTATCAAGCCACCCATAAGGCCTCTGACTAGGCTTAGCGACAAATATCAACCGATATTAGCCGGGACCAACGGATTAATGGGCCTTCCGAAGCACGGAGATGCGCGTGATGTACGTCACTTATACGGTCGGAATGGTCACCCATCCCAAACATGAACGAGCCGTATGTTGCTTCACTTCGGTATCACTACCAAAGCGATGCTACCACCGATGATGTCGCCACATTATAACATCGAAAATAAATACCACTTATTATTACAAAAATGCAGCTACGGAACCCAAAGGGATTAGTTAGCCTACAACTCCTTGGCCGATTTATAAACTCTGATGTTTGTTTCAACATGATGTATGTTCTTTTGGTATGTCTACATGGTTTTCGTTTTGTATGCGGATGTGAAAAATTGAAATTCAGACAGTTAATCATACATTGTCATCTTTTGAACGATAAATATGTCTCGCGTGTAATTAATTGCATTCTAAATGTTAAAATGAGAAAGCATTCTACCACCTACTGCTAAAGCTATTTAGAACCGAACATCTAATGTAATTTGAATGAATAGATTACTGAAAGCAAAACGAAGCAAACAAAGCTACTTAAAACAAAGCAAAACCTCTTAAGTCTCGCTCGTCCGAAACCAAGAGTCAATTTTGAGACATGAACGTCAATCATAGTCAATCAGTTTCCTTCTAAGCTTTTTTTTATGTATTTCTCTACATGAAAAGTATTACATTAATAAATGTTAACATTTATCAAGGAATAAATAATAGAAATGTAAGTTTTTTACAAATAAATACTAACAAGAATCTTTTACAGAGTGAAAATTGTGAGGCGCGTTAACGGCACACATATATCAATATGAAAACACTAGGACGACCTAATTTTAAGTCACTTATTTATTATACTCTTACCTAATAAAACATTTACTGACAAGAAAAGAAAAATCCCCATCGTGCCGTATCAGCAACTTTTGTAAGTTCCTGACTTTGCGGCTTAGCGATACTACATATCTATCTACTTGTATAAAATATCACTCCGATATGATTACGCTATACATTTATGCATACATTTTCAAAATCTGTTTGAAGTATCTGCCTCGAAACTTCAAAACCTATCTCAGTTACCTTAATCAACAACAAAAAAACAGCTAGTACCAAATACTTTAAATGTCGCAACATTTTGCTTCCACAGTAAAAAAAAGGAATAAAGTCAACTTGTAGGTACTCAAAATAATCGGTCAACGACCTTTTCCTTCATATAAATAAAAAAATCAATAGTCCACTAAAGGGTCATTGTAATTTGAGACAGGTGATAGGTCAGGGAAATAACAGCTTTGTTGACACCTCCATTCAAGAATTAATTTATTATGAAAAGCATGAAGCATTTCAGTGAACTGCTGAATAAATTATACAATTCGGTCTCAATATAATTAAGTGACTATTATTGTGATACCAATAGCAGTAAAATATTAAACATTGTGTCAGCTCAAGTCATAAAGTTCGCTAAAATAAACCTTTTTATTAAGTACTTTTGCTCGTAAAAAAAGTCATTGAACTTAATCTATACTATTTTTAATATTATAAAGCTGAAGAGTTTGTTTGTTTGTTTGAACCTGCTAATCTCAGAAACTGCTGGGCCGATTTGAAAAATTATTTTTACGTTCGATAGTCCATTTATCGAGGAAGGCTTTAGGCTATATAACATAAAGATACGACTCATAAGACCACAGCAGCAATGAAAAATGTTGCGAAAACAGGAGAAAGATATTCCGCTGCGTACGCTGCGGAAACCGCTTAAGTTACACAAAAATCATGTATAACAGGATTGTTCAGCATCAAAAGGTCTATAATAAAGTCTGCGATAGCATATGTCTATCTTTTATGGTTGACTTACTACAACCTTTGTTATGGTAATAAATTTGTAAAAAAATAATGCATTATTTTTAGAAGTGTATTATACACACAGGTATTTATTCTTATCAAAATAAATACATTCATCATCACGAGCATTTCATTTAGAACAAAGGTGCCCTCCTTTATATCATTTGATTTCAATAAATATCTTAGGAGCTATCACAGTTTTAACATAACTCCGCACCAAAATAATGTTCGCAGCTTAAGTACTTACAACGCGAGCTTGCGCTAAGTATGGTTGGTGGCTTCTCACTTACATTAAAATATGTGTTTTGCGTTGAAATATTTTCCTTATACATACATATTAGGTTAATTAAGTAGGCTCACTACGGAACGGTTTACCCACGTAACTGCTTTTTTTGCGATACTTCAAGTGATTTCAGCGCGTAATACATAGTTTTCCTTTCGCTACTGAGTAGTTGAGCTCATTATTTTGATGGAATGAAATATATTAATACTTGAAAAATCAGCATATATGAATATTCTTATGATGTGATTTCATTAATTAGATTGAAGCTATGCCACTAAATTTTTTGACCTGAAACAAACATTACATATTACTAGAAAAAAATAAACTAAGACATGCAACATAAAAAAATAACTTAATATTAATACCTATTCAAAACGAAACCATTTCCTTGCGGCAAGGAGGCTATGATGCTGGCTGCGTTGCCTCGTTGGATAGCTATGCTGATCCTTTGGGCTAGGAACCAGCCAGCTTTATTATTGACTGTTAAAGAATTTAATTTTGGCGCAATTTTTCTAAACAGCAATTTAGCAGAGGGTCCCCACGGCCCAAATGTTTCAACGCCAAACGGCGCAAACACATAATCACTTGCAAGTGAAACGTACTTGCGACGCTTGGCGTTTTCAGCCAACTCCGCTGCTGCTCCAGCTTTAAGGGCTGATTCTCTGAGATGGGAAGGGGCCAAAGTATCGACACAAGTTGCATCCCAAACTAAGGCCCGACCCCGTTCCCAGGGAATAAGCGTTAGGCCATCGGGTCTCTTGCCATCATCACGGACCAAACCACGTGGTTCCAACGTGGAAGGATCATTAATGGTCGCAAAAGCTCTTCTGATGGCGTCATTAAGGGTAGCGTGACGGGCGAGACGCCCAGCGCTTTGCTGGCAACAAAGGCAGTGGAGACCAAATTTATCAACCTCTTTGCCACATGGACACGTAAAAATTTCACATATACCAAGGCGGAGATCCACACACACCCGGAAAGACTCACTATCGAAAAGAGTGCCCAAATTTTTCGACGGTAAAGCATGAAGCCAATGACCAGAATCTTTGCAGGAAACTGCCAAGAGCCTTGCGCGACCACTGTCACTGACGGAATTTTAAATAATTGAAGGTCTCTCTCGCAAGAGGGACATCCCAAAGTTTTTGCTGGTGACGTTCCTTTGGGATGTCTTCTCTAGGACAGAGGCCTTGCCAAAACTCCTCCGCCTCTCTCACCTCAGAAAGTTGGCGAGGATGTTTAAAGATTTTTCCGGCTAAAACGGAAGTGCTGTGCAAAGAGGAGAGAAAAGCGGGGAGGGCTATACTAGAAATTTGGCGAATTCCGATACCACCAAAACGAATAGGAAGCGAAGCCTGAGCCCAAGAATTATTATCGAAATGTAAATTTAATTTTTTTTACAAACTATTTTTAAGGGTAGTGTCAAATAGTTTTAAATAATTATTATTTTTCCAGATAGTACTAGCACGTAAGAAATATGTAAATTTAGGCACAAAAAGACACGATTTAAGAATAGTAAATACAATGTGTGAATTTAGGTGTTCTAATCTAGGGACTGAAAGGGTGAAATCATTCAATTTTTTATCTAGAAAAGGTTCGATGCTGGGATCAAGAATAGGGGCACCTAGGAGGCAAAGCGATTCAGAATTCAGAATTTTGATGTTAGGAGCAAGGGAATTGAATTTATCAATGATTGCCTGACGGGAACCAGACGAAACGTGATCATTAATAAAAAGTTCACATTTTAAAAGGTTCAGTTCCAAGCCTAATTTCTTAAATCCTTCTATAATCTGGACAAGGTCTTGGAAAACAACATCTGCTTTGCCTCCAAAGGAACCGTCGTCCAGATACCAGGCATTGAATTTAGAATTTAAGGATGAAATAACAGGATGGATGCCTAAACTAAAAAGGGCTGGACCTAAAGGGTCGCCTTGCTCAACACCGACTGCAGAAACAATTGAATGTTCATTGTAAAGTAATTTTGATTAATTATGGTAACACTGAAAAACAAAGGGATAAATCTGTGGAGTGTGAGTCTGAACTTCATTCAGCAAGACTGACCTGTCAAGAGAATTGAAAGCATTCTTCACATCAACTTTCAAAAAAACTTCAGATTCGTCACAGGAGAGGAAATTGCGAGCGGAATGAACCACGGCCTCGCAACTTCCCTTACTGCCGAAACCAAGTTGAATGGGTTGAAAATACTCTTTCAAAGGAGAAAAAAGATCACGACAGGCTAATTTGGCTGCAAGACGACGAAACGTTGAGCCAATAGCAATAGGGCGAATGCCACCAACTTTTTTTCGAAAGGCACAAAGTCTAGCACCAAATAAAAATGGGACAAAACTTTCAGTTACCTTGCCAGATAAGAGAAAGTTGCACAATTTCGTAATGTTGGAAAGCAAAATTCTACCGGCGTCAGCAGCGGAAGCACTCACCAAGTCCTTAAGGTGTTGGGGAGTGATGCCGTCGATGCCGCCAGCAGAACCAGCCGGAAATGACATGATGCCAGCAAACGTGTCGCCGTCATCAAGTATCTGTAAGGGTTGGAAATTTTGAGGAGGAGGAACAGGTAAAGATGTAGAATCTGGATGTGAAGGATGCTTACTACGAAGGCTCTCGAGAGTTTCCTGACTAGGGGGAGCGAGAGTGTCATCGGAGAACAAGATTCGGGCTGCGTTTTTCAGGTCACCGTCCATTACCTTGTTCTCAACGGTACGATAAACGTTAAATTTGGAAGATATCGTACTAGACGAACTGAATGGAAGGGACGGATTGTGGAAATTTGAAGCATTATCTAATAGCGCCCGAGTTAAAGTTTTAGAAGGAGAGTTTACGTGAAAAATGAGTATGAAAAAGTAGAAAGATTTTGCCAGGCAGTTTTAGTATTATCGAAACATTTTTCAATACAAGAAGAAAGGCATTTAGCTAAAGCTATTCTCGCTCCCCTAGGGATCCGATTAACCAGCGGAAAAATTGGTGAAGGTTTGTGATGATAGATTCAAAAGATTGAGAAGAAGATAGAGGATTTGGAATAGAGGAAATAGGGAGGGACGCGGGTAAATTGGTGCTATTATGACTACGGGCAATATGAATATTAAGGCCTCTCTTACCTTTAAAAGTCCTATTTGAATTACAAATTGAACAGTGAAAGAACTGCGGCTGTGAGTGGGTGCCCACCGATACAGATAAAGTACTCATAAGCCTTAACACTGATCACAAAAAGAAATTTGCAAAAACCTGCCAAAACACAAAATTAAAACTTATGAGACAATATCAAATACAAAAACACGTACCTAATAAAATAAAACTAAAAGTAAATAAACTAGGATGACGGACGCTGACAGCAGGGGATGCGCAGGTCTGGTTGCCTTAGCAACCGGAGTGACTCCCTGCTAACGCGAAATGTCAACTGGAACATAAAAATGCAAGAATTTAATATGATACAAAGAGGTCTTCTGGAGGCCTGCCCACAAACTTACTGCCTCTAAACACAATAAGAAGATTATGGAGAGGCCCCGGGAAGAGGAAAAAAGAAGGAAAATATTATTAAAATGAAAAAATCTATACGACAAATACTTATCTTTGGCAGGTGTCAGATGTCAAAGATAAGTATGATGATGTTTGTTATTTTGATTGCAGATATTTTCTATTAGGTAAATTCAGTAATACTTTTAATTAAAATTCTTTTGCTTTAGAATGTTTTTAACACTCACAGTGTCATATTTTATATTCATAAAGATGAAATAAGAAACCAAAAATTTGCGCACGGGCGGGACTTGAACCAGCAACCTTTTGGCAAACCGGGCCAAACGCTCTTACCAATTGAGCTACCGTGCTGTCAGTCCGACCCGGCGAAATTTGTGGTTTCTTATGAAAACGTCAATTGCGTGACGCTTAGCGCCATCTAGCCGTCTGTTTATGAAACAGATGGCCCAAGCAGTTATTCTTTACAGAATAAATTCAACTTGGAAATTGATATCGCTTCGCTATCTAATGCTTTAGAATGTTTTTAACACTCACAGTGTCATATTTTATATTCATAAAGATGAAATAAGAAACCAAAAATTTGCGCACGGGCGGGACTTGAACCAGCAACTGTTTCATAAACAGACGGCTAGATGGCGCTAAGCGTCACGCAATTGACGTTTTCATAAGAAACCACAAATTTCGCCGGGTCGGACTGACAGCACGGTAGCTCAATTGGTAAGAGCGTTTGGCCCGGTTTGCCAAAAGGTTGCTGGTTCAAGTCCCGCCCGTGCGCAAATTTTTGGTTTCTTATTTCATCTTTATGAATATAAAATATGACACTGTGAGTGTTAAAAACATTCTAAAGCATTAGATAGCGAAGCGACATCAATTTCCAAGTTGAATTTATTCTGTAAAGAATAACTGCTTGGGCCATCTGTTTCATAAACAGACGGCTAGATGGCGCTAAGCGTCACGCAATTGACGTTTTCATAAGAAACCACAAATTTCGCCGGGTCGGACTGACAGCACGGGTGCTAAAATTCTTTCTTCAGATTTATGCAGATTAAAGTTTTCTTTTCGCCACTGAGTAGGTTTTAATTTTGAATGCATCTATTTATTATTAAGTTTAATACATTTAGTAGGTAATTACTTTTGTTATTCTTTCTTCTGTTTTTTTTTCTTCTATTTATTTGGGTAAACAAACAATAGCAAACTTACAAATTAAACAGGAAATATTTATCAAAAAATAAATTGTCTAAATTTGCTACCAGCACCGTTTACCACAGATTACTAGAGATAAGTGTTAAATCGAAGAGACTACATTGTTTTGCAGAGTGCTAGTGGTAAATTTTCAACGACCGTTTTCAACCCTACGCACAAACTATTACTAATTACTTACTACACTAACGACTTAGCTTATGAGTAACATAATTATATTACTAGCTGAATCAGCATACATTGTTCAGCGTGAACAATTAGAACAAATGAGTGCAGCATTTTAAAGTTAATTATACAATCATATTATTATTATTATTTTTATGGCGAGCTACATTATTTTTAATAAAGTATTAATGGCAACCACAAGTCTGTATTATAAGTGTACATTTTTTTAAAAAAAGAGCAAAATAATAATAAAAAATAGTTATACAGTATCCAGTATGAGCTTTTTGTATAAACTAGGACGTGTCGATATATGCAGGTATAAGTAACTGCGATAGCTTATCTCAGCATGTAATAAAAAACATTCTTGACTTAGTAATAAGTACCATTTAAAGTAGGTAGGAGGTAGGTTTAAATCTAAATGTGCATTTATAATTTGATTTTGTAGTAGGTAATTTGATTTGATATTGTTCTTCTTATTCTCTGTAAAGTGATTGATTACATTAGGTTAATGCTTAATTAATAAGTTGGTTGACTTAATTTATATTTACCAATGTTAATGCAAAATTTGATTTCATTGTAATTGGGTATTGTTTTGTTGTATCTCTACAAAGCTTTGACGTTTTGGACATTTTTTATGACAAAAATGTTAAGTTTTGTTTATCTTCTCACTATTTTTAAATTACCTACCAAATTATAATTTTTAATAAAAAAGTTCCTGCTGAATTAATTAGTAGAATGCCTAAAAAAAGAACTCAGCTTTCTCGGCAGTCGGCCACGTCTACAACGTCCATCCGTCTCAAACTTCTATATCTTATTTGTAAAATAATTAGCCTAAATAATTAAAAAATCTACCCAAAGTCACTATTCTACGCGGACGAAGTTGCGGGCACAGCTAGTTATAATAGAAACCCGATTATACAACCCCGATTCTTACGATTTCCCACATATAACGCTATTTAACGTTGGTCCCTACATATTGGAATATGGTTTTATACATTTGTAATTGTGGTATTTTTTGTTAAAGTGAAACAAAACTCACTGGCTTATTCTGGTTTTTTCGAATTGACCCACACTCCCATGAGGTATTTTCCTCGATAAATTTCATCGTAGATATTGCCTTAAAATATGAATTACTACACATGCATAAACCCACAGTATACGAAATACATATTAATGTCGATTCTAGAATGTAATTATTTGCTTTTCTCTGTTTCATAGTTTCCCGCTTATAAGCGCTTTTGGCTGGTCCCGACAGAATCGTACTATCAGTATTTTATTGTACTTCAACCGTCCCACTGCTGGGCAAAGGCCTTACCTTAGGTGTGAGGTGGTATGAAACATACAACACCACACGGCCCTATTGCGGATTGGTGAACTTAATTCATAGAACATTAAACATAACAATGCTTTTTCTGATTATTAGTGTTGGACAATAGTGCTTATTTTTTTAATTTATACGATATTGGTCACGTATTTGCGTACGACGACCTCCATGGTGTAGTGGCTAAGCACGTTGGGTTTCAAGGCGTCGCCGCTCCGAGTTTCCGGGTTCGATTCCCGGTCGGGTCAATGTTGAAATCAAAATTTTCGATATTGTATCGGATCTGGGTGTTTTGGTACCACCGTTGTGTCTGATTTCCATAACATAAGTGCATAAGCTACTTACTTTGGAATCAGAGCAATGTATGTGATTGGTGTCCAATATTTATTTATTGCCAGATGCGGGTTCAAAACATACAATTTTTGCCTTTAGGCACGGATTTTTTTTGGCTTAAGAAAGTGCCTTAACTCATGTCAGGTTAGCTAATATATTTAGTAGCGAAATTGTCACTTTAAACCCAACTAGTACGTAGGTAGCGTCGGCCGTTTTGAATACTAAAATCCTTAGTTAACATATAAAGTGAAGTTGTTAAGGAGCTAACTACAAAACGCATGTGTCTAGCTTACATAGAAATAATAATAGCTTAAAATATAAGGACAACTGTATCAGCTTATCTTACACATAACGTAAGCAGTAAGCGTTTGTAACAAGATTCGTTTATAAAATACCAAAATTTATTCTAACTTGATTAGGTTTAAACCTCCTTTATAGTTAAAAGTAGAACCAAACTACACCGATTAAGTTAGTTAAGTTACGTTACCAGTGGTTGAATATTTACGATTGTGTGTGTTTTAAGGAAAAACTTACTTAACCAATGGTCATTAAAATAGCCAGTCTGACATTTTGTTAAGGAAGTTTTTCTTCAAAACACATACAGTCGTAAATATTCAACCACTGGAGCCCTATTTTTGAATCACTCGCTTGAATATGGCGTGTGAATTTCGTTTGAAAACGAATTTAATATCAATGAAAATTACGCGAAATATAGACGTTAGTAATCTCAAAAATCAGTTATCTTTTTTCAAATCAATCCCGAGTAGAATAACACAAATTTTCATTGGAAAATGGGATATTAGTCAGTGAATATCACATGCCATCTTGACGCGAGTGATTCAAAAATAGGGGGGGCCCTGGAGCTCTATTTTTGAATCACTCGCGTCAAGATGGCGTGTGAAATTCATTGAATAGTGTCCAATTTTCGAATGAAAAACAGTTTAATTCCACACAGGGTTGATAATAAAAAGTATAACCTTATTTTGTGAGTATATGCGTACATATTTTGTTCGGTTTTCGTTGGTTTTAAGTTCGCTTTTGAACGAAAATCACACGCCATATCCAAGCGAGTGATTCAAAAATAGAGCACCTGGTAACGTAACCTTACCATTACTACTAATCAAAAAACTGGCCTTTAATGGTCGGGATCATAGTTCGGTTCGGAGACCTTTCATGTTTGATACTATAAGTAAACATCTATGTACTCTAAATGATAAGGAATTACCTACCTTTATTCCGTTTTACCATCACCGAGTAGGGGTCTAGCCTGCAATCGACAGGTGACCCTCCACGATGCAAGTCACATTTCGATTCCCGTGACATCAAGTGTCGGGGGACGTCCACCATCGCACGGATATTAACCACTCGATTGCTAATTGTCCCGATTCCAATTATCGAGCAACTGTCAACGGGACGCGCCGAAACAAGTCCGGTAGGCAATTCGATTAACAATTGGTTTAACTCCTTTTTTTACGATTCTGATCAGAACGAATAAAGGAGTGTTTGTTGTTAGCACTTTTATTTATTCGGAGTATTTGGTATCAATTTGTGACTGTACAAAAGGACATTATTTTGTTTAGTTGTTCTTTTTAGCCGACTTCAAAGAAGGAGGAGGTTATCAATTCGTCTGTAAGTTTTTTTGTATCTTTTTTACCTCATATCTCAGTCGTTTGTCGACCGATTCGTATTTTTTTTGCCTACGTAAAGGGTTTACCTTCTAGTTGGTCCCGTTGTTGCTAATTTGGGATCTAATGATAGAATATTGGTGTAATCGAGGGAAACCCTCAAATTTCAAAGTTTTTGACGTGTTGTTACGTCTGATAGTCAACATCTTGTGGGGCTGAGCTAGCTGATCGTGGAACTCCCTAACGCTTAGGAGTTTAGTAGTAAATGACTTTATGATAGGTTTGTGGCTTCTTAAAGAACAGAGTTATAAAGTGAAACTTCCCCCCTCCTCTCATGTAATCTCTAAAAATAAAGAAATAAAATAACCTTTAAAAAAAGTTAAAACCGACTTCAAAACCAAAATGCACTAAAAAGTCTTAAATAAACTCTTCAACATTGAAAGGAAAGGAATCCATTTTAAGCAAACAATTTCTTTTTGGAGTCAGTGCTGTGATAGTTGATGCTTGATGGTCAAAGTGATGGCACCGACTTTTGGTATTTTGCAATTGGTTTCTATCAATTTTAATAATTACAATATCATTTACGTTAAATTCTTACATTCACATAATGGAAAATTAAGACGTAACCTATCTAAGATAGGTACTTAAATTTGATGTTACGATAATTACGAAACTTTGAATCGATTTGAAGATAAAGTCATTCTCAACCAACCTAACATATTTCTTGATCGGGATTACTTACATGCGTATATTCTAATGTGTTACTAGTTGAGATTACAGCACATTTTGCAACTCTCTGAAAGTTAGTTCTTCAGAACTGTTAAATCGTAAGATTGAATAACTTCAGTATATTAGTACAACCTTCGTTGTAGTTCCACCAACTTTCTCTGGATTCCCAAGCTGTCGACTGATAGATAATACCTTAAGGCATTTAGTTCGCTAATTGTACAACTTACCGTGCAATAAAGTTTGAATAAAAGTAAGCAATATTTTAACTTATTTCCTTTTTCAAAATCAGTTTTTCATAAAAACAGTTCTAGTTTTAAAGACATTAATTTAAAAAGACCTAAATGTCTCGGAGTGTTTTTTTTTAAACTAACATTATCTCCGGATCAGTTTCAACTTACACGATTTTTCAAAACTTTATCATGACCCAGTAGAAAGTTGCTCGTTATGTGCTCATTCTGAAAGCACTATTTCCTCGAACTACTATCGTTACAGGCAATCTTCATAATCATGATAATAATGATACATCCACGATCACCAAGAGCTTGGTTTTGATTTTAAAAATTGATCTCCAATAGCATTTATCCAATTTCATTTTATTAATGAATTCGTTAGTAAAAAACTTGATATCTCTAAAGTACGTTTTCCTTTGCTAGTTGAATATTGTAAATAATCTTTTAAGAACTTTTAAAATAATATCAGTTTATAAAATTAATTAACTATTTGATTTTAAAAGATCTCAGTGTTCAGCGACGAAGTACCCATGTATGCTGCGAATTCCGTGTATGTCTTATTTTAAAATTAATTATTTAGTAAAAAAAATAATGTCAAGATTATTTACAATATTTGAGTAGCAAAGAAAAAAATACTTTATACTCTAAGGATTAACGACCAAACATGGAAATGGAAAATTTTGATGTCATTGATATTCCAACACGTTCATCGTGGGAACGCGATCGTAAAAATTTACACTCAGCCGACTTAATGTCTTCCAAAAAACCGCACCATTGTTATTCTAAGCGCTAACATTTGAGTTAGAACATAAACACTTCACCTTATCTATGAAAAAAAATCCACCGATCATGCCTGGCGTGCGTTTTAAAAAAAAAAACTAGAATTTCGAGAATACTCGGCGGACAGTGAACTGAAAAATTCTCATGAAATCGAAGCGTGGATTGCATAAAACGAGAATCAGTACATAGAATAGAAAACAGTGAGTAACAAAATCTAACTGCCATATAATATTCTTAGCAAGTGGAAAATAACAATCCCATGGTAAAACCATGTAAGCCGCCTTTATTTTAATTTGATATATTTATTTGTTATTTATTAGATAATGCTCTGTATGATAAAAAAAAATGCATTGAATAATATTGTTCTGACTGTCTATTAATAATTGGCAACTGCCTCGGTGGCGCAGCGGTAGGAGGGTCGCACTTTAAAGCGACGGCTGCGCCAGAGGTCCCGGGTTCGATCCCCGGGTCGGGCCAAAAATATATACCTAAGTTTTTCTGTTCAGAAATTTTTAGGGTAGCCCGGAGTTTGGAAGTTGGCGGTGTTTCACCCCCGTGCCTCGGAAAGCACGTAAAGCCGTTGGTCCTGTGCCCGATCTCTCTCCGGTCGTGTCAGATTGCTATCCCATCGGGCTATGAGAGTTAAAGGAATAGAGAGTGCACCTGTGTTTGCGCACACACTTGTACACTATAATATCTCCCGCGATTAGGTTAGTCGTTGTGAAATCAGCTAGGGGGACTATTATTATTAATATTAATAACAATTGAAGTAAACTCTATGCCTTAAAAATAGAGGTTTTAAAGGTAAAACAAAGAAATGATATTTTAAAAATATTTTAGTACTTCCACACGCGTGCCTAACACCCTTTTCTGTTTCCGTAAAATTTTCCGAGCAGAACGGCGAGAAATTCGTCTACGCCATTTTGTTTTTGCTTTTTTCGCTGCCCACGGCGGGAGGTGAAAAAAGTTTCATTGTTAGCGTTTCAGGAACACCGTTGTTCTTATTGCAATGGACATAAATACCTGAATTGAGCAAAAAGGCAGGACACAACCAGCCGTTTTACGGGTTAAGAGGGATTGATGTGGATTCCTACTTTGCGTTTTTGCGCCGAATGTTTTGGGCTTGTAACTTTTTATCTCACGTCAGTACGGGGTTTGGGAAATGTTGAGTTTGACAGGTTCTTTAGATAAAAGAAACGTATAGGATAGTGACCTGTACATCAAAAGATTTTTTTCAGGTTTTATCGATCTTGACAGTACACGTATTACTTCTTGGTACATAAACGTTAAAAACTGACTAAAAAAGTTACTACCCAAAATCCTTATTATCAGTTTCTTCTTTCTAAGTTATCTTCAAAACAACTGTACCGATTTCAATAATAAAAAAGTAAATAAATATTAGACACCAATCACATACATTGCTCTGTTCCCAAAGTAAGTAGGTAATCCACTTGTGTTATGGAAAACAGAAACAACGGTGGTACCACAACACCCAGACCCCAGACAGTATATGTGAATAAATCTAAAATTTCTATATTGACCTGACCGGGACTCGATCTCGGGACCTCGGAGCACCGACGCATAGCGTGCTTAACCTCTACACCACGGAGATCGTTTTAAAGAAACTTACTCTGTACCCTTAGTTGAAATATACCTGATTGATCTAAAAACAATCATCTCTCTATGGTTTCTCGTCTTCGAGAAATCCGTGGACAAATTAACAAACACAAAATGAGTGTATGTAACACTTACTAAACTCTGCACACGTGTTTGGAAGCCTAAATTGATTAAAATACATACACATTGAGTGGATTAACATATATACATATTGAAACGCGATAGCATAAACAGGAATATTAATACCTTTTGCTTAGCAAAAAAAGAAGAAAACAGCAACTTACTGAAGACTTATTACATCCGTAAGTTAATCCTATCTAAAATAACTAATCAACGACTGAGATACGAGAATCTCTAGGATCTCAGTTATCGGAACATTATCTTTAAGACAAATTACACACTTTACAACCTCGAGTTATCTCAGTTACAAAACTGTGTAGTGCAAAGAAAACAGCCAGCAATGTCCTTTCAGTAATATTTTACCAAACTCAGTTTTTAAGTATGTAAGTCCTGTTTTAACTCTCAATTTCACGACCATCATTAATCTATTACTGTTAGCTTGATTGATCCTTATATTTAAATTAATACCGACTTCAAAACCAAAATGCACTAAAAAAGTCTTAAATAAGCCCTTCACCATTGAAAGGAAAGTAATCCGTTTTAGGCAAACAATTTCTTTTTGGAGTCGGTGCTGTGATAGTTGATGCTTGATGGTCAAAGTGATGACAGTGGTAGTGCATTTTGGTTTTGAAGTCGGTTTTAACATATTTTTTAAAGTTTGTTTTATTTCTTCATTTTTAGTGATTACATAAGAGGGGGAGGGGGGTTGCACCTTATGATTCCATTTTTTTAAGAAGCTACAAATTACCTATCACAAGTTCCTTCATTATAATTACTGAACTCCTAAGCGTTAAGGAGTTCCACCATCAGCTCAGCCCCACAAAATGTTGACTATCAGACGTAACAACACGTCAACATTAAGATTCTAGTAAAACAACACTATACGTGCCTTTAAAATTTGAGGGTTTCCCTCGATTACACTAAGATGCCATCATCAAATCCCAAAATGGAAAAAATGGGACCAACTAGAAGGTATACCCTCTAAGTAGGCGAAATTTTTTTTCCATTCGGTCGACACACGACTGAGATATGAGGTAACAAATATACAAAAAAAAACATACAGTCGAATAAACTCCTCCTTTTTTGAAGTCGGTTAAAAAAAGTGAATGATACTTAATTGTATTGTACTTTTAACGCTGAGTCTAAAAATAGTTAAATGTAATGAAATGAAATGAAATGAAATGAAATGAAATGAAATGAAATGAAATGAAATAAAATGAAATGAAATGAAATGAAATATTTATTTGCTTAAAACATGGTCAAGATAGAGGTGGTACAAATTTAAAAGCTCCGCATGTTTTGTCTGGTCTGACATGCAAATATTAAATGTATTAGAATTAAAATCTATGATATAATGTTCCCACCTCGGGTTAATATTCAAATTAATAACAAGAATAAAGTCAATGAAATATATAATGTCAGCTACTTATACAATTACTAATTAACAAATTACAAATTTAAAAATTCCTTAACAGAATAAAAACATTTATCTAATAACCATTGGTACAGTTTTTTCTTAAATGTATTTAGGGGAAAATCAGTTATGGATTTTGGTATTTTATTGTAAATTCGAATGGCCATAACGTAACAGTTATTGCTAAACAATTTTGTCTTCATATCTGGAAATTTAATTCTATCGGGGTGTCTCCTACTATATAACTGATTTTCTTTAAATTTTGTAAAGAAATCTGGATATTTTTTAACGAACACTCCAGTTTCGTAAATGTACAGGCTTGGCAATGTCAACAGCTCCAAATTCACAAACAGAGGCTTGCATGAGTCTAAAGGGTGTGCGTTGCATATCGCTCGGATACATTTTTTTTGGAGTTTAAATAACGTTTCAACATCACTTGAATTCCCCAGATTACTATTCCATATCTTAGAATAGATGCAACATAACCGTGATATGCAAGGAGGGAAAGTTTCAAATTGTTCGTTTTTTGTATTCTATACAGAACGAAAACAAAACGGTTTAATTTATTACGCAACTTCTCAATATGCAATTTCCAGGAGCAATTCGAATCAAGCGTTAATCCTAGGAATATGGCATTCGAAGATAATTCTACTTTCTCGCCATTACAAATAACGTCAATTTTAGGTGGGTTCATTTTAATGTTGTGAAATTGTGTTAATTTTTTCTTAGAAACATTTATGTACAAATTATTACACTTAAGCCATTTTGCCACTTTGTCAACTGTAGTATTAATGTCCTTTTCATAAGTTGTTTTATTCTTACAAGTCACAATAATTGAAATGTCATCAGCAAATAATATAGAATTAGATTGAACGTCTGGAAAGTCATTTATATATATTAAAAACAATAATGGTCCTAAAATACTACCTTGAGGTACACCGAACAAATTTTCTTTTATGTCGGACCTGAAATAAGTTAAAGCTTTGGAATCGCCACCAGTTTTGGCAATTTCTACATACTGTCTCCGGTTTTCTAAATAGCTGCTGAGTAAATGTAAATGCGTAAATACCAAAATAGAAAGATTTTTATGCCACATATAGAATATAGGGAATCATGACCTATATAATGTTTTTGCTTGACTGAACTACCATCGTCTGTTAATAAAATATGACTGTGAAATAGATTAATCTTTGAAAAGTGATTTACACAAAAACAACTGTTTTGTTTGGACATTGTCAAAATTGCGATAACTAAGTTTCTAATAGAATTTCTCACGGGCTCCAACAATTGCAAATTGCAATCGTTTATTATGAACGCGGATATTAGACTGACCTAGTAGATAACGAAATTTACAATCTCCTGCTTTTAATATTCGATAGCGTTTGATTTTGAGGGGGAAAACCCTTAGCTAGTCAAAAACCTTGTTGTAAAATTATACGGACTAATAAGTCTATCTATCTATAATAAGACTAAGTCGGTCAAAATCCTGAAGTGGAATTGTGTAAAGCAATCGTTTCATTTTACAGTTCAAAACGTACGGTATGATCTGTCAAACGTATGCCGTTCCGCCGTATGACAGATTATACCTACCGTACGTTTTGAACTTTCAAATGATTACGATTGCTTTACACAATTCCACCAATGACTGATATTGTCTGATAAAATCAGTCAATAACGTGTTGACTGTAACATTCATACAACGAACAGCAAAACAGCTTTATATTTGATATAAATACATTATAATAATAAATGGTGCAATGTAACAGTAGGTAATCTTAGTTAGTAATTTCTTCATTTCAGTTCGTTGTATAAATGTTACAGTCAATAAAGCGTTGACTTTGACATTTATACAATGAATAGTAAAAAAGCTGTATATTTCATAAAAATATATTACAATAATAAATGGTGCAATGTAACAGTAGGTAATCTAAGTTAGTAAATTCTTATTAGTAATTTCTTCATTTTATACGAAGTATTGGACAGACAACCCTAACCAAAACTTATGAGGACATGTGAAATAGGCCGTAATACTTATAAATCGAATGTTAGGTCCGTGACTCATTGATGTAAGCGTGTATGGGAAAAATTAAGCTTAGCACGTGCCTACGCATGAATTCACCTGCTTATTCGATTCGCGCCATTATAATTAGTTGCTTAGTGCGTGTCATACATATTGAAATAATTATGATTAGGACATAAAAATATTTTGTATGAGAACTCGTTGCGTTATTTTGTTGGTATTTAAGTCGCTAGCTAGGTCTCTGAGATTATAATGGTATTAAAATTTTATGTAGGTGTTGCGGGAATGGAAAACAATGTATTTTGTGCATTTGTTATTATAAGACAGACGGTAAATAAATAAAAATATGTGCTTCGCCAATATGGTTAAATAGTATTTTGGTAATTACGTATTTTTTACTATTGTAATAAGTATATAATTAGTCTAAAGTGTAGAGTCTACACTTTAGAACGTCTTTCTACTCAAGTCTCTCTCACTCTAGTCATCAAGGCTATTTATACACATGTTTCACCTTTTTTTTTTACTTTCGGTCAATATTTTTGTACCTTACATTAATAGCAGGAAGCTGGGTATTTTATGGGTAAAAGTACAAGTTATGAGGTCTATGCTACGAAAAGAAATAATTAAAAAGGTGCATACCTACTTTCCGAAAAAAAAAATAAGTGGGTCCAGTCAAAAATTCTCAAATTAATTTTAAAAAATCATAGCTCAAAAACTACTAAAAATCGCGGAACATACATGGGGTATTTTCGGGTATACCTAGATGTCAGGAATCCAAAAAAAAAATTTTAGTGTCACCTTTCGGGCCACCCTGTATAAGATTATTAGAAAAAAAGGATCTGGTGCCAAAGTAAGCCGCTATACGCACTTGTGTTATGGAAATCAGAAACAACGGTGGTGCCCGAACACCCAGACCCGATACAATGACAGAAAGTTCTGAATTCTATTTCTTTACCCAATGGTTGATAATGGTTTAACCATTAAGTTCGACATTTATTCTTTCTTTTGTCTCTGCCATAAATAATTAAATTAATAATTTCATTGAAAATTGGACATGATGTAACAATTTCAGAGTATCCATTCTTACTTTCGCAAAAATTAAGTAAATTAAAGTTAGTAAAGTTAGCTTGTAACATCCCACTGCTGGGCAAAGGCCTTACCTCAACTAGTGTGGTGGTAGTATTTGCAAGACAAGCGACTAACCCTGCTGTCAGATGTTATCAAGCCGCCCACATAAAAAATACAAGTCATCTTATAATGGCCGACTCATACTCGGATTGAGTTATCATTTAACCCATCGTTCATCCGGTATTTACCGTATCTGTTTAAACATTGATTATTAAATGCACTAGCCGAACAAATTATGGCACTCGGCTCCATTAACATTCCTTTAAGACCACCTGCGGGGAACGCGGCCGATCCGCAATTACCTTGCCTTGCCGATGACTATGGACATACAGACAGGAGGTTTAGATAGCATTAAGCTGGTGGATAAGAACTTGGGCTCAGTTAACCTATGATATGAAGAAATGGCCGCTACTGTCGTCAATCTGCTTGTATGCCTTTGATATGCCGTCAACACGCCTTCAATTGCTCCGTGTATGCGGTTGATATGCTGTCAACGTTATGTTGGCTTCAATAGCCGTTTTTACAGTTGCCAGCACATCATGTTACCCACTTTTGTTAGCAAGAAAGTTGCTAGTTCGAGTCCCGCCCGTGCATAATTTTTGGTTTATAATTTCATCTTTATAAATATAAAATATGATACTGTGAGTGTAAAATACATTCTAAACCAATAATGATTTATCAAAAAAAAGCGTTATCGGATATCTCATACATGCTTATAACAATTTCACTTAGATTCGACATGGCTATCGTATATAATACGTTTTCGCATTCACACCTATGTGTTTAGTAGACACAAACTCTCTTATTAAATACGGTAATTAAGGCACTAGTTAGTATTATGACGCAGTAGAATTTCTTAAGTACCTATCATCATTCATTCATCTAAAGTCTGGTTTTCTTGGCTTGTTGAATATTGTAAACAATCTTGACATTCCTTTTTAACGAAATGTTAAATTTTAAAATAAGATAAGGATAGAACTCTACTCACATAGGTTATTTATCGTTGAATACCGAGATCTTTTTAAAACAAATGCTTAATTAATTTTAATTGCTAATAATAATTTTAAAGCTATAAAAAGATTGTTTACATTATTGGACTAGCAAAGATAAACGGACTTTGCCCAAGGATGTCCACAGCTGAAATTTTACCCTTTATAGATTCGAACACCAACACATTCACCTGTGACAGCATTGCAGCTGAACAAGACCGACTAGGATGCAATTATCATATTTAGCTATGTTAGAGTGAGACTTATCATATGCGGATTTTACATGGCGCATGAAGTAAATACGTTGGTTTACTAAAGGCGTTCATGTTGCGTGTTCGTGCCGACAGTATACTCAAGCAGCCTGCAGGTTCCTTGTGTGTTTTCTTATTTTCAGCACTAAACGCAAATAGACTTTGGTCTTAATTACTTTTACAATTCTGTATAGCTTTCGTTTTCTAATTAAAGGTTGTTAGGTTCGTTAGTTTAATATACATAATTACTTAATAAAATAAATTGAATTTAAAATGGATTTCATGTTAACTGAAAACCAATCAGCATGGTAATAAAAGACATACCTTAAAAAATTACTGGCTGAGAATTCTTTAGCATTAATTTCAAATTTTTACACCGTGCACTAATCACGTATGTGTTATTTTATTTTATTTGATCAGATGCACAAAACAGGTCACAGCCAAAATACAGTTAAGAAAATATTAATATTGAAAACTTACGATTTAAGTTGCAGCCCTTAATAGGTACATACTTTTACAGAATATACAGATAAAGCAGAGTACAATTAAGTATGTAACGTAATAAAGACTTTAAATAAATAAATATGTACCCACATACTAATTTTCCAATAGGTATCATCAAACGATTTACTCATGTTAGCACTAAATATCAACTAGACTCGTATTGTACTATCGACACATTTTTTTTTGTAAAAAAACGAAATGCCATAAGTTTCAGACCTTTGATTGATAACATTAAAATAAATAAAAAAATACCAAGAAACTTAGGAAGATATTCCTACAGTAGGTACAGATATTATCTATCTTTAACTTAAAATATCTATTATAGATCGTATTTATCTTAACTGCCTCGCCGGTTACCTGGTTGTACTTTTAAGCGACGGCTGCGCCAGAGGTCTCGGGTTCGATCCCTGGGTCGGGCCAAAAATATGTTCTCGCTGTTTCTGTTTCGAAATTCTGAGGGAAGCCCAAAGGTTGGAAGTTGGCGGTGTTTCACCCCCGTGCCTCGAATAGCACGTAAAGCCGTTGGTCCTGTGCATGATCTCTCTCCGGTCGTGTCAGATTGCTGTCTCATCGGGCTATGAGAGCAAGAGGAATAGCGAGTGCACCTGTGTTTGCGCACACACTTGTGCACTATAATATGTCCAGCACAGTCGATTAGTTTTTGTAACTGGCCACCGTAGTCAAAATCGGCTGGAGAGACTATTATTATTATTACTATACAGATCTTACTAAATGCACTTCAAACCGCAAAACCTATCTCTTGCTTTTAAAACTGCAGTCAATTCAACAAATGCATGCAGACGCCCTCTCTCCACGCATGTTATTTACACTCTTTAAACAAGGTTGACTTTGTAAGATGGCACCCACATTTTGGACTATAGCTGTACCTTTCACGTTTGCTTGAAGGAGCTAGCGTGTGTTCTGAGCATTGCCAAAAATGTGAACAACTACTTAGAGAATAGGCCCTCAGGAAACCACAAACCGAACTAGACAGACACGTATTTATCTCAAAAAAAATCTTAAAGCAAACCCGTCATTTTGGGTCTTGAAGGCAAAGAAGATAAGGGGCCCTATTTTTTAATTCGCTTGAATATAGCGTGTGATGTTCAGTCTAAAACAAATTAAATATCCATGGAAATCACGCAAAATATGGACGTTAAGACTCACAAAATTCAGACACTATTATCCTTTTTTTAAATCACTCCTGTGTGAAATTTTACTCATTTTCGTTGGAAAATTGGACATTAATCAATTAATATCACACGCCATTTTGACGCAATTAATTCAAAAATAGGGGCCCAGATTTAGATAAACCATACATTTCTGTTACTCGTATGCTTTTTTATCGGGGATAATTTATTGTATCCAGAGCATTGCTAAATTAATAAATACTGCTATTTTTAAAAATATAAAACTAAGTCTACCTTGCTTGCTGTGCGCGGGTAAAATCTCAAAATAAATCTTAAAATCTTTTGAAAAAAAAACTTTATCTATGTGAAGTTCACTTCTTTCTGTGTGCCTTCTTTGACTGATTATGACGAAAGCCAATAAAAACAATGTGCCACTACAATCACATCTCACGGATGTGTTTATCAACAGTCTATTGTTATGCTTTTCTTTATGCGACCGCCGGCGGCCTTTTGATCCATAAGCGTCTACACAGAAGATCCAGGTAAGTATTTTTATACCTATATTTTTTTTTTTTTTTGAAACTCTTATCAGCTATTGAAAAGCTGATGATCTTCAAACGCTGAGCAGGTCATGGTTATCTGATCATATGCTTTTAATATCGTTTGGAAAAGTTAATCAGATCCCCTCATAAACAAGAAAAGAGCTGATGATCTTCAAACGGCTGAATCAATTTTCATGAAACATGCCTAAAAACTCTCGGGATAAAATTATCTATGACACAAAATTCAAACTAAACGAAAATCGGTTCATCCGTTAGGAAGATAAACGGATACACAGACAGGCACGTTAAACTTGTAACACCCCTCTTTTTTTGCGTCGGGGGATAGAAAAATTATGCTCAGCACTTTGGAGATCTACTAAAACCTACTGTGATTTGGATATTTTTGTGTAAGTCTATTCTATCTATTCACTTATTCTATGGCGACAGTACGACACCCTGCAGTCATTGTACAGTCGCTAGCACATTAGGGTACCCACTTTTTTGCAAACTAGCCCTTATTACAACGGTATAAGATACCGCTGAGTTTACCTTCCGTAAATTAGTGTACAACACGATTAGACCTCTGCGTTAGTTTGAACGTGCATTTCCGTACACATGAATCCTGAATACACACCGAATTCTTGATTTTGACTGCTTTAATTCCTTTATTTATATTACTAATTTACCTATTTTAACTGTTCATCTGTTAAACTTACAAGCTTGATAGTTGATACCTCTTCAAAGTTAAGGTATTTAATAGGAAAATATATTTGCAACAAACACACACACACACACACACACACACACGCATGATAATTGGAATTGATTGCATAGAAAGTTTGACGACATCAGTCACACTTACTTAATTATATGTTATTTGTTTATGAAATGTTGCCAATGTTGGATGTATTTTTAGTATTAAGAAACACGTAAAACTGTTGTTGAGAGCTGTGGATTTTGTTGTAATAATAAATTAAAATAAAATAAATCTTATTTTTATACAAATAAGCATATCTGTTATGCTTATTCTGTGCGTCCGCTAAATGAACCCATTTATATCTTTTTATATCAATCGAACATTAAACGTCGTACAAAGGTAATGTCAAAGAACGTTTTTATCGCCGGTAATTCACTGCATTTTTATTTTAAATTTTATTATTTACTTTAACTGTTTCGTGTTACGCTCTGGACATTCATAAATGACATTTATGGACCACTAAATGTTGAGACGACGCCCATAATTTGCTAGCGGCCGTAAAACGTGCGAAACTGTACACGTATTGCACTATTTTTGATACAGAATTACCTTTATGCAAAAATATAATACCAGTTTATGGGAAAATCGATAGCTTTGCATCTACCGACACTTTAAATAAACATTTGCGTTCGAATGCATTCACGTGTCGTTAAACGTAAAATAACTATGATGACCTACAAATACACTTAATTTTAGGTAATAATTCGAAAGCATATATATTCGATAGCATTCGATGTAAGTTCAAATGAATTAAGCCGTTCTGGTTTTCTCTTATTATTCAAAATCTTATTTACTCACTATACTAGACTTAAGCATTTTGCATGCTTCCTAATCGGCAATGTTCAATTTATATAATGTTCACGTAAAGTGACTCATCTCGGCTTGCGAGCCAAAATATCGTTTCAAACTCTATTACGCGATAATTGGTAATGTGACACAATTCTCCTGCACCATCATCTAGCGATGGTCAGATAGTTCGAAAATCTGACGCCACTAGGCGCTAGATGAGATAAATATTGCGTAATGATGAGTACAATAATATTTGGCATGAATTTTTAAAAGCTAGGACGGGCAGCTAAATTTACAAAAAATAAGTTGATGTGTACATTTATTTTGTTGGAATGATTTGATTCAGCATGGCGCACCGGTGCATACTCGTACATCTGACTTATTAGTTAACATCATTTCATTGCCTAACAGAAAGCGTTAAAAGCAGAGTATTCACCTCGGGCATAAAGGTGCTTTGCCTTGGGGGAACTTAAATCCGACATTACACTCAGGATTGTTATAATAGTAAACACTCTGACCTCAAGCCTTCAATCCTCTCGCTTCGTGATACAAGATGGCGCCACTACACCAAGACACCACTTTACGCCCTGGGTAAATAATCTACTATTTTGGTCGTGCTTCTAGACGACAAATGTCGTAACTTACAAAACAATTTATATTATTTCATATATAATCAACATAAAAAATACTGAGAGATGGTCCCCTTAGCCGATTTCGACTACGGGTCAGTCACAACGACTAACCGACTGCGCGGGACATATTATAGTGCACAAGTGTGTGCGCAAACACAGGTGCACTGTCTATTCCTTTCACTCTCATATCCCGATGGGACAGCAATCTGACACGACCGGAGAAAGTTCAGGCGCGGAACCAACGGCTTTCGTGCTCTTCCGAGGCAAGGAGGTGAAACACGCCAACATCCAAACTCCGGGCTACCCTAAGAATTTCTGAACAGAAAAACTCAGGTATATTTCTTGGCCTGACCAGGGGATCGAACCCGGGACCTCTGGCACAGCCGTCGCTTTAAAGTGCGACCCTCCTACCGCCGCGCCACCGAGGCAGTTAAATAATACTACTTACTGAATTATACAGACCTTACATAGTTACTTTAGGAAGCTAAAGTTTTAATACTATTTTTACCAACTGATGCAGCAAATTCTAAATAAAAGGATTAATTTGAAATCCAAAATAAAAAGTTTAGTACTTCATTTATCATCGTAAACTACCAGAAAACTTAGTAGTTTGGTAGCATAAGTGGCCAGTCTTTCTATCTTCCATCGTAATAGGTAGCGTAACTCCAAACTGCAGGAAGCTAATAGAAAATTTCACATCGCAAGCAGCATTCCCATAGGGCCCGTCCAATCGGTGAGATTTATAATCGCACGAACTGAAAAATGGACGGAGGTGGGTGATATAGCAGCCACCAAGCACGGCGATAATTCAGCCGCGCGTATAATTATGGCATACGTGGTTAAGGAGACTGCAGACTTTCCGTCTGTGTTCGCATAATTTGCAGGATATTTAGAGAGTGATATGAAAAAAATATGTGAATGATTAAATCCGATTCCAATTTTGAAATTGTGTATTTCAGAAACATTGATAAAATTTGACTTTATTTCTTACGTATACTTTTGTATATTGACGTTGGATTCGAACACACATAGGTTTACACGCGCGTAACTATAAGAAGGATAATTTTGTTTTTCGATTTTATACTCAAATAACTCGGTCGTTTTTCGACGTAAAATAAGTTATTTTATCTAGCACATGGCAGTTTACAGTGACTTGGTAAGGTGTAGCAGTCTCGACGTAACAAAACGAATCATTGAACTGTATTAGTGCGCCTTTACATTCGTCAGCAGCGCGGCAGCAGCGGATGACTTTACATTAGCAGCGCGACGGTCGCGCGACTGGGTCGGTCACACTACTTCCAATACCCATTTCAGTGATAATACGGGGATAGTATTACAGCTGCAATGGGTAATGAGTATAGTGGGACGGACCCGCGCGACTTACGCGCCGCTGCGGCGCTGCTGCCGCACTGCAGTGTATAATAAGAAATCAGCGCGACTGTCGCGCGTAAGTCGCGCTGCTAAAGTCGCCTAAATGTAAAAGCGCTCTTAATATCTGACAAATTAATCCTGCTACAAACCAGTATGCTGTGAAAGTAATAATCCTGTATACTAAATAACGTCGTTTTATACCATGGGAACTATCAAAAGTAAAAAAAAAATATCAAGCTGTCAAAAGTTTTGAATTTGACAAAACATTCTGACATAAATCATATGGTAAGCGGACGTCATTACGTTATACTTTGATTAGCACTTATTTTACGCAACACCGTAGTTATAAGAATTACTTCCCTAAAAACGCAATATTCTTGAAAAGACGATGGTAAAATGGAATATTGATATTCTTACCATTTTGATTACTTACCACATTAATACTGTTACCATTTATTCTCATTTGGTCGGATCCACTGTTAATCAGCTTTGGCTTTTCCTATCGTCATTGCCTAGATACAATTTCAATTGAGGACAATACAAAAGAAGCAATCCTTGTACAGACGCCAGCACATCAGGGTACCCACTTTTGTTGCAAACTAGCCCTTACTACAACTGAATAAGATACTGAAGTGCTTACCTTGACGTGCTGATGTCCGTACCTACGAAACCTAACAGAGATTACGCAATTCTAAACAAAAATCCATATTAACTGTAAGATAGCAAATTCAAGTAAGACAAATATTTAACAGCAATAGTGAAAACTAACTTAAATCAGAAAAACTGTCAGACTGTGTCAAAAGGAAGCACAACTGAGAGTTTTTTAATCCTGTTTTCCGCTCAAAATAACACTGTTCTGAGACTTTATTATATTCTCGCCTTCAACGCGACAACGACATAAGAGAGCCCCGATTCTCCAAGATGTTTAAAGTCTAGATGTCCTTTTTATACTCTTATTGTACAGAAGTTTCATTATACCAGCTATTTTCATGTGTAGAAAAATTTTGGTGCTTGAGATGATTATTTATTTATGCACATCAAAATGTATTTACTACTAACCAATAAGTCAACATATTTACCTGTATCTTTCTTGCTACCGATGAAGTTTAAAATGATCCATCGAGACAAAAATTGATATCTGATATTTCATATTTAGTAAAACTTATACTATGATTAATGATTTGATTATGACCTAAAAATTAAGCTTGAATGACTTTTTGTGATAGCTCAGAATCAGCCCCGCAGCTTGCATTTCGCCATTCGCCAGTGAACACGGGTCCTTAGAGAGACGTATTACTAATATTTATTTACTCGGCTGTGAATCTGCTTGTTATACCAATATCTGCATGCAATAATCGACTTTAATACACCGACCGTAAGTCGTGGGAAAGTACTCATAATTAATTCAGAGTTCAGACTGCAACTGTGCCATCCGAATCGATCGCTGCGTTATGCGGAAAGGTATGTGTGATAAAAGAAACACTTGGACTTTGATACAACGGTGCTCATCAGTTTGTGCTGTTAATGTTGTGTCTAAGTGGAACGAACTGATTTAATGCTTTACATAGATAGTTTTTTTTTGTCGTTAACAGTTGTTATTATCGAAACATAATTGAAGAGCGAAATTCTTTGTGCAGTTTTAATTGTGCATGGTTTACTTACCGTATTACCGAGACGTAGACCATATACTTTACTATGAAAAGTTTTTGTTAACCTTCTGATTTTAAGGCTAAAAAATATTTAATGTGAGAATCAAACACAAATTATTGTAATTGTGCATAAAAATTCCGCACTACTGTGAATTATATGAGCATACTGTGATCCAAATATACCCAATTGAAAAATATAAGTAATTACTTGAATTTTTTGATACTAATAGACAAAAAAAACATTTTTAGATTTTGGATTTATTTATTTAGAATCCATGTTTGTAAACAGATTTGTAAACTTACAAGTAAGGTCTGTTTTAAAAAAATATAAATATTGCTACAAAAAGTTACTGCAGTGTATGGCTAAATCAAAATTAAATGAAAATTGACATATACAGCTTAAGTATCAATAATCACAAGTCTTAACACAACGCGCTATATAAACATCAAAATGTGTGAAGTTAAAAATGTCTAACTGAGCGTCGTAACATAATTTCATTATAAATAAATTACTTTCGATAACATTTATTTTGAATAAAGAACTAATTATTGAATATACAATAATTTTCAAAAGAAATATATTCTATCTACAATATACAAGTAACAAACATTTATCTATATACATTTAGTAGTTCGGACTAGTTTACGATATTAATCGAAAATGTGTCTTTAGGAGATTTTTTTTACAAAATGTACACTAATAGAACACTGTTTAGCAGTCAGAGGGGACTTGTTTGTCATCTTGTTTAGGACTGAGGGGACAGATTCTCGTGCAATTTTTCATATTCGACAAAAGTTCAATTCGATCGAATTTTCAATGCCGAAGAAAACATTGTTTTTATTTCTCAGGGTCATTCGGTTTTGTCCGAGTGATAGTTATTTTTACGTGTGGATGCATTACTTGATCTTTTAGGTAAAACAAAAAACTCGCAATTGAATTAGTATACGAAATAAGTGAGATTGACGCGAGAATTGCCACCCTGTTACTAAAAACTATTAAGTAGAAAATAAATAGTAGTAGTAGCAAATAATGTAGATTGCACTTGACTGAGATTGCATAATTTGTTTACTCGGTAATCTCATTTTGACATTTCATTCTCTTCTTAGTAATAAGGTGTGTTCAATAGATCATCTTTTAATAGATTAGGTCATCATTTGTTTTTTAATTCGCAGAAAAAAAATAACAGAGTTAACTCAGTCCTAAACGTTGCACGGTAAATTTCATCAATTCGCAAAATCATGACTCGGAAGATCGGGGCGAAATTTAAAATTTCACACTCAAGGACACTACACTATACTGTACATGCGGTCACCCGCATAAAGCTCTCTTAAAAAATTACAAAAGTCAACATATAATAATTAACCTATCTATAAAATTATTTACAATTATTGCTATCGAATTTTGCGCTTTCAACGCTCCAGTTATTTCCATGAACTGGCTTATTGCCTCCGCTACAAATTGAATACAATACCAGCAATGGCTTTTTAATTTCGCTTTATTCGAAATACCAACAGGGAAGCTATCGACAGTGAGATAACATCAAGCACTCGTAAAATCGGCAATCACGACAAAATTAAACATTCAGATCTAACCGACCATACTGATATTTCAAACAAAGCGCGTTATTAACTTACAAAAAGCAACTAAAGCTATAATTGGCCTTAGTGATATGCCATTAAATTCATTAACGGAATGATAATAAGTGCGACCCCAAAACGATGTATTCTGAAATCGTAACGAATAACTTATTTAATAAATATTCACAGTTGAATTAACATATGCCGGCACAACTGTACGGGCTAAAATAGTGACGGTCATTACAGCAAAAGATTAATTATTGATGAAATAAAGCCCATCAACGCATACGCAACTTGATACTCGTAAACATTTTGAATACAAATTAACAACAAAGTAACGCGTTTCTCATCGGTTAGGCCAATACTCATTCGTAAGATTTATATAGATCTAAGAATCGAATAACTTTGGAAAGACCATAAATATTATCGGACATTTAATTTAAGTGCCACATACATCGAACTACTAAGCGCCGCCCGTATGCAGAAATAAACTCGTAACCGAAATTCAAAACACTCAGTCTTTATTTCTAAAGAAGTCTCCTTATTAAACGTTAACATATCAGCTATTGTCAACTGGTATCGAAACGTATTGGTAGTGATGTTTATCTCGTGGTCCACTATCGATAATCTGGTAGGGCATCATTTTATAATTAATTAACTTCAAAGTAGTTAAGCATATTGTTATGCCTAAGTTACAAAACAATCAAACTAAGACATTCACTATGTTAATGCTTTATCGATTCATATCATTGGCAGAGGTTTTCATACTTTTTTTTACATTAAGACTTCGATAAGACTGTCGTTACTTTATTTCATTGCTATTGTTAACTACCAATAGTGGACATATCGATAGTTCGGCACCACTGAAGTTTGGTGAGCCCGCTAGTTATTGTCTTCGCATTCGGGCGGCGCCGATTCGGCGAGGGGAGCGGGCGGCTGCGCGACCTGCGCACGCGCCCGCGCTAACGCCTACGCCAGCGCGGGCGCCGCGGGCCGCGCTCAGGGGCGGTGAGGATGCGCAGAACTCAACGATGAACTGCTCACACCTGAATCACTACTTTTTTCTGACGCACACGGCTCCCCACCAGCTACAAACTTCACCACGTTCAACCTGTGATCCGATTCACACGTATCATCACGAGCCCCACCAGGCAAACCAACAGTACGACCCGTTGCTCTCTCAACCCCCGTTCCTGGATAGCGCTCAATCCTATCACATTCTACATCATCAGGCTGCCGTCGACGAATCGACCTCTTGGCTTGCGGTGCGGGGTCTGGTGGCCTGTGACTTGGCTCGTCTGTTCTGTGTACTAGAGGCGATGTCCTCACGCGGACGCCACCAACTCCAACACTGGCTTCGTAACAACCGGAGTCACGGGGAAACTGACGTCGACCGAATGGAGATTCACCTCCTTCCGAACTCGATCCACCACCTTCGCCCTCACCATCACCTTCTCCACCTGGTAACAAAGATTTAATTATTCGAATAAGTCAATATGTAAGTCAAGTTTATTTACTAAAATTTTAATATGGTAGCTACTCACATTCGAGCTTATGCAGAAGTTGTACAGCTGCAAGGATCCGAGTACGGTGGTCTGGAGTCATGATACCCAAGTAGTCAAGATCTGACGGCTCAATCTCTTTAAACAATTCTATATCTTCATATCCATTTCTAGCAAAGGCCACAGTATATTCCGGCAGATCTATCCTCCTTAGTAGCTCTTCTACCGTCCTCGGTCGAGTCTCCCACAGTCTTTCGCGACTTTTACACCATTTTGATGATCGAGATCGCATAGTTTCTCTGTCTGACAGCACTTCGACATTAGCAAACTTGAAGTTGCCCACTTTATTGTTCAGGACCCCTCGCCAAATTCCAGACGCGTTCATATTTATTACTTCTATGATGTCTCCTTTCTGTTGACAAAAGAATACCGTTAAGCAAAGCAGGCTATCAAACCGGTTCATGATTCCGAGGTTACTATTAAGACCTTACCTTGTATCTCAGGGCATCTTTCTCATAAATATTGGGTATATAATCGACGAGAGCCCGCGCCCGGCACAGCATTTGTGGCACGAGTAAGCTCCTCCCGGCCGGACTTAATTCTATGTTTTCTTCTGCCGAGAGAGATGAGTGATTACTACCAGCGCGAACCAATGCCTGTGTGCCTGCACATAAATATTTACTGACTTATAAAACTCAATTTATCGCCTAACATCCTGTTCAATACATTAAAAATCGAAAATACCTGCATTTACATCTATGCATGACTGTGAATAGGTAGGGTTATGTTAAACTAGCACATTTGATATCATCATGATTAGTAGGAGTAGGATGATAACACTAGTATTTACAAGAATGTGTGATGTGAGTAAAATTAGGGGCGTTATGGTACAGAAAGGAAAGACAAACATATTTACAAACAACGTTTATATTAACACAGTCAAATAACTTAATAAATCCACTCACTACTGCCTGATCCGCTGGGAAGACTTTCGAAAGAACTATTAGAACATGGGAATGCTTGATCACCACTCGTCCGCCGGTCGCTGCCTTCAGGGCCCCTCTCTTGTCTTAATCTTGATATTTTTCTTTGTACATCTTGCCTGAGACCTCTCACTTTACCCGCTAAGTTTGAAACTCCTTCACAATCTTCCGCTGACTGAAATAATAAATAAAATAAGTCATTAGGGTCAGGGATATCAAAATCAAAAGCATGGGATACTTGAAGCAATTTATATTTATAAATTTATAAATCGAAAACAAAGGTAACCAAAACTAGACAATAGCAAACCAAAAATTTTGCGGTTACCTGGTGAACTGTAGCTATGTGTTGTGAATCAGTTTCACTTTCTTGGTCTTCGTAATCCGACGAAGCAGGGGAGAGCGGATCGGCACCTATCCGATACCCTGACATTTGCCTGTAGCCCCTTCGAGAGTCGCGCTCCGAGCGGCTGGATTCTAGCGAAATGCCGGATAGTCTAGAGCCTATAGACTGAATGTCAGAAGCAGCATAATCCCCGCTTTCCCGATCTCTCGCTGTTCGTAAGGGGATCACAGTGGTCGGATAGGGGCCACTCTGCGGAATTATTAATCCCCTTCGGGGCGCTCTCGCTAAACTTATGTCACCAGCACTTCTGAGTGATATCACACCTTCACCTCTCGGCTCGTTTCGTAGATTTAACGTGAAGCAAACTCGGCCATTTTGGAAAGTCGCAGCTGGAGCTCCGCCACCCATCAGAAAATCTTCCGGGTCACTTTCGTAAGGAGGCTCGTCGTACCAGTGCCCTCTTCCGGTCAACCCTCTCGCTTCATCGTCGTACATATACGTGTCGTCTGTAAACGAGTTCTTCATTAAACCACGGCGTAGTTTTCCAACAGTGCAAATAAAAAGTAACGTGCTACAAAAATTGCGAAAAAAGTTTACCGTAAAATGCCTTTCCACAAAGTGGCGAACTCACTGACAACACTGCAGTTTAAGCTGTGTACCAACATTGTAAAGCCGTGCGTAGTTTATGCAAAATATTGTTTTTATAACAACATGCACTTAGCATTTGTCGCAACATAATCGGATGAATGAAGATGATTTTTTTAACATTTTCATTAGAAGACTGACATACAGTTCATTATCTTGTTTATTTGGTATGTTGAATTGATATGATTTATTTTATTTAGATGATTATTGATGAATGAGAAATCCAATGCACATCGAAAGCATGTCGTTCAATAAATTAAATGCCGACTGAAAAACAGTAACAATAAAATAAGCATTCCGCAACACTGACCAAGTCGTAAAAAATCGTGCAGGCGACATGCGGAACATTTGACGTTGAGTGAAAATGAAAACAAAATTCCTGATATTTTGATTAAAAAAAGAAACCATTGCTAAATACATAACATTTCTTTAAAAAGTAAACATAAATATTTTCTTAAAGCTCACAGTTTTTTTTTTGCACATCGATGATACGAAAAGCAAAGCATTTATTTTCAGCCTACTCCTATCGAGAAAAATCAAAATATCAAGAAGCCGATAAAACACAAAATTAAAACCAATGCTTTTAAGTATTTTCAAGAATCACAATACTTTGCAAATTGAATTGAAATAGCTCTATAAATGACATTGAAACAAATAAATTAAGTAAGTTATTGAATAGACTATAAATTAGAAAGGATACCAAACATACCTCCAAAAGGTCCTCTTACTCCATCTCTCCCCATGTTCATAAGACCATGTCTTATGTCACGTAATATCTGAAACAATTGATTTACTTTAGAAAATACTAATTG
Organism: Pyrausta purpuralis; assembly: GCA_963924145.1. Lineage (NCBI taxonomy): Eukaryota > Metazoa > Arthropoda > Insecta > Lepidoptera > Crambidae > Pyrausta > Pyrausta purpuralis. The sequence continues at coordinate 8,183,785 of OZ001655.1, forward strand.
CATCTAACACCAATTGTAATCCTTAGGTAGATAAGATCACATAACGACTAACATCTTTTGGAATATTGTGACAGACTTAGTTTAATCAATATGGTGCCGTGTACAGTATTTTAAGATTACCGTAATGGTATATTATTCAATATTATTTGTAAGACCCTTAGGGAGCACGTAATATTGTTTATTAAATTGTTCTCTGAATGCCATCGTTGGCAATAGAATTCCTCTGAAGTAAAAGTTGCCAAAATTCTCAAACCTTGTTAATTTGAATATGATATCCAACTCAAAGATAAACTTTCTTCCTCGCATCGTTCTCGGAATAAGACGTAAATTTTTATGAACTTTTAAGGAAATAGGAACAGGCTTTTATTCCCCATAAATGCAAGCATTACTTTGGCTACAGCTATAAATATTTATTTCGGAGCTTACTCGTAAATGATCTACTAGTTCGGAACTAGTACATCATTTACCTGTGAATTATTTTTGTGGTAATATTTCCTTTAAGGAATGCGTGAACATGGTAATAAATATTCAAAGGGGGTAATAAAACGGCCACTTTCTCGTAAGTAGAAAAGTATTGAACATTAACTTAATTTATGCACACTTTGCCTCCGACGCGGTGCGCCGACTACACGAAAGGGATTTGCGTGTCGTTCTGTTCGACTATAATGAAGAAAGACTGAGAAAGATCACCTCGGTCAAAGAATATACCGGAACGTGAAGATTGAAGCCTGATTATTTCCCTTGGTGCTTCAAACGAAACTACTTTTATTAGTAGTCAAAAATATAGAATTCCAAATTTGATAGTGGCACCAGCCAGGCTGACGAGTAAACTCTTGTATTAATCTCTCATAATCTACTCATCTTCTATTAAGTACGAGTAAATGGTTGTGTACGGACAACATCACGTCAAGGTAAACACTCCGGTATCTTATGCAGTTGTAATAAGGGCTAGTTTGCAACAAAAGTGGGTAACCTGATGTGCTGTCGACACAATGCTATGAATATATAGAAAGCGGAAAGTTCAGAGCGCAACTGAATACGATTGTGGTTTGTCGCACCTAAGCACCTTAAAAGCCAAAATCTCTTGCACCTCGCGTCGTACCGAATGTCATGTGTGCAAGCGCTTTTTGTTGAAAAGTGGTTAGGTAGGAGAGACCTCAACCATACATGACGAATCCTCTATATGTGCAAATGCATAAAAGAACGCCAAATTCTTCTCTTAGACTCAGACATAGGTACAGAAAAGCGAGCCTTCTATATTAGTAGCTACTTTTGTGGTTGGAGTAAATGAGATTTTATGTTGCTAGTCTTAGACAAGACCCGTCAAGCTTTACAACAACCGGTGCATTTGTTTTCAGGTTTATTTCACTGGCTTTTTAATTTCTGCGTCCAATTAAACGGAACACTTTTAACGTCACATAATGTTGCTGGTAATTATTAATCACTCTTGATATTGTTTTTAGTTTTAGGGTTCACTACCAACGTTATTATTACTTGTAACAGTTACATCATCAAAAGTTTAAGACTTTCGAGCGTTAATTCTGAAAATTTCGACCGCATATAAAAACGTTGTAACTTTTACCTCAATATGCAATAACCGCCAGAATCAGAATCGTTCGAGGCATGTCACAACGTGAGCGGTTTATTGCCGTACTAAAATTTCAATGTTCGATATTCCAAGTATCGCGGTCCGTAGTTTTACGAGCGCTCGAAATGTGCTGAGCAAGGGCTTCCGAAGTTTCGTAGGGAAGCGATACAACTGCCCTTAATAGGCTTAGCTTGAGATTAGGGCACGATTAGCCCACCGTCGCTCCTCCAATGTTCGAGCCAGTCTGCAGATTACAAGTAACTACGACTCTCGCGTCAGATTAGTTTTGAATGTGTGCGTAGCTTTTTCGTGTCCCCTTAACTGTGTGAGGAATAACGTGTGGGGTATTAAACATTTAAGCTCCTGTTTGAGTCTTACTGCGTTAAGTTAAGTAGTGATTCATGTGTTTACCTCTTCTTGTTCTCTCGCCAGTTTGTCTTTTTTCTTCATTGCTTCTTGTACTTTTAACTGAAACAAGCATATCAGGTTAATATCAATCGGAGGTATGGATAGAGTTTTCTGAGGAGACCGCTTCATTAAAATAACAAAATCCATCGATTAAAGGAGGATTTATTAATGAAAAGTCGAAATTGCACAGATTGTATGCATATTTTAAAGGCAACTCATAATTCACCAGTTGTAATGAATTTATGTTTAATCATGGAATGTGTACCTTTGAAACAGAAAGAGGAATTCTGTATAATTAAATCGGTAAATTACATACTGACATGCATTTCTAAGTAACGTGTTCGTGCAAAAAATATAGAAATCGTGCATAATATAAAGTGCAACCCAAGAACCGGTGCAATGTGCTTATCATAATAAAACATGACACATATAAATGCAAGTGCTTACAGACATTTAGTTTTTTATTGTACGTCAAAAAATACAAATTTAAAACCACCTCCAATTCTTATGGGCATGCCGAGAAATAATGATGAACCAAAAATGGGCCGAAATTTTGAATTTTGATTTTCCTGTTACAGCTCTAAAGGCAAATTCAATTTCATTTGTACTTGTTATTTACTCAAGTATGTCAAATATATAATTTTAATCATACATTTATAAAGTGTTACTATTTTTGCTACATATACCAAATTGCAAAAGAAAAGCGATATAACTAACCAAATTAAGACATTTAACTCTAAAGAATATCTAAACTGTAATGATGAACTCAATCAATGATCAATTAACGACTTCGTCAAACGCGCTATCTTAACTAACAATACCCAACTGATCTAATTTGCCATCCAGAGAGTAACAGAAAATAGCCACATCCGCATTATGTTTGACAAATAATATTAAACAACATTATGATACGCTCAAAATCAAATGAATAAATGAAAATAAACAAATAAGTAAAATAAAAGTTAAAACAAATTTTACTACTTGAAATATATAATTAGGTGAAGACAAATACTTAAATAATATAAATCTTGAGTACCTATTTATACTATTGGTAAAGTATTTATGACATAGAATATTATCATTAATAAAAATAATATAAAGACTTGTAGCTTCTTCTATAGGTTATAAGAAATCTATACTAGTACAACATAAATACTTTTTTGTCAAACAAAATGCTAACGCTGCTGTTAAAGCTCACCCTATGAATCGTCTCTTCGAAGGTGTTTGGTTGGGCGGCGTTCATTTGTAAGAAGCGGAGGCGGTCATAATCTCGCGGGTCGACCATGGACCTTAAGGCAGTGTCTGGACCTGGCCCAAGGCCCAGACCACTTTGAAGCACGCTGTCTGGTGTGTCCACCTAGATGAAAAGGTTTATTGGAAATATAAGACACAAGTCATTCGCTAGATCAAAGATCAGACAGTAATGAGTGGCGTTTTACATGTTGAAAAGATCCAATCGGTTTTCAAAAAAAAAGTACCGTCAATGTTTGTGAAATCAATCGTTGGTATGATATTTAAGAGTAGTCTATTATCATTATAGACCTAGTTTATTAGATAACAAACTTAAACGTTTTGAGAATCATACGGAAAAGCAACTACAGATGTTCATAAAAGTAACCTTACCAAAAAGAGCCTATCTATAAGGAGCGAGCCTACCTATATACAAGGCATCATATTTTCACCTTTGCTATTCCGTTAACTAAACAGTGTAGTATTATTCCATGAACTATAGTCAGTTTTGTACAGTTTAATATTGATGTTAGTTTCCAATACTTATTTCTAGACCTAGTCCGGGATCTAGATTACATTGTACCGATATAACCAATGTGCCTCCAACTGCCTACCTGAACGGAAAGTTTGAAACTTGTAATTTATCGGGGATTCGGGTATGCTTAAACTTTCATAGTTTCTGTGAAGTTTTTGTTGAACATTATACCATCCTAGTTTAATAGAACAAGTTTGCTACAATCTCGATTACAACATTTTCTTACCCTAAGATTAAAAAATCTCATTATTAAAAATACGTATTTATCGCAAGTGTTGCAATATTTAACTAATCTAGTTTCTTGTTGTAATAAGATTATCAAATATTATTGAAAGAATTAATCTAATATTCTTTTTTTTGTTTAGTCAAATAGACATCATTTATCACACTTTGACTTGTCACGGTGTTCATAAAGATGTACCCAAATACACCGACTTCCATCAAGTAAAAACTTTTTTCCTGAATCACGCCGGTCTTTATAATAACATGATAAATTAAGATAGTAAAGTTTCAGAAAGTGAACTCGGTAAGCAATTTCAGTTGATTGCAAAACCAACTAACCAGCATTTTCCGCTGGTTTATATTCAATATTCAAGCGATATTACTATCGGATATTAAAATTTTCATGTTCAATAAACTAACGTGGTTGAACATTCTTTCCTATAAAACAGTAAGAACTTTTTGTTCTTGTTTCAACTTTGTAATCGCACAAGTTTCATTAAATTGTACCGTATGCTATATATTACAAAGGTTTGATTTTCAATTTATATTTGACTTTTTCACAACAATATACTATTATTCGAAGCAATTATTTCATTTTAAATTTAGTTAAGATTATATTTTCGTTAAAATAAAAATATTTTTTTGTTAACCAAAGACTAATGAATACCAGCGGGCGAAGTCTGATGCAACATTTTTGACATTTCGCGTAGACAATTTCAATTTTATGATTTTATAATTCAATAAATATCATTTTAACTTATGTAGCGTGTATGTTTAATAAATCTTAAAAAATATTAGTAATTTTTAAGCTTCATTCGAAAATTCTTCTCGATCAATAAATACACGAAAACACTTATTTAGTTACGGCATTTTTCGAGCGCCACCTGGTGGTTTTACAGGGAACTATGTCGAGACTTCCGACACTGGGCGCGTCTTGCGATTTGCGATCCAACTTTGGCCGTTCTATTTCCATGCAGCTCAATTCCGACTCAGTGTAAACGAAAACTATCAATATAATAATATTGTAACAATACTACAATGGTACGATTATTAATATTTGTGTTGTGTTATTATAATAATATTATAAATATCATGCGAAATCTCAATCCAAGTTGTTAATTTGAAAGCGAAGCTGAGCCGCTTACGTATCAAAACTGCATTGCAATACGCGCCCTGCAATAGTAAGCCAATTTGTAAACAAAACGAATAAACCTAGAATCGTTAATGACTATCGACTTTAAAACTAGCTAAGGGCGGGCAAGAACCGTACAATTTATCATTTTCACTTAAGGCCGGAAAAAGCTAAGGATATCTGAATCACAATGAGGGGTATGCACGGACGAATCGATTAATCATAGAGCCACAATGCTCGCCCATTAACTTCGCACTTGATAAGGGAATTATATGAATAGCCGACAATAGTCGGTCCTATAATGTGACAACCCTGGGCTGAAGTCCGACCGTGCCGAATTTATTGGGCTGCTATCAATTTCACTCACATTTCCTTTTTACAATATTTGAAAGCGGCTTTTAAATTTAAAATAGATTTTTCAATGGCACGGAGAATTTAACGCTAGAATAAAAAAATATTGCATATAATATTTACAACGATCGAATTTGGACATGTGAGTAAAATTTAAAATAGGGAAAAGAGACGCGTGATAAAGTATTTCCTTATTACTTTCAAAAAGTACAGAACTCAAAAACGTTGTAACCTTTTTGTAGGATTGCATTACGGTAGTAAAATCTTATCAGGACTTCCACCGACACGATGGACAGACGACCTTATAAAGATCGCAGGATCAAACTGGATGCAGACCGCTAGTGATCGGGAAAACCGTGGGGGAGGCCTATGTTCAGCAGTGGACGTCCTTTGGCTAATAATGATGATGATGAATAAAATCTTTAAATTTATTCAAATAAAAAATTAGTTATTTTGCTAATCAGTTTATCAATATCATTAGCTATAGCATTGGAAAATGATTGTTGCAGAATCATATTGGCATGATCTTTGCATAAAATTTTAACTTTATTCGTGACCTAACCAATACAAGTTCCATACAAACGAAATCATTGTTAAACACCGCATCAATCAGTCCACAATCGGTCAGCAATGATTGCCGAATTTACGTTTCATCAACGCAACGTGACATTAACTCGGTTCCAATATTATAAGGGTTAGGCCTCACTGAGAGCGTCACACGAATTCATATTATCATATTCCATTAATGAATATAAAAGGTGAACGTTAGATAGTTAAAATGTATGTCTATATGATCATAGACTCCAGTTATACCTCGGGATTTTTATACGAATAAATTATATGCGAGTCGTTGTAGGGAGCTACTTTTACTAAATAAGAATATATATATATATATATATATATATATATATATATATATATATATATATATATATAATAATAATATAACAACTACCATAGTTTCAACGCCTACATTTGTGCATTTTGGAACACTTAGCATACACAATGTGTCTAACTTACCAAGACTATACAAAAAACACCAATATTTGACATTTGTAGTCGATCAAAGTTGTTAAGATTTTACTGTCTAAATCTATGCTTTACATAATGAAGCTCTCAGGAACTACTGTACTGATTTAAAAAAAAATGTTTGTGTTGGAAAGCTTATTTATCGAGGAAGGCTTTCGGCTATAAAACATCACCCGGCAACGAAAGGGAAGGGAGCAAACTAGAAACGCGCGGACGCAGTCACGGGGGACCGCTTATAATAGTTAAAATAAGAAAAAATAAAATCGAGCTCCATTTATGGAAAATGGTGGAAATAATGCTCATTAACGCTTTGAATGATGACGTTGCATTGCGAATTCAGTGTTTGCCCTAGAGGATATCACATCCAGTAAAATTGTTGCGTGTGCGTGTGTACCAAGATCTAATTTTGATTGAATCGTTTGAGCGCCGGCATTGATGCTGCATCCGACACTCCATAATTGGTTCTGGCATTGGTAGACAGCCAATTATCAGTGCATTAAATTCAACTCACTTCTTCACCTAAGTAAAAGTAAGCTAAAACCATATGAACGAAGCTTCTTATACAACCTTTGATTCAAAAAAGCCGGAGCAAAAATGAGAAAGCAATGATTGGTATAGATGACTTAAAAATAATAAGTAATCTGCAAAACTAAATTATTCATATTTAAAACTTTATTTTGGCTAATTATTACTCGTACGTAAAAGTTCTTATAATAATTATGTATCATATTTTTAGTACTTCTTTCTGATCTACTCATCATTGGGTTAGTACTGTTAATATAGCACTGACATAAAGAACTAGTACGGGGAAAGACGGTACTTTTTGTTGAGGAATTGATAATCTTCATGATATTACTATTACAAATGCAAGTACGCATAACGTGTCCATTAACAAACATTTGTAAGTACATAAAAAGAACTCAAGGTTACATACGCCAACAGTCTACGCACATCATGCATGACTAAAAGGCAAATGCGTTATTTAAAGCTTTTTGACAGTTTCTCAAATGTGGTTTAATTCTTTAATTTTTGTTTTCTTTAAAGATTTTCAGTTATTTACCCATATCTCAAAAACTACTGTACCGATTTTGATGAAACCTACACTGTACCCTAAGTTCAAATATACTTTATCGAACTAAAAGCGAAATCATCTTGTTACAACTTCTTTTTTCGAGAAATCCGTGGACAAACATTTTGCACATGTTTTGTAAGCCTTTATATGTCAACAAATTATCGTATTCCAACAATATCACATACATATAAATTGAATGTATTACTTTCTTTTTTTGAGTCGGCAAAAATTGTACCTTATAGTATTAAGGGTCGATTTTACCAACGTCAGATAGGACTTATCCGACCGATTAAGTATGTTATTTACATAAATGATTGCTGTCAAATAGGTGACGTTATTGAATAATAAAATCATTAAACTCATAGAAATCGACTCTAAGTAATTTGGTTAAACCGAAACTAGTTTTTTTTTTTACTTTAAACTAATCTAAAAGAAGCGAGCCAAGTAAACAGCTATATCCAAATAAATTGTCTAATAAATATATCTACCTAAACACAAAAGTGGTTAAGAAACTCCCTAAGTTTCTGTGCGGAACACACAAGGAAAGTAATTTGTGTCAAAAACATTGCTATGAAAATATTACCACTGTAAACATGATAAATGTGCCCCAAGGAACAACTTTGGTAGTTGCAAACTTTAATATCGGCTCCATTTTGCTAAACTAAATTCACTGTAATCTATGTACAGGAATTTTTCGACGTTCCTTTGCACGAGAGAGCGATACAAAGTGTATACTTAAAAACTTATACCGCCTATAGAACCATAATGTAGCAAAATTGGATACCGTCTGGAGCGTATATACAAAATAGAAACAAAAATAGAATCTAATGAAATTTTATTTGGAAAAGTAAAAGGCGAGTTTGAAACAAAGCACATAACATTGAATGGCTTTTTATTAACACCGATAAAATAAACGGAATGAATCTACTATTAAAATTAGGATCAGAAGGAGTGGTTGTGTATGTACTGACTTTATCGTTTGCGTATTTATATTTTTAAATAAACCTTAGACCCCTTACACACCGACTTTTAGCATCGATGCGTTTTAAAAACGCGCTTCAGCATCGCGACTCACGCAATAAACAGATTTATTAAGAATCGATGCAGTCGCCCGTTAGTATCAATGCAGTCGCCAAAATACAGTACATAATTTGACAATTTCCAGCGTCTGCATCGCGACTGTATCGACTATTACTATGACTCGAGGTAAAGGTTGGCATTTTGCGACTGCATCGATGCCAACGCGCGTTAGCATCGCGACTGTGTCGCTGTTTAAGTCGCAGTGTGTAAAGGGTCTTAGATTTGTTTATTCATGAATATATTAGCTCGCATGATAAAGAAAGTCACGCACATAACATACGATATTTAAAGACGTATCGTTCTTCTTTTGTTTTTTGGCATTCACGTAATAAATGCGCATACAGCGAACAATACCGCCATATTGATACAAGATGTTGCCCCATTTACAAGTTACGACCATACGAATGTTAGCGAGTGTTATGCCATAGTGTTGAACTATAAGGTTTTATTACCTCTATCGAGAGCCAGCGAGGCTATAACATGGAATAGAAGCGGCACTATTATACCACAAGAACCCGTTCACAAGGCACCGTGCCAATAGTGTAAGTCAAATATTACCCTCTGTCAATTCGTACGTTATTTTTCGTGCGAAAATATTTCAGCTCCAGTTAAAATACCATGTTTTACTGTCTACTCTTACGTAATAATAGAAGTTGTAAAATATAGATAGAACATTTAACATGTGCAATGTTAAAATTTTATGTATCTGCTTTTATCGTGTGCAGTTTCAAAAACGCATTATTTCTCAGTGATTTATTATAAGCTCATAGCAATAGTTTTACAAATGCTAAATAAAGGCAATAAAGGTACAAAAACTGTTATCAACTGTAACATGAATGGTGCTACAGGCTATTAAAAGGTATGCGATGAATTCAGTTTTAGCAATGCTTACAATTTTTACTTTAAACCGATTGCATTCACAAATTTTATTTTTACTCCTGTTAATCGTTTAATATTTTATCAAAAAAAACGGCCAAGTGCGAGTCGGACTCGTGCACTGAGGGTTCCGTGCCAACTTTAACTGAATTAGGGAATCCACATACTTCTACTTAGTAAAATACCACAATATTTTGTTGACTGCAAATATAACTTTGTTTTTCATAGTGTTTGTATGAAGTACAAAGTTATGTTTGCGGTTGTTGAAAATGTGTTATATCTCAAAAACTACTAGTTCAATCTCGTTGGAACCAAGTATTTGTTAAGATCTACATTATATATTTTTTTCAAAATTTACACTTGCTTGGTTTAGAAGTGGCTCATTCTACCACTTTGGAAGCATCTAGCTATGAAACGTTAGACTTTAAAAGAAAATGGTTTCAGAAACCTCTACGTCATTTTAGAAGACCTATCCATAGACACCCCACACGCATAGGTTTGACTAAAAAAATATATTTTGGTTTTAGTTTCATGTATGGGAGCCCTTAGCTGTCAATATTTTTCATTTTTTGTATAAAAATCGATAAGCGGTTAACAAGACACATCTTCCTACCAAATATCAATTGTGTAATGCTAATAGTTACAGAATAAAATGGCCGTGACATACGGACGGACAGACAGACAGAAAGACAGACAGACAGACTTGACGAAACTATAAGGGTTCCGTTTTTTGCCATACGACTACGGAACCCTAAAAAATCATAAAACACAACATAACAATGGGTATTTTACATGTACGGTTATCAATCATAAAAAAGTGGAAGTAACCAAGAAATTACTATTTGTTTAAGCTGAACGAACACCAAACATTGCACATCTGATCTGTCGCCAAACACGGTAATCCCTTAATCACAGGCGGACACAGTCGAGTCAATACTAAAAAAGAACAACTTCTGACAGTGCTAATCCTAAGTGCAAGTTCCAGATAAGGATTATAAGGGACCCCTAATGGCCGTTATCCCCCGACTGAGCAAATGTCCATAACTTAACCGTGGCGAGGCTAAGCTTAACTTTGGGAGACGTCATTTCTCAAAAGGCACGTGTAGGGACGTACTGAACGTCGATATTTTTAAAGACTCTAGACTAAAAAATAAAAATATGTATTGATTTTGGACATCTCAAACACAGCTCATAAGTCAAGCAAGATAGACATCATTTTAACCTGCTGATTACATGTGAATGTAGTTCGTTTAAGAACTTTTCTAGAAATTTCAAATTAAAGTATATTGCATTGCATTTTTGCCATAAGAAATGGAAAAGAGCATTTACTGTCAAAATAAAATTTGATTGTATCACATATTGTATAAAAGAACACATACTCGTACAAAATATTTAACAAAGTCTCAAGATTGACTGTTTATGTATTTGGAGGTTATCGGTTTTTAAGATATGTATTCTAATAATAAAATAATACTAACCGTCTGATTCGAGTACTCATTAAGTCTTGAAAGTAATCGTTTAGTTTAAGTAGGTAATTAATTTTCAAAGACCATGTTGAAGCAAATGTGAGCACATTAATGCTAACTGTTATTCTCGAGATCTTTGCGAGTTGAATTTGAAATTTGGCGTAAGATCCTTTTATTGTTAGTGAATAATATGTATACTTCTAAAATTACTATAGATGAAGACGTCTATTTATTCAAAAGTGAATATCCCAATAAAACAAAATGAATTTCATCACAAAGGTGGATGAATAAAAAAAGACTTTAAAAATATAAAGATAATTTAATTGTTTAGTTTTTATTTTGAGACAGCACAAAACTCGAGTGCCATCAAAAATTGAATACCAGTCGTCAACACATAATAATGTTTTGTTTTTACAAAAAAAAAAACTCCAACTGCTGCTGTGTTAAACTTAACGAAAACCAGCAGTCCATAACAACTATATCGTTGGACATCCCTAGTTCTTCACCTTAAGATTAATCAAAATAAGTCGACGTAGAAAAATGTACGGACAGTGTTAATTCCACCTCACGGTATATCTAATGGATACTATTGTTTTATTCTCTTCAAATGTTTATCTGTTTGATTGATAGGCTGAAATGCTTATGATAAATGATTTATTTTATTTCTTCCTAATGAAAAAAGTTTTGTAATTTTAAAGTTCGTTTTGTTTGTGCATTGTTAACATTAATTTATCTTTCTTGAAGCCACAACAGATACTTTTAATAAATTTACTAAATCAATTTTTAACATTCACATCGATAATGTTTACACAAGTAACTACCATTTTGTTCGTCACTACTATGACAGCAGGCTTTCTAAAATGTTGTTTTGTCATTTCAAACGACACATCTTGCTGTCAGTCACGTAGCGTCATAATGTCGCCTTGCGTTCAGACACGGCACAAACGGAATTCCCATCGTGTTCATTTTGGAATTGTATTGACGCCCACTATTTGTCTGATTTCTATGAGTGATAAGACTAGGTTTTCTATACTTTTTGGTGTCTGTTTCTATGTAACCATTTGCACATTCGACATTTTGTTGTTCCCAGCTTTAACGGTTAAAATATTTGGTGAGTTTTGTCCTAACATTACCATCAGTTTTATTGTTTTTGAGGTTTTTAATTGCTCGTACTTCAATGACGTATGTGTTTGAAACTTACCTATAATAATATTAAAAAAGCTGAAAGTTTGTTTGTTTGTTTGAACGCGCTAATCTCAGGAACTACTGTACCGATTTGAAAAAAAAATATTTTTGTGATGGATAGCGGGAGGGAAGGGAGCAAACTCAAAGCGCGTGAACGAAGTCGCGGGGGACCGCTAGTATATCAGAGACTCCTCAAAGACTTACTATAGGATAAATATAGAAACTATGTGAATTACATTCATAAAAAACGTACACTTCATCTTATATTTCGAACATCACTTCCGAAATAGTGACGGAGCCAAGTCGTAAGCAGACGCGCTCAAATTTTCACTATACGCACAGACGGACACGCAAGAAATAGACGGGTGTAGAGTGCATACGGCGCGTCACACAGGGTCGGACTCGGGACAAAATCATCGCGGTTAATAATTTTTCAATGAACTATTATTTGTTTAAATAATAATTCAGAAGTCAGCACTTTAAATGTTTTCAGCATTTACCAAAATATACTCTGCAGCGCGTCGGGATGCTCGCCGAGGCCCGAGTGGATTGCTTCTACGCAACAATGCGAAAGCGGTGCATATCCCTGGTGCGCAGGGTGAAAAGATGACCTTGGTTTCTGTGACGCATTAGATTTTTAAATTTTGAAGGTTTATATGGGTATTTTTTATAGTGAAATATTGATAAAGTCAAAAAAGAAACAAGCACATATAGAAGAAGCTGTTAAATCCAATTGACTATGCGATTTTTTGTTGTATTGCAAAAGCGCAAAGCTACTCTTTTTATTATTCTAGCATATTCTTATAATTATGTAGAATGTATCTCACAACATTTATATCACAACAGCTGAACTTATATATGCTGACGCGTATGTTTAAAATAAGGTTTCTTTATTACTTGTATATTACATACAGCTCAATTACGTAATATACACTTATTATTTTTAGATGAACAATAAATATTCCAAAAATTAAGATATTGTCTTTAGAAATATTATTATTACGAGCACATTCATTGAGCCTAACATACTTTCCCTACGACACTCTAAGCCCGTCTCTGCTCTCCATACTAATTGCTGCGAGTGCATGTAAAGACGGCCGGCGTCGCCGGATCAACGTAATGGCGGATGGGGGTTGCAAAGGGAACGTATGAAAAAAAGAACGCCTCGGGCGCGTAGGGAAGATTCGGTTACAAATTGTTTTGTTTGACGACATAGTTTTGGGGGTTGCAGCGTAAGGGTTAAATTTAGAGATTGTGACACTGGAACTTTAGATTTTTTTGTTGAGGCTTTTATGCATTTGTTTTTGCTTTTTTTTTGTCATGATATCAAATTAATAATATTTGGTTTAACAGAAACTAACTTTTAAATAAAATCAAAAGTATGATTTTGATATATCACTGAAAATGTGAATTATAAATATTTAACAATTAAAATAACGTATCAAAATCTTAAGTGTTGAACATCGAATAACATTTCGATCGAATAACATCCAAATAATAGAGTTCACCAAATCGATAATCGGTTTGCGATCACAAAAACATTCACCAACTTCGACTCGATCCCAATCTTTTTATAGCTACTTAATTTCACGGCTCAACAGACCACACACGACAGACATCTTAACAAAAAACACAACAAAATACTCCAATGCAGACCTTTAATATCTCTTAAATCTTAACTAGCTACTATTGATAAATACAAGTATTAGAATTCTAACACTATGTGTATCTTTGTATTATTTTGTTATGTGTCTACTCAAAAAACATTACTCATCCAATCAATGTTACTTTGACACTAATAAACTAAAATGTTACAAATCTACTTCAACTACCACAAACGTGTTATCCATCCATAACTCACTCTGTAGAAGATTTTTTTTTATTGTTAAAGTAACATTCTTCACATAGGCGCTAGTGACTTTAATGCAGAGACAAGTAGTATCTAGAGAAATCAAATCATCAACAATTGTTGTACGTTCAGTCTTAAATAGTGACTGTTTAATGTTTGAGAGTATTTTGAACACTCAGAGTGTCATATTTTATATTCATAAAGATGAAATAAAAAAACAAAAATTTGCACACGGGCGGGACTTGAACCAGCAACTTTAGGTTAGCCAGAAAGTTGCTGGTTCGAGTTCCACTCGTGCGCAATTTTTTGGTTTTTTATTTCATATTTAGTGACTTTTTTATAACTTGACTCATAGTATATCCTTAGATGCCTATATCAGAAATAATACCACATTGTCAACTCTCTGAGTTAACCTCAGTTTCATGGGTATTATGGCACCTATTTCTATTCTCCGGTCAAACGGGTTGACCCAATTTCTTATGCTGAAAAGCAGAATCGTCTCATAGTAAACCCTGGATGATGAAAATCAGACAGCACAGCTTCAAAAGATACATATATAAATATAAAAATCTTACCCTCTGTGGAGGCAGTATCTGTCTTGGACTGTGTGTGTGCTTCGGCGAACAGGAACCATGTTTCTCTTTTCTGTGAGACTTCAGTCCTCTGAGCAACCTTGAAAACGTTGTCACCTTCTTCTTGGCAGTACCTAGGCAGTTATCTGTGAACAAATGTCAATTTAAGTAAAAAATCTTCGAAAATCTAAGTAAGTAGAACTATAGATTGATTGCAAAACTGAGACGTTTCTGACCTACATTTTAATTTCCCTCCTACTTAATGTACTCCTAACCTAAAATAAGAGCATTTAATTCATATAACTATTACGGGCTACATAATTTGGGAGAAAAAGAAGACAAACGTGACGTCAGAGAAGTCTAACCTATAAGTTTTGCAGTCGATAAATATCGTAGTACCTTCATGTTGTTAACGCGCAAACTTAACTTTAAATGCATAACTCAGATCTAAACACCATTCAACGGCAAAGAAAATGAAAAATGCGTGTTACGGGTTTAAAAGAAAAAGTTCCACCGCACGACAGTCGAAACGAGCAAGACAAACGATTGGCACTTCTAACCTCGACCTCGACCTTTAGTTTTTGAAGTCGTTTCATAAATCAGACTAATAATGTAGGTATTACATGTGATGTAACGAGCTGGCTCAAGGGCGAAAGGTCAAAATCCGGGTTCGATTGAAACGAAGCGGAGTATCTGGGTTAATTTAATCAATTGATTATTTGTAGTCAGCGCCCTAACGTCGGGTCGCGCGATTTGATTCGAAAAGAAAGGTCTCTAAATCAACTAACATATTCTAAATATTGACTTAAAGATTTTTTATTCACTTTGAAGGCTTTGCTTCACTGAACTGTATATTCATTTTACTATTCACAAAGGTATTTGCTGCATAAAGTGATCGTGAAGATACTGAAATACGCAATTCTTATATTATTATATTTATATGCGTCAGTAACTACCAAAGAAACTAAATTTAATTTACGAGTTACTTAGGCTTTATAAATTTATTCACTCGATTCATTGTGTGTTTATGTTTGCATTAGAAATTTTTACTCCAAGGCTTACAAGGATTATAGAAAGCACTTTTGGGTGTAAAGTACTTTGTATAAATAAATGTATTTAGATCCTAAATTCCTGTATTTGAAAATTTCATCAAATCTAAAAAAATGCTAAATTATATTTATTTAATGAAAGAAGTTCAGTATCTTTAATATCATGATTTTGATAACAAATGTTATTACTTTTGATATCAAAATTTTACATATAACGCCACCCTTTGCCGAGGTATACTCTTTGAAGTACTTAAATCATGATTTTATCCAGATACGTTAGTGGTTTTTGTAGGTACGTCTTTTTCCAGTTCTTCAGTTGACTAAACCACTTAAGTAGTATCAAACACAAGTATGTAAGTACAGCTCTTAATTCCCTTGACTTAATCGACTCGACGCCAATAAATCAACTACTTAGCACCTAGAAAATGCCTTTTTCAAACAATCGCGTGTAGCGTTATTCTAAGTGAGCGTAATGGCCTTCAGCCTTTGCTACCCATATTAAGGGCGAATACATAAAGAAAACTGAGAGTCTAAGTTGATCCACCATTGCTTATCGAGACTATGTCTTATTTCTGAAGCGTCAGGTATGATTTTTTTACCAGTAAACGGCGTGAACTATTTTAAGTAAGTTAGTCTAAATAGTTATTAATAAAATACAAACATATTGAATTAGATAGTTTTTTAGGGAAATTAGGGTTAAGATTTAACCGAACATTTGAAGCATTAGCATATTGCTTATTCTTTATCAAGGTACCACTGATACTCAAAGTAATGCATGTCTAGAGGTTGTTATTTTGATCAGCGACGAGCGACTCAGGGGTAGTTGTACGAAAGATACTGATGCAAAAAATATTTTATTTTAACGAAAAAAAAACACTTTTTATTAATGAATATAACAAATATTAAACAAAACAAATTTATTATTACGATACAGCGAACGAGTCAAAACTACAATCAACTAGGTCGCCTCTTCGTGGCTTTCTAGCTACGGCGTAGTAAACCGTAGACACGCGTGAGGGTGCGAGTTTTCCCATTCGTTTTGTTTAGAGTGTTGTGAAGAGGTTTTCTTTTATTAAATTTGCATATAATTTTGAGAAAATGTTTTTTTAGAATAAGCATAACTCATATTATCATCCCTAAGTTGGATGTCACTGACCCAAACAACACGCTGTATATCGCAAAGCATTATAGGATGTTAATAGTGCTATGTAGGCTTTTATATCAGAAACAGCTGTTAAGCACTAAATGTTTGGCTTAGATTTTCAGTGGCTTGTGTATAAACAACTTTACTTAGCACATGAGTAGTTCATGCGATATGATAATAAATTGCTGCTTTATAGCACCGTTGTATGAGTAAAAAGCGTTTGTGTGACTCGTCATTTGTTTTGATTAGCGATAGTGTCAGGACTATATGACAAATTACTTTTATTCTCTGAGATTGGTGTAGCCTGAAACTACGTGGACAGATAATTAATTATTATTCTCTTTCTGCGCTTCTCACATTATGCTTTGAACATTAAGAGTCCCTTTTTAATTTAATTAGATTTTTTTAACTAGAAACTTCGTTACCGTTATAACAAAGCATTCTAGTGGCTAACTTTATGACTGCAAACTCAGCCAACACGCGATGTCTCATATCGGAAACGTTTTCATTATCGTAGACCAAAACACAGGGCTGCATCGAGGTATTTATTAGTAGGCCATTGTGGGGCCTTCTATTTCGTAAATTTTCAACTCCTTTCAATTACTTGAAACTTAAATTATGACCACTTAATTAGCGTTACATTACGACAATAATTTATTTTATTTAAGACGCAAAATCTATACTAATATTATAAAGTTGAAGAGTTTGTTTTTTGAACGCTCTGATCTCAGTACCTACTAAACTTTGATAATAAAAATTATTTTTGTGTTGGATAGCTTATTTATCGGAAAAGGCTTGAGGCTATGAAACATCACACTGCGACAGGTGGGGAAGGAACTAACTCAAATGCGCCGACAAAGTCGCGGGAGACCTCTCTTATATATTTATATAATATTAAAAAATTAGCATCTAAAGAATCCCTTAAAATAGAAAACTCATTTTTTATGACGTGCTCAACCCCCCTTATAAAAACAGATGCGCTAAACAACTAGACCTGCTGTTTGTGTCAAAAGTTGATTGAATTTATCAGAGCTTTTTGAAGGCCCAAAAAGTAACTACGAACTCCATTATTTCCTTGGTCCCTTGAGCTGAGTCCAGCCCTGTCTAGCGATAGCTAACGAGTAGCTAAATAATGTATGAAGGCATTATGTATGAGTAGATAGTCTCGTAAAGTGAATGGAATCTCTATAAAAGTTGTTCTTAACTTTGACGGGATTAAGCATGCGTGGTAGTCATTAGTTTGATTAATAGTTGAGGTTGATTGGAGTTAAGTAATCGTGTGAAAACATGTTTATTCTGAGCACACATCATGTGTTACTTGCTTTATATCTTTAGTACGTACTAAAACTGAAGTATAGATTTAATGGTAATTAGTAAGTAAGCTTGCAAGAGATGTAACTCAATTAAAACATCTTTAGCAACATAATTAGAAAAGATATAGGTAAGAGAGTGCGATTCCAACTTGCGGGCCTGTTTGACCATTGAAATATAACTAACCAACGAATAATTCAAAGATGGAATGTCATTTTACTTTATTACTTTGTTTGGACCTTGAATTAAAAACGTAAATGTCTAGCTTTATAAGAAAGAACTTATTAGAAATGGTTTTAAATAAAGACGAAAGTATAAATCAGCCATTTAAATCCAATGAATTTGAGGTAAACAAAAAACATATGTGTTACAAATTGTACGTTTGTTGGCGACCGTATCTTGATTTCTATCAAGGGTGAATAGAATTTTCATAACGAGGGAAACCCTCATCAAAACATCGCACGTTGAACGTATAACTTATAATTACATAACATACGGATTCATATGCCTTATGTCTGGGTTGTAAAGTGTATATTCGAATGTAGTTAAAGCTGTGAAGTCGAAGTGATATCACTTACCACTGGGGGGGAATTCGTAGAAATACGCCGACCGGGGACTCAGACAACTGAAACAAAACAACACTCAGTATTAGTAATGATTCCTTGCGACGGGGTTAGATTGTAGTATTTTTACTGTAAAAACTTTGGAAAACGCACACACAATGTACAATGGATTTCCTTTTATTTGAAATCGGGAACATCCTTATTCTTATAAGATTAAATATGTAACCGAATGTTTGCGGGTGGGATTAGATAGCTAGATAACTCTTTATTGCACATAGGATAAATGATTTTCAAATTTATTTTAAGGAAATGTATAATTTAGGTGGTCTTCTCGCTATAAGCGATCACTTCCAGACAATCTTTGGGTCAAGAAATTATGGATTGTTATACGGATATCGGATTTAATCTTATAACGATAAAAATAACTTTGTGTCAAAATTGTATTCAGACCTTTATCTCAAAAATATACCTAAATGGAGTAAACACATTCATTTTGAGTCATTTCTCGGGGATGTCAGTGTGAGAAACCATACACATAACGTTTTGAATATAGTGATTTAGAGGGAGAAATAACGATCAAATTAATTGGTAGTGTCAACGCCCTACTCCTTTGACAAATATGATCTACACATAAAAAACCTTTTGCATAGAGGCAATAAATAGCCACAATCGCGCGTTCATTTTTTATTTACTTTCATAATCTGAACCAAACTCTGCAGGTTTCAGCTCAGAATTAACAATTCATTGCGCGAACGCAAAGCGATGTTGGGATAAAACAAAACACAATCGCATTACAATCGAGAATATTATGTGCTGTATCGAGTAAATATTTGATTACTCGATGCGGACGGTGCAGAAAGGTAAAAACCATCGGTATTCTGTAAATGAGAAATTAATCGACAACGGCATTAACAATAGCCACTAATGATGATTGTGAGTGGAATGATCGTCGTTTAATGAAGAGATGAATTCATAAAGCGCTCAATTTGATGTCTGCCAGTTAACAAGATCCAATTCCGTGATAATAACTCGACGGAAACCTGCGTTTCGTTTTCCGAGTGGTACTTTAATTAATATGACGAAACAGATTTATATTCATTGAGCTTTAAATTTAATTATTACGGAACAATTATAAATTTAAAAATGTAATTAATAGCTGTATATGAAAATGACATATTAGCATTTTAATTAAATATTATCCTCTCAATTTGTTTCTAGAAGCTAAATTCTCAAATACAAGTGAAACTTCGAAAGTGTCATAACATAATAACACTAATGCGACTTGGTAAATATGTAAATACTGCACACATATACATACTTATATACGCAACTGTCACACATATACACTAGTTGCAAATCC
Organism: Pyrausta purpuralis; assembly: GCA_963924145.1. Lineage (NCBI taxonomy): Eukaryota > Metazoa > Arthropoda > Insecta > Lepidoptera > Crambidae > Pyrausta > Pyrausta purpuralis. The sequence continues at coordinate 8,203,807 of OZ001655.1, forward strand.
TGCAAGTTTAAATAATATGCAATAACCCTAGTGATTCTCAAAGTTTGCATCTTAGACCCCTTGCACACTGCGACTTTTAGCATCCATGCTGTCGCGCGTTTTGAAAGCGCGCTTCAGCATCGCGCCTCACACAATGAACAGATTTAATTTAGCATCGATAGACGCGCTTTAGTATCGATGCAGTCGCCAAAATTCAGAACATAATTTACCAATTTCCAGCTTGCATCGCGACTGTATCGATACTAACGCGCGTTACCATCGCGACTGTATTCATTCTAAAACTAGCGAGTGTGTAAAGGTTGACATTTTGCGACTGCATGGATGCTTACGCGCGTCAGCATCGCAAATGCATCGCTGCTATAAGTCGCAGTGTGTAAAGGGTCTGAGTCAAAAATTTGTGTGAATACCTAATTTTATATCTCGCAAAGCTATCAACAGCATTTGTTTATCTTCAGCTAGGTGGGTGGCATCAGTAGGAGTGTTCATAAATCTTAAATTTATTAAATTATTGATAATGCAACATACAAGTTTTCAATATGTTGAGCTGTGTCTTTAGTATGTAATATGACAACCCACACAGTAACTCTATCTTAACGAGCGAACACGAATGTAAATTGTACTAATTCAATATTATTTAACCAAATCAACATGACTTTATATCCAAACCGACTAACGAAGTGGATAGAATTTCCATAGTTTTATTCGTAAATGTATACAATTAGTTGAGGTTAGTTCAATCAAGTTTTAGCGATGTTAAGATCGTTGATTGAACTAAATTGTGATACCATAAAACATTTTACATAATATAATTATGCGTCAATATAAAATAGTCGTACTACGTTGCTTCATCTTTACTAGATATTTACGACTTTCTGTCATTCACAGCACATTCACAGTAGATATCTTACATTGGTAAAAAAATCGGTTGTGTTGTTCTAGCTGAGGATGATTTTAAAAATAAACTTGTTACATACTCCTGCTTTACAATAATCAATAAACCTAACTTGTCCCTGTCCTTAACCTTTTCGAGATGCGGTTTGAGCGCCAAAAGTTACTGCCAGACCAGAATTCTCGTGCAATTCGTATTCGAAAAAAGTTCACCGCTCGAATTTTCTTTTTTGAAGAAAAAATAGTTTTTGATTTTTAAGGGTCATGATTTCTATGTATTTAGATTTTGTTTGTGTAATAGTTTTTGTACGTGTAGATATTATTCTTGAATTTTTAGGTAAAACGGTTAAACTCGCAAACGGCTAATCGAACTACCACACGAAAAAAGTTCGATTGCCGCGAGAATCGGTCTCCAGCTTTCTTTCTGCTGGATCTTGAATATTACTAAAGATAGTTACAATAAACTAGCGAAATCATGTACTACCCACAGTTGACACACGTGCCCGTTACTCAATTAACACTATGTGCAGAAGCCGCCTAACAAGCTCCTCGAGATTGCGAAAAGCGTTGCGAGATAATACAGTAGTGGTGTGAAAACATCGATAAATCGTGCGGTTTATTATATCGATACCCATATTAAATTGACTCGATATTAATAGTGGACACTTATCATACTAATAAATTTATTTATCTTTTTTTTATTTATATTATTTTTTTATTTATATTTTTATTTATTTATATTATTAACACATTCGAAAGCATTTAACCCCAAACTACGACATGGTGACGACTTGAATTTATGTATTTTTTAAAAGATCTATTTTTATCTAATTTTAACAAATTACACCGAAATAAATTACGACGTCAACTTACGTTTGTACGAAGGAAAAAAGAAACTTAAAAAATATTGAATTGACTGGTTCGTTTTCATAGATGGTATTTAACAAACTTACACAGTGTTTTTAAAATGAAGGCAATTTAAATTAAATTCAGTATCGATAACTTTTCATCCAACACTAAAAGCGCGCGCACGGGATAAAGCAGGAAAACAAGAGATATGCGAGATACCTCGCTTAATCCTGGATTTATCTGAGAGTTAGCATAAATGCGCAAATAGTTCATTACTACAAAGTACCTACACGCACCGTCTGATGTATAATTACGGGTGAAATTAGTAGTCACATTTAGTTAAAACAAAATAATCAAGTTATCGGTAGATACTTGGCTAAAAAAAGTTGTAGCGTGGCTGTAATTTTTGATATATGGGTAATAACTAAAAATCATGAAATAAAATAATAATTTAAAAAAAATAAACCACTCAGAATAACACATTTCCTCTTTGTTTAGGAGAAACAAATTCATTCGGCGTCGGTGCGTGATTCGCTTAGACTATTGATGAACGTAAGTTTAAGATCATGCGACAATTTCGAATGAATTTGTTTCCTAAACAAAACGGAAATGTGTTATTTTGAGCTGCTTTTTACTACTTTTTAGTTAGTTTTTTGAAAGTGTTTTTTTTTTTAAATATAACTACGTAAGAATGACAAGTTTATTAATGAGAATATGAACGAACCCCTATTACAACAAGCCCTTAGTACAACTGAATAAGACACCTCAGTGTTTACTTTAAAGTGCTGTCGTCCGTGTATATTATGTAATGAATGATCATTGTGTGTTATTAAAAAGAAATACGAAAAAAGTTTCAATCATTTTCTACGTTCGCCCAAAATATAATGTGTTAACTTTGTTTTTAACCATTTTCATAATTATTAATACATTTTAAGATTCTTATGATATATTTAAATGACTAATTTATATCTTTCTGAAATCCAACACCACTAAACGTCTGAAATCTGACCCTGATAACTAATATTGCTCGTAATTACCCTAATAAACAAAAACGCCACTAAAAAGTGATGACATGCCGGTGTTGCCAGATGTTCCACTCTCGACTGCTCAAGCTGATGACATTAGTAAAAAGTTACTTTTTGAAGGGTGAGATGATTAATTTACAACCTCCATTAGAGTTATTCTTACTCATCTGTATGACACCTGATATTTTGTCCATAACTCAAGAAGTTATATAAATTAACCTTGCATTTAATCCATAAATGTTCTCATACACGAATTATGTAAAAAAAATGAACTGGCTTAAAAAAACACTAAAAAGGACCAAAACAACGCTTATAGAAGAAACAAACTCATTTGAAGTCAGTGCGTGATGGGCACTCTAGTAGAGTGCGAAAGGCAACGAAACAACGCGTAAGAGTTCACAAAAATGGTACCATTTAATTTTTAAAAGTGTACGCAAAAATAAAACTAAGTACGTAGACTGCTGCGGTCCGTTAAAGTTGACATTGCACAGACATCAAATGCTTTTTTTCTTCTACTAGCGTTATTTTAGTCCTTTAAGTGTTTTTTTAAAGGCGGTTAAAATTAAAAAAAAATATATATTTAAAACACTTTACGCACATTCAAAATGTACATATGGCGGACTCAATGCTAAAAGCATTCTCTACCAGTCAATCATAGGTCTATACAGAGAAAATGCTGGCGGCGCGAAGAAAGTTAATGAAGTGAAAAATCTACGTTTTTAGTTATGGTTAAAGTAACAATGTACCTGATTGAACTAATATAGTTTCCGTAACCCTCTCCTTAGTGTAACAAATACTTTGCTGAAAACTGTATCTAAATCTGTCTAGCCAAACGTGAGATATACGCGGACAAATATACATAAAAACATTTTATGTTTAATTTAACTCAGAATGGCATGTTTATTGCGTAATGAATGATCATTTTGTGTTATTGAAAAATACAATAAAATTTTCTATAAGTTTTGACGTCATGAAACTTGGAACTTTCTTTTTTTAAGTCGATTAAAAAATCTCAAAGCACAATGAAATTGACTGTGTCAACAACTAACGCATAGCATACTGACGCTATGGGTGACTGTAAGTCAGTATGTTTACTGTTAAATAAATGAAATGAAATAAATGAAACAAACATGATTTAATGATAAAGAACCAAAATTAATGTTAAAGAAATAAATTTTGTTTGTTAAAAATTGTTTATTAGAGTGCTCATACTTGTCTTTACCAAACTTCTGAAACCTTAACAGCCTTCTACACTATCTCCACTTCCAACCGCATGTACCCAGCGTGTTCGAAATCCCGTTCGTATGTAAAACGTATTGCGATCTAGTTCGCCGATCGAGAACTTTTACGAGGTAATTCATTAGGTAAACTATCGCAAAGTAAAGATCTAATTAGGATTGGACGACATGCTAAATTAGCTGCGTAGGCGACTGTGACGATGTTCTACGACGAATTTATTAACCAGACACTGGTCAGCCTGTAACCGACGGTTTATGGGAAAGACTTGTAAATTGGGAATTTAAGTAACTGGATTAGAGATATTTTATGAAATAAATTTGAGAATTGAAATAAGCAGTACATCTACGATCACTTATTATGAGTTTGTGAAAACAATTAATATTTTTAACCGACTTCAAAAAAGGAGTAGGTTATCATCAATTCGACTGTATGTTTTTTTTTGTATCTATGTTACCTCATATCTCAGTCATGTGTCGACCGATTCGAAAAATTTTTTCCTACCTAGAGGGTATACCTTCTAGTTGGTCCCATTTTTGCCAATTCGGGATCTGATGATGGTGAAATCGAGGGAAACCCTCAAATTTTAAAGGCACGTATAGTGTTTCTTTAATAAAATCTTAATGTTGACGTGTTGTTACGTCTGATAGTTAACTTTTTGTGGAACTTAGCTGATGGTGAAACTCCGGAAAGAACTACAGAAACTATCAAACAGGAGTCGGTGCCATCACTTTGACTGTGAAGCATCAACTATCAGAGCACCGACTCCAAAAAGAAATTGTTTGCATATAATGGCTTCCTATCCTTTCGAGGGTCAAGAGTTTATTTAAGACTTTTTAGTGCATTTTAGTTTTGCAGTCGGTTTTTACTTTTTATGCTTTTTAATCACGTGAATGTACACATATGTTGTTTTTGATAAGGTTTAAGAACCTTAGAAACGGAAATTTTGAGGTCAGATACGTCAAAAATATTGTAAGCTCAAGGGTTCAGAAATAAGCGGTTTGATTAGCACAAGATAACCTTTATAGGCACAAATAATCATAAATATTTTTTGCACAGTTTTGTTTTTGTGATTTTATAACAAGGTTCCAAGTTACCCTTCATTAATAGTTGTCTGACAATAGCTCAATCTTCTAGCTAGCCGAACATCATTTAAACGCAACAGGACCCTAATTTGTAGTATTTGTAGCTACAGTCATGCCAAGATTTCGATAAAACATCCTTGGAATGTCAGAATATTAAGTTGTGATATAAACCGCTTTAAAAAACTAACTAAAAGCTTTAAAACAGTGCATTCCCTTCTTTTAGGGAGGAACAAACTCTTTTGGAGTCGGTGCATGATCTCAACCTTGCGTACACCAACAGTCTACGCACTTTATGCACCGACTCTAAAAGCCTTGGATTTAGTAATTATTAGTTTTTAGGTATGTATTTATCCAATAAGTTCCTTTACAATAGTAATCTAGCTGATGGTATTATTTTTGATACAAATCGATACTGCCAAGGTGCAACACTGGTCAAACAAAATAAAGACGATAACATAATTGGACGTTAGTTTGAGCTAGAGAGAGAATAACTCACACAAAGTTGGCGTTTCTACGAATCGTGCGCAGGAGACATATCCGTCAGTTGTTAATTTGAATTTATTTTACTGCACTTTCAAGTAATGTCAGCTTACTGAGTCACACAGTTCGCAGTGATAGATAAGACAGCTAATATTACATAGTCCGTCTTTTGGTCCCAAGTACCTACCTACTTAATTATGTCTTTGAAGTGTCTAAGAATCAACACATTGATAGAATAGAAATTACTCTTTAAAAAAAATTACTCACGGGCTACATCTGCATTCAAATCAAGCGTCATTTTCTTTCAAGTTATAAACATGTATAATGTCAATATCTAGCTATTACGATTACTTACGAGGATAAACATAAGCAATGTTCTATTTAGATGTCTGAAAAGGATAAATACCAACGCAATGTAGATAATCCCTTGCCACAATAAAACCACTGCAATTTATCTATGCAAATAGATGCGCGCACAGCATGTAATAAATCAAACATTCCTATTCCATTCCACATGTACCACTTAAGCCTACTCCACAAAGAAATATGAAGAACAAAGCTCGCTGCCCCTTCGAGCAGAACTATTCCGGCTTCTGTCGCCGATCGAATGTCTGATTTCAATTAAGATTACGGTTAAACATGCAGCGCAAAAGCTTATCTAACAAGTACACCTGTTAAAGTCACAATAATTTATGGATACGCCCCGCGCCGTTCGGCCTGTCGTTAGCGTAAAGGATCTAACCGCGAATTTCCTTATTTGAAATTTGAAAAGAGAACGTTTGGTGGAATGTCGTTTTTGAAAATTTTATGGCCAGCGCTAAAGCTGGTTTGATGAGGTCGGTTTAAGGGTTAACGGTATAAGTGACTGAAAAGGAACCAAATATTTGTAGGGATTTTTTATTTAAGTTAGGTTGGATTGGACCAAACAAGTAAGCCACATGCGCGTTACTGGACGAAAGATAATTTTGTGCCTCGATTTTATACTTAAAAAGCTCAAAATCGTTTTTCGACGTAAAATATTAATAGGAATTACTAAACTCGTCGAAAATTACTATCATTCGTTCTGTTAAACGAATGACTGAACTGTATTGTTATCCGGCAAATCAATACTGATCCAAAACAGTATGGTGTGAAAGTAAAAATCCTGTCACCTAAACAATATCGAATTATACCGTGGGAACGTATTGAGCGGTCAAAAGTTTTGGATTTGACAAAACATTTTGAATAATGACATAAATCAAATGGCAAGCGGACGTCATTACGTTATATGCACTTTAATTAGCTTTTATTGCAACACGATGGTTTTTACTACCATATAAACGCAATATTCTGAAACAGTAGTGAGTTAAATTGAAAATTTATTTCTCGGATAACTAACGATTTATTCTAAGTTTAAAATTTATTGCTTAAGAATGTTTTTAACACACACAGTGTCATATTTTATATTCATAAAGATGAAATACGCTCGTTCGCAAATTGGTAAGAGCGTTTGGCCCGGTTTGCCAAAAGGTTGCTGATTCAAGTCCCGCCCGTGCGCAAATTTTTGGTTTCTTATTTCATCTTTATGAATATAAAATATGACACTGTGTGTGTTAAAAACATTCTTAAGCATTAGATAGCAAAGCGACATCAATTACCAAGTTGAATTTATTCTGTAAAGAATAACTGCTTGGGCCATCTGTTTCATAAACAGACGGCTAGATGGCGCTAAGCGTCACGCAATTGACGTTTTCATAAGAGACCAAAAATTTCGCAGGGTCGGACTGATAGCACGGTAGCTCAATTGGTAAGAGCGTTTGGCCCGGTTTGCCAAAAGGTTGCTGGTTCAAGTCCCGCCCGTGCGCAAATTTTTGGTTTCTTATTTCATCTTTATGAATTTAAAATTTATTCTCGTTTGGCCGAAACCACGCTTAATAAGCTAAGATGGTATTGTTGCAATACGTATGTAAGCCTGAGTTTTTAAAGAAAATACAAAAGTGAGTCTTTATGGTATCGTTTAAATATAAAACAGTTTCCTTTATAAGCAATGTTCAATAAATATTATCTCAAAATTGAAAATTTTACCAAGCTATCGGAAAATACAATATACTGAAACGTTACAATCTCGATTTAAAACCTACGAGTAAAGAGTCTATAAATTTTCACTTTATAGTCTTTAAGCCTCGATTCAATAGATTTAGCCTTTCGTAAATTTACGAGCGAGGTGTCAAGCAAAAGATGTTTAATGAAGGTTCTTGGAGACTCAAATTGAATCTCATTATAATCTTTTCATCAAAGTTTTGTTTAAGCACCTGCGATCGCTACTTGATTGATATACTATAAATTAAAAGGCTACTACTTTAAAACCTAATCAAAACTCATTTTGACACTGGATAATTTTTAGAAACCAAAATAATTTTAGGATCAAGCCTCTTATTAAATTTAAAAAAAAATACTCTGTCTGAATTGACAGTGAAAATAATACAATCACGTTCAAGTGGCTACCTACCATTTGATTTTATCGAAAGTGAAGTAATCTCATTTTATTTTGATACTAAAAATACTGCATACTAATATGGCACTCATTTCAAAATGTTGCCACATGTTATGGTATATTATCATAACAATGCATCCGTTATCTAAACTTAAGGAGTATTCACGCTGATACACAATATACATATAACACGGTCAGTGCACCTTACCTCAAGCATGAGTTACAATGTGAACTAACCTCAACGTATGGTCTCCGAGCTACTAAAATACGAGTGGCTGCCATGCTTTGTCATAGTCTAGACACCATTGTTAGGAACCGAATAGCAGAATACCTGCATAGTGGAGACTGGCTAAGACGTTGCTTAAAAACTGAAGTCTTGACAGCTTCTTCAGGAAAGAAAGCGTGAAATTGTCTTCAAAATTGCGGAGTACTTATTAAACTTTACTTAAACTTAGACATAGTAATTTATCGAAGTATTAAGGTTAAGTAACTATACATATAAAGCTAAGCTGGCTCTATAACATTAGTTTATGTATTTGGAGTATGTATAGTCATGAAATAAATATTTTTAGGGTTCCGTAGCCGAATGGCAAAATACAGAACCCTAATAGTTTCGTCAAGTCTGTCTGTCTGTCTGTCCGTCCGTATGTCACAGACACTTTATTCTGTAACTATAAGCATCACACTGTTGAAATTTGGTAGGAAAATGTATCCTGTAAACCGCTTTATAATTCTTATACAAAAAATAAACGAATATGATATTTAAGGGGGGGCTCCCATACATGCAACTAAAACCGAAAATATTTTTTTAGTCAAACCTATGCGTGTGGGGTGTTTATAGATAGGTCTCTTAAAATGACTTAAAGTTTCTTAAAACCATTTTCTTTTTAAGTCTTACATTTCATAGCTAGACAAAGTGTAAAAAGTTCAAAATGGTAAAATGGGGGTCCCCCCCCCCCCCTCCACCTAATTTCTAAACTAAGCGAGTGAAAATTGAGATATAGCACATTTTCAACAACCGCAAACATAACTTTGTTCTTCATAGAAACATTATGAAAAACAGAGTTATGTTTGCTGTCAACAAAATTTTGTGGAATATATGGATTCCCTTATTCAGTTAAAGTTGGCACAGAACCCTCAGTGCACGAGTTCAACTCGCACTTGGCCGGTTTTTAGCATAAAAAGGCAAAGTTATTAAAAAGAATACTAACGTCGCATGTAATGCATGCGACGTATATGATTGAGAATTTTATGCTAGCGCTAGATAGGCCTTACCTACAGGGTGCCTGTACGCCGGCCATTATTGTTTCTTAACCCAAGGACTTCTTCCGTATCCGTAGGGCTTACATACACCTGTAAGAGCAGCGTGTGTGCACTATGTGTATCAAAAGTTGGGTATGCAAGGTATCGCCTATGCATATTCGTATTTTTTGTAATTGACACCGTTAGGTACTATATTTTATTTTTTATAATAAAGTTGCTTATTCCTCCTGCTTATAACTCCACTCCAATAGTAGTTTCACTATATTTGTCATAATATATCATATTACTTAACTATATTTGTCTAAAAGTATTAATATAAGAAGAACAGATTATTGCAATAAAATTGTTAATTTAACGGAAACCTGTTATTGGCGATGCTTTCATATACACACTTTTAGATGATATATTTTGTGAAGCTGTTGGTTTTTGAATAAAAAAAATAATAAACTGGGTAAATGACAGAAGTGAAGTGTTTTTGTTCATAAGTTAATATTTTTGCGTACAAAATGTTAACAGACTCACCTCTGATAATTGTGTTGCTGGTTATGTATCAACGGCTGCGTCGGCTGCGCCAAGAGCAGCTGTTTCTGCTGTTGCTGCCTCGCCAACATCTGCTTGCCGAAGACGCCATACCCGAAGCCGTAGATCTCATCCTCTTCCTTATCCGTTAGACAGCTTGACGGCTGTTGATAACAGAACTGTTTAATATTATTAGATATTTATCCTTTTAGAAGGGGTTAAAGCCATAAAACAAAAGGCAACACTGATCAATTTGCACTTTGATTTAAGATCAAGCTTCTACAGGCATTTGGTATTTAAAGCATTCGCTAAAGGTTTCAGATTACTTCTGGTATTTTAAGAAAGTAAGACACACGTCATCTAAAAATAAATCGACCTTGTTAAAAGTTTTAATATGGATTGTTTTATTGGATATTTTTATTTGGAAGTTTATTATTTGTTTACATAATCTTTGACAATATCATTCACAGACATAGCTAAGCTTCAAGTTTAGGGTCTTTAAAATACTTTTCCATTTATAATATTATTAGTATCGCCATAGACCTATATGTATTTAATACTAGATACGCTGTTCAGAACTTGTGTGTCACATTTTCTAAAATGACAAAGTATGCATAAACACGGCAGTTACCGTAGGAATGCTTTGAAAGATGCTCCATCTGACCCCAATTTTTTGTACTAGATACAATTCACACAAAGATTTTTGGAACAGCCTGTCTAAAGTAACATAGAAGTCGTTGATTATCGCAGACTTATTCTTCGCCTAGGCATTCTACATCACCACAGAACAAAAGCTCCAGCCATGCCTTTAGAACTGATACTCACAGAATATTTCCCTGGCACGTATATTGGTTGGGAATGTGACGTAGTTAGGTTGTTCAGTGCCAGCGACCCTGGGCTTGCTGAAGGGGGGGTCTGAGGGGTGCCAGGTCCTCCTAAGACCCTCATTCTTGGAGACATCTCTTCCCATTCGTGTCTTCTTAACTCTTCGAGGTGGTCCAAGACGTCACCGTAGTGTGTTGAGAAGAGGTCAGCGTACCGTGATGCTAAACCTTCTAGGTAGCCTCTGTCTCCATCCTGTGAAAGAAAAATATATTTGTTAAAATAATAGAAAAAGTAGGAACTAATTTGAAGAATTCATTCAAATGAGTACGGTTTACTTGTATTATTAACTATAAGATCTAATAAACAAAGTTATCAACATGTAATAAACTTAATTCAAAATTGAACAAAAGCTCCGAATTGGGGCATACTAATTTACAACGACATTGTTCCAAACAGGACAACGGCTGAATATCTATTTAAACGACCCCAAAAGCCTAACACTGGAACCTAACCAAGATAAATGAAAACGAGCTTTCTCCAAAAAAACAGCTGAACGCAAGGAATGACGGTGGCCCGTACAAAATGAGAATTAATACAAAGGCAGAAAGTTAAGCCGACCGCGGAACGCTGGGAGTAACAAAATAAACAAAGGCAAATCTCGGAGTAAACGAACTCTTTCATTAAGTCTTCGAAACTAAAGACATAGACCGGTATAATTCCTGTTGATAAACAAACCGACGGGCGAGAAAACATCTTTGGTTGTACGTTAAAAGAAACAGTTTTGTAAAATACGTCGATACACTTTACATTAGCATAATGGATGACCAAGACGTTTAATGCATGCGATTACGTAATTATGCGCCCGTCGAAGGAAGGCCATCGTTTAGACATGTCACCGACCTGAGCCTTAGGGACAATAACCGTAACTAGTTATGCTCCAGAACACTTAACTCCTCAGAATTCCAGGAAAGAATGTCGTACAAATCTATAAAACAAAACGATTTAGGATTAAAGTTGAATATTCAGTTGAAAGTTCAATCGTTTGAGTTAAAGCTCGACAAACAACAAACTGAAACGATCGTAGCCTTGAATTTCTATTTCGAGTAGTTGAACTGCGCGAAGTTAGTGTCGGGAGGACAAAAGTTGTAAAGCTGACACGCCGCAACAGTCCGTCAAATCAAAACAGAATTGGAAGTTCATCAATGAAGGACGGCACTTAGAATTCAACCGGTCGCGCGTCGAGTCAAAGATGGGCGAGTTTATTTCCATTTTTAAATGAGAGCGGCTGAGAGCTTTGTCGGCGTGAGCTGTGCTCTGCGTTTTAAGTGGATTAAATCGCTCTCCGCTCGTAAACCGACAAGTGCTCTAGCTAAGAATTAAAGTAACCGTTCGACTTTTGCATGAGAAAGTGCTCGCGGGACCTCGCCTCGCACTCGCAATTTGATGCGGTCCACAGTTTATTTATTTTTTCGGTGGAAATCCTGTTCGATTGAGGTTTAAGCGAAATGCCAAGCTTTGTGAATACCGAATGAAAGAAATTCATTAACACTGTCTGAATAGAGTGTTTGCGGGCTTAACTTCAATGCCCGCTCGGATGCCTTTAGTCTGTAGTTACGAGTAGACGAGGATGTTCAAAGTCAATAATAAAAGTTTTCACCGTTATTCATTGTACTACTGCAGAGTATCGTAAGATTTTTTAGTAACAATATAAGTCAAACAACAGCGATAAAGACAACAATAGAAAGCTTATGGTTCTTCGGCTGAAGTATTGTAACTGTTTATGAATCCAAATGTTAGATTAGGCGACGGTCCAGTCGTTTAAAGAATAGAAACGGGTCTATTAAACAGTTCGCCAACAAAGCTGAAACGGTTTACGGTAAACAGCCCACGAAAAGAAATGGAAACAAAACACGAATGTTATGAGCTTATTCTTTGGAATAATACATGAGCTCCTCGTATTGGACCACACAGTAACATCCAAACTTGGTTATTCTGCTTTGGAACTTGGTCAAGCGTTATTCAAAATTTTAGTAGTCACAAAATTTATAAGACGGGCATTATCGGGTGATAATCTAAGCAACTGACATAAGAAATCGATGTCAAAGCAGTAAAAGATTGTCTTAATAAATCAAGCAGTAAACGGCGTTTTAATTACACGACAATGGATATAAAGTTACAATTAACAAGACAGATAACAGCTTCTCGACCATAAAATAGCAGATTGACGTCCTTAGCACCTAAAAATTAATTATTTCATGTAGTTCACTATATTGGACATAGCCTTGAGAATCAGTTAGCTCAAGTGGCAATGGGCAGGGCAAATAGCGCGAAGATGATGGCCTGATGGCCGATGGCTGATGGCCGTTGGGGCAGGAAATGCTTCGACCAACTACGTAGTGGAGGACGTCCACCGACAAGATGGACAGACGACCTTATAGAGATCGCAGGATCAAACTGGATGCAGACCGCTAGTGATCGGTCGCTGTGGAAAGTCGTGGGGAAGGCCTCCCGGGGCCTTACGAAGTGCCGTGGGGAAGGCCTTACGAAGGGGACGTCGTTTGGCTGATCATGATGATGATGATGACTATTCTGTACCTCCAATACGTAGTACCTACAACATTAACATTATCAAACACTTACAGACAATCGTTGTAGAAATCGTGTAACCATCCTGAATTTGGGAAATGAACTTTACCCGTTTTTGTATTGTCAAACAGCGAAATATATTAAATTACTAATTGTTCCGTTATTTGACACAAGCAAATTCAAAAACCAAAATAAATCAGATTGGAAATTGTATTAAGAAAACAAGGAAGACAATTTTCAGCTATTCACGCGAAATATTTCCAGCAAAATAATCGATTGGGTTGCCGAAACGTTTGGGCGTCGATCTTAACTCCAGAATGGGTATAAATTGCGAAACTTTGGAATTATTTGCGTCTCCTCCGCGGCAATTTACTTCGTTTTTTCAGTTTCATTTTAACAAGTTTAATTGAAGACCGCGTCCGGTGCATAAATTTAAAGTTTTGGCATGCATTTTAATCTGCTTACAGTAGTTAGTTCAGGAGGTAATGGCTAGTAAATGAGTTTCCAGTTCACTTTAAACGGTTCGGTCATTAATAAAATAAAGAGTTTCAGAGTGGTTTGCGTTGTTTGAGTTAGCCTCTGCTAGGTCATGTTCATGATTATACTTGTTTTCACACATTTTAAAAGTCCGATTATTATTACGTTAGTAACGTATATTTTGATCATTTTATGTCAAATCAACTGGGTCAAAATACGTGAAAAATAGAAAATCATGTGCAATTGCATCAGTGAACTAGTGTAAGGTACCTATAGTAGATAATATTTTTTAGGTAGGACTGGGTACAAAAAACATATTTGAAAGATAAAAATATCATGGAATCATATAACTGAACCTTTACTAGATTTCAGTTCAAACATTACATTTGATGGCGGCGGTCTCTTTGTAAAGGAAATTTGCAAATAATAGACAAAAAGTGACAAGATAGAATTAAATGACACATTCCCATGGAATGATTTATGCATAGAAGGAACATAATAAGCAATAAAGTACTACTTTAATCGGTAAATTATGCTCATCAAGTAACAGATGCTGACAAGCTGGGAGTAACTATTAAGGCTATATCATAAAACTGGTCCCGGTCGCTTTATAGTAAGTGTATGCTACTTTTATGCTGCACGGAACGACCGTCTCACATAAAAATTAATTCGAAAATAATCGCACGTTTATTGCTTGAATGATACGAATTCTAATCTCGATCGCAATTTGCATTTTTCATCTATGCTGTAGGTATGTCAGGCCCCTAAGAGTATGCAACTTCTACCGGTGGGTAATGTTTTTAATGAAGTAAGGTAATTAATTTGATTGCATAACTGGATCTTTCTGTTTTTTAAAACCGCGTTTACAGTCTCTATCTATTAAAGTTAATTAAAGCAGATTTTTGTAGAGAGCTACTTGGAATATCAAACAAGAATTTTGATTTTTATGCAAGGTTTATGTTACATGTTTTTACTTACATGTCTTATTTTATCATAAAATCTTTTTTTGTTGCTTACTAAAACTCATAACCCATCGATTGCCTGGCTGTACTTTTATTTATTTAAGCTCAATGGCACAAAATGTGGTCTTAACGCTTTGTATCATACTCTACCAGCCATTCCTTTGGGCTTAAGCAAGGGCCTTAAGTATTTTTAAATCACTTGCTTGAATATGGTGTGTAATTTTGGTTTGCAAAAGAAATAATAATCAACGGAATTTACGCGTAATATACACATTAGTACTCGTAAAATTCAGTTATCTTTAATCACTCCCGTGTGGAATACTACTAAATTTTATTTGAAAATCGGACAATAATCAATTAATCACACACCATCTTGACTAAGGACCCAGAAATAAAGTATAAGCGATGTGACATAAATAACACTTTTTTCTTAACTAGAACCAGTTTTAAAACAGACAGTTTTAATTTTTATTTTGGGCTACTTGCGCTAATGACACTCATTTTCACACAATTGATTTTCACATAAGTATCATTAAAAAAATCTTTAAATATTTTTTTTTTAAGTGTCAAACCAACATAACCCTACTCCCAGCTACATACCCCACCGCTCACCTAGTTAGTTGCGCGTACGCAGAGACATCGCCTACCTTCGGAGACGGCTGTCCGTTTGACGTCTACGCCATTACCACCATTGTATGAAGTTCACTGCCCCGGCGCATGAATTTGATGCACCACAATTGACAATTACAAATGGAGTTTAAGTTAAGTGGTAAGTATGGTAGATTGTCTGTTTGTTGTGGTTATAGCTAGTAGGATGCTGGACGCGAACGTGTTATTGATATGAGAAAAAATATATAAGGTCATTTTTTTAAGTGTGTCTTTGTATACATCATAGAAACAGGTTACTATCATATTTTATTGTTAAATCGAGATTTTCATTTTCAAAACTTCCTCTACCAAAAAAACTATCATTTTTTAAAACAGCACCCTGTAAATTTCCAAAGTTATCTACGTCATCGGCTTCGCCTCTCTCATTTCAATGTCCAGTCTCTGTTTTTCTCTAATCTAAACCTTAGTTAATAAAAAAACAATATCTGCAAAAAATAATTACCTCAACCTCTAATTTTCTCAACAACTAGCGTATAAAAATCCACAGTGTTTAAACCCAAAATTGTTCATTTAGTGTGCTGAATCGGCCCTTTAAATATTAGCACTTAAAACGAGATGACCCAATATATATTTCTTTACCATTATTCTGCATTCAAATGCCGCTTCAAAGATGTATTTATTATTAACCGTCAATCTAATAAAAATATATGTTGCCTTTTCAGATGCATTTAAATACCAATTCAACTCAACATTCAAAATGAATACAATTCCCATTATCGGGCCGCGGCTAATCAAAAATGTTTTAACTTTCTAAATATCAACAAATTGAAACCTCAGTCCGACCAGTTACAAGTGAATTAATATTGTAATTTGATAGCGAATTAACCATCGAGCTGTCAATTAGAGGTATTAAAACAGAAAGCTTCCATTATCACGACCCAAATTTTACCAATCAACCAATATCTAATTAAAACAATTAGATGGTGACGGCCGGTGAAGCGGATGACTTCAAAATTAAAATTACGTACAGTTATTTTAAGACAAAAATAACTGTTGCCGTAATAAATTATTTATGAAGCTCTTAGTACCCGTAACAGGGTATGCACCGTTAAAAATAAGCTCAAGTGCACTTTATTCAGTGGCAATAAACGTTACGTCGAAGATAAGCTTCTAAGATGAGGGACTAATAAAGAATCCTCGAGTAAAGGTGTTCTCAAAGATACGACAACTCTGAATAAAAGGGGAAAACACTTCATAATAACTGAATTTAAGCATTACATCTAGAAAAATTCTATCGGAATTTAAGCAAGCTACTATGATTAAAATATTTCTACACAAGGATGAAAAACACTACCGAGATACGACGTACTGTCGAGGATATCTTTCTAGTTTATAGCATCTCAAGTCACTTTATCACTTCAAATAAAAAGACGAAAGCGTTAAGTCACTAGAAATGTAATCATTTGAACGGTTCTAAAAGCGTTCACAATGCGATCCAAGTCATTCCATTCTTAAAGATAATTAGCGCCAGTAAAAACAACAATGCAATAGAAAATTCTATCCTGGTCAATGATTCCGATGTTATTCAGTAGCGGTTTCGAAGGAGTACTATTAAGAGATCACGAATCTAAAATAGCAATGGCCGCTCAAGACGTGAACACAACACGAAGAGCAAAGAGCACAATGGATAATGCAATTCTATTTAAATTACATTAGATTCAGGATTGGGACAGTGAACTTCGGGGTTTAAAATACGAGTTGTAAATATGTTGTTACTTTGAACAATGTAAGCACCGTTTAGAAATTTCACGATACCGAAACAAATGTAGGCATAATGATATTTATTTACAACAACATCATTCCTTTTAATACGATACGTAGTACTAGAACCATACTTCCATCAAGCAAGCATACTCCGTGACGACCTCCTTGGTGTAGTGGCTAAGCATGCTGGGTGTCAATGCGTCGCCGCTTCGAGGTTCCGGGTTCGATTCGCGGTCGGGTCAATATAGAAATAAAAATGTTCTATATTGTCTCGGGTCTGGGTGGTGTGGTACCACCGTTGTGATTGATTTCCATAACACAAGTGCATTAGCTACGTACTTTGAGATCAGAGCTATGTATGTGATTGGTGTCCAATACTATACCGATAATATAATAATATATGAGTGAGTATGTGTATCTACGGCTGTTTTGTATCCTTGGTACAAAATACTATAAAAATTCAATACGATGCACTCAACTTTCAAGCAACCTCAATTAAACCACTAATTCGTTTTAAAAAGACTAATACCGATCGATATCCAGTCACTGTCTAGCCGATCCCTCCTTTGGGATCCGTGCAGCATGAATGAAAATCCAGCAGCCCCGGATAAACGGACGGGCTATTACGTAACATGATTGCTAGCTTTACTATAGCTTTATTGCTTATTGCTATTTATCTCGATGCATTTTTATTGCTATTGCTAATGATTTCAGTGATGTTTTGAAAACTCCATTGTAGCCTACCGTAAAAGCTTTCGCTATTATTACCAAATAATCTTTTTGGGAATAGATTATAGGTGCGTCCACAAATTTATCTTGCGAGCGCTGAAGTTTGATCGACATATCAAAGATTTTAGTGTTGCCATTCTTACATACCTAAATATCTTAACGTTGTCACGATTTATGTCAAATTGTCACACACTGTCAGCTGCTTCATGCTGTAAGCTCTCACGCCGTTAGTCAACGCATTTAGATGCAGCATGCAAAATTCACATATGATATGTCTCACTACAAGACAGCTTATTGTATTTGTTCCATTATTGGAATTATCATTTAGTCGCATCACTGCAGCATGCGAATGCGTAAGTATAACGGCGTCAGTCCAACTATGCCATAGTGATTGCAGTTGCTTCACGATTCATTGATTAAAACGAAATGTTTTTGGCCATTGCTAACAAGTACATAATATCCCTGCAGAATAAGAGGCAGGTGATACTGTCGGCTATAAATTCAACTCAGACGGTCGCCAAGGCACGCGGAACATCGTCTTATTGTGCTACCATTTGTTTTGCTCCACGAGACGGGAGGCGTTATTTTCGATATGCTGATCTCTTTATGGGTTTGATTTGATGTTAGAAATTTTGTGGGTACCTAATTCATAAATATTTTTAATATTGGTTAGCTTTATTTTTATGACTGCTCCTATTATTATTAACCATCAAAACAGGGACGTTCTATTTAAAAAAAAAACTTATCTTGATGGAAACTCATAAATTGTAATGCACGTACATTTCAATTTGTAATAAATAATTTCTCAATGAATCAATTTTAAGGAAAATATTAATTTTGTTATTGAAAAACTTCATTTCCCGAGATCACAAACTCAAATCACAAGCTATAAGATTTTTTTAAATACAAAAAGTCTGACGCCCGACAAGAACAAAACATCAAAAATAGAAAAAGCCTAATTCGGAAATGTTACCAAATATTTAAATTTGATTTGCTTAATAATATCAGTTTATATCAACAATGCATCCAAAAGATACACCTTTGAAACTAAAGATTCCGATAGGTATTGAAAATGTATTGTCCAATTTCCAATTTGGAAAAAAAATAATGCCAAGTCTAATTAAGGGTTAAGATATTGTGACAGTGAATATTAAATCAAACACATTACACGCCTTATTATAACAGATTTATAGACCGATAAAGCAAGACAAATATAGATTAGTAAATATCAAACCATTTATGCGCAATGGGACAAAATCAAACCAGCACTCGAAGACAATAATATCCAAACAATAATGAAATACAAGAATAACGGACTCATAAAATTTAATGTCGCTACAAATATTGGAAGTCGACTTAAGAGTTATATTTCAAAATATTATCCAAGTAAATCGCGTAGCGTGGCACTTTACCCGGAGGAAATGTGAAATCTATAACGAATGTATCAGACGGATATTGAGTTTTGATGTCATAGATGATGCGTGTATGCCATTCTCGCGATAATAAAATAATACAGTCGCGTCTGTATGTACGCGAAAGAGACATGCGCGGTATACATTCCGCGAATGCTGAAACCTTAATGGGAAGATATTTCAGCGTCTCGAAATATTTTGTCGCTGTCATGCTCGAAATGTATTTTTGCTTCATAACTTGCGAATTACATTTTCGATATGCTTTCAGTGGTGGTATTAATTTTTACTGAAAAACTTTTGAAATTTACTGGTCTTTACGCTTTGTTGGTCTAAGCTGAACCATTTTTATTGGAATTGTAATCTTCGCTAATATTAGCTTTGCAATTTTGTCGTAATTTCATGTAATTGGAAATATTATGACTATAATATTTTATTTAATCGTAGAGGAACATTCAGAATTTCAATTGTAAGTGGTTTACTTTTCTTCTAGTATATATCTTGGAACTGACTTGTTAACCCACATAATGCTTCGCAGTTCCTCGACTAGTCATGCTTACGATCCTGTCATTTTCGCAACGAAAACAACCGAGTAAATCATTTGCAGACCTCTAAGTCGGTATGAATTATATGCATTGACACCTTTGAATGTCTCTGTAGAGTTAGATATAATTTATTTAATTAGGCAATAGAGGTTAGACAATGATGAATGGTTTCCTCAAAAGCTGAGCCGAATAGACCATAAACCACAGGTATATTGTAGACGTGGGTGCCAAACACGCCAGAACTTATGCTGGTATAATGACATGGTTGGGGAATATATGAGTATATGGATTCGTGATTGTGTACTATCTTCGATAGATCGTCATTGATAAATTCATGTTCTTTTTTGAGGCATATTATATTATATTATATTGAATATTTTAACACAAAGATTGTCATTGACAAACCCATGCTTAAAGGCAATAAATAACCATGATCAGTCGATTTTTAACCGACTTAAAAATAGAGTAGGTTATCAATTCGACTGTATGGTTTTTTTGTATCGTTACCACATATTATATCGCAGTCATTCATGGACTGATTTATTCACTTTTTTGCCTACTTAGAGGTTTTGCATTCTAGTTGGCCCCATTCTGCCAAGTCGAGATCTAAGGATGGGATCTTGGTTTAATCAAGGGAACCCCTCAAATTTTAAAGGCACGTAAAGTGTTTTTGCACTAGAATCTTAATATTGACATGTTGTTTTATCTGATAGTCAATATCGTGTGGAGCTGAGCTGATGGTGAAACTCCTCAATGCTTGGACAACAAGGAGTTCAGTGATTATAATGACAGAACTTATGATAGGTAATTCATAGTTTCTGAAAAAATAGTCATAAAGTCCCTTCTTCCACAAAAAAAAACGACTTCAAAACCAAAATGCACTATAAAGTCTTAAATGAACCCTTGACCTTTTAAAGAGATCCACTTTAGGCGAACGATTTCTTTTTGGAGTCGGTGCTCTGATATTTATGATGGTCAAAGTGATGGCACCAACTCCAAAAATAAATTGTTCGCATAAAATGGATCCTATCCTTTAAAGGGAAAAGAGTTTATTTAGGACCTAGTGCATTCATTTCAAAATAAAGGAACAAGAAATAAATAGTGTCTTACTAGATGTTAGTTGAGGTCAGTTGTTTTTTATTGAAAATTTGTGACAAACTTACATTAGTAATGCGCATATAAATGAAATATTAAATGTTTAATACTTCAGTACTTAATACACTTCGGGCTTAAAATAATAACAGAGGAAATGCATCACAGTCAATACTAACGGAATTTACAAAATCGTATTCAGACCAAACACGTAGAAGGTAAGGAAATAAAAAAATACACCGAAAAAACTTTATTTTATATATTTTTTAGTCTAATATCGTTTGAACAGTTGTATTTAGAGCCGTTATCGTGGCTGTTTATGATTTTGGTGAAATTTTACACAGGAATCCAAATCATAACGCCGTCACTGCGGCTGCATAAAACCAGTTACTTGTTAGATTTATTGCTCATGTTATTGTAAATGTTTGTCACCAGCGAGCGCAAGCAAATGTTTTTATAAGCACCGCGGCAAGATCTCCTTCCAATAAACCACAATATGCATAAACATTTGAACTTCGCACGTGGGTAGTGACAGCCGTGCTACACATTCAACCGACTACGTGTCGTAAATATAAGAGTCATACAACATCGGAACAATGTCTCGAATAAAGTAAATCTCGGAATCGATAAGGCTGACAGCTTGAGGAACGATCGGAATATATTTTTGGTTTATGACGTTTAGGCTTCTGACGAAACTTGAGGTACACGCTTTTACGTATTCAAATTATATGTTCTTTTAACCACAGACTAATTTTGTTTAGCGTTAGTAATTCAAATATAGGTACTCAAAATGTTTCGATTGTGGTAAAACTACAAAACACACCACGCACCAGTAAGTCGTGGCTGTAGGTCTTTCTTAGAATCAGCAATAACATTTCTAAAGTAAATGTTCTACACTACTTTCCTTTTACCAGAACTTAATACCAATACATAAAAGTCAAAACAACGGGAATTACTAGAAACCGTTTTCAGATCAAAGATAAATCACGGGAAGCGTAAATTAGAAAAGACATCGACAGACAATAATTCATTTAGAACGCCAAAATAAGGGATGGCCGTTCTAAATTTAAAACGTCCAATCTGTCAACGGTTGAGCGCGCGCGTTGCGCGACGACGAATGGCTGCAAACGATAGCTACATACATCTGTCGCCTATTTCCAGATTTGTCACCACGACGCCCTATGTCACTCAGCACCGGAACTCATAAGACAATCACGAGCAAAAAGTACAAAAACAAGACTGACCTGAAGCGGAACATTTTTCATTCGCAAGCAATTGAAAAGTTTCGTTTTAAAATTCGAATTTCGTGGCAATCACTCGAAAAAGCGGGGCTTCCCGCCTTCCACGTTTATCGCAACGCTTTGTACTCAACGCATTAAGCTAATTTGAATGGTGGAGGGCCGTTCAAAAAGCCGTTGTTCGAATTCTTCTCTTTGGTTCCCGGCTGATTGTGGGAGCCGCCGGTGCACGCTGCATTCTGAGTCGCAAGACAGCCGCATTGATCGAAGCTTTTGATTTAGCCCGCTGCACTGCCGCGAGCTCTGTTTGTGTTGTTAATTTAATGAGTTCATTACATTCCTACCCTTTATTTACTTTCGCTTAACAAGACCAGTGGGGCAATTACCGGAGGCTGATTGACGCAAAACGACTGAAATGAATTTTTAAATCGATGAAGGCTAAACGTTCATAATATCATTGCAGCGATTTACGTTCCAGTTTAAATTAAACTCGTTATCTTATTGTTGGATTCGACGATCTGGATTTAGTCGGATTTAAAAATAGCCTTTTCAAGAAGATGAAATCAGATAAGCTGGCAATCTTGGGCTGTCATCACATCAGCTAATAAAAAGGATTTAGACGATTCCGTCTCATAAGGTAGGGCAATTTAAGGTTGAAAATGGTGAGGGTCAATTTTGTTGTGACGAATGTCTGGGACGGTGCACCGTGGGCGAAACCGGTGACAAACGACGCTTTCTGTCACATCGGTGATAAATAACTGATTATGTTACGCTGCATTTTGCCTCTATAATTAATTGACAACAGCTATCTGAGCGGCGTTACAATCTCAAACGTCTGTAATTACAGCCAGTTTAATTACAATTAATAATCTTACATCAATTTCAGACCGATCGTTTTCATTCTTTGAAAATAAAATCTATAAGAGAAATTAAAATGTCAATCCAGCGATGAGTTAATACTTATTATGTTTACGAGCGAGGTTTATGATCTTGATAACGTTTTGATAAATAAATTCAGCCCTAAAATTGGTCAAAATCTATATCATTTTGGGGCCTAAATTGAAGATTTTTACCAATCCGTAATAAAATGTCTTAAGTGCTTGCGATATTCGCAACCGATTTTATTATTTATAAGTTTATTACTTTATTGCCATCGCAAAATGCCTGCCGTTTTACGGTTTACTCTTCGACCGGTTCGGGTCATAAATTCCAACTTCCAAGGGTTTAAATACGCCGCAAGCGAATCTGGGGCTACTGCATTAATGCCGCCAACATCATTTGTTACAATGTTGTACTTGTTATGGAACTAAGATAATGAATGAAGTAGTTCCGAATACAAATAGCCACTTAACAAATACACTTTGATGTTGGCGCAATAATAATTTGTATTTGGAATGCTCGCGCTCATCTGTTGACAAAAACGGTCGAAAATAACGAGCGAAATGGTCGCCCACCGAAAATAGTTGGGTTATTCTGGTAGTAGTTAATTGCTGTATTTTTTCCGCGCCCGACTGCCATGGATTCCGTAATTTGTCTTCTCAGAAATGAGCCGCGTCGTCGAATGCAAGCGACATGTAGATCCACAGTTTTTTGTGGATCCCCCTCGGATTTCGTGGCGTAAATTACGTTTTAGTAGAACGCCCGGGGGAAACGTTAGACGGGTTCTTTCGTAATTACTGTTTTAACTGCTGGGACAGAAATGTCAAACGTAACTTATTTTCGAGGAAGAAATTTACACTGATATTTTTTTTTTTGCTCGTCGCGCTTGCTGGAACCGTTTATAAAACTTGGAGTGGGGAAGATTGAGTTGGGCTCGAAAACAAAACAAGCAAAATTAAATTACGTATTTTTTTTATTGATTCAATCACAAGGTATTATTCAACCTTTAGAGCGTCTAAGTAAAGTTAGCCTGTAACATACTACTGCTGGCCAAAGGCCTTACCTCAACTATGAGGTAGTTTGAGCCATACTCCACCACACTTGCTCAGTGCGGGTTGGTGGAGGGGTGTTTGCAAGGCAAGCGACTAACCCTGCTGTCAGATGTTATCAAGCTGCCCATAAGGCCTCTGACTAGGCTTAACGACTAATATCAACCGTTATTAGCCGGGACCAACGGCTTAACGTGCCTTCCGAAGCACGGAGATACTCGTGATGTACGTCACTTATAAGGTGAAATGGTCACCCATCTAAACACGACCGCGCGGTAGGTGGTTTTACATCGGTATCACTACCAAAGCGCTGCTATCACTGCGCTACGAGCACCTCAAGAGCGTCTAAATCTAAGTAAAATAAGTTTGCATTTTATATTTTATACTTAGAACGGTCGTTTCACATCTCATCACTAACGATAGATAGTAACACCAAAACCTCGAATGAAATTAATTAATTAATAAAAGTCCGGGTCCCAATCCCAAAGTCCAGAAATCGATGCGTTCGGTCCACAGTGCGGTCGCTTCGGTGGTGGAAGATTTACACACCCGCCCTCTGTATTTACGCAAACCGACCTTGATATTTACGATACCTATGCAGCCCCAACTTTACTGCTGTAATTTGACCTCGTTTTCAGGTTGCATTGGAAAAATACACTTTTAAATAGATCTAAAAGTAATAAGAACATTTCGGTGATAGCTTAATGCCTTTTTATTTAGTTTCATTCTGATTTGCTAAATTCTCATACTGAATTTTGTAACCGATTGGCGTCCAAATGTGTGTGTGCACATTTTTATTCCCGTAAAAGTTAATGTATATAATTATACTTTTTTAAATTTTTAGTTACAATCTCATATAAGTCCTTATTTAAAAAAAATGTATACCTACCATCATTTACATCATGAATATGATTATTGAATGAATGAATATAACATTTTGACGACCTCCTTGGTGTAGTGGCTATCGCACGCTGGTTTCAAGGCGTTGCTGCTCCAAGGTCCCGGGTTCGATTCCCGGTCGGGTCAATATAGAAATCAAAATTTTCCATATTGTATCGGGTCTGGGTATTGTGGTACGATCGTTGTCTGATTTCCATAACGAAAGTGCAATTAGCCACTTATTTTGGGATCAGAGCAATGTATGTGATTGGTGTTCTATAAATTTATATTTATTATGCATATTCATTATCATCCTATTTCCCTGCACAGGATAATTACATTCATGCATAAACAAGTCTAATTTCCAACAAATCACTAAGCATCAAAGCATTGTTTAGCACACATTTATTTTGATGTGCAGTTTTGACATTATCAAAGTAGAATCAAAGGTTCGTAACCGGCCGTTCTGATATATTACGATAGAGCCATTAGAATTTAAGATGTCTCTTAAAGAGTGGGGCGGTTGCGATTAAAATATTTATGACTTTATGGCTTCCTCTTTGATGTTAGTCTATGGTTCCGCACTTGAAAACTATGAGTAATGGCTCGCGGGTATTCTGAGTATGTAAGTCAGTTAAGCTATTAATAACTATCACAAGCAGAACTCTCTCATCGAGAGAATTTGCATGTAAATAAAGTTCAGTTAAGAATGGTAATGTTCAACTTGAGCTGAGGCAAAGTATAGGTAATTAAGCGTTATCTTTTCAGGCATGTTTTGTTATGGAGTATTAAAACCAATTATATTTTAGAGATAACTTTCTGCTCTGGTAGACACATGCGTAACAGTTGATTAAATCATTTCTACGAAACTACGAATTTTAGAGTTGTTGCCAAATGAAATGGAATTAATTTTGGTGAGGTACTATCACAAACGTATTATTATGACAATATACTCACAAAGTCAACTTTCATGTCGAGTTTTGTTATTACCTTTAATAAACATTGATCATTAATTGGTTTTCTATTTTATAAGACTGACTACCGATCCCCCGCAACTTTGTCCGCGCGTTTTGAGATTGCTCCCTTCCCTCCCGGCACAGCGTGTTGTTTTATAGCTTAAAGCCTTTCCCTATAAATAAGCTATCTAACACAAAAATATATTTTCAAATCGGACCAGTAGTTTCTGAGGCTAGCGCGTTCAAACAAACAAACTCTTCAGCTTTATAAAATTTAGTTTTTGTGTTAAACTACATTTATTTTCAGTAATAAAATTCACCCTCCATAACTTATTTTGTTTACGTAAGCGATAACGGGGTACAAACTATAACTTATGCACTGACAAACCAATATTTACTGTAAACCCTAACAAAAGCCTGGGTAAATTGCCCTCAGTACACAATCGTAATTATAGGGCTTGAAGGCTGTCACAAAACAGATAGATATCGTAGGCACGTTTTCAAAGAATACAATGTTCTATTTATTAGAATAGTAACTATAACTGTTATTTTTGAGACAGTCTATTAGAAAAAACGTACTCATAAAATATAAAGAACAACAAGGGTGTAACAAAGTAACAGTCACTTAAACATTCCCCTCGATTTTATAATGTGGTCTGGATCATTAGGCCCAATATCTTCATCGAAAGTAACGACATTCCTGGTAACAACATTTAACCATTACTTTCGAATTAAGAAATCGGGCCTAAGCTATTTAAAAAAAATGTATTAATGGTGTTCGTTTAAAATTGACCAATGAGCTAAAAAAGAGAGGCTTTTGCCCTCATTGTAGTTAGAGAAATAATAATTCGGTAAACACATACAGTAATCAGAATTCAGCGGTCTTGGAGCTGCAACAAATTATGATGTCAAATTTTGTGTTCTATTGTAATAAAATTGATGTAGATCTGTAGTTTGCACCAAATCAAAAAAATAAATAAAAATGAAAAATACGCCACGCCACGAAATTCCATAGCACAACGGATTTCTTGAATGACCATCATTATAGAATGTCTATCATAAATATCTAGTCTATGATCTCTACAATGGAGGAACATTGAATTCTATAAGTCCAACAAGCAAGCTAATGTTAGGAATATTGGTTACATAAGCCTTCTGTTTATACTTTGGGTGTAGCGTTATCGTCAGAGCTATCTAGGTTTCATACGACAGCTGAATTGTTTTATATTACCTATCCTACGCTAATGACTGCCTGGATATTGATTGATGTTTGTATTCAGATTAGTCTTCTGAATCGACTGACCGTGATTGTGACGAGACTACTTCATTCATTGAACTTTAATGACAACGCCATTGGGGTTGTTATTAATTATCTCGCTGTTCTGTATTTATCTGAGACTGTTTATATAATCTAGGAAAAGATAAACAGATAATTATCCGGATATATTTTGACGATGCGGTTGATGTGGTGGTTAGTGCTTCCGGCTATTATAGGCAACTATTAAAGCAGGTTCGAATCCCGTAAGAAAAATGATTATAATTTCATTTTTGTTTTTATAGTGTTTTGTCACTATACAAACTTAATTATATAAATTGAACTTGTTAAAAGCAATTTTGGCTGTGTGACAGACGAGGAAACGAACGCCGTGTCTTACGCTATCCGGGCGTATGCCTATACCACTCGGCCACTGTCATATTAACAAGCCTGTTGAATTTTGCAAGCGCTTTCTTTAACGCGTAGGCTGCGTAACATCACCAATGTTGCGAGATTGCTCTCACAATATCCAAAGGAAATACTTTTACAAATATTTGACAATCTAATGCTTGCTAATGTGACGGTGGCCAATTGGTATAGGCATATGCCCGGATAGCGTAAGACACGGGGTTTGATTCCTCGTCTGTCAAATAGCCAAAATTGCTTTTTACAAGTGAAATTTATATTATATAGGAAAATGTTTGTTTGAACTTATGAGTGATGAGCATGAACATTTGTACCGTATTCATGTAGGTTTATATGTATTTAAATGTGTAAGGAAGACGCCCCCGTTATAATCGTTGTATGGTATTGGTGAAACAAGAAATAAAATTCCTTACTTCGAAACCAAGACAATTTGTATTTAAAAATATATTTACAATGTGTTAATTTTACACTTGATCAAACTTTCAGGAAGTGCTCTACTCAGGGTTTTGAACAACTTTTACTATGGGACCAACTTCGAAATCGAGAAAAAAAATCAGCTCTTCCATACACTGTCACTGTGTCAACTGTCAGACAGTTATTCATTAGCAAAACAATTTTAAAACAGCACTCTAGATTGACTTATGACCCATCCATATTATTAAGTAACCGCAAAAAACGAAGGATATGTTCTATAGATAGATACAATACAGTCTTTTACAAGAGGTTTTCATGTTTTCTGGGACCACATTTATACAACAAAGTTAATAACATTTTAGATTACAACAACACTGAAAATCTTCTAAATTAAAAAGTTTAAAATACATTTATTAAAATAATATATTCTAAGTACCTTAATGTAGTAAAATAACATACAAACACGCATACACACACACACATACACACACACACACACACAAACACACACACACACACACACACACACACACAAACACACACACACACACACACACACACACACACACACACACACACTATAAACAAATATTTTATAAATTAGTTCAAGTATGAGATTATGTGCATACTGACAAAAGTGATAAATTGTTACAGTATAGGGAAGAAGCTGTCTCCTAGAATACAGGATAAACCTAAACTAGGAGGCAGAGTCTCATTTTTTCTTGGAAAAAGCATTGTATAGAACAGTAAGCATTATGCAAAATGTTTATTATCTTTTCTTTGCTGGTAATGTACAATAAAAGTTTATTTATTATTATTTATTATACATTTTCTCCGAGATGAAATGAGTTTTTGTATGCAACAGCTGATTTTTTTTTCTCGATTTCGAAGTTGGTCCCATAGCTAATTCGTTCAAACCATCATTAGAGCACTCCTTAAAAGTTTAATCAAGTGTAAAATTAACACATTGTATTTAATACGGGAAAATAAATAACTGAATGAAAATCTGCGCACATGTATTGATCGCAAATACCAATATGGTATCTACTTCAGATGAATAAAACAAATTCCTTTGGAAGATCTATGATATCTAGCCATGTATTTAAATCGTATAAAATTCTTCTTTATTATCAACCTTGGACTTGCCACTATAGTAAAAGATGCCTTGGCAATAATGGAGTTACTTTTCGTTCAACGAAAAAACAAACTTTCAACTGAACTGAGCAATAAAAAGTAATTCAATCAACTTTTTCTTCGAATCGTTTCATTCACTATTTGAGTTTTTACTGGGCAAAGCGAGATTTTGTTACCGTAATAAGATGAGGTAGGCTCACCAGCTTGTCAATTGTTTTTCCGTTACTAAAATAATCTCTGTGAATATGTCTTAGACAAAATGGATGCATACATGTCTGTATTTTGTTTTGTAAAATACGCAACCATAATGAGTCTTTACCACCGTCATCATTTGACTATAAAACTCTAGCTAGACATATTATAGTTTTGTTATGACTTCTGCTGGGTTGAATTTATTTAAATCGTCAAACACTGTAATTCTCTACTTTCGAGGCAGCAAATGACGAGTGAATAGGTTTCTCCTGGATCAAGCTAGTGCTACTATAGACCACGTCTAAATCCATCTATGTCTCATTCGTCGGTCAAAAACACTTGGTATAAATCTCCTTAATCCCCCGGGACTTAACTTTCCGAGATCTATTCGAGTTCATTTCGTGATGAAAATCAATCGCATCTTGAATAAAACAGGCACTGATAATACTGAATCTTCTTGAACTGTTAAACTAAGTAAACCAAGATTTCACTCGTCGGTCTGAGCTGGTTTTATTTTATTAAACTTAAAGTTTCACTGCAAGTTCTTTGACGTCAGTTCTAATACGTCTTTGTTGAAAGGGTTTAATATTTTCTTCCGAGAATTGATAATAAAACTTTACGTAAGAAAATATTCCAGTATTTTTTTCATATTAACGATAAGAACATATTTCCGATTGATTTTATCGTTATGATTCCCAAATATATTTCTTAAAATAAGCACATTTGTTTCCTCTAGCTAGCCAGTTATTGTAATTGTGAAGTTTTATTACTTGCAAGTTATTAAGAACTGTTAAATAAACGGTTATTATTTTAATAATAGGCGTTTACTCGTTAGCTATTCGAAAGTGCGAAATGATTGGCTATAAACTTGGTTTTCATAACAAATTGCAATAATACAGGCGCCGTATTTCACTATGCCTATTAAAGTGGCTGAGTTTACGTATATTTTTTTTTATAATTCTTTACTTAATTTACTAGATTAAGCCTAATTGTCATGAAGTTACTACCACGAGGGCAAATGCCCTTAAACTTAATTAAAAAAAACACTAAGGCCCGATTTTGTGATCGACAGTAATATCAACCGCCTTACTTAACATAACTTAAGTGCCATTACACTAAGTTACTTGAGCCATCACAAAATCAAAATCTTACAACATACATTACATTCTTACATTCTTTTAAAGTCTTTCTTCTTTAATAAATATCTTCTGTTGAGATTCAAATAAATTGGCACAGTGTATTTTCATTTTTTTTAAATTAATATATATATTTTAAAGGCTTATAAAAATGTTGTAGACATAATCACGACATCTGAAAATTTGAGCCTCTGAAATTTATTGTGTAGCCTTCTAACATAAAGCGTTTATGGTAAGTATTCATAAGATAATTTCTATTTTATTTATATTTTTAGAGAAAATAGGATACATTATAATGGTGTTCGGAAAACAGTAAAGTAGTAAAAAATAAACAGGCAAAGATGCTTTCAATACTTAGTATTTTATTTATCATACAGAGTAAAGACGACAATCAACACTTCAATTGCCGCATTAATGTTAAAGTTCATAAATAATTCTGATACGCTTGTTTCTTTTCAACGATTGGAATACAACCAGAACCAGGTAAATATTCAATGTCCTATAAATGATGTTGTAGTTTGCATTTAAAATATTATTAACTAGCGATCCTCCGCGACTGCGTTCACGTGTTTTCTTCCTTCGCAGCGTGATGTTTTATAGCCTAAAGCTTTCCCCGATAAATAAGCTCTCCCACACAAAAAAATAATTCAATCGGTCCAGTAGTTACTGGGATTATTAAGTGTGTTTCAAAACTTTATTACAAAATTACAAGTGTTCAAAAGGTGGACTTATTGCTTAATAATCTTCCAGTCAAACTCAAAAAAGTTTTTTCAACAAAAACCAGATCAAGGTTAAGTCAACACTACAAATACGGGTCTACAAGTTAGAAGCCTAAGTCTACGAAGTTCTCGGCTGCACCCTGCGACGGTACTTTAAATATTTAATGCGTCTGCTTCGAGGCAATACGTTTTTATTTCAGCCGATGTTGATACTAAATTCACCTGCTGTTTGATATTGCAATTCCGCAGAGCTAATATGGATGGCATACAATATACCTATATGTATACATAGAGATTGCGTTCTGCATAGCTCTCACCGCTTTAGTGAGAGATATCACAAGTTGAAGGAAAGATACAAAGATGTTATCAAGGCTTAGAAATACGCGTTGAAGTATTGCTAGCATATGACAGTGCTTGAAATTAACTCTGTTTAAACACTCTTTACGCTAAACCTTGGGTAGCTCCTGCTCAAGTCATCTTTCACGTTAGCAATGGCATCGCAATCAAGTTATGTAAAAGGTAGTGCTTTTTCTGGAGCTCAATTTTCGAATCACAATGAGATGTTTATGCACAATTTAAGAGAAATAATAATATTGCAATTGCTAAGACCACTAAATTTAAATCTTCAATTGTTTTTTTATCAAAACTAGACTATGTTATGTTAAATCACGGAGACACATTAATGTGTCTTCAACAGTAATCTATTGACATAATTATTTGTACATGTAATACATCTATCCTTGTATAAAAAAGCTTCATTCTACCTCATTGAAATATAACAAATAACATGACAGAGACTTCATAACACAGACAGTTAGTTGCAAAACTTTTAAATATTTAGTTCTAATTGAAGCGTTATTTTAACGCTACCAACTTGCAACTTTTATGAGAGTTATTTCTAATTCATATACAACTGCACTTATTTAAAGCATATTATACAAGCCGTAATTGCTATAATTCAACCTGGTAAAGTCGTATAACGATAAAAAGTTGTTTTATGACAGTGTGGAGCTAGGCCAGAAGTTAATTAAGAATAATTATTAATTTTGTCTTTAGTAGCAGCTCTACTCATTAAATTAGTTTATATGACTAAATTGAGAGGTAGAGTCAAGCTTTTAGTAGACATGATTCTCCCGGTACGTTATAATTTAATGTAACATATTCCTTAAAATGTTATTAGAAAACAATGATTATTATTCGGCATATATATGTATATTACTCGAATTACAAACAATCACAATAGCTTGTGTTTAAATCTTTCTCCGTAACGTAGTTGCCTTTAATCAACTAAACCATGCGTATGAGTAAAAATGAAAAATTAACACAAGCTAACTTATGGGGTCCACAAGTTATCTCAAGTCCAGCAGTGTCCAGCAGTGGGATGCGTACATACAAGTCCAACAACTGGACAAGGGCTTCCCGACAATAATGTAGTAGTTTGAGCCATTGCTACACCATTAAGGTTTCACCATACATGATAAATGTAACTGGCCAGAATGGTCACCCATTCAAACAAAACGTTTGACATTTACCCAATTTCTGATTTATACGAAACTGAGAAAAACAATTTACTTTTTGTCTTTATCTCATATCTTTTTTCTGTCGTTTTAATACCCTTCACACACTGCGACTTTTAGTAGTGATGCAGTCGCGATGCTAATGCTCGTTAGCATCAATGCAGTCGCAAAATATCAACCTTTACACACTGCGCTACTTTTAGCATTGATACGGTCGCAACACAGAAGCTGTAAAACGTCAAATTATGTACTCAATATTGGCGACTGCATCGATAATAACGCCCTTTAGCATCGATGCAGTCGCGCTTCTACATCGATGCTAAATAAAATCTGTTCATTGCGTGGGTCACGATGCTGAAGCGCGTTTTCAAAACGCATGAC
This sequence comes from Pyrausta purpuralis, assembly GCA_963924145.1. NCBI lineage: Eukaryota > Metazoa > Arthropoda > Insecta > Lepidoptera > Crambidae > Pyrausta > Pyrausta purpuralis. Next base: position 8,236,798 of record OZ001655.1, read on the forward strand.
TGCATCGATGCTAAAAGTCGCAGTGTGTAAGGGGTCTTAGACGTAAGCCCAACTCAAATATTTCGTCTTTTGTTTTTGACCCAAGCAAGCCACCTTGTAGAATTCCAATCGCATTTTTCCGGTCCATCACAATTGTCTCCATAAAGCAATGCCTCAAACCGTCCAATGGTCCGATTGTTTTCCCCAAACATGCCTTAGCGGATAGAATCCTTACGTGCTCGCAAAACATAGTTAAGGAGATTTGGCAGAGGTTCTGCTGAGTCCTTGCCTTAGGAGCAGCGATAATATTTGCGAATTTCTTCATTTATTTCACTCTTGTTTACTTTTGGTTGATAATGATGATGATGACCTTTATTTTGTAAGAGATTAAGGTTACTTATAATTTTAACTTTACGACACCTGAGGAAAACGAAGTTCGTTGAGACCTTTATTTTTACAATGTTCTTCAACGCTCATGTTTTAATTATTCGTCAGAACGTATCGCTATTAAAAGTAGCCAAAAACGAAAAAAACAACAATCAATACCAGCCAGTTTTACAGTGATCTACAGATAAGATAAGATAAGCCTTACTTGCACATCACATAGGTTAGTTACAAATGATGCTGGCTGCGTTGCCGCGTTGGATAGCTACTAATCCTTTGAGCTAGGAACCAGCCAGCTTTATTATTGGCTGTTACAGAATCAGCATCATAGCCTCCTTGCCGTAAGGAAATGGTTTCGTTTTTGAATAGGTAGATTTTAAGTTATTTTTAATGTTGTTTGTTATTAATAAAGGTACTAAAGTTTCACATTTATTTTGAGGAAATGTACAATTAAGGCAGTCTTATTGCTATAAGCTTCCAGGCAACCTTTGGGTAAAGAAATAATGAGCTCATAGAAAGGGGTATTATGTGCAAAAAATATCAAGACAATCTTTAAAATAGCGATTAGCCAATGTGAAGTGATGGAAATAAACCGAGACACCAGGGTAGATTTATTTTGAAGAGAGAAGATGTTCTTTTAGGCGATTTTTAAAAACAGTTATTGAAGTTGACTGCCTGATAGCAAGGGGTAAGAAGATTCACAGGAGTTCTGATTGAACTGTGAAAGATTAGTATAATAGCTCGTTGTTTTACTTCTTAGCTCTACATTGTTTTTACAGAAATTAAACCCTTCTTTTTATTTTAATATTTAAAAAAGTGAAAGTTTATGTTTCGTTTTTTACTGCATGGAAAATGTACATAGAATTCAATAATTTTATTAGTATAAAACCAGCTTACGAGTACTTCCTAGTAAAAATATCTGAAAACTACAGTAGGATTGTTTTCTTCAAACACGCTAAGGAGATTTGGCAGCGGTTCCGCTGAGTCCTGCCTCAGCCGGCCATTGAACGCTGCCAACGTAATATTTGCGAATCTGTTCAACGTATCACGACAGTTATAGCACTGTTCTAGCTAACACAGTGTGCTAATAGTATTGAATAGTGATTTATTGGCAAATAAATATGTTATTGCCATTGATTATGGTTCATATCTCAGACAAGAGACAGATCATCATCATCATCATAATCCCCCTAGCTAACCAGTTATTTAAATCGTGAAGTTTTATTACTGGCAAGTAATAAGGTACTGTTGTTAAATAAACTGTTATTATTTTAAAAATAGGTGTTTACTCGTTAGCTATTTGAAAGTGCGAAATAGTTGGCTATAAACTTAGTTTTAATAACAAATTGCAATAATAAAGGTGCTGTATTTAACTAAGTAAGTAAGTAAGTGTCTACTAAAGTAAAGTAGCTGAGTTTTCGTTATTTTCACTGTTAATGTTTATTTCAATTAATACATTCGCTATGTCAAAATTTATTAATTTGATTTACTAGATTTTGCCTCATTTTCATGAAGTTACTACCGTGAGAATTATACCCCGTTTCGTGGTCGATAGTTAACTCAAATTATACAGGCAGTTAAATTAACCTATTTAAGTATAATAAACCAACTAATAAAGATATTTTAACCATTCGTTGAGTTAACTATCGTAACTGCGTGTTTGTTCATTTATATGTTGGTTATAGATTCTCGTACATAAAAAAATCAAAATCTTACAGTATGTTAATGGCATTGAATAGTATTTTTTGGCAGAAAAATATGTTATTGCCATTGATAATGGTTCATGTCTTAGGTTATAATGTCTTTGGGGGTAACTGTTAAAAATATTTCATTTTTGTTTTAGAAAAAAATAATTTTCTACCTATTTATTTATAGCCCGGTTATGGGGTAAAAATTGATTAGTTACAGCCCTTAACAAAATAATACGTCTGTAACAGTTTTATGTAAAGCGTCTTCAGTAAAATTACTTGACCGTTTTCAATAAATTAGAACCTTAGCTAGAACACTATAAGCACGTTCTTCCTGAACTCATAAAACTCTAAAAGTATTATAGAATGCACTCACGCGTATTAAAACATAACGTCCATTTTATTACACTTCAAGCTGAGCGCTCCGAGCGAATTAAGCGACCATTTTTGTCTAACAGTCAATATAGTTATCCAAACAATATTTTCGCCGCCGTACAGTAAGCTCCGAAAGTCCCGAAGCTGGTGCCAAATTGCTCAGTCGACTTGTACGTACGCGTCATTTACGTCGACTGTACCTACGGATACGGAATATGGAAGGCAACGTAGACGAATAATTTCATATTTACGGCTTCGTCAGTCGTTATAAATTCACTTATTGTGGGCACAGTTGCGGCAGTAAAACAAGGATCTTTCTAATTTGGATATATGACTTTCATGGTAGTTGGCGAATGCCTTGAGAACTTTACGTATTTTGAATTCAGCAAAACGTCTACTACTTCACATAGAACTAGACTTCAGAGTTTCGTTTCATTACGATGATACATTTCGGTGCAATCGCTAGCACACCAGGTTACATACTTTTGTCGCAAACTAGCTCTTATTACAATTAGATAAGACACAGCAGTGTTTACCTTGATGTGCTGTTGTCCGTATATGAATAGACATAAACGCCAAAGATAATGAGTAATCGATTCTCAGTTTTCGACGTTTCGGTTCGTTTTGGACTGAACGTAATACCTGGCACCGAAATACGTTCATAGGATTACGTTCATGTCCTCATAAAATCGAAATAAAATAGGGAATATTAAACTGTCTCAAAATATTATCAGGGCTTTTAAATTCTTTGTGCCAGGTCAGTGTTGCGGCAAAGAAGAGGCTCAGTAACAAAAGGCCGGTAATGGGGCAATTTTTAAAACATTTCCTTTAGAAAGGAGCATAACTTCGTCACACTAATTGTTTACTTCGAATCGGTAAAGATGTAAGGACTAAATTACCAAAGCGGATGCACGGTTCAACCTCACTTCCTCAGCCTTCCGTCTCAGATAACGTTGAGGGAAGGAAAAGGACAAAACATGAATAAGGCAGGTGGCTAATTAAATTTCTATGCGTTTGACTTGAACGAAGTTAATCGATTGAAATTATTAATTTGGAACATCCTTTTGATTGAAAACAACTATGGAATTTTCAAATAGAACGAAGCCTTATGAACTTTTTCATTTAAGGGCTGATTTTAAGATATTTTTTTTTAATCTGTCGCTTCACAATTTACCAGTCTGAAAAGTTTTATCTGACCATTGAAAAATCGGCCCTAAAAAAAGCTAAAATAATGTAAAGGTGTTGGTCATGACCACAGTAAAAAAAACATTATCATAACTTAGTGTGTATTATACTTCCTGAACAAGATTTTCGATTAGTAAATAAATGTTTTACTATGAGGAAAAGAAAAACCATTCTGTTTGTAAACCTTCCTAATACACCTTCCTTACAAAATTCCCATGAGTTTTCCGTAAATAATATACGAAAAGCATTTTTCCCGCGGCACTTGACGGAAAAATTCATACATCTTCGTCACCATACGTTGTATGCATTTTTCATGCGACATTCAATTATAATTTATAAGCCAACATCAGTTTGCAAACTTAATTTTCTTTGCCACTTTATTTTTAAAACGCTTTTTGCGCTGGTTTTTGTGTGAAATGCCACTTAATTATGTTTGCGACGGATTAAGTCATAAAATAAATTATGTTAGGTTAGGACGTAACACGAAGAGTTAAATATGTCTCTAAAAACTACTATGTTGCTGAAAGCTAAATGACTGTTCCGAAAGTCTAATGCTGATTAGACTAAATTCTGAGCGGGTGCCTTTTCAACCCAAGCTCTTTTTCTGTTTGTCTTTTATTATAATTTTTATTTTTAGGATGTGTTTTTTTATTTCGGTGAAATAAAAGCATTTACACCGACTTCAGAAAAAGAAAGTAATCAATTCAATGTATTTATGTGATATCGTAATAATTTTATAATGTTCGAGTATGATGTTCTAGTAAGGCTTACAAACACGTGTGCAAAACTTTATAAATGTATGTATGTTTGTCCACGGAATTATCGAAAACGAGAGTTGTAACGAGCTGATTCTATTTTTGTTTAAGGTAAATTCCAACTTAAAGTAATATGAGAGAACCTGAAGTTTTCATAATCAAAAGTAACAAGATAACTATACCTAGGATTACAATGAACACTATGTGATAAGCAATGCATTGTAATTATTACTTTTTAATAAAGAACATTTAAAAATCAAAGTAATATGAGAGATAATGAGATATGCGTAACAACTAAATATCATAAATCAAAAAATATTTTAAAATTTTCAAACTTATGTATTTTTTCTTCTATCTCACGAAAACATTTTCTGTTTCTGCATTGATTCATACTCTCGACTCAAATATTCTGCCATTTCCGCCACCCATACACAGCGGACACTTCTGCATCTAAATCTCTGAAAGCACGCACTTCGTTAGTCGGTGGCCTTTCGTACTTTGATGCTATATCGATCCTTTCGTGGTGACACTAGTGACAAACGACATTGGTTTGGGCAATAACTGTCTTCTGGATATAGTAGGCAGAGCTATCTAATGGTATGAGAAATTTGTTTATTTATTCATACTTTATTACACAATCAACATTTGTACAAAAGGTAGACTTAACTCCATATGGCACAAGTACCTTATTGAGAAATTTCAATTTTATTCAGTTTCATCAAATTCATTTTTTTCAATTTTGCCGGAAAGAATTTTTAGTGTGCTACCTAATTACAATTTACTTATAGTAATTTTTCAAAAAGAAAAAGCATCTTTTTTAACCAGTTTCAATCATAAGAAACAGTGCAGGAATACCTACTCTATCCTGTTTTAAGTTTTGGTATTACAAACAACCTCTATCTATGCACCATTCAAATAAAATCAAATCAAAATTATTTATTTGTATACATTCTTAAATATTATTGTTCATTTTGATAGATAAATATTGAAATATATAATTTTTGTTATTTTTAATTACTCCCAGTCTTGATTTGTATTCTACACAAAACATTGGTGCTTCTGCTGTCAAATTGGCCCGATCTCATGTCGTATTAAACATACAGAACTATCCCTTTTGTCGCAAAGATCAAAGTGAATCTGGATACTTAGCCCTTAGACAAGGGTCGCTAATAATTGATGATACCTTTGTACAAGGCACCCATTAATGTTGCTTGCTGTACCTTAATGAGCTAAATAATACTAAGAGTAGGGTCACTTAATGGCACTAATAGGCAAGTTCATTTATTTTTCATGGGAGGTTAAATAATTCGACTAACCGTCTATTTACTTATGTCCAGATTGAGAAAGCTTTAACAAGTTGTAGCAGGGTTTTTCCTTATTTTAGATAAAACAAAGTTTGTTTTGGCCTAATTTGACATTGAAACAGTGGGTTTTGAGTGTTGTCAGCAATTACTAATAACAGTATTCTAATTAACCCTTAAAAAGCCGTGGACATATGCGACCCACATAGATTTTTTAATGCTGGAGACAAGTTTAAGCAGTAAAAAGCCCGCAGTTTGTCTAATTTTAATCCTTAATATATATTCTATCATTCCCAAATCGCCAACTTTATGTGACGTATGTGACGTTCGGATAAATTATGATAATACAGCAGGAAAGGTACCTCCGTATTTTGAATTCGGTATTAATAAACTTTATTTAGATTAATTACAAAAAAAACATGTAGCGACAAGAAAAAGGTAATCCTTGCCCAACCACAGGGATTATGTTTTCCCACATTGATTTTTCAGGGTTATCAGTATACAATTATATTAAATTAGATAAAATCACTTATTAAATGACTATTGATTTTACAGTACGTTAAAATTATAGTTGCATTTTTTTGTAAGAAACGGAAGTAAAGTAAATGTAAGTTTAAAGTATGTTTTGTTCCGTACAAAGAAATAAGAAAATACAGGAAAAAAAGTTACTTAAACCCCAGTTTAAACAATTCACTTGTAACTTTATTTTTTGTTTTTATAGTGTTTCGTCACGCGTTAAAGAAAGCACTTGCAAAATGCAACAGACTTACCAATGTGGCGGTGGCCGACTGGTATAGACAAGCACCCTGATAGCGTAAGCCACGGGGTTCGATTTTTTGTCTGACACAGTTACTTTTTACAAGTGCAATGTATGTTACTAAGTTTGTTATTTATGGCTTGAAATCAAATATCATCAAATTATAGCGATTGGTCTCGCTTTTAGAAATTCTATTAAAACTAAATTGTGCCCCCCACACAGTAAACGGTATTATTACTGAGTTAAGCCGATGATCGCTGAAGACGCAGGATGGTCAGTGACACTAACAAGCGTCAAACTGATGGCTTTGCGGAGGGTCTTTTATTGGCGAAAGAGGAAAAGAACGCTCTAACTGAACTAATGAAATGAGCATCTTTCGCGTAAATTGTTTAGAGTTGACATGAAGTATCACAAAAAGGTAATGAATGGCTTAATATAATGAATATAAATGATTTTTCAGATATCTAACTAGGCATAGGCATTTTTTTACATTCACTTAGTGCTTAAAATTAAACATTAAGAAAATATTTTTACTAGATAGGTACGTAAAGACTATTCTATTTTAGTAATGGTAATAAATATTTCTAGAATGAACAGCTCATCTACTAAATCTATACGTTTTAATATATTAAAGTTATTTTGCCACAGAAATAGGTACACGTTTTCAGTAAACATTACCTAATGCATTAATTAATAAGATTATCCCAATAGAGATATTCAGTTATTCAAACGCGAATAACCCAAATTGAATTTGGTATATCCGGCGAAACGTTCAATATTACAAGTCGCGGCGAAGAGTACGCACAAACATAATATTGGTGAAGTTATTATCACGAGGGAGCGTGAAATTACAATCATGCTATAGTGCAGTTGTGGTTCAACTTGAAAATCAGACAAAAAATGAACTGACCAGGAGCTCTATTTTTGAATCACTTGCTATGGTGTGTGATTATCATTCAAAAACGAATTAAAAATCAGCGTAAATCACGCGAAATATAGGCATAAGTACTCACTAAATTGAGCTATATTTTTTCAAATTACTCTAGTGCTGATTACGGCTGATTTTCATTCGAAAATTGGACTTCCATCAATAAATATCACACGCATTCTTAACGCAAGTGATTATATAATAGGGCTCAAGTATACTATGTACCTTTTTATTAGTTTTCGAAAAATTCAGCATGGTTGCAAGTGTCTTGATTGCGAAATAAGTAACTATCAGCCCATAAGTGACAATCGAAAAAAAAAACAATATAAAAGCATTAGATAGTTTGTTTAATATTTTAGTACACATTTACCAATGTACCTAAAATTTTGACCTTTAATATCATAAATAAAACAATTGTGCTTCATTATTATTGGGCAATCCAATACATTACATAAACCTTGTTATTATTTCTAAAACATTTTCTAGCATTTAAGTTTCTGAACACATACAAGTAGCTTTTACCATCGGCACGCTTAGAAATAGCAGTAGGTATGTTTCGCAAAGATTGAATCTGAATCAGCAAATTATACACTGCTACCGTTATTAGTTAGTACACATTACGGCAGATTTCGAGCTTCCACCGCAACATGGTTACGATACTACGCCATAGAGGTGGGAAATGGGCCTGTAATCGTGCATTTAGGGAGCATGTTAGCCTTGGATGGGTTTGCTGTGTTTGTTCACGATAAACAGTCAGATGCTACACAATCTGCTTCAATGTACATGTTAATGTAATTAATGAAATCAGAGGTTAAGCATTGTTTCGAGTTTGAATTGCTAACCTTATCATCTTTGCTGAATCAATTTAACATTGGATTACATTTTAAAACAATAATCATTAATTAGTTTACACGGTTTTCATACCCCAGCTGAAAGTTGTTAATTTATTTTGTGTTCAGGTAGAACTATCCAGAAAAAATAATAAAAAAAATCTGTCACGTCTGGTTTAAAAAATATTTATTTTCTTGAAGGGAAATACAAAAATTTTAGGATTAATACAAAAATAAATTAAAAATGACTAATTTTTGCTCTCTTTTTATAGTTATTTGAATCAGTTTCTCTTATGATAGACCAACAATAATCCCCTAACATATTTTCATCCCAAAATCCTTGATGTCGTTCTTCAAAAGTCCTTAAATCTTGGTGGAAACGTTCACCCTGTTCGTCACTCATACTTCCTAAGTTTTCAGGAAAAAAAATCAGATGAGAGTGTAGAAAGTGAATCTTTAATGACACGTTTACTCCCATATCATGAAAGTTTTTCAATAAATTGTTAACAATTTCTTCATAATTTTCACTTTTTTTATTTCCCAAAAAATTTTCTACAAGCATTTTAAATGAGTTCCAAGCAGCATTGGCGAACCAAATGGAAGGTAAACTTTTTCTCCTGATGACCACTGGAGTAAGATGATTCTACAGCTTTCGCAAAACACGTGAGGCACCCACTTTTTATCTTGATTTGCAACAGGAAATCCAAAATAATGAAGATATGCAGTTTTTAACGAATCTACTTCTCTTCGGTCTTCTCTTTTTTGAAAATATAAACTGTCCACAAACATAACAAAAACGGTCAGAACTTTGTTTGCACTTTCTGCTAGCCATTTTAAATCAATCCAAAGCAAAGTAACTGTCGTTTGAAGCGAACGAATAAACAATAAAATATCACCACCACGTCGGGTAGTTAAAAAAAAACAATTGACGGCAGAAAAAAATTCCGACGTGATAAAATATTTCTGATAACACTTTTAGGTTTAGGGAAGGTAGATTAACATATTGACATACATTCGGTTCGGGGTATAAATAAAAAGTAAAATTTTGTAAACTAGTGTAATGTGTATAAATCTGGTAAGAAGGGTTCGTTTATCAGAAATTAAATTAAAGTACGTTTTTTATTGTAAACAAGCAGGCCCAGCGAAATTCGTTTTGCCTTGTCCCTGTCATTCTGTTATTAAGGGCCAGGACGAATTCGACAAAGAAAACAAAGTCATGAAGATCGGTCCGACCGTTCTCAAGTTGCATGATCATAATATGTGATGTAACTAAAACGACTTTATTTTATGTATGAAGAAGATAAACCAGGAAATCTTTGTTGAACTTTAGAAGCCTACTTAAGAGACATAAGATACCGCAGTGTTTACCTTGACGTACTGTAGTCCGTGCCTCGCTTGTAAAATGCAATCCCTAGTAGCATATATTTATTATCTAGATTTAAAAACATAACTTCAAATGCCCTGCATTATGGCAAAAGCATTTGTGTGCTTCATTCCATTGATTACTACCTAAAAAGTAGATTGCAGTTGGAATAAATGCTTGTCATTTTGATGCTTGCAATTTGTGTGGCAGCAAAATTGAAAATCAGTCTCATTAATTTTGCCCGATAGTGCTATTTAGTTGAAATTAACATCACGAGATGGCTTCAAACCACTGTTATTTGACTAGTATTGTTGAAAATACGGATTTATCATTATAAACTGTTTTGATTCCTAATTGAATACCATTGTTCTAAAATATTAATACCACTGTGATGAAGGTAATTCTTATTTCGTAATTATTAACTGTATTTTGGGCCTTTTACACCGTCTACAAATAAGCACTAACCAACGAATCTTCGTCTTAAAAATTAATTCATATTTCACGACATTACGCGTAAACGGCTGGAACTATTTCGCTAATTCTTTTTTTCTGTGTTTGTTTGTTGCATGTTTTTGTCAGCAAAAGGTTTTTATGAAAGAAAAAAGGATTTTTTTTGCAGTTGGACCGATTTTAATGATTTTTCTTTGTAAGATTCGTCACGGAGTAAGATAATAATTATTAAGATTACGGGTTCGCGGCGTGACAAGGCCAGATGCGAAACGAAGTTTGCTATGTCTGCTACTATTCATATAAAATATGTGGTTTTGAATTATGCAGTCAACAGATATAAGGCTAATGTAATCGGAACTTATTCAGACATTGTAAAACATGCCGGAAATCTATGTTACTTTATATGTGTTATAATTTTTAAAGCTTCATGTGTGTAATAAAAAAACTAAGCCTTATTTATTTTACTTTCAGATAATTCATCTAAACATAATCAGATTCAAATATTAGCTTCAATTACTATAACGCAAATATTTGTGGAAAATAGCACAGAATTACCGTTGTGTGCTTGGATTCATGGAACCGCTGTGTTTGTGTTAGATCAATAGTAATAGTGGTAATAATAGTACAGTTAAATATCTTGTTTTGCTATATAGAGCGTAAAGGCAATGCCTCAGGTCATGTTGCCTAGATTTACTTTTAAACAGAATAAAGGATATTTTAGGCGTAACAGCTTTATATTTTACATGCCTTACTTTCTAAGCTCAAAACTAAACAATTTATTAATAAATCTACAGCAGCTTTTAGTGATTTAAATTGTAACGCAAATACCCACCTGAACATTCTGTGCGAATTAATGAACAAAGGTATACATACAAAATTTTAAGAAACGCCTTATCCATACTTGGTCACGTTAAAGCTCAGTCAAAAATACGGATAAATTTAGTTCAATGGACGAATAGTAAAAGAAGCACGTATTTATGTAACCATGACTAAAAGTTGAAACTAAAATAAACGTAACGAATTGTAAACCGCCTCAATTTTGAAATTTTGTAATAATCCACATTGTCATCAACACGAAAGGTGTCTTCAAATTAAAAGCACATTACCAAAATGACAAAATTACCCCAATTTTGAGGGAACTGCAGCTGTCACCCCATAAATAAGCTGGTCATTATAATACTATCCATAAAAAAGCTATAATCATTTTTTTAAAACCATTGATATTTGATGCACTAGCCCACTATTGAATCAAACGCATGATCAACTGTTTCAACATAATGTTTAAGTTTTTTTTTTTCAGTTCCTAAATGACCTCCGGTGTGGCCATGATTGGATGGGTGACCATTTCATTGCACAAGCAGATCCGACTTTCCGTGCTTGATAGGCACATTAGCTGTTGGTCTCAGCTAATACTGGCTAACACGGTTGTGTCTTTGGCTTTGTCTGTGGCCCTTCGGCAGGTTGATAAAATTTTACAATAAGACTGGACCAATCCGTACTGTGGTCATATAATGGAGTCTGGCTCGCTCATTCTTGATGTCAGGCTTTTACTCAGCATTAATAAGAACCAAGGATAAATTTTCTACCTCATACATTTCTTTCCTAAATTGCAAAACACTAAAATCGGTTACGAAACCTCCTAATAACACAATTCGTCTCAAAAGGCGGGATATAAAAAACACTTCCCACACCATAAAACAATCATAATAATTACCTTCACTTTAGTGGTGGACCTCTATCTTGTGAACACACTTATTTATACACTAGCTGTCTCTATCACCCATATCAGCATAACTGTGGGAGTGAACGAGGTAGCTGGAGTTCAAAAAACGTATAATGGCGAACAGAGTAGAGTACCTGCTTTTTGTTCGGCCGAGTAATCGTGGGGACATAAAATATTTTGACGTTTCGATAAGAACAAAGGGCCGAAAGCTTTATCTTATCAAAGGCCGTAATGACCTGGCCTTCTGGCTTTTGGAGACGAGTATATTAGGTAAAAAGTGAGTGTGAACTTTAGTCCAACATGAGGGTAATAATAAATAACGACTTTGTTTATACGGGTATTTGAAAGCAGCTTTTTGATGCGAGCTTTTGCTGTGTAAATGAGGTAAAAAGTTATACTACCAATTTGTTCTGTGCGAAACCCAAATCGATGACAAAGCTCACAGTGACCAAAGAAAAAACAACGTTGGCGGAACGTCTACCACCATTTCTCTAGTAATTTTAGTACAAAATTTACGTATCCATGCAATAAATTTTAGAAATAAGTAAACATTGACACTAAATTAACTTAATTGAATAGAAATAATGAATACTACAATATTTCACTGAAATTACTTGGTTTTAATTACTTTCCGTAATGAGAGCCAGCCATTTGTCATTTCAACATCCGCCAATGTAACGCTGTGACATGTGTGATATAGACATAGAACGGGACGCACAGTGGGTCGAAACAGTAATATGAGGGACATAGAGGTTTTTTTGACAAATCGTATTTTTTTGGATGCCGATCGATAGTCCTTTAGACACTCGTAAAGACATGTTATATAACATTTTTCACGAAACCTAATAGTTTGGCCACAAAAAAATTATTTGTGTTTTTTTTGTATGAAACAAGACCTAAAGTACTAAATATCTCCCAGGAACTGCTTGACCGTGCCTTATAATGACTTAGGGTGGCATAAGTGCATTGTGCACTAACATCTTAATCTATTTTTAGCTGCTCCAAACAGCAATTTTGCCTGTTAAATAGTTCGGGAAAAAATATATTTTTGATAATCCTATTATGGGGTGTTAATTACAATTCTAAGAAAAAGCGTCGATTAGGGTACTAGAAACTAATTACGTAGTTAGTCTACATTGTTCTGTACTATCAGAATCTTTTAAAACCTTTTTTTGTTATCATCGGATGACTTTGAAGTAATAATGATGTCAGGTAATTAGGATATTAAAGAGACAATGGTTAAGGGTTGGGGGTAAGTAACCTGGAACTGTGTTATATAATGAAGGTGTATTCATTTTAAAAAATAGTTTGTGCTGTGAAACCTTACCAGTAACACTTAACTTGATTTGCGATCTATTACTTACGATTACAATGAAGTCCATTGTGAATAATTTAAAATTTAAGAAACGTTAAAATCTTTAACAGACAGTGAAAAGTTATATAATCATCTTATGTAGAAAATGGGACGAGAAGAAAACAGTGTTAAATTAAAAAAGTTTTGCCAGTGTTTTTGTGCTTATATTATTAGAAGGTGGACAAAATTCCATCGATCATTTCTCCAATTTTTAAGAAGAAACAGAGATTGGTTGGAAACCCCAAATAATTGGCCACAAATTATAAATGAAGAAAATATTGAGCACAATATTGATCATTATTAAAGTACCTATAACAAACAGTATATCGAACAATCTTCTTTTAAGCTCTAATATTATCATTGGTGTTGTAGAATTTAAGCTTTGTATTTTTGTACATATTGTTTTATATTTGTTTTTGTTATAATTTAGATTTTTTTATATATTTTAAACTAGCATTGTAAGATTTTAATCATTTTTTCATTTATTTTATATTTTAATTACTATTAATGCTTCAACACCCGAGCGGTTGCAGGCAACCGCATAGCAATAGTATTTCCATTGTGTCTCGTTCACATACACTTGAGGGATTAAACAAATATTTATAAATATGTGTTATTTTGTAGAAATTATATTAATATTTTATGGAATTGCTATTCTCTGTTGTCTTACTTAATTACCCGAGATAATTTTTATTTTAAAGTCATCCGATTCTAAGAAAAAAGGGTTTTGAAAGATTCTGTTAATAAAGAACAATGTAAATCAACTACGTAATTAGATCCTGCTGCCCTAATCGATGGAGGAGGAGGTAAAACCCCAAACCATTATCTCTTTATTTGTATAATTAATATCTTAATGACCTGACATCATTATTACTTCAAAGTCATCCGATGATAACAAAAAAAGGTTTTAAAAGATTCTGATAGTACAGAAAAATGTAGACTAACAACGTAATTAGTTCCTAGTACCCTAATCGACGCTTTTTCTTAGAATTGTAATTATAACCCCATAATAGGATTATCAAAAATATATTTTTTTCCGAACTGTTTAACAGGCAAAATTGCTGTTTGGAGCAGCTAAAAATAGATTAGGATGTTAGTGCACAATGAACTTATGCCACCCTAAGTCATTATAAGGCACGGTCAAGCAGTTCCTGGGAGATATTTAGTATTTTAGGTCTTGTTTCATACAAAAAAACACAAATTATTTTTTTATGGCCAAACTATTAGGTTTCGTGAAAAATGTTATATAACATGTCTTTACGAGTGTCTAAAGGACTATCGGTCGGCATCCAAAAAAATACGATTTGTCAAAAAAAACCTCTATGTCCCTCATATTACTGTTTCGACCCACTGTGGGACGTCAAGAGTAAGACGAGCGAAAGTGAGGCGGAAGAATATTTGAATTTAAATGAGGAATACAGAACTTGATGTTGTCATGAGAGGAGAATAGGAGTGATATAGAGTGAGATCACTATAGGAGGAAGCCATACAAATTAGAAGTTTTTATAATGTCTGCTGCATTGAATTACTATTACAAGCGTATATGATATACTATATATGAACTAACATCACGAGCCTATGCCGTGCGCCATGAATTGAAGCCACTTATCATTATCACATACAAATGATTTCATATTCGAAATTCAAATATAAGGAAAATAGCCATAACCTTATCGTCTTAAAATAACCTTATACATATTACTGCGACACATTTTTTCTTGTCATAGCTTCTGTATACGAATCACTCGCATTAAGATTGATATTCGTGATTAATGTCTAATTGTCTTGTATAATTCCACGCGGGAGTGATTTGAAGAAAGATAACTGAATTTTGTGAGTACCTACGTCAATATTGTGTGTGATTTTCAATGATTTTGAATTAGTATCCAAACAAAATTCACTCCCCACATTCAAGCGAGTAATTCTAAAAATAGAGCTCCTGATCTATTGTGATAAAAATTACACTACCTATCACTGTGCTCCTCTATTGCTACAGACATAATATTTACCTCAATATTAAACAATAGTTATAGAACAAGTGACAACCAACATAAACTACAATACATCACTTTACAATTACATTGGGTTTCTTACCAATACCACGATTCCAGACGGTTGTCTCCTAAATTCTGTCTGCTTCTACAATTCCATCGTACAAATCACGATTTGATTTACGAAGGTGGGATCTTATCACGATGAATTCCCAACTGTGCCCAGATAAAAGGAATAAATCACATGTCACGCGACCGTCTTACGCCAGAGGAATTCCAAATCTGTCGAAGATTTAGACCATTTACATACGACTTTAAGCAGGAATGCAGGCGCGATGCAGCATCGATGCAGTCGCAAAATGAGAACCTATGCCTATATCAGTATGCTACAAAACCCCCATTAAAAAGTGTCAAATTTTAAATATGTTTAAAAAAAGTAAGCTTACATTAGTTTTAGAGTCGAATTATTAATTTTGTCTATCTCATTATAAATGAAAAACAATTTCGTACGAGAACAAAGCACTTTAAAACTTAACCTAATTGCCACCCTTAACGCACATGCGCTACTTTAAGCATCGATGCAGTTGCGATGCCGAAGCAGGCTATTGATAAATTATGTACTGTAATATTTGTGATACTTACGCGCTAATTCAGTTCATTGTGTGAGTCGCAAGCGTATTCAAAACGTGCGACTGAGTCGATGCTAAAAGTCGCAGTATGTAAGGGGTCTTACCTGTTAAGTAAAAACCTGTTAAATAAAATTGGTGGTGTGAATTAATATGTCTTCTAGTTTGAGTCATGCTCTTTAAGACTTAAAAAGATGACTGGCTTTGAATAAATTAACAAAAAAAAAACGCGTTACATTGCAATAAAAACCAGACATGGTATAAATTCGAAACGTTGAACAGTGAGAATTAATCACACATAGTCTTTGCCTTTACTAAGTGAAACAATATAGGCCTGTGTCTCAATTATTCGTTACTAATCTACCCAGTTTTGTCTAATATCACAAAGTTATTATAATAAAAGTTAAAAACTTCACCTAATCCAGAGCCAACAGTTTTTTTGGTAATGGTTTAAATTGTTAAGTGCACCACAATTGTTTTATGATATTTTATGATTCTGTTGCAAAAAACTACTACTTTGTATTACTGAATTTTTTGCTTATGTTCTCTATTTTTGGGCGAAGTCAAGTTCTTCATTATTAAAGTTTCCAGCAACAAGGTCTATAACTGTTTTAAACAAATCGATTCTCAGTAAATAATTAACTACTAGCAAAAACTTTGTGACTCACTAAAAGTGGGTAAGTTTCACGCTTATAATTAAAGTCTTTGAGTATTGTTTCAAATATAAACCTATGATTATTTTTACACTGGAGTTTTACTCACATCTTTACTTTTTGGTTTATTATATGTGTACTGTTATTTTTAACTTGGCAAACGTCAAAATTATAATAGTTTGTACATTGTTACATATTCTTGACATTTGATTTAGTAATTGTAACTTTTTGTTTAAGAATATGAATGCACAGATTTATTATTATTTGCGAAATCTTGACACAAAACATCACGTATACCATAGTCATTCTTTTGCTTTAACGATTCTAATGTTAGTGCTGCCATAAGGACCAAAAATAGTCTATTTCAACTCCTTACCGGTGACTGGGGATTATCTCAAATCCTCTGGATTATACCGGTGGTCTTATTTAAAATAATTAAAATAGAACCCTCACAAGATCGGTCTACCTTAATCCGGGTGTTGTCTTAAGACTGTCCTAGGTTTATTTTTGTATACACCTTAGAAAGAGAACTACCCGGACACAGTGGAATAGCTTTTGCTCAAGAATCAAACTAGACTTTAAAAGTGTAAACTTGGATAACGAAGTATGGGTAAAGAAATTTAGGCTTAGAATTTATTTTCGACTGCTGGGGCGTATTGCAATACGACTATAGCCGTTAAATTACTAGGCAACTCAATTCCGACTCAGTGTAAACGAATATAATCGTATTTTATATACTACTACAATAAATAAATAAATAAATATCCTTTGGACATTCCGACACATCGCCATCTAGCCCCAAAGTAAGCTACTCAAAGCTTGTGTTATGGGTGCCAGACAACGGATATAATACTTAAATACTTTTTTTTTGTAAATACATACATGATATATATAGAAAACACCCAGACCAATACAAACAGACATGTTCATGCACACAAATGTTTGTATTGTGCGGGGATCGAACCCGCACCCGCTGCGTAGTAGGCGATTTCTCGACCACTACACCAGACGGGTCGTCAATGGTACGATTATGAATATTTATGTGTGTTAGTATAATAATATTTTAAATATCATGCGAAATCGCAATACGAATTGCTCATTACCCCTTACACTCGACATAATGACCCCTTACACTCTGCGACTTTTAGCATCGATGTAGTCGCGCGTTTTGAAAACGCGCTTCAGCATCGCGACTCACGCAATGAACAGATTTAATTTAGGATCGATGCTAACGCGCGTTAATATAAATGCAGTCGCCAAAATTCAGTACATAACAGAAGCTGGAAAGCTTCTGCATCGCGACTGTATCGATGCGACTAAAAGTCGCAGTGAGTAAAGGGTCTAAAGCTGAGCCGCGTACCTATCAAAACTGCATCGCAATACGCTCCCTGTTTTGTTGTTTGAGACTTGACAAAGTTTTTCGAGACTTGACTACCCTTATTAATAAATAGTACGTCCTACGCAAAAGTGTGTTAACTTTGCGACCAAAAAATAGTAAACATTAAAATTACGGCTTTAACATGGTAACAAAGAGTTTGAAACTGTGGCAGGTCTGTTCAAAAGTAGGAACCAAATCTTTTAAGTCTAATGAGCAATTCTGCCACTTTTAGAAGTTGTAAAAATTTAACTGCCAATTTCATAAATGATTGAAGGTTCACTAATAGCTCAAGGAATGGTCATGGCGTGTAGGAATGTTAAGTTTACTGCTTAACCCTTACACTTGAATACTCATAAACTAAATACTTTCATATTGCGGGACCGTAATATTTTAAGTGGTTGGCTTATCACTATTTTTTTACACTATACAGGTCAAGGAAGCTGAAGGCATAATTGATGAATGTTTGCCTATAAGACCCGTATTTAAACTGATCCTACAATTATCGCCTCGACATTCAATAATCACTTCATAAATGAAACTACAAGCGTACACAATAATATCATGGAAAACACATTAAAGACCAAAATGCAAAACAGTATTTTTCTAACACCAGTCGACGAGGACTACTTAAAAAAGATAATACTGTCACTCAATAATACGCAAAGTGTAGGTTACGACGGTATAAGTACGCAAGTAATTAAATTATGTACAGATGAATTAGGTCAAGTGTTAGCTTTTTTGGTAAACTTGTCATTACAAACGGGACAATTCCCTGACAAACTAAAAGTTTCAATTGTAAAACCATTGTTTAAAAAGGGTGATAAAAGTGAGGTTACTAACTATGGACCAATTGCGCTACTTCCTATTCTGTCAAAAATATTCGAAAGGGTAATGCATGACCAATTGACAAACTTTTTTAACAAATATGACATTATTAAAGAATGTCAATATGGCTTTCAAAAAAATAAATCCACGACACAAGCGGCATTTGACCTGGTAAATGAGGTAATGCAAAGTGCAAATATTCATAACTTTACCACAGTATTATTTCTCGACATGTCCAAAGCTTTTGACTGCGTATCTTTTGATCTTCTGTTATTGAAGCTTGAACATAGTGGTATAAGGGGACCTGCATTGAATTGGTTAAAATCGTATTTGACGAATAGAACGCAATATGTAGAGATAACACAACTTGGCTCAAATTCTACAATTCAGGTGTACAAATCCGATGAAAAAACCAACAAGTGCGGCGTCCCACAAGGGAGCGTGCTTGGCCCGTTATTATTTATATTGTATATCAATGATTTGCCAAATGTGTCGAAACAAAAGACAATCCTCTTTGCTGATGATGTAACAATTATAGTTAAGACTAATAAATCGGCTTCATTAGAACAACACAAAAATGACATTAAAAATACGTTAACATCTATAATTGAATGGCTTGACAAAAACAATCTTAAAATAAATTTGACAAAAACTAATCTAATAAATTTCAATAATTATAAAAATAAATCGGTTGACATATATTTCAATGGACAAATTCTAAGGAACACTGACAATGCAACATTCCTAGGTTTAATTATAGATCCAAAACTAAGCTGGAAGGATCAAATAGAGAAAACTCGCAGCAAAATAAATGGGTTTGCTTTTGCTCTGTACAAACTGGCTAAAGTTGCAAATATAAACACTGCTGTTACTGCTTATTATGCATACGTTGAATCAGTTTTAAGATACGGAATAATAATATGGGGTAACGGTACTGATATGAAAAATCTGTTCAGTGCCCAAATGAGGTGTATCAGAGCTATCTGTAACATAGCGCCAGATGTATCCTGCTTGCATTATTTTAAATCGCTTCAAATATTGCCCCTACCATGCTTATATATATTTGAAGTAGGTATATTTGTCAAGCGGAATATACACAAGTTCAAACAAGCGAAAGATTTCTACACAAGATCAACACGTAATTGTGATAGGCTGATATTAGAGGTTGTACCAAAAACTGCTAGATTTCAAAATAATTCATTTGCTATGTGTAAAACTATTTTCAATAAAATACCCATTAAAATCAAAGAACTCGAGCAAAATAATTTTAAATATTCACTGCGCAAGTGGTTGATAAATAATGCTTTTTATAGTATTAACGAGTTTTTGAAGCATAAAGACTCTTGATGTAATTTGCTGACATTGTTGCTATAATATTGATTGTATGATTAAATTATTATTATTTTCGGTTGATAAATTTATTCATAATTGTAACTAACTTAATTATTTGTATGCTGTTTTGTATGGCTAAGTAGGTCATTGTTCTATTTACTGATTGAAGACCACATTTTTATTTATGTACTACCCTACTTAATAACAAATAAAGATATTTGTATTTGTATTTAAATTTAATTAGAGGACCCAGCGAACTTAGTTTCGCCGCGGCCCCATCCTACTCCAGCCCCGGCCCCATCCTACCCCAGCCCCGGCCCCATTGAATGGGATCGTAGATCGATCGATCTAAGCTACCTCCCAACTAATTTTTACCTAATCGGTTAGGCCGTTCATAAGTAGAAACATATATAGATCAACAAAGCTAATTATCATGCAGATATCCTTACAAAGGACAACTTATCGACTATTATAAAGTTTTAAAACAATAATTAAAGGATACCAATTCGCATACCAATCAGATATGGTGGCTTCCGCTAGCATTTTCTACCTAAAATAATTTATACTCCGCAACAAGCGTATTTTTCAAAAGGATGTCTTTGTTGTTTTATGAGGATGCACATTTTCACGCCGCTTTTATAAGCTCTTTACTTTTACGCAAGCAGATTTATAAAGCAGATTATAAAGGTTTATAATGTTCACCGGTGGGCTGGTTTCCCACGGGATCGCGAAACTCAAGTGTATTGCGATTGAAACGCTGCTTGAGTTTTCAAGTGTGTTTTGTTGACAACGGATACATTTTACCTGTCTGTTCTTGTGTAGGTAAGTTTTGGTACTGAGATACGTATGATTGAGCACTTGCTATGCAGGAAGTTTGAATGGAGACATATAGCTTTCTTTAATAATAAACCCTTAGATCCACGAGAAACGTTTGATAAAATCCTTAATGAAACTAAATCCTTCCCGAGATTTTGGTTTGAAGAAAAAAAAACTATAACATATGTCCTATTATTTTTTCATACTTGTATTTTAAAGATGGATTAAAATGTACTGATTTTGAACGAGACAGTAAAAAGTATCGACATAATGTTTACATTTTTAATTAAATCAATGTTATCACATAAAAGGAATTCTCGACTACTATTCTTGGAAGTGTAACAAAAGATAACAGTTTTTGCCGTAGGGATCCCCTGCAGTTTGTTTGGACATTCCATCAAAAAGGAGCCATAACAATTAGACTTTGTTTGCCATAGTTGAATAAGCACTTTTAGTAATGTTTTAAAATAATAAGCTATACATAAGTTTCTTATTCATAATTTTTCCGTACTATCTGGGTTATACATCTCTTATTGGTATTTAGGACTATATACTAACAGTAAATAAGCAAATTCGATGTTGTCCTCCCATCTATATGGGTCAAATCACCTATGGCCAGAGGTCAATTGCCTTTGAAAAGCATATTTACAACATATTTTTAATAACAATAGTTTACTAACCCTGAATTAAAAAGTTATAAAACTCTCCACAGATTAACGTGTACTTTAATCACACATGAAGTACAGTCGGCTCTTTGAAAAGGGACCAAAAACAGGCCCTTAGCATACCACCATAAACACCGCTTTATACCGATAAACATTTAATCTTCACGCGTTATCACTCACACCAGAGTACCTCTTAATTTATTGTATCAATTAGGAGATTCTTTACACTTATAACAATTATCTAGATCCTTATTACTTACGTCTTAAAGTTTAAATTCTTCAGCTATTGGGTATTTTAGTCAATTGCGTCCCTAAAGCTATAGATTACGTCCCTCCCTATAAACCGAAGGGATAAATAACTGGCAATTATTCAGTGTAATATGATAAATAATAAATTATGGTGGTTCTAGGGCTTTGAGATGATTTGTCAATGCAACCGTGAACAGACTGAAATTACAGAATAAAAATAAACTAAAATACTTCCAGACGAAGCCCTAGCATAATAGAAAAAGATAACAGAATATGGCTATGTTTAAAAAAAATGTTTTCAGGTCATATTATTAGGTTTCGGCAATAATATAATTTTGAAATTTTAACAGCTAAATTGAATGAATATTCGTCTATTATTTGTTTGTATTGACTCAAACTTCATTATATCAAAACAAAAATCAAAGCTTAACTGTAGTAGGTAGAGTAGGTTTCTTCCTGAATAAAATATTATTTTGATTTCTACGCCTTTGTGATTTATTATAAAAACAATTATAACGAGCGCATACATCACCCCTGTCAGTCACAAGTGTTGCATGCCTCATTTGAACATTCATTTATTGGATCACACCCGACTAAGCTCGAAAAGACAGAAAGACCATACAGTACTAGTTAATAATATATTTTGCAAAGTTTTGATTGAGTGTTAGCTATTTATTCGACAATAAATGCAGATATGTACCTGCAGTTGATAAGACTTGAATTTAAAAAAAAGTTATTCAGTATAGTTTAGGGTGGTTTTGACCAAACAAGAATAAGTACTAACCTTAAAATAAAACGCTAGTTATTCCAGAGTACATCAGTTTTGCATTTTATCATATACTGTTCTAGAATATCGCGTTTATACGGAAGTAACTCTTAGACCCCTTACACACTGCGACTTTTAGCATCGATGCAGTCGCGCGATCTAAAACGCGCTTCAGCATCGCGACTCACGCAATGAACAGATTTAATTTAGCATCGATCTAACGCGCGTTAGTATCGTTGCAGAAGCGAGACTGCATCGATGCTAACGCGTATGCATCGATGCAGTCGCCAAAATTCAGTACATAATTTGACTTGACAGCTTCTGTATCGCGACTGTATCGATACTAACTTACGTTAGTATCGCGACTATATCGATGCTAAAAGTAGTGCAGTGTGTAAATGTTAACGTTTTGCGACTGCATCGATGCTAACGCGCGTTAGCATCGCAACTGCATCGCTGCTAAAAGTCGCAGTATGTAAAGGGTCTTACACCCACCAGGGGCACCATATTGCATGAAATAAGAGCTCATCAAAGTATAACGTAATGACGTCCGCTTGCTATATGATTCATGTCAGAATGTTTTGTCAATTTCAAAGCTTTTGGCACCTTGATAGTTACTTTCTCGCGGTATAATACGAAATTGTTTAGTTGACAAGATTTTTACACTATACTGCTTTAGTGCAGCATTGATTTGCCGGATAATAAATAATACAGTTTAATCATTCGTTCTGTTTTGCGAGTTTAGTCATTCTTGTTATATTTTTAGAGATTAGAGTATAAAATCGAAGAAAAAATTATCCTTTGTATAGTTATGCGCATATAAGTCTAAGTTTGGTCGAATCGAACCAAGAAATGTAATTTTGTTGAATTGTATTTCGGTATATTGCAAAGATTCGTATCTAAACAACTTTAATAAGGTTTTATCGTTTATAACTTCAATTTTTATATTACTTTTGTTCCAAATACATTTTGAAACTGTTGCAATTCACTTTTCTATTATTTTTTATTGAGCGAAACAAAAGTTTGTGTTCTTATTGTTACTTTAAATTTGTTTGAATGTTTATTATTGTATAGCCTACCGAAAAGCTTAGACCTACAATCAGTTAAAAAGTCACTATATTATTATGAAATGACTCCAATTCTCAATTCCGGAACTTTGAAGATCCCAAACCGGTACTTGAAACACAAAACTATCGAGTGTCGGCACTCAACATTCGTCGAGTTTAATTTATTAGTGAACTAAGAGCGACTAATTCGGTGCCACATTAAGACATGCCTCGTTGACAACTGTATTCAGTGCCACTTTTTACGAGTTCCCAGTACAGAATTTATGGCATTTGTCACTCAGTATAAGGAGAAGTCGTAAAGATGAAAACGTTATATTTAACCATCAAAAATTTGTGGGCACCGTCAAGTTGTCAATTTGTAGATCAATCGGATAAATGATTTTGTAAGTATATATATTATAAATTGCATTTTCATTTCGGTACTTAAAACTTGCAAAGTTTAGAATGATTTGCATAACATTACGAGTTTTCTTAATGGCTTTAAAAATATGTTTAGAAAGAACCCACACTGCGTAGGTAGTAGCATTTAATGAATATAAGAACTGTACCAAACCATTAAATTTCTTATTGGAACCCAATAACTGATTTCAAGCGCCCTCACTAAATTGGAGAAACAACTTGGAATCTAATAAAATAGTGTAGATCTATTTTCGTATCGATAAAAATCAACTATCAAAGTACGATCCGTTCATACGGTAACAAGCTTTTATGTCAGTATACACATAATCCTCTTTCTGCAAACACGGCACGGAGAGATGAAAAAGAATTCGTCAATACAAACACACTTTTGCTAGGAAAGGTCGCGTAAGTGATATCATGTTGACTCGAGATTCACGAGTTTGCCCTTGCCACAATCTGAGATTGGTAATAAGATGCGACACATGTATTATCTGGATTAAAACCCTCGGAGTCGGGAGGGGGCTTAAATATAGTGATGTATTTATAAAACATGTGGACGACTGATCAATCTACGATATAAGATTTATGAGTCAATGTGTACAGACTTAGTTATTTGTATGTAAAATAATCAAAGTCGTCAATAAGAATTTACAATAAAGAGGACTAAAATAAATGAATGTGTCTTCCTTGTCAGCGCACAATTTATAATACATTTTCAAAATTTGAATTTATACGTAAATGTAAGATACGCTGTTAGTTACATAACTCCGTCAAGTTTTACGACAGTCGGAAAAACACAATATTAATAAACAATACACTCAAACGAATATAACGTACACGCTTACACAATAAACCGTCTTTAAACTACGTACCGAGTCAATACAAATTCAAATTATCATTTTACGATCGTAATAATGCGTAGTATCATAAACTTTCTTCAACATCAACAAAAACCACGCGGCCATAAAAGTGAATCACGATTTATTGGTGGGCATCAATTGTTTTCTGCGTTTATCGATACTATGACCCTCGTAACAAATCGACAATCGATACAAGATGCGATTAGCGCAGCACTTCGGTATGATTGATCACTCGGGCCTTCGTTGGGCTTGTAAAGTCGAAGAATAACATTGTTAGAGCTCTTGTAACCGTCTCGCGCCGCAAAATCCTCTTACTGCCGCGCCTATAAAGATATGAAAATAGAATTTTCATGTCCGCGTTCGATGAAATCGTACGGATTGATAATTTTGGAAGCAGTTCATTTGCAGTGGCAACGTTAGATTTTAAAGCCTAAAATTTACTAATTTTCGCCTAGAGTCAATCATTGCTTCATCTTCGAATCGTTATTGTGATCCGCTTAATAATTTAATCCAAGGTCCTCCAAAGCTAGCACCAATTATCTGTATCTCGATTCCATTCTAAAATAGATATTGAATTATAATCCATTCGATGCAATTACACGGAGAGCAATTTAGTCATAAAATAAATCTTATTTAGCGCTGTTAAGCTGTGTAACTCCTTTCAAATGTAGGCGTAGCCATAAAAACCGAACGCAATAGTGAGACTAAACAAAAGACATGGATAGTGAAATAATGGAAGCGGTAGAGGATAAACATCGTTTAGCATAAAGCCAAGATTCCGTAATGGATAATATGAACGGGACGGAAGCCATATGGGCGACAGAATAAAAGGAACAAACTATAACTGGTAGACCACCGGCTATGTCGGCAACTTCAAAGTAGCACTCTCTCGCGCGGCCAGTGTATAATCATCGTGACAAACATGGAAATATTATAGCTAGAAGGGTTACTGAGCTTTATAAGGGTCATAAAGTCATTTGTCAAAGTCAAATCACAGTTTCCGCTGGCCATGCTCGAATTCTAAGGTGTTATAAATCTTAGGAGTTTGAAGGCTCATGACTCATGACGTGGTGATCGGTAATCGGATGCAAATTTTTCCTAAAGTTAAGGTGTTGGCTATTATAGTATGCACTTTTGAAAAGAAAAAATCCGGAATTGCGGACCTGACAAATTCAGTATTATCATTATGAAACCAAATCTGGTATTCAACTGTGTGTGTATATTCTTTCTATATACTTTCTATTGCTCTTTGTACACTAAACATACTCATATATTGATAGGGAGCTTAAAATTAACCTCAAGTACCTACATACACATTATTAATATGTATTATATTATCCTGTTTTATAAAATAAATATCACATGCTAAATACGTCATTTCCTTACCATATTTCGCATTTCCAAATTTTCTGGAATCCCGAGATTTATTTTAAAATCTATTTTAAAGAAATCGCCTTAATAATATCTTAGCAAAAAAATTTCGGTAAATATGCATCCGATTATACGATCACGGTTTGCCATGCACTTTTAGAAATATAAGTTTAAGTTGCGGTGCCAGAATTACTGACATACTATTCTTACCCCTTATGAATTGATCAAAATTATGCTTTTTGTGACCTCTATTTTAATATTCTCTACATGAACAAAAATCTTCAAAGGATCACGTTGTATGATTCACCGTTATAAAACGTGATAGTTATTAAAATTTAAGATACATGATTCATACATATTTCGTCGGTTTCTTTGGAATGAAAGCAATTTAACTGTCATCACATCTTCATCGTTCTGAAACTTCATATTCGTACGCATTCTCCAAAAATACATTTTCTAATTTTAATGTATCTCAAAATAAAGTGTTTACTGACACAAATGGAGTTGGCTCGACGTAACATTCATTAGATCTAGCTTCAAACGCAATTTACCTTTTACAAGTTGATATGTTCCCACTTCATTACAGAACTCAGTCCCTTGACTGCCTTTTATCCCCTACCTGCCTTTTACAGCTTCGGGAGTTTCAGTTTTTGACACAAATTAAAACTAACGGCCAGTACATTGCTTTAAATCGTAAATAAATATTCAATTCAAAGATGATACCATAACGCATTTGAAATTCATTCATCATATGTACACTTACAAAAATAGTGTATTTAGGTCAGTGACTTCTATGTTACACTAGACGGGCAGTTCAGATCAGAGCAAAATTTGTAAGTCATTAGGTTGATACCAGATGGAGTATCTTTATCATAGCACAGTGTTGTTGCCGTTGCCATAGGAATTGCATACTTTTGCCGTTGCCATAGGAATTGCATACTTTTTTTTAAAATATGACTCATCATAATAAGTTCTGAATAAGTTCTGAACAAGCGTGTCTTATATAAAATACTTACACTATATTCTAGACACGCCTATGTATCCCTATGACTTACGTTAAAATTATCGTATTTATTGCCACATGCAGTGAAAGCTTTGAATTCAACCATGTTTGACAATATTTGTTTTATTGTCATTAAGTCTTTGCTCTCCGAGGTAGCTGATTTGTTTGGGCTGCAACTTTATGACTCACCAACAAATGCAGTTGACGTATTTAGAGATAGTTAGAAGCCACGTACCATTTATTGTTGAACGGCACTTTCGCGCATTTCAGTGTGCCATCAAAGGAACGTATTACTACAGATTCAATAAATTACCACGCCATATGCTGCACTATGATTAAGTTTCTTACCTGTAACAAAACAAAATGCACAATTACAATCAATGTCAAACAACGCATAAAGAAGAATCAAAATAAGACCTCATTCAAGATGGTTTAATGTTCTGTTCTAAATAACTTCCACAGAACTTATCAAAACTGCTCCAAATAAAAACCATATACAATAAACGTTTGCTCCGAACGCATAATACTTAAGATAAACCCACTCACAGGTAGCCGTCTTATATTATAAAACTGTGGGCTCATCACTGATTCCGTGGGTATGCCACCAAGATTTTTATGTATCGTGGTTCTCTAGTTGTCATGTGATATTTGTAATGGGGCTTATCGTGGTGGTATTGAATTGTCAAGGCACCGGTTGTCACCGAGTACGGCTCGTTCTAGGATAGACCTCAAACGATGCCGACTGCCTTATACGGAGCCAATAAACTAGCATCTTAGTTATTAAATATGCGCTCATTTGGATTGGAGATTTTATACGGAGTGTGAAAAAGATATTAAAATGCTTTTTTGAAACTAACGCTGAGAACATATCTTACCAAAAACCCAAACAAAGGATGAAACGCAAGGCTAACGCGTTAAATAACCTAGTTTTTTTTATAGCACATTATTTCAAATTAATTTAGATTGGAGGAAGGTAGTTATGGGATCATGTTACTCGTACAAATGCCAATTAGCCGGTCACTCTACGGCAAACTTTTAAAATTTAATAACATTTATCACTACACTACACTACACTTCGGAGGCCGTTACTCAAAAAAATATTATTGAATCCACTTCGGAGGCCGTTCCTCAAAATAAAAATAAAACACTTTCGGATTATTCAATTTATAGGTACATATTATTTTTGCATTGCAATCATCGGCCTAAGAATGCGACTATTATAATATAAACCCGCAATTTTCATACCAAAATCTGTATTTCACACGCAAAAAAAAAACGATACTGCTAGTCCAAACGAGTAAATGATGTAAAATACAGAGATAAATATAGAAGAGAAGTTTAATACAGGCGACAATCTTAGAAGTTGCCGTTATTGTGTCGACGAAGCGACAGGGCCAATAAAACATTTTCTTGGTGTTATTATAGAACTTGATATTCGTGCGCTAGGGGACTTGATTCCAGATCCAATTGAAATTAGGTTTTTAAAATAAATTTATCAAATTAACCAAAACTTGACATAACATAGAAAGTCCGGCAATATTCTGGTCATAAACGCTACGTTCCGTTTTCATTTTTTTCCGTACGCCGCGTTGACGACTACGTGAGTCGCCAATAAAGTTTTTTTTTTTAAATTCCATTAGCCTTTTTCAACTCGAAACACGGTCATAAGTTAGAGTCAATTCGGTCCGTGTTGTATGCGCAAACAAAAAATGCAAGAGCACGGTTTAATTGGCAACGCGATGCGATGGTACGGGCGAGGCTTCTGAGAACCGCCTCCGCACTCATTGTAAACATTGCGCTTTATTCAACAATGCTGATAATCTCGTTATGTGTTGTAACTGAATTGTTTTGTTTTCGCGATTGTGTCGCGTTCATTACCAGTACGCTTTTTGGTTTAACTATTTTCTTGTTTCCAAAGCTTCAAGTTTCATTTCAGTCATCTTCTTTGTTGTAGTAGCTAGAGGTATCCTGCGACGTGGTCTGAGGCCTCAGTGGTAGGTACTTAGTAAAATCTTTAATATAACATGATTTATTTTCACAAAAAGTTATATTTTAAGATCGAATGCATCAAAATTTACAAACCGTCAGACATACTTCAACAAACTTTCATAATTATTATATAAGGTGTACATAATATGGCTTTAGTATTAAAACAATAATTAAGTCAGTGTCTTTAATTAGCATACGGGTAATTGTTTGCGTCTTCGCCTCCACTTACTCGTACATTAATTCTCATAAATTCGATATACAAATATAGGTAGATATATTAAGCCTGGCTAATTAGGGAATGTTATCGCCGTTATTTCAGTTATATGAAGATGTTACCACCCACGATAGGTATTTTCGATTTAAATTGAAATTTAATACTGAATAAGTTTCGCTTGACAAACAAGGAAATCAAGAAAGTAATCGGAACGCGATAGTATGAACTAGATAAATAACATAGCAGACCGAACTCGATTAAAAGTATTCAAGATTTAAGACTCGTTCCGCAATCAATGCCCAAACGTTACGAATACGCTTAACGCGTGAGACTCTGTTCTTTTATTGCGAGTTTCCCGCCGACGGGAAACGTAGCAAAATGGGAAAAACAACCGGCAGAGGTATTGTGGCGAACAAAAGGTGCATAGGACGCGTTTAATCCTGTCCAGTCGTCATTCCGCCGGGGGAGAGAAAATTGAATTTATTATAGCTTGTATTTGACTGACGTGTTATTTCACACGGAGCAAAGGAGGGAATCCAATCAGTCAGGCTCCGGATACGATGGAGCGATATACTAGACTATCAACGAATGAACTGACGAACTAAAAATGGCGTTTTCTATTCGATATTCCGTTTGGGATTTCCTTTTTGCGATTGCACTAGTGGAACGCGTCTGGGTGCGAGTTCTTGAGGGAAATCGAAAAATGTTTGCAATGTTGGTGTGTGATGAGATGATGTTTGGGTTGTCTGAAATATAATGTTTTAAACTTTCATGGTCACTTACATTAGAATAGTTAGATACGGGATTGCTACCACCGGAAACTCATAAATAATAAGGTACATGGTAGCAATCCCGTATCTAACTATTCTAATGTCTGAAATATATCTATAACTTGGCTCATGTGTATTGAAATTTTGAAACAACCATTGGATTGTTGTTTAAAGATACATTATAAAATCAGATACTTACAAATGACAGGTTGATTGACGATACTAATAGTTTCTTGCAAACTCTTCATGATGATTCAATTTGTTTGATTGTCACTCGTCTCTACCGTATGTGTATAGACATGTATACATAGACTTGCAATAAAATGATGGCTTCCATTTGCCAATCGAAGGGGTTAAACCTTAGGGTCAGGTTACCTAAAGCAAAACTACTACCTAAAACAATAGCTACGCACCCACTATAAAACTAATCGAGGGTTAGACAAAGAAAAAGGTGGAGTCAAATAAAAGGGCGGGGTCTAATTCTGCATTGTTGGCTAATTGGCCATAGACTATAGACCCAATAAATTCTATAGCTTATAGCCATCTATACTTGTTAGTTTGATAACAAGTACCTACGTGAGTTATAGGAGTAGGGGTGATAAATTTAAGCGAATGGCCCAACTTTCTCTTTGAAGGGAAAAATGTTTGAGCGATATTGGCTTAATAGGAAAAATTGTTCGTTAACTTTAAGAGAGATAGTATGTTTCTATGGAACAGCTAAAACACAAAATGAGGTACTCGAAAAATTGCGAAAGAAAATAGAAAAAAGTTATAAAGGCTTGAATGACGACAAACATAACTAAACGATTGAAGATAGATCAAGTAAAACTTTTACTCTTTTTATTCCTAAGTCATATTGAGAACATAATAACTTCAATGAAACAGTCTTTTGACTAACCAAAATAACATAATTCCAAAGCGAGCCATTCTAAGCGGATGATCTTTGAAATGAAGTTGCTTTGCCTTATTTACATAAAACTTGTCTAAATGTTAATACTGACTGAGGGTAACGGATTATGACCTGCCCTCTGACATACGTTGCACGGAATCTATTCTCCTTTTCTGGCAGTACAGGAGTATAAGAGACGGGTATGGACTTGACGTACATGTGACTGGAATGACACGGTAGGGACAGGCATATTATGCAGCTTAATAATTGACGTCCCTCGGACGGGTTCAGTATGAAATAATAAAGCCTCTGGCGTTTTGAGGGACCAGCTATTAGCAATCCCATTGTGATGTAAGTAATATTTAATTACCTGTCTGTGTCGCTGTGTGAAGATTAGAGCGGTGTGACTGTAATTTTGGAATACATTGGCATTTATCTTTGCAGAATGTAGTTGTGACGTGTTTGTCAAACAAAACAGAGCAGAATGCAGAACATGGACTTTTATTTTAATACTATTGTTATAATTACTTTACTACATTATTGTGATGCCTGTAGTTTCCCATTGTAGGGCGAAGGCCGTCCAACCCTTTTTACTCTCGCTAAGATTTAGGACATTTCTTTGGCATATAGGTCTAGTTTGTAAAGCCATCATATAGAGATATTGCCTTTATTAAAAAAGACGTCATCTAGCTAAAAATCTCTGTAAAAAAAGAATCCTTATTCCCTAGGTCATGAAATCACGCGTGAAGGGCTAGACCGATTTCGCTGATTCTTTTTTTTGTGTTTGTTATAGTCAGGAGAAGGTTCTTATAAAAGAAAAAAAATTAAAAAAAAAATTTCTTTGTTCAATTTGTTCCTGTCCGGAATACTACGGGAGTAACGGGAAGGGCCGAGAAAAATCATAATTCGCTGGGTCCGCTAGTTCCAAATCAATATAGTTACAACATAGTAGGTGCGTAAATTTTTGTCAATCTTAAAAAAAATGCATTACTTATGCAGTTAGAGCGTTCCCTCGAAGTAGTCGAAAGTGCATCAAACTCGTATATACTTGTGATCGTATCTCTCTGGCGTTTTAATTAGTAAACAAGTTTTATCATCAGCTTTGGGTATTTGCATAATTGAATTCATAATGTCGCATTATGATGTGACGGCTGTCGTTATAAAAGTTTTTGACAAACTCTCTTCCAGCCCACATCAGCGTGGGTATGTCACTATAACAAATTATAAATATTATTTCAAAACCAGTTAAAATACTGATTTGTAACCTGTATGACAGTTAAGATAGCGATCAAAGTGTTGTGTTTATACGAAATATTTATTACCGGATATAGAATTGAGGTGAAATATTTTCACGTGGGCTTTTAAGCCATCTCAATGATAGGAACAAAAATATTCGTGATATATTAAGAAATCATAGACAGTTGCGCACAAATTACTTTTTAAATATGAATGGTAAGAACAATGACTAAAACAAATGTGACCCAATAAATAGGCTTTCGTATCTTTCCCACACTGTTACATCTATCAAATCGCATGTTCATCTCACGCAACTTGCCACCATAGTTCCTTGCAATAAAAACTAATTTTAAGATTGTGCTGTCGTACTTTGCATTTACAATGCGTCATACTATCATTAACATGTCCAGAGATGATGTATTGTCTCATCGGTTTATGTACCAGAGGTTATTGTTTAACACGGTCGACAAATGATATTACAGTGATGGACAGTTACGTTGATAGCTCTCTAGCAAGAATCGCCTGTGTGGTCACGGAATAAATGGTCCATTTTCTAAACACGCGGTTGCTACGTCTAAAATTATTTAACTTTTGGCGATGTGGGCAATGGGCATTATGCGATGATAAGTGCTTGCAAATGTGTTTTTCGACAGTCTTTTGTTATGCCTTTGTTTATGCGACGGCCTTTTGATCCGTTGAGCGTCTACAATATATCGCAAAATTTAGTTAAAGTTTTAATGTGTTAGACCCCTCACACACGGAGACTTTTAGCAGCGATGAAGTCGCAATGCAGCATCGATGGAGTCGCAAAATGTCAATATTGACACAGTGCGCTACTTTGAGCGTCGATGCGGTCGCGATGCTAACGCGCGTTAGCATCGATGCAGTCGCGACGCAGAAGCTGAAAACTGACAAATTATGTACTGAATTTTGGCGACTGCATCGATACTAACGTGCGATGCTAAAATAAGATCTGTTCATTGCGTGAGTCGCAATACTGAGGCGCATTTGGAAAACGCTCGCTTCATCGATGTTAAAAATCGCAGTGTGTAATTGGTCTATAAATAAAACGACTAATAGCTGTCAAACTCCTCAATATGACAAAACATGTTCTAGAGACGGTTCAAGTTACGTTAAATTAGTTATGAAATTAAGTTCAAATAAAGAACAAAACTAAACAGCATTCGGTAGATCAAAAATTATGTTTTATTCGGAAATAAAAGCTTTGTTTTCTACACTCATACGAAAGAGTTTCACAAATAACACTCACAACAAAATCCACATAATCAATGAACCGTAACCTCGGTGAGCCCGAGGTAATGGAAATCCACGTTTAACTTTATCATACCGGTCTCAAACAGACTCTGTGACTCCTATTTATACGAAGTTAAGTGGTTTCGGAGAAAAACCAGCTCAAGACAATATAGAAACGTCGATGTGGAACTCAATAGCCGACCGAATTGATAGAACGAGTTTCTTTATAAAATAGCACTGCTATTTATAAGACCTATAAGCCTTAATCCTAAGGACTTAAGACTTGCATTTCCAAGAGCAAACACGAATGACCATACATCAATTTAATGTTTCACTTAATTTATGTTCGGATAACAAGTCACGCATGCTACTTGTAATGGAATATTACAAATACGAAATTACTGTGATCTCAGTCAAATTATGGCTGCGGACAACGAATTTTGATGTAATTGGATATAGCCACTTGGTCTGGCGTAAGTTATAAACGACCTCTGTCAAAGGTATGAAGGTGGATAATAAACACGCTGGAATAGAGGAGATTAAGTTGGATGGAATGGAAATAAGCAATCAATATTTTTGTTGAAGACTTCGCTTATTTATATTTCTCATTCGGTCTAGACTTGACTAGTAAGGGAATCGTAATTAATCAAAGCCCAATCAAATCTTAAAATTCTATGCTTATATTATAAAGCTAAAAAGGTTGTTTATTTGTTTGTATAAACGAACTTAACTCAAAAACTACTGGACCGATTTGAAAAAATGTTTTTGTGTTGGACAGCTTATTTATCGAGGAAGGCTTAAGGCTTAACATAATACTGCAACGGGAGGGTTGGGAGCTAACTCAAAACGGGCGGACAAAGTCGCGGGGGACCGCTATATAATATATTTTAGTCAATGACGATGATCAAAATTAAGTCGTTAGAGAAAAGCGTAATTTCAAACGCTACATTTACATTACCTAAGCATAAGAGGTAAGTAGGTTGTAGATGTCATATACATAAAGTACAGACAATGGATGAAGGAATTATATTACGTCTGGTTTTCAAGGTTAGCGAGGTATATTGTTTGTGTATTGAAGGACCTTACTCGGGTTAGATCACACCCATTATACAGTCCTGACAGAAGTGCATCAACCTTCTCAAATCGTTCAAAAATTACAAAATAGAAGTATGTACATATGACTCTGTTGTCATGCATCTCTGTAATACTTTATTTTCAAGGTTCATTTTCATCAAATGAAAATGTTTTAAGTTATTAAGTGTTCAAATCCGCTGAATTCTTTTGAATCAAGTACATGTTTTAAGAGGACATAGTTTGATGATGATGATGACGGTTGCCAAATAAATTCTTACATGATGACGGTTGCCCAAATAATGATGGATTGCAAATTCGCGTAGATTATTTGTTTCGCAAAAAAAACGCGTAGATTATTTGTTTTGCAAAAACAAACCTTGATTGGAGTTTGTACTTTTTGTAATATTTGCTACAAAGTTTTGTAATTAGATGTTTGTCTTTTTAGCTTTTTTCTCAAAATTTTACTTTATTATTCTACCTATTGTTACATTTCAAGACCTTAATAAAAGAAACAGCTTTCTTCTCCAAAAAAATGTTCCTATATATTAAGATTATGTTTTAACTAACACTCAGTGTTAGTTGAAACATAAATAGAAATAGAAAAGCGTCATTCTGACGCTTTTGATGGCGCTTTTTAACTTCCGTTTCATCATCAACATTATTTAAGTCTGTGGAGATTTTTTCATTATATTCCTAGTGTTCGCTTTGACTTCCCTTGAGACAATGCAGTATCCGTCTGTGTATTAAAGTATGTATTTTATTTAAGCGTGATTTAAGTCTGTGACTCAATCTCACGTCCAGTTTTGAGTATTTACGTTAAGAACGACTTAAACACAACTTAAGTATGAACGATATTTATATTTCTGAATTAAGATCAAGTTTCGTTTGAGCATTTGAGTTTGAGTATGACAGTTTGTCTATTTTAAGTCGCATAACCTTACATTTACCATAACTACTTACCTAAATATATATCCTTTAAATAAATATCCTTTGGACATTCCCACACATCGCCATCTAGTCCCAAAGTAAGCTACTCAAAGCTTGTGTTATGGGTGCCAGACAGCGGATATAATACTTAAATACTTTTTGTTTGTAAATACATACATGATATACATAGAAAACACCCAGACCAATACAAACAGACATGTTCATGCACACAAATGTTTGTATTGTGCGGGGATCGAACCCGCAACCCGTAGTAGGCGATTTCTCGACCACTACACCAGACGGGTCGTCAACCTAAAGCTTTATGAGAGAGTATTGACAGAAGTATATAGCATTATATTATAGGGTTTTCGGTTATTTCTGTTTTACCATCGACAAATAAGCACTAACCGCCGAATAAATTATTCAAACATACTTCATTTCGTCTAAAGTAATAGACCTATCGGTCTATAATCCTATTGATTATTTTTTAGGGCATTGTGAAATAGGTAGTTCGAGTTTGCTTATACACTTTCATAAATATTAATCTCAATCATTACACGCTTGTTCGTTCCTGTTTATTAAAAATATATACAATATACGCTGCTAAAAGAATCTGATAAACATAGGCAGGCCGCCCGTAGTGACCTGGTGACCTATGGTAGCAATCACTAACACACCTATAGTTACCGACGAAGTAATTTAAGTAGTTCGATATCACTAAGAAAAATATTCGCTGGAAATGGCAGCGAATAAAAAAAAACCGCCAATTTCTATGTGTACATTTGACCAACTTATCGGACTGAATAAGTATAAAACAACCGATTTGAAAATCACATTTACTTAAATGATTGGTGAAAAATAGGTGACATTTTCAAATCAGGCGTTTTTTCATTATTCTGGACAAATATTCCTTATGTGACATTGGTAAAATCGAGCCTAAATCAGTAAAGTATAAACAACAACTATGTTAGTTGTCTTATCGGTTACGGTGTATTTAATGTTTTTTTTTAAGTTTAATTATTTGCTTGTTTTGATTCTTGTATATATTTAGGGTAACAACTACTTTAAGAACATGTCTAATTAAGTAAGTTTATCAGATTAAACATCAAATTTTGTATCGTGTCATGATATGCGAAGCTTCCAACCAAACTACCGATCTCTTGTAATCGGTTATTATAATCAACACCTACGTTTGGAAGTTGATGTTATATTATCACTACAGAACTGCAACTTAGGTACTAGGTACTCTTAGTAAACATTAAGAAATGGAATGCCATAAAATGTTTTTTTATTATTTTTTCCAAGTATTCACAAAATAAAATTGTTTTTTTTTTTATATAACCGAGATTGCTACGGCTTACACAGCTGAATGGTCTAACCTATTCACGCCAGCACCTCCGATTTTTTAACCAAATTTTAATATTTTTTAACAAATAGCTGTCCGTGCACAAATTAGTTGCGCTCGTAACTGGTTGACATTTGTAATTAATAAATCATCGTGGTTAGGACACGAAGAGTTAATTACTCTTTAGCACGCACAATAATTCCTTAAATAAGCCCAAATTAATTGCGCGCCCATTAATTCGGCTTACATTAAATTAAGCTTTATTGATGTTGTAACAGGAGCTTATTCTTACTAATGGCTCGGATAAGAGAATTGTTAAAACAAAAAGTATAAGTATACGTTTGTTTCATGTGTTAAAGCAAATAAATAACTCTACATAAACCTGAGTAAAATACATTTTATCAGCAAGGATATAATACAATAATTTTCAAAAGTAAGAATTATAACTCTCATTTTGATATTTGTAACGTTTAGATGTACTATGTAACACTTCATTGGTAAATAAAATTTAATAAATACCGCTTAGAAAGTTAAATATAATTTTTAAATTATTATCTAACCGTCATACAAATATTAAGCTGTCATAAAAAGTACCACATAACAAACTACAACATAAAGTACTGTAAGTATTATAAACTTATCATGATCCACAAATTTCCAAAAAATACCAATTCCACTCCATTAACCTCTAGGGATGGACCATGAATTTCTATCACAAAACCAGTGTACAGACCGCAGAGCCATCGAGGTTGTGAAAATGTGACCGAAATTTACTACCGTATTAGAGGCAGAACAGACGTGACACACGAATAATCCACAGTAAACCCACTTTACACCCGCTGTACGGCTCACCAAAGCGTGATAATTGTGAAAGCAAATTAACACCTACAATACTGTCAAATAGTAAAACAGATTGCAAGCGCAATATTGGGGGCAGCAGACCGTTTTTAACGGGAAAACAAATAATGGTTTACTGTCAAGGCGATTGAACGACTTTTATTAACTGTGAAACGATAAAATCACTATCATACGCTTAAACACAGCCTACAAATTAAATATAGACTTTTAAGTTATTTTTTTACAAATTCTAACCTAGTAACAAGATTATTTTATTGACCTCTTTACCTTTCAACTTCGTGAATTGTTGTCCCGGTGACATTGGTCTATTTTTGGCCTCGTAAAGAGTTTTAAAGCCTTAAATTCAATTATATTTTTCGCTCTTTTTATAAGCTGGCCCTTCAAATACTGAAAACAAAGGCGATTTAGGCCCTTTCGTGATCTGCAGTAATGGTTAAATGTCGTTACAAGCAGTTGAATATTTCCGTGTGTTTTAGAGTGAAACTACCTTAACCTAATGTTGGTATGACCCTTTTAAAAACCATAGGTTAAGGTATTTTTTCTTCAAAACACGTAAATATTTAACCACTGGTAATGACATTTTACCATTACTACTCGTACCTCTATCGATGAGGAAATTAGGTCTTAATTAAGACACTGAAATTCAATAAATAAAGTTTTTGTAAATAATAAGTTACTTGCAAATTTAATAAAGTAATATTTTAGGGTTCCGTACCAAAAGGGAACCGAATTACTAAGACTTCGCTGTCTGTCGGTCCGCCCGTCTGTCTGTTTGTCCGTCCGTGCATTTGTATTTCTGCTGCCGCTATAACAATAAGTATTAAAGCAACATAAAATAAATATTTATGGGCTCCCCGATGATCCCCTTTTTTGCTCGATATCAATAATGATCAATTACTTGAAAAATTAACAAAATACTCTGTTACATTTTTAATTTAATAATCAAATGTATTTTTTTTACTATTTACCTACACAATGGTACGAAACACTTCGTGTCTTTTCGCGTTCTCCTCATTTTTGCTCAAAACTATAAAAATATAAGCCTATAGGTATAAAAGATTCACTTTCAATCTAACATCGTGGGCATTTAGCAAATTTTCGCAAGCGAACGAATCGGTCACTTCCAGAATTTGAACGTCCGAGTATACTTACTTTGACCGCGGACAACAAATTGATTTCGAAAGCAGAGCTGATCGGAAACGTGAATCAATCATTCTGGTATGAAATATGATCGTTTGTAATACTATCAACCACCAACCGGATTCTGATTAATTTTGACTGACCCGACACCGTCTTTAATTATGTGCGGTGAAGGGTTAAGAACATTCCGACGCTACATCTTTTTAGCAATAAAAATATATATTCCTAGAATATATATTTTGTAGGTATTCCTTTACTATAATAACAAATCACTTTTGTTTAACTATGTAACGGCATACAGTAGGTACGGCTTTATCTTACTTTTTTAGACTCGAATCTTACTTGTTGCATGTATTTTTAATGTTTTTTCTTCGGTCGAATAATTTTACTTTCTTAAAGCGACAACTTTAACGATTGGTTAGAAATTAAAAGTGCTACTAGAATGAACGTAACCATTAATGGATCTTCCACATATTCGTCCATCGTTTACGTAATGGTAATTAAGTACACAATTTTGTTACTTAATTTAACCTATTTCTACCTAACCTATTTATCAGCAGTGGTTTGTCCTGTCAAAATCATTACTACACGTCATTTGTTTTAGTAGACCGCGCAGTTTCAATCCACGTCAATGAGGGTTGTCAAAAATGACGCCCACCAGGTGGCAGCACCTAGGCGTCAGGTCCAACCACTTGTCAAAATACATACATAATATGTTGTATTTTCTGATATTTTTTATTATTTATTTATTCATACAATAGTTGCAAAAAGAGTACTGTTTTCTAAAATACTACAGTGTTGTACAGTGCCTATGTGTGCAAATAAAACAGGAGGGCATATGTTCCCTATAACTGATAAAAGCCGATTGAAACAGTGGCTTGTAGCTATTCACAGAGATAAATTTACTCCTACTATCTACTATCCCTATGCAAATACGATCACCTATTATCGATAATTACATAATATACATATTGAATAAAAAAAAGTTACTACAATTTTTATCAGTTCAGTGTTATTACAAGTCATAGCTACTATAGTGATTAATATGCACCTGGAATAGGCTTACATATATTTTATTATGTATAAGTTGATGATGTAAAGAAAAAGGCAGATAGTCATGGTCATGTATCACATATTGCATGGTAGCACTGTCCAAAATTCCACACAATCCTATTCTTCATTAGTTATTATAGTATCTCCTATTATTCATATTTTCCTTTAGTGCCAGTTTCTTTGGCGCCTCTGTTTTTTAGATCATTATTTATTTCGGCAACCTTTTTCTGTCTCTAAACCATTATAAAAGCACATTGAATTCACAAATACGTAGAATTTACCGAAATTCGGTAGAAATCAATACTATGTGCAAGTTGTTTGGACCTGGCGCTTACGTGGCGCCGTCTGGTGGCAGAAAAAATATCAAAAACCCTCATTATGTTCGCGTTACAACCAAAACAGGATTTTGTTTTCACACACAACAAAACGAGGCTACAATGTAATAAGGAGCAGTAGATCGTTAAAGGATCTTGACCGAAACTCTATAGAAACTCGGTCTACATTGCGTCTGCATGCGTCTTTACAAAATGTTCTGATAAAATATATAAATATTTGAAAGAATACAGATAAAAATATTTTTGAAAAATAATTAGGGGTTTACGAGGAATTCATTGGCAGATTAGACATTTTGAGGTTATGTTTTATGATAGCAGAGTTAATGCACCTCACCCACATTTACTTTTCAGAAGGTAATTGTTATATTATACTAGAGTAATTCAAAACTTACTTAGTTACCCTTAAAATACCAGTACAAATTTAATTCAAACAAGATTTTTGAAATATAAACTACGAAGACGCAATCGGGGCCCGGCTTT
The DNA here is from genome assembly GCA_963924145.1 of Pyrausta purpuralis. NCBI lineage: Eukaryota > Metazoa > Arthropoda > Insecta > Lepidoptera > Crambidae > Pyrausta > Pyrausta purpuralis. The sequence continues at coordinate 8,277,435 of OZ001655.1, forward strand.
GGTCAATATCCTTTTACGTATGCAATGAATTGATAAGAACACATACAAGTCTAAGCTTTTCATAAACCTCAAGATAAAATATTCTGTGTTACATGATGTATTCGTACTACATGATGTTGTATGAATCCTGATTTGTGTTGGAGAAACCTATATGATCTTAGTTTACAATCTAAGTAATAGTTGGAGCTGATTAATTTGTTTTGCGTACACATGGGCGAACTATTATATCTTCTACACACCCGGCCTATATCAGCTGAGAGGAGCCGCCATTACTATAAATTGGTAGGAGAATACTGTCACATCAATTTGATAACTCAATATAAATTATTATTTTTTACAATTATTTTTTACAGGTACCTACTTTGAACAGGTACAGGTAGACTTTGAACAACACGGGCTTACTTCTTCCCCAAATTTTGTGTGCGCTATGGCAGGCAGCATTAATTTGATTAAGTCACTGGCCATCAAAAACGCTACGCCTAAAGTTAGTAAGTATAATTAACTATCATGAAAAGTTGAAAGGGTTTGCCCCGAAACCGCAAAAACAAGTTGCCATGACGACGCATTTACAAAGAATCCGCTGACCCTCATTAAAAAGGAATAGAGCAAGAGCCAGGGGCAGAGTGAATATCTATCATCTCACTCGATCTCGATCGATGTTTCATTGCATTTGTAGCAAGACGCTTTGACAGCATTTAAAGATTGTGATTAATTTTATTCTACTTTGTACTTTTGACAGCGCTTACTTCGGCATTGAATTGCAATCGCGTCACTTTACTAAATTACGTAATTTCGCTATACTGGTCGACGAAAAATAAGTTTTATTAGAAATATTCACCATTTACCTTCTTGAAAAACGATATTTCGAATAACTTATAACTTTATTTTTAGTTCTTAGAGACTCAATAAACAACACCAAACTCATTAATATATAGGTCTTTGCTTTGTTTCATGGTAGTTTAGTAGTAACCTTCTGAAAGACTGTCCCTTGGACTCTCTGAGATACGTTACCACGCCACCGATATTTTTTATAGGACAGTTAAATATGAATAAATTGTTTCACTACATTATCGGAACGCACTTATCGGCTAATAAACTCAGCGATAAAAATAATAAACAGTCTTAATTAAATACCAGTATACATATAAAGAAGGAATGAGTAAAATTCGTTCTAAGTAAGTTGTATGATGCAATGGCATGCTTAATCTTGATTAAGCATGCAATTATATTTGTGAACTTTGATGAAAAGTAATTGTTTTTAAAGTTTATTTTTGCATAAGTATTCCACATTTTAATATAGCACATTTTTTTCCAAAACGATAGGTGTTGTCATACAAAACTACCACTCACTTCACCCTTAAATGTCATCAAAAAGATTAGTGTGGACTATCATACAAGTAAACAACGTTTAAAAAATATTTATAAGCGATATCAAGAAAACAACAACACGATACATCACGTTGCGTTAGTTTTTTTCATCAGTTCCCACAAGCTCTGTTAATATCGATACGCGAATAGATTATTTTAATTAGTCTTCCCGTCCACCCGAGATGCATTCGCGCGATATCTTCAATGACAGACACAAATAACCCACTATAAATTCTGCGAACAACTTATACCCGATAACCTAACTAAGTGGACGTTTAAATCAATTGGTTAACATGAAATGTTACTAGACAAGTCCAAATGTATTCAGATTGCTAACGACGAACGAACACGAAGGCCTGGACTATCATCCCATACATGGCAAAGCGCCCCTCCATAATATGACGCCGTCTGAAGATCAGCTTTAGATCTTCATTCGTGATGACACTTGTTGCAATCGGAATAAAGTTGAAAGTTAAATGCAGGTTGTTTGTAAGTCTATGTCGTGGTACGTGCTTCGCAAATCAAGTGCGTTCAAGAGCGGATGGGTGTGCGTCTATGAAAAATCGTGGCGAGGGTGACACAATAAAGCGAGAGGAAGGGGTCCCGCAAGGTGCTTTAATCGCAAGCGGTACCTACGCGAATGTCAGCGTTGCACACCGAAATAAATTATGATAAACTTTTTAACGAATAAATCTAAGATATTTATAGGATATAGATCAGAGAATCAGAAAGCTCAGCGGCAATGGGCAGGGCACATAGCGCGAAGAACTGATGGCCGTCGGGGCAGAAAAGTTTGGATAAAAATTGAAAAAAATTGGAGACCCTTCGACCAAAGGCGCAGCGTAGGACGTCCAGTGACAGGATAGACAGACGACGATGTAAAGATCGCGGTAACGAACTGGATGCAGGCCGCTTGTGATCGGTTGCCGTCGGAAACCGTGTGGGGACCTATGTTCAGCAGTGGACGTCCTTTGGGTGAAAATTATGATGGTGATAATGATTAAAAATAGTTGTAGTAACAGGCAACAGCATCTTAGTGTCTCTCATAATGAAATTAACTAAATTCAAATAAAGTTGAAGATATCGTTGCCGATTCATCAATTGTTTACCTCGAAGACCATCTATAATATCAATAAGCTCAGTTCGATAAAAAGGATTACATTAAGCAATACTATCGGTATTATTATTGATAATATCAACACTCAAGTATCAATATACTTGCTCTATCAACAAAACAAAACTATCGACATTCCATTTTATTTATGTATTTATTGATACACTAGCGATAGTGCACTATCGAGCAGCAAAGGTAGTATAAAAGCATTTTACCCATGAAATCGCAAATATGCTAGATCCACAAAGTCTTCTTATCTCTACAAGTAATTCCTATCATAATGTCGCGAAGTACCCACACCGGGAGGCAGGAGATCAAATATGAAGTATTCGGTTTTCATACAGTTAAGTTACATATTATTTGATATGTTCAAGTTTTGATTACAGCCTTCAGCTACGTATTGAAGTTATCGAATCATGCTCGTACAAAGTCCCTTTGATATGAAAGCTCTTTAAATTTTACCAATAAGTTTCATTTTGATCACATTCTCCTCAACTTTAAGTATAAAAAATAAAGTTGATTATTACCGTCTTTACTTTGTAAAGTATACCTTACCAAGTCTCAAGAAATAAATTACATTAGACCAAGTAACAATTTCTTCGTTTATGTAAAGAACACCTAAGCAACGCAAAATATTGACAAAACCGGTTAACCTTTGAAAGCGTACGGTGTGACACGCAACAGAATTTTACTTCAAAAATGCGTGTCGCTGAAAATAACACAAAAACATCAATCATTTGTGCCAGTAACATAAGGTTGAAAATCCAGAGAAAATCAAGGGTCTTGTTCAGACATCGCCCCTAGTGGAGCTAATGAATTAGCCTGTCAATAATATCAAAGCAAAGGCCAGCTGTCAATTCTGGAGTGACGCCTTTTTAGAAGGGCTGTTTTCGAATTTAAATAAACTCAAAACAAGTTTCAAATCCTTATCACAACGACATAAGAACCACAATGGCAAAGCGTAGAGTAAACAGATTTTTATTTGATTGATTGCAAGTTTTTAATGTGTCAATTGCGTGTTAGAATGAATTATGCGCAAGTGTTCTGTTAAATAAATTGCTTGTTCTAGTAGAAGCGTTTTCGTTTCCTTAACAATCAAAGCCTGCTTCTTGTTTAATTTCTCGTAATGGCGTACAAAAGTGGCTGTGGGTAATTATGAAAACCGGCCAAGTGCGTGTCGGACTCGCACACTAAGGGTTCCGTGCCAAATTTAACGGAATTAGAGCTCCACTTAATTCCACTTAGCCAAAATACCACAATATTTTGTTGCAAGCAAATATAACTTTGTTTTTCATAGTATTTGTTTGAATAACAAAGTTAAGTTTGCGGTTATTGAAAATGTGCCCTATCTCAAAAACTACTAGTTTGATCTCGTTCAAACTTATTTTCTTTTAAAGTCTTTGTCAAGATCTACATCATGTATTTTTTTTCCAAGTTTACACTCGCTTTGTTTAAAAGGAAGAATTTTACCACTTTGGAAGTGTCTATCTCTCAAACGTCAGACTTTTAAAGTTAGGTTTAGGTTTAGGAACCTCGATTTCATTTTAAAAGACCTATCCATAGACACCCTACGCGAAGGTTTGATAAAAAATGGTTTTAGTTTCGTGGATGGACGCTCCCATAAATGATCTCCTGAATCTACTTACTAAGTTTAAACTAATAGTTATACTAATAGTTTCAGAATATAGTGGCAATGACATACGGACGGACAGACAGATATACAGACTGGACGAAACTATAAGGGTGCCGTTTTTTGCCACTCGGCTACGGATCTCTAAAAAGCGATGACTAAAAGTGGGTAGCACTTAGCTTCAATAAACGTTGATTTGCTGTAAAAAACTAAAAGAATGTAACTGTTACTTTTTTCAACTTTAAAGCATAACCAATAAATGACAATTTAGACCCCTTACACACTGCGACTTTTAGCAGCGCTGCAGTCGAAACGCGTTGCAATGTACACATTTAATTTAATTATTTATATTATTATTTAATGGTTTCAAGCGTCGCCATCTCGTGAAGTTCCGGGTTCGATTCCCGGTCGGGTCGATGTAGAAACCGATCTCTTCTATATTGCCTCGGGTCTGGGTGTTGTGTCTGATTTCCATAACACAAGTGCATTGGCTACTTTGGGATCAGAGCAATGTATGTGATTGGTGTCCAATAATAATTAATAATTAATTAATTAATAATTCATTTAAAAAAAAATAGCATCGACGCAGTCGCCAAATAACAGTACGTAATTTGTTGATGTCCAACTTCTGCATCGCGACTGCGCGACGCGACTCAAAGTCGCAGTGTGCAAAGACCTGCGTCTTAGAACCGTTCGTTACTTTAGTTCGTCAAACACAAAACAAGGTATAACTTGATATACACTTTGGTGCAACCCCCTTGTAACTAAGTTAATGTCACAATGCTAAACTTTGTTTAATGTATGTGGTGTAAGTGAATTCCTGAAGTTTGTTAGCAAAGTTAGCATTGTCGTGGTCAGCAGGCCAGTCAAGTGTAAACCCATTCAGAATCTTGGGTTGAGTTTAAAGGGCACAGACCAAGTCACACACTTTTGACTCACGTGGATTTTTATGATTCCGTAGTCAAACAAGGAACCCTTAAAGTTTCGCCATTTCCGTCTGTCTGACCGTCCGCAGCGAGGAGACCTGAGATGCTAGAAAACTATAATTTAGCATGGATATGTATTGTTTCCTCACCAAAGTAGTAAAATAAAATTTCGAAATATACATATTTATCTTTGGGGTACCCTTCATATCAGTAACGTCGGGTTGTTTTCTTTCTCTTGCTAAACCCATAGAGTGGGGGGTACCGTTCGATAGATCTCTTGAAATGATTATGAGTTTTCTGAGTGATGAAAATGATTATGAGTTTCCTGAGTTTATGAGTGATCATTTTCGATAAAGTGGCCTGTTTCCGTTACATTTACAGTTTTAAAGGGAAAATTTTTGTTTGACTCTAATGCTATCTAACCCTCTCCCAATTAAACGGTAATAGGTGGATACGTGAAAAAAATCACAGCACTACTATTTATGATGAATTTAGAAGGCAAACTATCACAGCCTTTATAAATACACAAATTACTGAGCTGTTGTCCATAAACGGGTATAATAACGCTTTCAGGGTGCTGTTGCGGCTGCCCCGCTTCTGTAGTGCATCGGGGATGTTCGCTGAAGCAGGCGTAGATTGCTTCTACGCAACAATGCGCAAGCGGTGCGCGTCCCTGGTGCGCGAGTGCTGGGGAGTGGTAACAGCATCCTGAACATGATTGCCAGCAGACTAGACTGCCTATACGTCGGTCAATCACGTACCATTTGGGGAGTGGTGCAGAATTGGCCGCTTTAAATTATTTTATTTCATATTGTATTTCGGCTGTGTTTTTTTTAAGTAATTTAATGTATGTATTTTATTGTATTCAACTAACATAGTTTATAAGTTATACTAACAAAAATGAGTCATTGTTACTTGCAATAAATAAATTTCATTCAATTATTCATAAACTATAAACTAATTATTTTTATGTAAATTTTGGCTTGAAAAATGTATAAATCAAAAACGCCTCAAGACACGGGGTTCGTTTCCTCGTCTGTCACACAGCCAAAGTTGTTTTTTACAAGTGCAATTTATATTAGTAAGTTTGGATAGTGACAAAACACTATAAAAACAAAAATGTAATGATGAAACTGTTATTAAAGATTGGTGTTGATTATCTATTTTTGGTTTTAACAAAATCAAAATTGTTAGTGATCGCCATCAAAAGATTTAACCGGTTTTGTCTCATAATTTCGGATATTTCGTTATTTTAAGGGCCGATTTTTCAATGGTCAGATTAAACTTATCAGACTGATAAATTAAAAAGCGACAGATTGAAAAAAAACAGTTACGTTTGAATTCTGACAATGAGATGACGTTTTCAAATTGCCATATTGTATTTTGTTCGACGAATATTTCTTATCTGGCTAGTGAAAAAAAATCAAATCAATCAAGGGAATCAAAACCTTATACCCCTTACATACATATAAGATGCGGAATCCTTCGTGCACGAGTCTGACTCGCTATTTACACGTGCCGTGATTACTAATTAACAAAACCTGCTCTTTTATTTATTTTATAATGAATTGATTTAGCCTATTAAATTTTTGTACCTATATTGAGGAAGATATCAATAGTGCAATTTTTAGACCCAAATGTCTATAAGAGGCAGTAAATGGCAATCAGTGATGGAAGTAGTCTAAGATAATTTTAAGGACATATATTTTTATTCACACCTAAATAATGTGTTCTGATTCACATTTAGACAGACAGACTTAACTTATTAGGCTTTGGCAGTGTAAAGCCCGCAGAAACAAGGCATTGCAAATGAAGATTTGGAATACAAGCGGGCGAAAGCCAACAAGAGAACTGGCAACTACATGTTGCACTTTTAGAGGAATTAAATTTTTAGCCGGGTACTTATTTAATTAAAGTGTCAGTGAACAACTAGAGGATGGACTCAAATTAGAGACAAACCTTAACATCTAGGTAATATGGTACTCGTCAAACATCTTTTTGTCCTCCAAAAATGTTCCCAAATTACAAGCCCTAGTTACTCGTATCGTTCTTACAAATTTCGTAAACTTCATATTTACTCTTAAAGTCATTTTAATATTACTTATAAAGTCTGTTTAAACAGCTGTGAACAAAAGTGAAGGCTCACAACGTGATCTCTTTTTTGACTGACGAGCTCTACTTTGACACCTTATTCCGCTTAAATTATCTAAATCGACATCTTAATTCTAAGTAGTTTTTGAAATATAAAACGCGTATAATATTCTAGAGCTTTCAAATAACAAAAACAACGAAAAATGTATTTGAGGAATAATCAACCCCTTAAAGGTTGTCCTTTCATATACACCTTTTTACAAAGCAGAACTAAAGACTATGTGCATTAGTGCTCATCGCTCTTAATGCGGAAGTAGGAACTACTGTTTCTACTGACGGCTGATGGCTTCCCACATCGTCAAAGGGATGCGGTAGTCCACATGTTGCTTGGAAGATATTTGCATATCAAAGAGCCGTCTCAATCACATCATGACAGGCGGATGCTTTGCTTTGGGTCAAGGATTAAAAGCTAGTTGCGCTTTTGTTAACATAGAATATAAATGGGTTTAGCAGACGATTAAGCAGAAACTAAAGTGAATTCGAGCAAACAAGAATAGATGTTAACCTTTGAATAAACTGCTAGTTATCCGAAGGTAAATAAATTTTTAATTTACCATCTCTTATTCTACAATATCGTGTTTATACGGGAGTAATTCTTATACTTGGCGTGTCGCGTGGAATATGAGCTAATTCAAGTATAAGGTAATGATGTCCGCTTGCCATATTATTTATATCATTATGTCATTAAATATTGTCAAATTCAAAATTTTTGACAGCTCCACACTTTTATTTTAAAACGACAATGTTAAGTTGACCGGATTTTAACTTTCACAGTATACTTCTTTAGTCATTAAATATTGTCAAATTCAAAATTTTTGACAGCTCCACACTTTTATTTTAAAACGACAATGTTAAGTTGACAGGATTTTAACTTTCACACTATACTAGTATGTAGCATAGATTTGCCAAATAATAATTCAGTTCAATCATTCGTTCTGTTGATTTATTCCAAAATCAAATTTTTCGGTGAACAACGACTTTTTACTTAAATTTAAATCGAGAAATAAAAATATACTTCGAATAGTTGCTCTCGTGTTAGCCTATGTTTGGTCGAAGCCACCCTCAATTGGATTATACAACATCTAAATCAAAACGGCCTTAGTTTTAACAAAATTATTGTATGTAGAGTCGCAGAGTAAATGAAAAAAAATAGGAAATGAAACAAATGCAATAAGTAAAATAAATAACATCGAAGAAAAACAACAAATAAGTCACTCGGACATCATCCAATTTGCTACCAGAGTTAATATCGCAAACAAAGCTTACTCACATCTCGCTAGTCGAAATTCGTCAATATTCTGTATCGAATTTTTTTTTTTTATTGGTATAGATTTATCAATGCACCTGTTTGATTTTCTTAAAATTCTGGTTTTGAATTTGAGTTACCTACGCGTTCAAATTTTGAATAAAAGCTTTGGATGATGTTATGTTATGTTAGCTTTTTATGACGGGTAGATAGTTCAACAGCTACAGTTTTCTACTTAAACCCTTTTTGTGTAACGTAACCGTGAAAGTAACAGGCCTGTTCAAAAGCAAGACGAGTGCTGATGTAAAATTGGCATACTTGAACAAGTAAATAAGAAAGATGGCTCCAATTTCTCTTGACGAATGACAAATTGAGTGGCAAGTGTGAGGGACGAATGCGATACATCACGAGTATTATCCAATTTGCTAACGAAGTGGAAGACAGGGCCCGCCCTTAGGATTAAAAGCAAGATCCCTGACCGTACCTTTGACTGCCAAAAGTGTACTGTGCAATAAATCAGTGCGAACAAACATGTATGCACCCGGGCATCGGGGTGAAAACCGCTTGCTTGGCAGCGGGCCCACGCACTCGCGGTCGAATTATCAAGCACCTCCATAGATTAGTAACCAACGCAGACGCGGCACAACGTCCAAGTTTCGCTGCAGTCAACCTAACTAAATTAACTACCCGTAAATTCACTAACTCGCCAACTCTATTCAGCCCGTTTGTGTCTTTTAGCATAATTAATTTTGCAATCGTAGATTTTACTTAGACAAATAAATCGTCTGGAAAGTTAACGAATCTATATTATTTAGAGAAAATCTTGAATGTAAGGTACATTCCATTCATTAAAACAAATAGCCAATTAGGCGACTAATTTAATGAATCTTAAAATTGCCGTTGCAATAGACTTTCTTATTTGATTTAATCGTTATGAACTTCAAGTTTTTCACTCACGAGTTATAGAAAAATAAGTGATCACGCCAAATAAAATTATGAAAATTAGGTTTGTATTGCCAATTTCTTAAGACCTTGTATTTGTATTAGATTGAGGTTCGTACATAATAATATAACTTGAAGTAAATATAGGCAGAAATAGTTCTGCTTCGTACACCGTCAAATAGATAATCTCTATTCGTCTGAACATATCACGTTCTGCGGTAACCATATAGTTTATACTAACTTCAAATCTAGCGGTGTGGTGCTGAATGGAAGTTCGTTAAGTTGTTTATTAAATTTGTTTCAACCACTCTAATAGACGGTTTGATACGTTAAAATAACAAGAGTTTGTACATTTGTGATAGCTCGAAACTGTTTTGAACTTAATTAATTTTCAGATTGTGGTAATTCTGGGTGTACTACGTTTGTTTATTATGTCTTGTGATGTAATTGTTGTGATGTAAACATATTCTGCAAATTAGTTAATATACATCACAGTGTCACTTGCAAAATGAAATACAAATATTAGCATTAATTGAATAACGTTCGTGTTATACTCAGAATCCTGTCAATCTGTTATTAATTCCATTTCAGTTATGATAATTCGTAATTAAGGTATGTATTCATCACAATTGTTAGATCGGATATTTCATTAAACTTTTACTTTTAACTTTTCTAATCTCGAAATAGATCATTTTAATTGACAATGTATTTATTGTGTTCGGGTTAACGATTATGAGTAAATGGGTGTTTATTAGTTCCAGTGATCTGAACTCGAGCATTTAATTACTCAATTAACTGTAGTAATAAAGTGAGCAAATTAACAATGACTGAAAACAAAGGATTTCACGCCTTACGACTCTGTTTGAGATTAAGAATCGTTATCCCAAATTGGAAACGTCTTTATTACATTTACACAAAGGACTGAAAACTCATAAATTGCTTAGAACAAATATTTAAGAGGGGAGTATCAGTGACAATTTTCAATTAAATTTTGCTTATCAGACACTAAGGACGCTTGCAAAGTTGGCTTATTTACAGAATCACATTAGGCCTGCGTGGTTTATAGTAACATAACTATTAGCAATGTCAAATGAGGTACCCATGACAAATATAAATTGTCTAATACTTTACATTAATACCTAATTGAACTTTAAAAACAACTACACTAATATGATAAAGCTGAAGAATTTGTTTGTTTGTTTGAACGCGCTTATCTCAGGAACTAATTAACCATTTTGAAAAACGATTTTTGTATTAGATAGCTTATTTATAAAGGCCGGCTTAAGGCTACAAAACGCGTGGATGCTGTCGAGGGACCGCTAGTTAAATCTGCCTCATGTCCTTTCTAACTATTTTTAAAAAACGTGTCTTACTTTAATTTGCCAGCTGGGTTTTAATTACATCGCCCGATCATTTCCTCGTTATAATGAAACTCACCACCGACGTTTACCAAAGATAGTTCGAAATAAAAAAGTTTCACTTCATTTACAAGCTGTTTTTAATTAAGGGGCTATAGTATCCGCATTGGATAACCTAAATAAACTTTATCGCATATTTTCGTGCAAGGTGACTGGCTCGGCCATACACCGGACTATCGCAAAAACTTGACAGATGGGAACTGAGAAGCCGTACTTGGGAAAGTAAGGCCCTACCTACAGAAGATGAAAAAATAAGTAAATTTGCGTATTTTTAGCAACTGAAAAAAATACACGAATTCACCGCAGTGGCGAAGACGTTAAATTTAATTTAATTAAATGAAATTAATTGGCATAAAACTAATGAATAGTTACGCTTGAAAGAAGGCACTTGCAATATTCAACGGGCTTGCCGAGTGGCATAAGCATACGTCCGGATAGCGTATGACACCGGGTTCAATTCCTCGTCTGACACAGTTGCTTTTTTCAAGTGCATTTTATATTATTAAGTTTGTATAGTGACAGAACACTATAAAAATAAAATATAATTATGAATAGTTGTATTGTTAACCATTGATTACGTAAAACACGTCGCAGAATAAGCACGAAACATTAAGGATTCTGGTCCAGCGTGCTTCACCGATGCAACGGTAGACAAATGATTGCTGTAACCCTTAGTGTATAGTGACGCTTATCTGGTCATAATAACCTTTACGCATAAATAATATCACAGAAAAAAAACTCGTTCTGCAATTAAAGCCGTGTGTGAAAACTTTGCCCTACAATCTACCTATTTGCTATGTTTGTATAATTGTACTAATTAAAGGTCAATATTGAAGCTTTGATAAGCCTTATGAACGGAGACTTTTGCGACGACACATGACATTTCACACAACTTTATCGAACTAACTTGATTTATCGACCTGTCGCCGCGTCAGAATGCATCGCAAGCGAAGGACGTGGCCACGCGGCTGTGAAAGAACTATCTGAAAAATGATTATCTTGTAAGAATTAAAATAAACTTGTGGTATCGATTTCAAACCCTTATCTAAGAAGACTCTTACGGCAATTACACACTACGTCTTTTTGCGTCAACAGATATTCACTTTTGCACCTCGCCCATTGCATCTTGGCTGCCTTGATTTAAATTCAGTGTATAAAGAGCCTTATTCGCGAGTTTGGAGGCGAACTGTCGCCACGTCAGAACGCATCAGAACGAGCGAAGGACGCGGCCGCGCGGAAAATTGGACCAGCGATGAGCTCGACCGCGAAATACAATCGCGAAGACGATCGGAGGTAACTTAGGGGTGGCACTACCAATTTTAAAAGTTCAAAAATCCATAGCTCTATTTCTATCGAGATACGAAGGCAGGAGGATAGTGCTCTGTTGTCAAATACATAGAACTGTAAATAACTAGAACTACAACGCATTGAACGAATCACCCTAGGTGTCAAGGTCAGATCTCCTTACTGATATCTTTGACTAAGACGCTGTCAAAACCTAACGTGAAAAAAAGTTTTACTTGTCTTTCAAAATGGCTTTTTAGTTTTTCTTATATTTTTTTAAAAATATACTTATTTTCTTTACTTTTATGGGAGTTTCCTGTGCCGTCCTCGACACTACTGTCGAAGGCTTAGAAGCGCTTTGATTGTTCCTGTTACTTATGTAACGAGCTTTCTCATATATTTTTTATTTAAAAACTTTATATACAAACAAACGGTACATATAGCGAACATAATGCTAAAATCATTCTCTACCAGTCAACCCATAGGGCTAAACAGAGAAAATACAGGCGGCGCGAAGAAAGTAATACAGGAACAAAAAAGAGAGCGTGTCTGTAATAATAAATTTCTGCCATTTCAATAACTTCTAAAATCCTTACATTAAAGCAAAAGTATATAGACAGTGGTAGTTACATACACGTAAGAGGCATATCATGTGTAAATTAGTATTAATAACCGAATATTTCCACAAATTGTTGAGGCAATGATTGCTTGACAACCTTTGATGGAAATCATGGTGTGACGCTCTGGTGCTCAAGATTACATTCTGGGTCTAGCTTTACTTGTGGTGAAAACCAGTATTAAGAATATTGCATTTCAATTCATTTATTTTATAACTTGTACCTATTAGATTGACACATAAACGATGCTTATTATTTTCTGCAGAAAGCATGTGGGAAAAGATATCTGTATGTACAGTTTAAAAAAGCTTTGTAAAAGCTAAATTAAATAACACCAAAGCGGTTCCCTTTAAAATGCTACAATTTTCAGTTCGAATCGAGTCGTGTCCGTTTTAATTAGATTTGTACATTCTCTCGACAGAATTGACAAAACTGCACTTTTTTTTTGTTTCGTTGCAAACACTAAATTTTTCACGTTTTTCCCACCTGCCTATATATGAAAAAACCATAAAATTAATATTCCTAATTTTATGGAAAAAACTGAGTAAAATATCAAGGTAACATGTACCAGATAGAAACCTGAAAAAACTCGACTCGCGTACTGAGGGTTCCGTGGTAACTTGAACTAAATTAGGGTCCACTTACTTCCACTAAGCCAAAATACCACAATATTTTTTTGACAGCAAAAATAACTTTATTTTTCATAGTATTTGTATAAAGGAAAAAGCTATATTTGCGGTTGTTAAAAATATGCTATATCTCAAAAACTTCTAGTTCGATCTCTTTCAAACTAATTTTCGTTGAAAGTATTTGTAAAGATCTGCATTTCACTAGAAGTTTAAAAGTTAGAGGGGGGGGGGGGCGCTCATTTACCGCTTTGGAAGCGTCTGTCTTACAAACGTTTGACTTTCAAATAAAATAGGTTTCGGAGGGTTTTTTTAAAGGCAAAGGAGGTTTTTTGTTTTTCTATAGGTATGAGGAATTTTTTTTTTGTTTTAGTTCCATGTATCGGAACCCCCGACAAATGTCATTATTTTTTTTGTATGGAAATTGTAAAGCGGTGGGCAGGATACATGTATCTACCAAGTTTCATTTGTGTAATGCTAATATTTCCAAAATAAAATGGCTGTGACATACGAACGGACAAACAGTACACAGACTTGACGAAACCATAATTATTCCGTTTTTGGCCATTCGGCTACAGAACCCTAAAAGCACTATGAAACAGCCGTATGGCATCATTTTATCCTAGATTTTTAAGTAATGCAAAACCCAAGATTTACCGTTAACTAAATATCGTTTTCTATTGAGCAAGCTTTCGCGATGCGACATTCTCAATGATTTACAGCCGAGAATTAACCGCACGTACGATTTATATACCATTGTTGGTTCAATAATAAGAATTAAATAGGTATACATCTCTGTCGTTTTGTTATTCATATTACATTACCGTATCTTCCTTTTCCAGACGTTTAAGCGTTGATTATTCAGCGTTATCTCGTTGTACCATCTGCTGAGTTTGGGTGAACAAAAGGGTGCTTTATCTCGATAGGTTTATGGAGTGTTTTAGGATGGCACGTGGAACCAAGACGTTATAGTGAGGAGACATTATTTTGTCACAATGGTGGGTTCCGCCCACTCCCAGTAGTACTGATGCACTGCTTTAGGGAACGAATAAATTAGAACTCGGTCCACAACTGTACAGTTCCTTGGCAGTTGCACAGTATCTTTACGGTTGTTTTAGGACACCCTGTAGATAGTCTAGGCTACTTGGTTGAATTTAAACCTGAACTCGAACTCGTGTATTCTCCACTGTGCGGGAATTCATTTAACACTTTATCTGTTGCAGAGGTAGTTTAAAAGACAGCATTTTTTTCTAAGGTTTAGTTTATTTGCTTTTCTTAATAATATCACCAGTCTTATGATCTTATATGTTCTTCATCATTCCTAGATATAATATATAATGTTCTATGATAATAGGTTGGAGCTAACCTGTAATTTTTTAAGGTCAGTTAAAATTCTTAAACAAATACTCATATTGACTTATTTACAACTTTTTCTCTACCAAAGTTTATCACCTGTCGGATAAGCTTCCGCTTTAAAGAACATTAAAATATACCTACATGTAATAAGTAACTCTGTGGATAACATAATTACACACTAATGAGTTTACACTCCTCGCCCCTTTTAATAACGTTGCATCAAGTCCTCTCTAATGAGTCCACGGAAATCTGTTGACTTAGCATTACTTACGTTGCCAAGAAAATAATATTAACTGTAAGCACAATACCAAAACCAGAATATAACGAAAATAAAGGTTAAAGCACACTTATCCTCCCATAATAGGTACAGCACTAACTATCTATACAGACAGTAGCACGTTACGTAAACGGATCAGAAACGACTTGCCTCGGATCGCGTTTGCTATAACTTACGACAGTTCTTCTTGCGAATGACAGCCCGTTTGACGGTGGACGGATAGCCATCAACCAGCGAGCAACGCGCCGTAAGATTGTTACATGGCATGCACCAATAGTTGGTCGAGCGTGGGTCCCGAATTGATCTCGATCTGAGTTGGTGACGTTACGAAGTTGATAGATGACCGTTGAAGTATGCAGACTTACACAAAGAATACTGGACGCCTCGAGTTAATACGGTGTTGTTCCCGTAATGGGTGGATAGATGTGCTCTAACCTTAAGCCTAAACCTACGTTCGTGAGAAGCACCAACCACAAAGCTCATGATGGATTCACCGACCGCAAACACTTGAAACCTAATACGTGAAGCGCAGCGACACTGGTTTTCATGGCATCAAATCTCAAGTTACACTCTCACAGTCAGACCTTTTCTAACAAAGAAACGTTTTAAAATAAACCTTATATCCTAAGACGTAAGAGATAGGGTCCGGTTTGAAGATGGAAGGTATGTGGTGCCGATTCATAGATTGCTTTTTGTACCGCAAATGAAAAAAGTCACTCCACAAGCTATCATGTGACGTGCGGTGCAAAACGCACACGGACGTCGGTAAAAAGTGGTAGGATTATAAAACAAACAAACTTGTGATAAAAAAAAGCAATTTATAGTAAAACAAAATAATGAATTAATAATAATCGTGCAACTGTTACTATCGTCTGCTAATTCTTTTAGATAAGGTTTTTGTTTTCTTTCGTTTTCCTTTTCAAAGAGAATGAAATAATTAACAGGTTTTCATCAATTTGCCCATTTGATTACTCAAGTAAAGTTATTTTAATAATAAAATACGCTTTTGAATGATCGAACGGTATTACAATATATCACGGATAAGTAAATTAAACATTATTTAAATAGTGAAAAGTAATTTTAATCGTAATTAATATCATTCCAATAAATGTACTCATATTTAAGTTCTGTGAGTCGTGAAATAATTTGAATGAACGATATAAATACAGTTTTACACAGAAGTGAGAACTATTTATCGTTAAATGTTGTGATAAAATGACAAGAAATATCTGTTAGATCTTTGTTTTTGTTTTGAAATTAATATGTTATAATCAATATGTCTAATTAAGGTATCAGTTTAGTTTATTCTTGTCTTTCATTTGTAATTACTTATATACCTAGGACTAAACTAACCGTAACTCTTTTATGTAACGCAATTTACCATAATGGTGTTATATGTTATATAAATGATAATAATTATTCCTGCAGCATCAACTCTTTATGATTTACTAAAGATTTTTCTATGAATTTTGAATTTCCCGTAAATATTTCATAACGCCTTAAACATATTTTCGTAAGAGGCCAGAAACCATAGCCTTTAGCACAAGCACGTGTTGTACTTAAGCTGCGAGCATTTTTTTAGTGCGGAGTTATTTAAAAACTGTGATAGCAACTAAGATAGTCAAAATAATGCGCATGAATATGAACATGTTTATTTGAATAAAAAAATACCTGTTTGCATCATAACCCTTTTGAAAATAGAACATTATAATTTATCAAAAAAAATGTTTGTAGTGAGTAAACCAATTATCAGGTAGACGTAATTGTAATCTTTAAAAGCGGAGTAATGCCGTCATACATGATTTTTATGTATCTTAAACGGTTTACGCTGCAAACCTACGCAACGAAAGCTCTCGAAAGCAATATCTTATTCCCCCGTTTTTGCAAATTTTTTAATTGTTGCGCTGCTCATATAGTTGTACCGTGATGTTATATAGGGGTTCCCTCTATCTGGCAGAATCTTTTTACTCCGAATGTCACTTGGAATAACACACTTGGCATAATTTTCTTTAATCGAATATTATTCAGGCAGAATTTTCTGTTAGCATAATTATTGTTTGGTCGAATATTCATATGCCCGAATTTATAATGGCATACTTTTAAGATAGCAGAAATTTATAAGGCATAATTACCTTTGGCATAATTTTACTTTGCATACTTTCGCTAAGCATAATGTTTATTAAGTACGATGTTTATTTGGCATAATTTGACTAGGCGTACTATGAAGAAAGCAGAATTTCGTTTAGAATAATTTCACTACGCATATTGCTATTTCTTTTAAATAGTATTTTACCCTCAAAATGAATTAAAAAGTCATTAAGTTGTGGTACAAAAGTTAGTGACAGAAACGAATCGGTGCAAAACCGACTCCACGCAGTCTTGTTTGCCCCACCCCTAGAGTGTAATTCAAAATCGCGTAGGCGCAGAGGGGCGAGGCAGCCCGCGAGCTGAGGAGCAGGTGGTTTGAAAGCTCGCCGCCGCGGCTGAGGCTGGCCGGCAAAGCCGGCCAGCAAGCCGAAGCTGCGGTGGTGAGCGAAAACCATCTGCGACGATAAGCTCGCGTGGGACTGCCGGAGCCCCGCAGCGCCGGAGCCGTGATAGAAGCCATGCATGTTGCATGCTGCATGCAAGCTGTTGCTTGCTTGCATGCTGCATGCTTGCTTGCATGTTGCATGCTTGCTTGCTTGCTGCATGCTTGCTTGCTTGCTTCATGCTTTGCTTGCTTGCTTGCATGCTGAATGCTTGCTTGCATGCTGCATGTTTGATTTGCCATGCATGTTGTATGTTAGTATTGCTGAGATAAAATTTTACGATACACAGAGAAATTAAGGTTTATAGGAGAATATTTAATATGAAAAATATGCCAAAAGACGATTCGGACTGTGAAATTTCTGCGACAGGATGATTCTGCCTATTAATGACTATATATACGAATTGTATGCCACAAGACGATTCTATCTGTGAACTTTCTGCGTTAGGATTATTCTGCTTTCAGACTATTATGGATATTAAATTTCTGCCTAAAGATGATTCTAGCTTACACGATTATGCGTTTTGAACGTCTGATAAATGAGTGAATGCTAATTGATGTTCTGCGAAAGGAAGTTTATGCTATTTGACGATATGCCAAATAAAATTATGACAATAAAAATTCTGCGAAACAATGTAGATCCGTTATATAGCTTAAAAACTTTCTCGGTAAATAAGCTATCCATCCCAAAAAATAGATTTTTCAAATTGGTTAAGTACTTCCTGAAACCAACTTTTCAGCTTTATAATACTAATAATAGAGATAAAAACAATCAATTTAGTAATGAAAGTGACTCGTCTAATGAGAAATTAAATATTACATAGATCGTGTTTACCTTTGCATAAATAATGGAAACTGAGACAGCACTTAATCCCAATCTCTACAAGTTCAACCCTTCTAACTTCCGTCAAGTTCAAATCAAATTACCGTATACAATACAAATTACTCACCCAACACAACAATGATAGTAGATATTATTTCATCCCAAATACGCTTCAAATCCAACCCAGAGGAGATTGCAAGAAAATATCCGACTTTAATATGCACCTCGGTTGAGGGTCTCAGTTTTGAAGAGGTGGCTCCTCCAATGTACTTTATCTTCCCACAAGCCCCTTTGTAGCAAAGGGTCGCTCGGAGGACACGATTAGAAGTCTTAATCTTTAAAAGGGAACGGACAGTTGCGTTGATTTTTTCCGCTAAGCTCCTGGCGAATAATTGGACGGACCGTTCCGAGGGGAACTAAAGGATGACTCGAGTGAAGGTATTCCGTAGATAAACGGATAAAATTTACCCCAAAAGAGGAGTGAATGGTCCGTAGATCCCACTATTTGGAGTGAAAACAAGGACGTAGTGCTCACTGCGCGACGAATTAGAAAGAAACAAAATCAATTTAAAGCAAAGGAAATATATAAAGTTATTCGTTAGTTACTTTTTCTATTATTATACTTCTCAAATATGTGTGCATTACCACATGCTGTTGCCAGTAAGATAGAAAGCACGTGTTCTCGGTTGAAAGATTCGGCAAGCTTTTCACTCACTTTTTTATAACACGAACTTTGACCCCAAATCAGTCTTCGGATTGTGCATTCACAAATTCACAGGGCGGGATGAAAAGACGAAACCCTTACATTATTAAGATGCTAAGCTTCTGTATGAAATATTTTACCCGCGGGTCGAAAATAAATTTCGATGGAATGGCCAAGGGAACAATGCAAGATCAAAGGGATGTTTTCGCAAGTTGTCGGCGAAGGGTACTTTATGCATGTGGTAATAAGATGGTAATGTAATTGTGCCTTTAAATGAGGGGGCTGCTATCGCTGAGCATACAAATTTCGCTAATGTTATTACAATTTATCAGATCGTTCATCGTAGGGTGAACTTTCATCACAATTAGGTGTCAAATATAAATAAACGACCTATCAAACAACCATTTATATTAACAGAAATAGATTAATATCAGAACGATCTAGAACTGTCGAACAAGTATTGTGCGTTGGTTATTTGCGTTGAAATTTGACAAGACTACAAGCATGAACAAGTACACTAGACATTAATAGCAAATCATAAGTATCAATTAGGGACAAGACAAATAACACAGGATTATATCTATTCGAGGTATTAAATTACTCAAGCTGAGACGGAAGTCCACGGGCTTAATTTATTAGGCACAGGGATTGTTTGCAACAAATTCTAATGAACCAGTTAAGCAGGCTGTGCGGCTATTGTTGGCGACGATAAATATAGCTATCACGGTGAAACAAGATAAAGATATAGGGCTAAGAGCTTGAGAATGATAACGCTAGGAAGATATACTGACGCAAATTCAGACCAATTTATAGGCTGTAAATTGAATTGAAAGTAGTAGAATTGTGTAGGCTTTTATACTTTTTTATCAAATAACAGTTATTTGAATATTCCAGCACTTGAAAAGCGACTCCAAAAATTCAAACGATTCAACGAAGCTCGTGAATTCAATAACAGCGCACACGGCAAATGCCAGCTAAAATTAGGTATCCCTACGGTTTTCATTTGTTCCTAAAGGGCGTGAAAAAAACACAGAGGCATTGATCAAAACACGGAATGAAATTCGGGCACCAACGAAGCGTCAGACCATTTGCGTAAACAAAAAAGTCAGGAACTCAATTACAACAGGCCGTATCAGCCCCGCTCAAGCGCAATATTGAAATGTTCTAATTTGCATAGTTATTATAAACATGAGTTCGCCGATTTACAGGCTGGCAAGTGAGAAGGGTAGTGCGAATACATAAAAGAGATAAGGACGGCGATTGTAAATGCTACCCTAAAACAACAAAAAAACACCGTTGTCCTGTATACGTGCATTGTATACTTTTACGATACTGTTATGGAACTTCCTCGCATTTTGATTCATGTGTCCCGCGGCAGATTACATAGGCGTAGTCAATTAACAACGGATGGAATTTGAATTTATAATCAGAATTTAGAATACATCGGATTAGTGATTTGCAGGTGTCAAACAATATTTTAACAAGCAATCGATACAGTGTGAACGGTTCGGAAATATAAATTACCATGAAAGTAGGTGTAGGAAAGCTGTTTAACGCAGATTAAATTTTAACAGCAGTAATAAAACGACATCTCACTAGAAGAGTTAAAATTAAACAAATCATCCAAGTGAAATACTAGTATGGAACAGCTAATTAGTAGCCATCTTATTAATTATAGATAAGAGACTCTTTTGTATAAAAAATCCCTAAAAGGGAAACGCATATGACGCGTTGTGTTATGTGCGTATGAATGCATGTCTTCAAATCGGCGTTCAACAAAATGGGCTGAATAATACTTATTTGACAATCCTTGATACCAAAATATCTACAACGGAAATCGTATGAAACAACCACGTAACCCACAAAGCTCACGTATGTAAATTCCACCAGTAGGCAGAAAATGCCACGATATACCTCAAACCGACATACAGAGTTATTATGTAACCTGCCAGCGATTGCGATGCAATTGCAATTCTTAAATGGCAATAAACCCTAAAACGTTTGCAAGGAAGTGTACAGACATACGTAGACTATGTTCGACTATGTATTGACGAGATATCTACGGCATTTGTTTGTTGCTACTGACCTATCAATAACATCTATCCAAAGTCGGTCGTCGGTAGGTTGACGGTAGGTCTACGGCATTCCGACGCAAACTACCGTTTTTATGAGCCCTAAAATGACACATGCACTATCAGGGAGTATCAGCGTTGCAGAATAACTAATCTTAAGACTACAATGGTGTCATTAACGAGTGCAATTTGTAAACGATCGAGTTAAGTATGTAATAGCCCTGTGGTAGTACCAGGATTCCGGACATGCCACGATCGATCCGGATTAGGACTGACCGGCGAACGAACTGAATAAACAATGCGACGTACCGGCTCACCCTTTTAACGAATCCCCAATAGAGAGCCTACTACAAAAGAACGCGAACATACTTTCGATCTAGTTGTTACAGTCGCTCTCACTACTCAGTTGATATGAGCAACAGGGATAGATAGAGTATAGATAGAGCAGATATATATTCATAGTGTAAGGCCTCAGATCCGTGTAAGTATTATTTGTTTCTTTTTGAGTATTTGCGATGTCCGAACTCTTGGAATTTGATAAATGCGCGAATTGTGATTTGTTGCGAGAATTTCGAGGTTGACTTATTTCGCTTGGATTGCTTTTAGGGTGGATTTATATCAGTTTTCAGCGTGCGGATTAGCAGATTTTTCAATTAAACTAACAATTTATTTATCGAGATATGTGATATGAAATCTTTTTATTCGTTCTATCTTTTGTCCCGATTTATTTGGGGTCAACATTTGTAACATGTTAGCGCCACAGCATACAAAAGAATATGAAGGAATATAAATTGATGTTATTTTGAAAAGATAAATGCAGTTAATATTTAAAGATACCTTTGAAGATGATCTATTCGTTGATATTGTGGCCAAGGACAAGCCCACCATAAAAGAAGAATGTACACTTGTATTGCTACCAAAATAAACGTTGAAAAGTATTATAAAGGACTTACCAAATAAAAGTACCACACGTAAAGAACCAACTCAACTAACGGCAACGGTGGAATAAAATATTTCTTACCTGTAAAGAGAAAAAAACACTTAAGTTGGTAAAAACATTGACATACAAAATACACGGTGATACTCATTTTGAATAGAAAAAAAGACTGTAGGCTTTACACAAAAATCTGATTCGAATCTACAATCTATTGAACTGGCGTTGAACTAAAAATACATAATTCAAATTCATATTGTATTGCTGTGGTGTCTGAAACTGGGTCATACTATCCAACTAAGAAATATCCAGTCACAAAAGATTCCGCATTTCAGAGGCAGTCGATAAAATGTCGAACACTTACGGAAACTATTCGAATGCGAGAGATATCCTAATAGCGCCCATCGCTTCCCGATCGAGGCGGGTGCATTATCGAAGGACCATCATTATGACGTTGAACTGAAGCTATTCCTTAGTAAGAAAACGTGGAATGATGTTTTTAAAATTTGAGACGTTTTTGCTTACTTGGAACTTTATTGCGAACAGTTTTGCTCATGATTTTTAAAAGAAAAGATATCAATGATTACAATCAAACAAGAATAAGCGCCATTCAAAAACAACGTTTAATTTTGCAACGCAACATTATGGAGGGGAATTTACTTTATATATTTTTCGTATACCTTATCACAATATATTTTGAAAATTGATCGTTAGTTCAGTAATGGATGGAAAAAATCCGTCCTTAAAAAAGTAAAACAATAAACTTAGAAATACCTTTAAATATCAATTGCAAAGCATTATGTATAGGCATGGAAATCACATTAGACTTTTCATGTATTCAGCACATTGGAAATCCGATAGCAAAAAATTTCACCCACGAAATTCATTTTAAAGAATCTGTGCCTCAAAGTTACTGTATTAGAGGTGTAGTTATTATGTAACTTGTAAGCAATCGTGTTGCAATTGCAATCCCTGAATGGTAAATGGATGGTCAGGAGAAACCAATAAGCAGTTAATTATTTTGTCAGCGAAGCTAAAAGTTAGTCAAAGCTTATAAAATATGACGTATTTAACAATGAGCAACTTTTATCTCTTTGATTTCAGGTATTGAATTGCAATGAAATGAAATTCATTGTGAACAAAAATTTGAGTACAATGTCAGCAGTTACATTACTCTTACGGTATTTTAAATCTCTCACTAAATGACTTCCGTTGGAGTCTAGGATATTGTTTTTATTAACTTCGGCGGAAATCAGTTATCCACTGCTATATAATTGTTTCCCTCAAGGTACGAGGTCGCCATCTCTTGATGATAAAAAATCTAAAGACAAAAATATTGCTCATTGCAATGCGACAGCTATCGCGTTACATAAAAGCCCAGAAGAACTTACGACAAAAATCTGAGACGCTTTGGATATACTCGTAGTAATAGCGGACATCTTCCAACCGAAGAGAGAGCGTTGCATTATCGAAAGGTTGAAACTACGTAGCTGGAAATGCTTGTTTGTGTTTTCTTTTAGAGGTTTTTGGAACTGCGCTTGAGCAACGAAATGAGTTTTACGAGTGAATGGTATGGTGTTTATGTGATGTGTTTTGTTTTAAGGTTAGAAACGAAATTGTACTCATATAACTTTCATTCAAATAATTCGATTTCAGGTAAAATCTTTCTTAGATGATTGTTTTCTTTTCTTTCTCTGTTTCATTGACAAGACAAATAAGATTGTGATCGGCGCCTTGGTTTCAGGGGTGCAATTTATTGCATTTTCAATATGCTGTTGCTCGTGTGAGAAATGCAGATCTTATTTACTTTTATACCCAATGTTAAAGTAAAAGGCCCGTACAAAACAAAATAAAATAACCTCTCAGCTCATAGAGTATTTCGTACTTCAAAAATGCGTAACATTTGACTGAAAGTTGTTTTAAAACACGTCACGTATAATGCTTCTCCTGTCCTATCTCTTTTGCTACCCGTTTTTAGGGATCCGCTCAAAAGGGTGCTATTGTTACACCAAAAGGGGTAGCGAACGTAATGGAGAACGTAGCCAAGATACGAGGGCTTAAACGAAGTCAAGCCGTCAAAAGTTACTGTGATAACAAGGCTCAGAAAAGTTCTTGAAACTTTACTTTGGTGTTCGATATGTCATCTGACATGACATGATTTTGCCGGTTTCTTTATCTTATGAATTTACTTATTATTCTAAGGACCTGTTTCATTATCGAAACATTAGCAAATAACCAACGAATAATTCAAGTATGGAACGTCATTTTGTAGTATTGGACAGATAACGTATACTTAATGACAATAAAAGAATTTGAAATATGGGAACTTATTGAAAAATTGTGAAACAGGTCGTTTTTAATGTAACGCTTATTAAAGTTTTTTTTATTACTTTCCGTTTTAATGATGAATAATATATCTGTTACGATGTAAATTTTATTACAATAACCTACCGAAGTCTGGCACAAGGTTATAATAAGTTTGAAACTGTACCTACTAATAACATTTTTCGTTTCTCTATTTATCACTCCAACACGTGTTCTCATTTCAGAATCACTACGCAATTGACTAGGACAGAGCCTTTTAATATTTAATACCTCACCCGATAGTTTTTCAGGCGTTTCTTGTGATGGCTACGTTTTGCAATTCAAAGGACCGGAGTGAGAGCTTTCGTAGGGAGTAGGTAGAGCTAGTCACTATTCCAAGGGAATACTGAGCGGTTATATTGTTTAATGCATGCTCTTTGTTTATGCTGATGTCGAAGTGTTTGAGGTCTTTACACTGTGGGTGGTGCGATTTACTTTCAAATTTTGTAAAATAAATCAAAATCCTACTAATGTTCAAAGGTAATGTTGAAGTATTTAAAGTCTTTCTTTACACTGTGGGTGGTGCGATTTACTTTAAGATTTTTTAAAATAAATCAAAATTCTACTAATGTTCAATTTACTTAGAGATGCGGGTAGATTATATTTTTGTACATAATTTTAAATAATAACTGTGGCAAACTCCTTGCCACTTTTAACTTTTTTTGGCTGATTTTTCAATGTCGAGTGTCAATTGTCTGATGTCTTGGTTTGGCTGCCGATTCCATTCTTGTAGTTTTCAATAATCATAAAATGATTGGGTGAAAATATATATAAGGAGGTAAAAAACACCAACAAACATTGAATTTCACTTAGGAATACATAACTATATCTTGCCAAGCTATTAAGTCTAAAGCATATTTTTAAGTTTCTGAAAAAAGTTTGTAAACAACATAATGATTTATAAAAACAGCTCTCCACAAACCACTCCACCACTGTATTTTGCATATACATTTTCTATAGAACCAGCCTTAATACGCGACGAATTAGCGAAAGTTAAGTTACCAACCTACTTCAAAAACTTCGACCATTAAAAAGGAAATATACGTTGGTCTATTAGAAAATATGGTGTTCCGTATACCGTGCTACGTTTATGCCAGTATCGCGTGAGGTTTCATAATAAGTTACCCAGTTAGTAAACATAGGAAAATAAGTTCTAATTACATTATGATAAGTGCCAATTTAACAACGCTTAAAGTACGGGGTGGCTTTATGAAATACAACAATTGCTGCACTAACTGTCATTCACTCGCAATAATTATCTGGTTACGAAAAGATGGCGAAAGAAAAATCTAGAATGAGTAGCAAAAATAACATTTTATTTGCTAACACATATTGTTACACAGGATGTGGCCTGTAATAGAAGCATTTTTTTTTAAATATACCTAGGCCTTTTAAGTAACCAATTAAATTATATATAGTTTTAATTTATAATATTAAAAATTTCCATTGTCATTTACTACAACGAGTTAGATATTTTGATGAACCTACGTTGATAAGGGATTATAACTCTCTGCAGAAACATGTTTTTTTTTCATACACGCTGTATATTTTAAATACCTAGTTTCGACTTCATATAGACTAAACCAAGCGTGGAAATGATAGAGTCGACGATAGAGTGAGCTTACCTTAACTGACATCTATACTAATATTATAAACCTGAAGAGTTTCTTTGATTGAACGCACTAATCTCCAGAACTACTCGACCAATTTAAAAAAAAAAATGGTGCATAGCTTATTTATTAAGGCAGGATTTAAGCTATAAAACATCACGCTCCGACGGCGAAGGAGTTATCTCAAAACACGCGGACAAAGTCGCGGGGGACCGCTAGTTATGTTAATAAAGTTAAAATTTAAACCTAAAAAACTAAAGTAACATGCTTCAGCACTAGTTTCGCGTGTTCTCAAACAAAAACATATCAAACGTATTCTGAAGGCGATATCATAATATCTTAGTTGGATAAATGTTTTTGAATTTGATTATGATCTAATTTGCAAACTAAGAAAAGAAAAAGCTTCAAGCGGATGCGGGCGGCATTCATTGTGTGAGCCTTTAAAGTTGCCGCCGGGTCAACGACCATAGCTTATTATCATACATCACTCAACTACTAATGTGGAGCATGATAACTATTAATTGGAATGATATTTTTTTGCTACGAGAAATATCTGATTATCTTCTAAATGTTAGCATTCGTATTTTTGGATTCCTCATACATCCGAATTATCGCAATTAGAAATCGTATTTTCGCATTTTTTTTATAAAGTGTTTTAAAAATTCGTGTATGTTTTTATATTATAAATATTTAATATACTGGATATCTCTGTGAATAGTTTTAATGTGTGTGTCATGTAGATTTTAAATAGGTGCAGAAGAAAGAATGAAAGCTTTGACATTAATATAATTTACTCTGAAAATTATAAAACTAGCCTTATTTTGAAAAAAAAACACATTCAGTGAACCCTACTGTAGAAAAATCTATCTTATTAGTTTTTTTTTTCAGTGTAATCAAATACCGTTATCTAGTTTTAGGTTTTGGTATATGAGTGGTAAAGATGTGTAGAAATCGTGACAGGCCTGATCAAGCGGCTAGTCACAGATTCTCAAAGTGCTGATCGGCTGAGCCTTGAGATAAGAAAACACATTCCTCATTGAATATTCGAATTATCTTCACATTGTTGACACAGTTGCGACTGATGAGATATGGATCGAGGCATGAGGTAGGGCGATTTTCATTAACCATTTTTAATATCAATTAGGGTGAAATTACGTTTTTGACATTAATACTATTTCTAAAAACACTTTCACGTCTCTCTCCCATGCGGCTATGCCACGCCTTGAGCAGTTTAAAGTTAAAAATAAAATACATAAAAAATAAAAAAATGATGAAGAGAAGATTTGTACTTAATTTATTTATTTTAAAAAAAGATACAAAGTTTTTTTTAATATTGATAAGTTTTGTGCACCCCAAAAGTATTATAATTATATAAAAAAATATGTACGTAATTGGGATGTATGTAGGTAGAATATACTTTAATTAAAATACCGTTTTCAACTCCTCAACTCCTTAAACTTCTATACATGATTTGACTATATAGCTACTCACTCAAGTAGCATTACTTTTGTAACACTTTCAGTATAGAATTCTGACGCTACAAAACACGAGATTAAAAGATGATGATTATCACATTCTAATCATTTCCTGCAAGTTCTATTATTCTCGCTACATCTTACTATCTGCACAGTCAGCGCGATTTAGTTAGCGGTATCGGGAGCTTTGTAGTATTTGTTCAGCGCTGATTTCGGCCGCTGTGTCAACGGGGGCGATAACCTACGCCTACGATCCACCTTATTTGTCAACTAATTACTAACAAACATTTACTGAACGTTGATTTAGAATTTTAAATTAGGGTCTATTTGTTTAGTCTCAATCTCAACAATACGGTGAAAGGGTGAGGTACGTATGAAAATCAATATTTTCATTGTTCAGCTAATTAGGTTTTTCTAATAATTTAGAAAAGAGTTTGGCATTGTTATGACTGTCGAAAATTGCAAAATGTAAGTGAATGAAAAGAAATAAAACTCAAATAATAACGGGTTGGCCGAGATTATTTTTTTAACTTTGCTAGTTTATTTTTTGTCTCAAATAAGACGAAACTGACTCTCTCCGGTACGCCAGTAACTTACAACTTGAATTAATTAGTTGAACTTAAATGTAATTACGCCAAGTCAAATACATATATCTTACTGAGCCGCCTACGTATTCTAAGAAATCAGTGTCAGATTTACGCTTTTTATCACAAGCAAAAGCAAAACTAACCTCAAAAACTACTTGGTAATTAACCCTAAAATTCAGTGAAAACTACTGCATAATGTAACATTTATTCAATCACAAACCGAGCGACGTTTATCAGAACCGAAATTTCTAATCTACAGCATTTGGACAAAGCTTATTATAGAATCGCGTGAGCTTTGTGAATTGCAGCCATACTTTATTCACATTTTGTCAAAATTGAAATTGGATCAGTAGACGCACTCCATTACGAGTATGTAAATTTTGCACATTTCAAGTCATTTTGATCGCACGCCAAACGTCGACACTATGTTCGGAACTTATAAGATTTTGGACGTTATTTATAGTCTTGGTCACTCTTTGCAAAAGAACCACTTTCCATCAAGTTTTACTTATCATTTATGGTTAATGATATACCTACATCAAAAAATGGCAAATCGTCTATTCAACCCAATCTAAATGTCAGTTTTACTGTAGGTACGTTCGAGGTATCAACAAAAATCGCTTGCGCACACGACACTAAACGGCCACCCGAACAAAAGCGACGCGAGTCGCAACCAATTTTTTATTTAGGGCTTTAACTGCCATGAAACTAGACACAATAAAAAATATTGTTTGGGGGTCACTGGTGACCACCATGGCGCTCAATGTGTTAAAGGCGGTAAGGCCCGAGAGATCTCGACCGTACTGTGAACTAATGGTACTAGTGTTAATGCCTAACATGGTCCACTATGTACTTCAGTAAATAAATAAAAAAATATTGGACACCAATCACACCCAACAAACATTTAAGTCACATCACAGCAACTTGTGCTGGCAATAAGCAGTTTAAAGCTTCATAATATTTGTATAACAGCTGACGTGAGAGCTTTACGTTGAATAATAGAGTTTTTGAAATATTATATTTCTATAAGCTTGATAACTTCTGTATTAAGTTGATTACCTTTCTCCAAGCTGAATAATGGTCGTAAGTAGTACTTTAAAGTAAACCATATTTAAATTAAAGCAAATGAAAATGCTAACAGCTGTATAGTAGCTGAAGATTCAGCATTGCTCTGTATAACTTTGACATTACTTTCAATTATACAGATTATTTCTGAATAATCTGTTTCATTTTCACTTTAAGTTGCTTAGCACATCAAATTATTTTTACTATCCAGAAGCTGAATATTGCAGAATTTTTAGCTATTAAACAGAAAACGATTGTCTAAATTGTAAATGAGACGGTCTTATACCTAACTTATACAGACAGAAGAGCACAAATACCCTTTTATTCAGTTTTAAGTGTTAAATAATATTAATTCTGGTTTTTTGTTTTTTTGTTCTTGAAATGTTTGTCATGAAACCTTATTATTTTAAGGTCGCTACGAAACACCATTATTCTAATTCACCTACTATATTAGTAATAAAAATCTTATTGCTTATATATTACCTATCAATTATCTCCAAATTGACTAAAAATCACTTTTATCTAATGAACCCTAATAAACTGCTTAAGAGTATCAAGTTGAGTAATATTGGAACTGTTATTCAAAAATGAGTTATGAAATGTACTTTTATCCATATAAGATCTGATTAGGAAGTCACATACTAACTTTTATGCAGAATTAAGCAACAAAATGCTGGGCAAGCGCGCTCTTAATCAAGATAAACATGACGCCATTGTCTAAACTATTTTTTATAAAAGTAAAAGCAAAATCACGTATCAAAAGCACCATTTTTACGTCGAAAAATGCTTTATGTGATCAAAATGTTTTATCTTCAGTATTTTACTGCATTATAGTACTTAAAATGCATAGAAAATATTTCACTTGTAAAATTATTAAATACCAAATATTAACGAAATTGCAGTTAATCGTGTGGCGCGTGAAAATTAACAATCAAATATATATATGTTTTTACAGTAAAGTAGCGTGCGTTTAAAAAAAAAACACTTCTAAATCGTGAAATAAGTATGTAAAGTCAATACTACCAATTTCTTCTTAATATTTCTGACATCCAACGTTGACACTGGTCGTACAAAACAAAATGTCTCATTTTATGATTTTATTTGAATTATTTCTTAATAAAATTACGATTTAGACTTGCAATTTGAATAAAAACTGAATAGCTTAGCTCAAATATTACTAACTGAAAAAGATTGTTATAACTGCTGTTTTAAAGGTAATGCAGCATTTATTCAGAAGATATCCATCTTCTTGTACACTTATTCAGATACTATGTGGCCATTATTCAGCGGTTATCCAAATTAAAGCTAGTAAATCTGTGCCCAAACCGCTTGAATATTGTCTGTATAAGCGCTTACACAGACGTTATGTCCGCAACTTAAGCGACTTAAAGTCAGTCGAATTTCTTTTATGCAAATATTATCCAGCTTATAAATGTTTGTTGGGCATACATTGCTCTCATCCCAAAGTAAGTAGCCAATGCACTTGTATTATGGAAATCAGACACAACGGTGGTACCACAACACCCAGACCCGAGACAATATAGATCGTTTTCTACATTCACCCGACCGGGAATCGAACCCGGAACCTCACGAGATGGCGACGCTTGAACCCAGCGTGCTAGCCACTCAACCACGGAGATCGTCAAGTACACTTACTTTGTCCAGTTTACATCAAAACCTACTCAACCAAAGTACATTGTGAGAAAACTTTATTCACATTTTAGTGCTGTAGCAGGTTAACTATCGCGGTCCGCGGGGACTCATTTGTCAGATGTTTGACACAGATTACGTAACCGTGAAGTAATGGTTAAAAATTAGACGACAGATATTTAATTTTTAAATTGTAGCTCAGTTGTAGGTATTACCTATGTTAATTTAATTTTGTTTTTCATGTCCAGTAGAAATGAGACTGATAATTAATAATAATAAGAATTAAAAAATACCTTTAGAGTAATTTAATCAAAATTAAATATCGTTAATATCAG
The DNA here is from genome assembly GCA_963924145.1 of Pyrausta purpuralis. Taxonomy (NCBI): domain Eukaryota; kingdom Metazoa; phylum Arthropoda; class Insecta; order Lepidoptera; family Crambidae; genus Pyrausta; species Pyrausta purpuralis. The sequence continues at coordinate 8,308,538 of OZ001655.1, forward strand.
GTGCAACTGAGCCTTGTATTTTTTTATTATTGAAATCAACACACCAACAGTTATCATAAACACACTTAACTAAATTCAGTGTTTTACACCATAAATTATAGACGTACACAACAACAGTAAAATATTGGATTAAAAAAAGGTTCTAACATACTTATACAAAGTTAATGTATAAGTATGTTAGAACCACTTTAAAATATTAGAAGCCTTAAAATACAAGTAATTTAAATATCTTTATTTTAGTTTCATGAATGTTTCCGTACTTCATCTAAAGTTTCCAGAAAGCCGGGTGAAACATCTAAGTGGGTTGAAAGTTAGGAATAAACTTGAAACCTGCTTATGGAGTATTATTATGTAACATTTGCAGAGTTAAACCGGTTCTGTGGCATTAAGAATATAATACTATATATGCCATATACGCAAAACAATAAAAGGTAATAAGAAGCAGTCCACCAAGCTGATCTAAAAGCGCGTATATTATTTTTGTATCGCATATTTAAAATAAATTGTGTATTTAAACAAACCTTTCTTTATTTTAATGCAAAATAATCTACATCCAATAAGATATCAAATTTCTTAATCCAAACTGATGATTACTAATCAAATATTCTTGTCTCGCAAAAACAACGCAGCGTTGTAAAATCCTGCATTTTTTCAGCAAAAATCCGAAGATAATTTGTGAAAAAAATCACTGTGATAAAATCATTCGGAGCTATACGTAGATTTCGCTATAAGATTATAGGGCTGTAAGGAGTGGCTTATCTTGTAATCTACAGGAGATTGCGAAGGGATGAAAATGTGACGTCAGAAAGGGGGAATTCTGAGCGATATCCGCTCGCGGTGAAATCGTTTTCATACTAGATTTGTAAAGTATGTCACTTTGGAAATTTGCTGTACTTAAGATAAAGTAGTACTGCAATGAACGGGGTATTTACTGCTTTACTTTTATTTTTCCGTCAGTTTCAATTTTGTTTTGAGCTTAAGAAATACTCCATATGTACAGTGCAACAAGGATCTTATGGACGATAGATGATATTGACAGGGAGGCGCTAGCATTCAATCAGGGTAGCCGATGCAAAAAACTCCCGTGATTCAGGGAGCTCAAAAACTGCATAGAAAACATTTTTTTTACTCATTCATGACAAAGTGATACCATCAAGACTTCATCGTCTAATTATTCGTTCAAAAAGTCTATTCGTGAGCTTTTTCTCAGTGAGAATACCACGTGTTCCGTCGTGATTCAAAAGCACAAAATCATGACCATATATGGTAATGATTCACTCGACGCAGGCGACGATGACGAAGGCGTCCTGGATTGGTCAACGCTGCTTCCTTCGGTGGGGGCTCGGCGGCAACGACTACACTTTTTTCAAAAATTCTACACTCTTACTTTACCTTCTGTGTCTATCACCGTTAAATATTGTATTTTTTATCTCTAATAAACAAAAATCTCAAAGTTCAAATCGTCGCAGTAATTTATACGCTAGCTCCTCTACATAATTTGGACCTTCCAAGCCAAATCAAATTGGGACCAGCTGATTAACGGAGTTAAGAAACCCTGTCAAAGAGTCGCTGAAATTGCCACTGAAGTTGAGGTAGCAGCTGATGCAGTTTATCAATAAAGCAGTTGGAGAAGATCACAAAATCCGCAAATTTGTGAGGAGGAACGCCGGTTCAGTACCTGAAAACGCGCATATAGGTACGGCCAGCCATCCCGTCTATTCCCAATCATCATCGATTCCACTGTGTAATATTGTGTTATCTGCTAATTTCAGTGTCAGCTACTAGTGCAAAAATCGCATAACGTGCCCTACTCCGTGATTACGCGATAGCTGTTATTCACCGTACAACTGTAAGTACTTTACTCTAATTTTGCTTAGTCTACCGAAATGAGTTTAGATACTGCTCCACAACAAGCGCAAACCCGCGATAAATCTCCTTATAGATCTAGTGATGATAACCTATTTAAAGAATTAGTGAAAAGGCGCGGTATAGTTAAGGGTAGGTTAACAAGATTTGCTAATCATATACTTTCGCTTAAAAACGAACCTATTTCTACTAAAAACTGTATCGATCTGAAATTACGTATTCAAGGTGCTAATAACCTTTTTTTGGAGTTTAATGAAATACAAACTAAGCTAGAAGAAATTGCTATCGATACCGAAGAACAGTTATCACAAAGAGATATATTCGAAGATCATTACTATAGCACAATATCGCAAGCCGAATATATCCTGAATTCAAATCAGGCCACTGATAGTTCGGAAGGTAATCGCAGTCACAAACATAAATCTATAAAATTGCCAACTATTTCTATGCCTACTTTCAACGGGTCATGTGAACAGTGGCTCGAATTTAGAGACACCTTTTTATCCTTAGTGCACAATTCTAGCGAACTCAGTAATATAGAAAAATTTCATTACCTTAAATCATCACTGAGGGATAGCGCGGAATTAGTAATAAACTCAGTTGAATTTTCTAGCAATAACTATAATGTAGCTTGGGAATTGCTTCTCAATCGCTTCAATAATAGCAGGTTGTTAATACATAATCATGTAAAATCTTTATTTACTATGCAATTTGTGAATAAAGAATCGCCAGTTCTAATAAGAAAGTTGATAGACACGGTACTTAAGAATTTACGATCTCTAAAAATCTTGGGCGAACCTACCGAGTCATGGGACACATTAATTATCTATTTAGTAGTCTCCAAGTTGGACCCTACTACAGAACGCGAATGGGAACAATGTAAAGGTACCTTACTTTCAAACGCTAACGATTCTAAAAGGAGACTAAAGATTGACGATTTAATTGCGTTTCTAAAAGACCGCGCTGATATGTTGGAGACATTACAAGTATCTCATAGCAAATCTAATAATGAATCGAAAAGAAATTATTCACAAAATCAATCACAAAATACAAGTAAAGTCCACTGCAATGTCTCCACCAACAAGCCGGCCGAACGTCAATCGCGCGATGTCACTAAACGCCTATGTTCACTGTGCGACGCGAATCACCCACTTTATTCTTGTCAGAAATTCATTGATACTAATTTAGAATCTAAACTAAAGTTAATTCACAATAAAAAACTATGCATTAATTGCCTACGTTCGGGACATAGCGTGGAGAGTTGTAGATTTGGGCCGTGTCGAATGTGTAATAAAAAACACAATTCGTTAGTGCATCCAGGTAGTCCTATCTCAAGTAACGTACTAAGTGTTGCATCCGAGCTTTTACCGTACGCGCACACGACTACTGACGAACTGCAGCCGCGTGCAGCGCCGACTGCGCCCGAGACGCAGCCTGCCCCCGCACCCCGTCCACCGTGCTTGTCCATGGTCACGCAAATCCCTAGCAAAATACAAGTGAACAAGGCACACATTAATTTACAATGTACGCAAACAACTGTTCTATTATCGACGGCCGTAGTCATGATAGCTGATCGCAGCAGTAATTATCACCCGGCTCGCGCGCTTCTTGACAGTGGTAGCCAGCGATGTTTTATTACCAAATCATTATGTAATTTGCTTCAAACGCCAGTAATACAGTCCACACAAGAGATACGCGGTGTAGGTAACTCAGTAACAAATACGACGCAAACTTGTAACATCGAGATTAAATCGCGCACAGAATCCTTTGTTACGCACATTCAATGTTTCGTTTTACCTACAATAACTTCATCATTGCCCGCTATTACAATAAATAAAGCGCAACTAAATATTCCGCATAATATACAGTTAGCTGATCCGCAATTTTATCAAACTAAAAATATTGATATTTTGATTGGCGCAGATATATTTTGGGATTTGATTAAAACTGATAAAATGAAGTTGGCCAGTGGGCCATTTTTACTAGACACTAAATTAGGATGGATTATTTCCGGACCTATTAATTCCTTTTCGCGCAAGGATGAACATATTTTGTGCAACTTGACGCAGTCAATCGAGTCTCAACTACGACAGTTTTGGGAACTCGAAGAGGTTCCCCGCGAATGTAAGGATACACGCACCGAGGAAGAACTTGCATGCGAGGAACATTTTCTAAAAAACACTACGCGTAATATTGATGGTAGGTTTTGTGTTCGAATACCATTCAAGAAAGATCCCGCTTTATTAGGAGAAAGCTATCCGCAGGCAGAACGTAGATTCCTAGCCCTCGAAAAACGATTACACCGCAATAGTAGCTATAAACAACTGTATAGTGACTTCATTCACGAGTATTTACGTTTGGGTCATATGAGTCGCGTAGAACGTTACGGGTCATCTCATTTCTTTTTACCGCATCACGGTGTTTTTCGCGAGCAAAGTATCACAACTAAATTGCGTGTTGTTTTTGACGCCAGTGCTGCCTCAAGTAATAACGTCTCGCTAAATGAATTGCAGATGGTAGGCCCGGCTATACAGGGTGATCTTATAGCTATATTATTGCGATTCAGAATTTACCAATATACAGCTTGTGCAGACGTGGAGAAAATGTATAGGCAATGTCTAATTCATGAGGATCAACGAGATTACCAATTAATCTTATGGCGCGATCATCCATCTGAACCTATTGGCATTTATCGCCTCAACACGGTTACCTACGGGACCGCCTCAGCACCGTTTCTTAGTTGCAGGTGCCTTAAGCAACTCGCTATTGAGTGTAATGATCCTGACGTCACACGAGTAATTAATCAAGACATGTACGTAGATGACATGATAACAAGTTGCGAAAGTAAAGAACAGTTATTGTCTATTTGCTATAAAACAGAAAAGGTATTAAGCGCTGGGTGCTTTCCTCTTCGTAAATGGAAGTTTAATTTTAATTGTAACGACCCGGCACTTAAACAGTCTGACTCATTCAAATCTTTATCATTGATAAACAACACAAGTTCGAAAACTTTAGGCTTGGGTTGGTGTAATGTTAATGACGAATTTCATTTTAGCACGCAATTAACTAATGACAATAAAATTATTACAAAACGTTACATGATGTCTCATATTTCACAGATCTTTGATCCATTAGGATTATTGAGCCCTTTTATAATTACAGCTAAAATTTTACTGCAAAAACTATGGCTATTAAAAATAGGTTGGGACGATCAGGTGCCTACAACGATAGAAAGGGAATGGAATCGGTTCGCATCATGTGTACCTTATCTAAACAATATACGCACACCACGTCATGCAGTAGGTAGCAACCCGGCGCGTCGTGAATTGCATGTTTTTTGCGATGCCTCGGAATGCGCATATGGCGCCTGCGCGTATATACGTACAATCAACAATGATTCATCCGTTACTGTCAGGTTATACTATTCAAAGGGAAAAGTAGCACCGTTAAAGCCTGTCAGCATTCCGCGATTAGAGTTGTGTGGGGCATTATTAGGTGCCAGACTTTACCGTCAAATAAGTGAATCGCTTAATTTTCAATTTGATAATATCATGTTTTGGTCTGACTCGACTATTGTATTAGGTTGGCTGAAAATGGCGCCTAATTTATTGAAAACTTTCGTGCAAAATCGAGTAGCGGAAATTCATGAAATAACAAAAGATTTACCTTGGTGCCATGTTAGCGGAAAAAATAATCCAGCCGACTTAGTATCGCGTGGTCATAGGTTAGAAGACCTAGAATCCTCTTCATTATGGTGGGAAGGACCGGAATTCCTTCACGATCGTGATTTTGATTGCAATAATTTTATTTCGCAACAAAATACCGTATCACAGTATACAGAGTTACCGGAAGTAAAACCAGTTAGGTCTGTTAACATGTTGATCGAGTCTACAGATACGTCAGTATTTTCTTTTGAAAGATTTTCAAATTATAATCGCTTAAAGCGCACTTGTGCATATGTATTGCGTTTTATCAATAACATCCGTAACAAAAACAATAAAATACACGGAGTTCTGACTGTCGATGAACTAAAAGCGGCTGAGACCACTGTAATGAGATTGTCTCAACAAGAATCGTTCCCGGAAGAATATAAAATATTACACAATAAAGGTCAGCTAAAAAATAAACACAATTTAATAAAATTAAACATATTTTTAGACAGTGACAATGTCTTACGAGTAGGTGGGAGAATTAAACATTCCCCAAACTTTTCTTTTGACAAGAAACATCCTATTGTGCTATCCTCTAAACACAGGCTATCAATATTGCTCTTTCGGCATGAGCACAAGCGCCTACAGCATGCGGGGCCTCAAGCTTTATTGTACAACTCACGCGAAGCATACTGGGTAATAGGGGGTAGGAATCTCGCAAAACTAACGGTGCATAAATGCATTATTTGTAAGCGATTGAGAGGTAAGACTTTATCTCCTATCATGGGAGACTTACCCGAATATAGAATCACTCCTACATTTCCCTTTTTACATTGCGGCGTAGATTATGCTGGCCCTGTGATGGTTCTAAACCGTAAGGGAAGAGGTTCAAAATTAATAAAATCGTACATAAGTTTATTTGTTTGTTTTGTGACTCGAGCGATACATCTAGAACTAGTCAGTGACCTGTCTGCTGATGCTTATCTTTTAGCATTAAAACGATTTATAGCACGGCGCGGTAAACCTGCTGAAATTGTCTCTGATAATGGTAGAAATTTTGTAGGACTTGCAAACGAATTTTCAAAATTTATAACTAATTGTTCTAAAAATATTATTGAATACGCTACAAACGAAAATATTAAATTTAGATTTGTCCCACCGTATGCACCTCATTTCGCTGGATTGAGCGAGGCTGGAGTAAAGTCTTGCAAGCATCACATATTGAGAGTAATTGGCAATGCGCACTTAACATTTGAAGAGTTTAACACAGTATTAACTCAGATCGAATCCATCCTGAACTCCCGTCCTCTCAATCCCATGTCCACTGATCCAAATGATTTGCTTCCTTTGAGTCCAGCCCACTTTCTGGTTGGTCGTCTCCTTACAGCGCCTGCAACGGAACCGCTGACTGCCGTCCCAGTTCACCGGCTCACTCGTTACCAGAGGCTAGAACAGATCCGACAGCATTTCTGGACTAGATGGAGTAAAGAATATATCTCAGAACTGCAAATCAGAACAAAATGGAGAGAACATAAGACTGATCTTCAAATAGGCACTATGGTTGTAATCAAGGAAGACAACACACCGCCCTTGAAATGGAAATTAGGGCGTATCATCTCTACTCGACCAGGCAAAGACGGAGTGTCCAGAGTAGCGGATATAAGAACAACTTCTGGAGTGATACGACGCGCTTTTCCTCGAATCTGTCCTTTGTTTGATGATCATGTAGAATAGACATTGGACGCTGGTGCTTCCAAGGCCGGGGGCATGTTCCGTCGTGATTCAAAAGCACAAAATCATGACCATATATGGTAATGATTCACTCGACGCAGGCGACGATGACGAAGGCGTCCTGGATTGGTCAACGCTGCTTCCTTCGGTGGGGGCTCGGCGGCAACGACTACACTTTTTTCAAAAATTCTACACTCTTACTTTACCTTCTGTGTCTATCACCGTTAAATATTGTATTTTTTATCTCTAATAAACAAAAATCTCAAAGTTCAAATCGTCGCAGTAATTTATACGCTAGCTCCTCTACACCACGTGATGCTTGATAAGGTTTGTCCTTCTCTGTTTCCCCTTTATTAATCTCTGTTAGCCTATGTATGGATAATTGTATATATTAAAGTATGTTTAAGTAGGTTTATTTTTTATTATTTATGTAAGTATATTAGTAGTTTAAATTTAATTTGTTGCTTTTATGTGTAATTTTACGCCGCCTCAATCGTTTCTGTTTCACCCAATGGTTGACTGGTAGAGAATGCTTTAAGCATTAAGTCCGCCATTTGTACTTTAGTTTTGTCAGTGCAACAAAGAATTTGAAAAAAATCAAGGACAAGGGAATTAATTTACACCAGTAATACGCATGATAGTACAGGACAACATGTATTTTCCACCGATCTAAAACGCTAAACAATAAAACCATTGCAAAATGTAACTTCATTTGAAGATATATTTTAAACAAAAAGTGTAACGAAAATGAAACATCAGGGAGACATTAGGAAAAATAAGGAAATCTACTGTTAGATTGGGGTAGTTTGTCTTCACTAGATCTGACAGCCGCATTTTAAATATGGCAGCGTTATAGCGTAGTTCTCATTTTCGTCGTCGGCTAAAAGATCCATGTCGTATTCAACAGTACAGTACCTAGACATTTAGAGCACGGAATGGTATCTAGACAGTATTCCAACTTCATACAAACGGATGAAACACGAGTTATACCTACGCGCCTCGATTTCGGCACGCGTTCGGCACGCAGACAGTAGCGACTGTGCCACAGTGACGAACGGATGGTGTGTTGTTTTTTTAACAAAAGCGCGATTTCTTTCTTAAGTAAATTTGTATATGACGAATAGAATATATTGGGGCTGTTTTTCGTTGTATGATTTTTAATGAAGCTTTATGTTAGAATGCGGATTTTTTATACTTTAAAAATTAATAATAAAGCATTCCCTACGTCTCAGTCGAATCACAAATATTTTTCGGTAGCAAATTTATAAGACCGATTCGTCATTTAAACATAAAAATGTTTGTTAATTAAATCTACCGGTAAAATAACAACACACATTTTTATTGAAGGTATGGCAACCTCTTTACATGTGGGAGTCCTAGCAACTCACCACATAACTACGATCAGGTTGAGGAAAACGGTAGAGAAAGTTGAGATACCGCAGGTAAAGGAAGAATATTTATTGTTTCAGTATGAAAGCGAATCTATTATTTACAAATATAGTAAATAATAGATTCGCTTTCATATATGTTATATTTTGGAATCCGAGCGCAGATAGCGATAATGACGTTGTCTCGGCTGCCAGTTTTAATTCTTCTTCTATCGCGGTAGGTAGCGCGAAGAGTAGCTGGCAAAGATGTTGGCACAAAGGTTTTCAATCCAATTCAATACATAAATATTTTATTGGTTTAAATAAAAATAAAGTATATTAACAATCACAAAACTAAATGCAAACACAACGTAGGCAATTGTAATTAAAATGCTGGAGGTGGCCAGCCCTATCGAACATTCAGGTACCGCGCGGCTGTAGGTATTTATTTCAAAGAGTCGGCCGAGTTACAATACTGTATAGAACATTACCGTGCTTAGAGCGCTTTCACACATAGGCGACTTTAGCAGCGCGACGGTCGCGCGGCGGCCGCGCTGCTGATAATTTCATAAATGACAGCAGTAAGCCTTTACATTAGAGCGAAAGCGCTGCTCTAATGTGAAGGCGCACTTAAAAAGTTACCTAAACTTATTGTTAAGAGCTTAAATCTAGAGTACCGATGTTGCACAAAGAGTTTTCAAAGAATTTTAATAGTGGAAAGATCTCATGCACTAAGCGTTATAGAGTAAATTTCTAATGCATCTTTCAAACACATTATATGTTTAGGACGTCAAGAGCCCATCACAAGCAGCACACGATAAAACTTCAACACATTCCTCGCCAATTTCATTTTCTCCAACCATCCCACAAAGAATTTTACTACCAACTTTTTATGCAACATAAAATATTTTTAATAAGCCACGAAAGAACTGTCCCAGTTTCAAGCTTGCATCCCTTGTTTTGGTATGAAAACAATTCGTCAAGAAAACGGGCCCCACTTTTGTAGGAAAAATGGGAGTCCAAACAAGCGAGCAACGAGTTAGCCCGTAACAAAAATCCAACAAAGGGATGATTAACGATTTTCTACCCCAAACTCATTCAAACCCCGTCGATATTGAATCCGTTAGACGGCGTAAAAATGAAAGTTTTCCTCTTTCTTTTGCTAACACGTGGGGAATACGGTAGTGGTGTTCATCAAGCCGAGGGTGATTTAGCAACTTGTCCCAGAAGTCTACGGCCCGTTTGGGACAAGTTAAAAGAATTGAAACTAAATCAATTGCACACCAGTCTAGTAGACTCACTAAAATGTTGTGTGAGTAAGAATGTGAATAAGACAAGTTGTAGGCAGTAACAAAAACCTTTCCCCTAATAACATTACTAGCATTCCCCCGCGACTTCTTCCGCGCGTATTGAGTATGCTCCCTCCCTTTCCGTCGCGGCGTGATGTTTTATAGCCTAAAACCTTCGTCAATAAATAAGCTATCCAACACAAAAATACTTTTTCGATCGGTCCAGTAGTTCCTGGGATTAGGGCGTGCAAACAAACAAACATATTCTTCAGCTTAATCATATGACTATAGGTTGGAACTCATTAAACTGCGGTAGGAGTATATAGTTTTTGGAACTTAACCCTCCTTAATGGGCCCTGAACTTATGGGTCAAGTATGTGAATTGCCCGCTACATGAGAGATGCTGCGCGATTCATCAAGCTCGAAAGCAGAAAAGTTCAGCTGTGTATTCAATTTTCCTTCCTGTTTATCAACGGCACGTATTCGGTACTGTACGTGTGATCGGCTTGAATTTTTCCCTCTTTTTAGCTGCCAGTGCTGCCGTCCCTAATTGTGCATTCCGAATGATTACAACTCGCTTGCTTTGAGCAAAAGCTCAATATCTCATTCATTTCAGATAGAAAAAAAAACTTAATTCCTTTCCTTCTTGTTAAGTATTCGATAAGTTGGTTGGTATTGTAAACGTTATATGGATAAAAAAGCTTAAGTACAAACTTACTTTCACTAGTACCTACTGGTATTCCAAAAGTAATGAATAAATCGAACCGAAATCTATTCAGTCAAAGTTTGCGCGAATTTTCCGTCACAAAAACCTTCTAATGCCAATTCTCAATAGTTCCGCTTGTTAAAACTCGTGCTTGTGTGTCCCGTGACACAAGTAACTCGGTTTCGTGACGTAACTACCGTAGCAGTTTTTCCCTAGTTAGTTTTGCAGTTCAAATTAAATGACGCCAGAGTGACAAGAAACGTCAAGCAAGGATCGTTAGGAATTTCATAAAAAGAAAGTGTTTATTATATACATGTTGGGCTAGCTCGTAACTCTTTGTAACTTCGGAAGTTGTGAGAAATAATGGGGTATGTATTATTTGTTGCTGAAAGTTTCGGTGCAAATGATAGTCGTTATAGTTTGGCATGAAATACAAAGGTACAATAACCCGGTTTTATTTTTTGCCAACTAAATAAAAGTGTATACTAAAACGCGTTTGATTTAATCAGCCGTAGCAATGTACATGGTGTGTCTATGATGATAAAATGCTATTATCATCAATATCACTGTTCCACAGGATCATTATAAATAATAATAATAAATATTTGACAACATCACATACATTGCTCCGATCCCAAAGTAAGTAGCTAAAGCACTTGTGTTATGGAAATCGGAAACAACGGTGGTACCACAACACCCAGACCCGAGATAGAAAAGATCGTTTTCTACATTGACCCGACCGGGAATCGAACACGGAACCTCACGAGATGGCGACGCTTGAAGCCAGCGTGCTAACCACTCGACCACGGAGGTCGTCATTTCCCATTTTTTTTAACTCAAAAGCCCACAGCCCTGCGTTTCTAAGAAGAAAACAATTGAACGCAATCGATTAGCAATTTTATTTACGTCACATCACAATACCTTTATTTCTTAACCCTGCAAGTGTTCAATGGAGCTTCAACCGAGCTGGCTCATCTATCCAGTGGTCGGGTTGCGAAAATAATAAAAAACACAACTGGCCATATTAAGTTTCGCGATGAAGGATAAAATAAAACACAGCAGGTGCACGACTCACCTGGCCAACATGTGTGGAGCACGATCGGTTAATTATTTTAAATTTTTATCATGAATTTGAATATGCGATAACGGAATGGCGACAGTGGAATTGCATGAATAAACATGCTGGTAAAATTTGCAAAAAAGATTGCATTTTTAATGATTACACTCGTACATGTGTTTTATCTAAAAAAAAAACAGCAGGGTCACGGGACCTAATTTTTTAAAGTTAAAAAAAACTGATTGCGTAAAACTACTAACGTACCTAATAATTTTATAATATGCATACTTTTTCGCCTATGTACCTACTCGTTATTAATGAACACGATCATATAAATTCATTCATCTGTTTCATACTTCTCTTAACACTGGTTATAAGAAACTCTTTCAATATTGCAACAATTTAAACGAAATGCGAATAAATCTGACGCAGCTTAGTTTATTATTAAAAGCGAGTTAATAAAATAACATTTAAAACTTTTTTAATACTTAGAGTTGCCAAGGTAAAATTTCTAGACTAAATTAAACGCGTAATGGTCAATGCTTACTTTTTTTTCACATTGCTTATTTTAGTGATAGTTATAACTAAAAATCATATAATAAAAAAGCGCCTCCTTCGAAAATGGCTAAAAATTTCAAAATAACGCATTCGTCTTCTACATATTTTTAGAGAAACAAATTCTTTTGAAAGCAGTGTATTGTGTCTGGCTTAGACACAGTACTCACATCATGCACTGACTCCAAAATAATTTATTTCTCCTTATTAGAACACGAATGCGTTTTTTTAAGCATTTTTGTTTTTTTTTTGGATATTTACAAAATAATTTAATTTTCGCAGCCTTGGCCTATTAAAGCCAACACAATGTTAATATTTTTTTAATTAAAGGCTCTCTGCCATCCCCGTTAGAAGGTTAAACCCAGAGCGTGCCTTTTTAGCGATAAAATAGTTAATCAGTTGCACGCACGCGGGTTTAATGACATAATTAAAAATCCCCTGCCGAGGTGGGGAAAGTTTGGGTTTAGTGGGCTAGCTTATCCTTACAGTAAACCGAACAAGTTGTCCCTATTCAGTAATCTCCTAAGCCAAGTAACGCGTTGGTGGAAGTGACTAACTTTTAGGTAAATGTTACTTTAAAAGAGTTTTCAGGTTAATAGTTGCACCGTTTATGCAAAGTTGTGCTGATATTGAATTCTTAATCATTTTGAAAGATGATTTAAGGCATTTAACTCTTTGCTTATTAAGGGAAGTAATTAGTCATCATTACTTTGCAATATAAGTATATTATTATATACTATAGCGGTCATCATCGCGTCCAAGCGTAGTCTTTTGTTTGAAATGAATCCCGTTTTAAGGGATTTTAATTTGAAAGTGGTAAGTATGTCGGTAGAGACCTTCAAGGCATAATTTTACTAATATTGGGAAATCGCAAGCATGAAAAGTCTATCTATTCTATATAGCATCTTCAAAGCTTTTAAAACTAGTCATTAAAAGCTGTATACATATATAATTATAATAAAATATATAGTTATAATAATATAAATAGTCCTAAAAGCTTTGAAAATACAATATCAAACATATTGATGTAGTGATAAAATCTGTCTGAAACCAGTTTTTATTATGAGCGAGTTTAAAGATTTTTGCGCACGAACTACTGCCCAATTACTGAGGGTGAGGGCGAAAAGTGTCCTGTTCCTCCAATTTGACAGACACCCTCGCAGGCAGGAACCGACAATAACCGCTAAAAAGTACAAAAGGAAGTACTTCCCGAAGGGAACTAAAGCTGTTGCTTTTATTGTATAACAAAAAAAATGAGAACTAAATTGTTTCTTTTAACTTTGAATATTTTTTTTTGCGTTAGCTCCCTTTAAATAAGACACGGTTTACCTTTAGATAAAATGGTACTTATTTTGAAATTATTTACTTAAGAACTAAGAAAGTCCAACCGAAATCCACCGTATTTTTTTCTGAAATTCTGAAATTAGCCCAAGCTCGTATGATACTACCTAAAATTACAGCTAGCATGTCTTCTTAATGTTTAATGCTTACAATATTATAATCATAATAAGGTAACATCTAATTCGTTTCGATGGTAAGACCCAAGCACTTATAGCGATACAAGTTAACCCTTAAACTAACGCCACCTCCTGTACCCTGAGCCGAAACCTAAACCAAGTAGCCAGAACTGCCAGGTAGTCCCCAAATAGTGTGGAGTAATGAGTTTTGTTGTTCAACAGCCGTGGAGTAAGGACATGGCACGAACACAAGGCTGCAAACATTGCATTTGTCCAGTGCATTTAAAGGGTTACAGGATTAGTCTCGCGAATAACGTAGGAAGCTTTAGTTAAGGCGAAATTAGAACTGTAACACAGCTACCTGATAAGCTCTATCTAGCTAGATTGTTAATCTAGAAGTTAAATTACATATTCAGCAAAACACCCTAAACGGTCTATTTTGAACGAACTTTACAGCAATGGTAAAATGACTTAGTTATTCCTGTGCAATAAATCTTTTATACGTAAAAATAGTACTAATCACGAATTTCTATATCTAAAATACATAACATAGGTTTTATTATCATGACAGTGAAACCTTGGATCTAGTTCAAAATGTATTTAAATTTTACTATTTTTTATGTTTTCATTCAAATTGTTGCCAATGGATAACTTTTCCAAAATAACTCCATAATTGTTGAACGATCCTGATACTTTAATTAAAACAAAGCAATTTAATATAATTTTCTGCTTCCCGGCGGAAACTTGTAAACAATTCACATCAAACTCGTCTTGGTTACTTAAAGCAAACAAACAATTTAATCCTTGTTTTTGTACTTTTAAAAACAAGTCCGCTCTGCGCTTACAGTTAAAATTTTCTTTTTCTAACTCGTAAATAACGGGACCAGTGCTTTTTTTAATTTACTTTATCATTATTCTACAGTTAACATTGATTAAATAAACATGATATGTTTATTTTGCCCTTTTATCCGATTTCAAAAACTTTAGCTGTTGTAATAAATATCACAGTAAAAGTTAATTTAACTATCACTTAACTAGCAGTGGTTTTGGATTCAGTCTAAGCGAGGCTCTGGTTTCAATTCTCACCAGAATTATGGCAATTATTTTACCCAGATTATGATTTAATGTTACGAGATTTACATCATTTAATAAATTCAAAAGAGATGAAAAGAAAATTTCCGAGAACTTTTCACTGAAGACATCCGGAAAATAATTAATAAAGACGTTAATTTCTTTGCTAAATTTCAAACTTTACTTTCACATCCTTTTAATTTTCAAAACTGTATTTAATCAAAAACTTGAAAAGCAATATTCATGAAATCTTCAAAAAATATTAATACGTTGGTTGTGCAAAAGTGCTGTCTGCTGATTGATGTATAATTGACACCATCAAAAGCTCTCTTTCGTAACAGTACATGATACAAAAAGTGCGCCTTTTCAATATATTTTTTAGCACTATATGTATATTTACATGTTCTTAGATTATTGCTTTTTAGTTTACTTTCATTAATGCTAAGTTAGTTAGTTTAAGAGGTCGGCGTAAAAAGGGCTCATAATTATTTTAAACAAAATATTTTTTCTCTACTTTAAATACTATTTCACCGCTATATTTATATTTTTTTACATATTTAAAAGTTTTGTATTGATTTTGCGTAGCTCTGACTTTAAGTAATCACACATCTATTAATCCCTCAAGCGTATGTGAACGAGACACAATGCAAATTCTATTGTTATGCGGTTGCCTGCAACCGCTCGGGTGTTGAAGCATTAAGCTGCACTTCTTCAGTTCTATCTATGAACATAGCAGGCAACGATATTGCACAATCAAAATATGAAAAGAGGCGGATTTGACGTTACATGACATTCTCCACAAGTCATACCTTCGGAATAAGCTGAAATATCCATTATTGTTCTCCAGCTACTACCCTGGATATAACGGATAGGGTGTAGTCTACTAATTCGGGCCGGCCCAAACATTGTCGCATCGATAAAATCATGTCGGCAAACAATTAAATGGACCGGCCGGACCATGGGACTCATAGGTATTATTACCTAACCCTATCACTATCATATTTCTATTCAATAGTCAGTGACTTTAAGAGAGTTATTTATAGGCAGGCAGATAAGCAGACACATAGCGCAAAGAACTGATGGCCGTTGTGGCAGAAATATTGGAGACCCTTCGACCAAAGATGCAGCGAAGGACGTCCACCGACAAGATGAACCGATGAAGGATGAAAGGATGAAAACCGCTTGTAATCGGTTGCTGTGGAAAGCCGTGAGGGAGGGCTATGTTGAGCAGTGGACAAAACGTAGAAAAAGCCTTCATACGCCGTTTGTGTCGCAGTTTATATCGACGATATGTGGATTCTGCTGAGTATTGAATTCTATATCATTTGTTCGCGCTTAGAACCATCGTGTATAATACTTAATTTTCAAGATTTTATTTTGAAAGCTCCGCAGTAAGAGTTGGTTAGGATTTGGCAGCGCTAACAAATAATCCCATCGAACTTCCTTTACTTTCACCGTTATTTATAATAATCTTCGGATGCCATCATATACAGATGCAATCGCATAGCGATCGTTTACAAGTTACATAATAACTCTGTAAATCCCCAGGCGATTATGTAAGGCGTGGAATGTCAATCGGACGCTTTGGGGCAACAAGACTTGCCCTAGTAATACAAGGAACAAACATTTTGGCGCTGACCGTCATTGGTGTTTTTACCTTCTCTGGGATTATTGGTTACGAATGGCAAGTTTATTCTGCTTTAAATAAAGATGAATGATGAAGATACTACCTGTTTAAAAATATCTTATCAAGTTCACATTAGCACTATCTGTTCACTTCTTCATATGAAATAACACTCCAAATTTGAATTAATTATTGGTATAGTACTTATTTGTCGATGATGACATATGCCCACATCACTTACATTTTATTTGTTAACTTGCGGACTTTGTTTCATCCCGGCCGTATCATTATTATCTTACTCTGGACAGTGGCGAATCTGTCAAAAAATCGGTCCACCCGCTCAATTTAATTTCTTTTCTAAGAACCTTCTCCTAACAATAACAAACACAGTAAAAAAATAGAATAAGCAAAATCGGTGCAACCGTTCACGCTTATTGTCGTTATGACCAAGGGATATAATGTAATGGATTTATTTTCATATATGTATAGAGATACATACGTCCCTACTGTTATGTACAGTGGCAAGCACATCAGGTTACCCACTTTTGTTGCCTACCAGCTCTTATTACAACTGAATAAGATACCGCAGTGTTTACCTTGACGTGCTGTTGTCCGTTCTTTCAAAATGTGAATTGGTAAAACCTATAACGCTTTTCCTCGAAGCTTATAATTTGTTTTCTTTGGTGATTGATACATCGTTGATGAAGTGAGTGAAAAAAATATCGTCCTATAATTGTATATACTTCTTCCGGTATTTTTAAAACGTATTTTCGTATTCGAAACTTTTGTTTAGGTCTCAACTATAATACATTTTTGTCCTGAGTATATGGGGTATTAATAGTTAAGAAACAGAGCTTAGTAAAAACAAACGACTTATCGATAAGCCGTTACAACGTGTTCAACCGTAGTATAACCAATCGTTCAAAAAATTAACACATTTTAGCATAATCGTGACTTCAGACAAACGTTCCTTATTATTTAACAACTGTCGTTTCTATTTCGAGTAATAAACTTAATCATTTGTTTTCTTTGAACCAACCCCGAGTTGGTGCACGCGACAAAATATTTAGTCAAGTTTATTCCGATTACGGTCATGCAAAACTATGGGTAAGCCACTACCATTCGTTCACAATATCTGAATACCAAAATAAATAATGGTAACTGAACACTACCCTTGAATACCTCATTAAAGTAACCAGCGTGTCATTTTTTTACTATTAAGAATTATAAGAGTAAAAATAAATAGAAAATATTTCATTGTTGAAGGCAGAGGTCCAATCAATTTAAAACGAAACATTGCTAACTAGTACATACACATAATCATTTAACTGCCTCGGTGGTGCAGCAGTAAGAGGGTCGCACTTTAAAGCGACGGCCGCGCTAAAGGTCCCGGATTCAATCCCCGAGTCGGGCCGAAAATATACACCTGGGTTTTTCTGTACAGAAATTCTTAGGGTAGCCCGGAGTTTGAAAGTTGGCGGTGTTTCACCCCCGTGCCTCGGAAAATCACGTGAAGCCTGATCTCTCTCCAGTCGTGTCAGATTGCTGTCTCTTATGGCTATAAGAGTGAAAGGAATAGAGAGTGCACCTGTGTTTGCGCACACACTTGTGCACTATAATATGTTCCGCGCAGTCGGTTAGTCGTTGTGTAACCAACGTAGTCGAAATCGGCTAGAGGGACTATTACACTTAATCAAATACCTAACAAAATTAAATTACTACTTACTAACCAACAATATATAAGTAGGATGTTTGGTTATTATGCTATCATCAAGAAACTAAACACCAAAAAGCTTTTACAATCATAATTAAATCAACCTTGCAACTAACTCACCTCTAACTAGCGCAAAAAAGTATCTGAGTCACCCTTTTCGCTCCCAAAACACTTGCCTTCTAAGTTTGCTAGTTCATTCACAGTTAGGTGTTGCCATTGTAATTTCTTGGATGGCAAAAACCCTCATTTTGTCAACAAACTCGGTCACAGGGTAAAAAAATTAAAACAAAATCAACTTCCCTGTTTAATTTTGCGGGGCTGTCGACAAAAAATGTTGGCTCTGGGCCTTTTCGAGCAATGCTTTGTCCCGTTACGCATCCCTAGATGGAGTTGGGCGATTCTTCCTTTATTCTTAAGTTAGCTTATTGGTGGACGCGTAAGAATGTAGGCCAGTGACTCAGTTTAGATAAGATAAGATTCGATCGATTTCTAGTATAGATATTTTTACGGAAGGGTTGGGTTGCGTTACGAATGCAAACAAGTAATACTACGAGTTTTGAAATATTCTGATGCTTTTAAATTTTTAGATTTATGATTCTAGAATTCTTCTTTATCTTACATAGGCAAGGCAACTTTAATTTGAACTGAGATTGGTACATGCCTATTGTACTTTGCGACGATAAGTCTTCAATTGTCTCGTAACACGTTTCTTTTGAAATTTACTTAAACATCAATTGTAACAGTTTCTTCAAAATATAAAAAATATATATCCCAAATAGTGCAACGTTCAACAAACCATTTTTAATTTATATCAAGTGAAAATTCCAATTCGGACTTAATTCCGGATCTTCCTATCGGCAGAGCCGTGGCAAGAGCTCAGAAAGTGCTTTTACATTTAGACGCTTGTGTTGCTTCGTCAGAATCCATTTCAATATTCCCAACTTGGATACTGATTCGCAAAAAATACTCGTCCGCGTTTTATACCGATGTCTGTCTGTTGAAATCTGTTCGATTTCACATTATTTATCGATCAAACGGAATGTATTGCGCTGTGTATCTTTACTAGGAATGGGAGTGTTTATACAGATGACCTTGTCCATTGTTTGTTGTTGTGACGAAGATTGACAGACTGATAAAGCGTTTTATAAATTTAAAGTGTCATAAATGTCATATATACGAAAATTCAAGCATATTTAAAAATATAAATGAAGGTGAAAGTGACACTAACAACAAAAGTACAAAAATAAACACGTTTAACTTTCACGATAAGCATTTAATATTTAATAAGCTTTTAGAACACAGAAAGGATTTGAATAAGAAATTGATATTACCAAGGGTATAATAACCATCGATTTACCAAATAAGCTGACAAGGGGGACAGATAAACAAATTGTTCGTAACAAAGAACGGGGCAAAAGACTGGACAATTTACAGGTGTGTAATAAATTAAACCGATCGTGGGGACTGGGGTTCGAATCCCGCTGAGAACGCGAAGCAGCGGCGCCTTACTTGATGGATACAAACACGAAAAAATTTGGTCAAGACAGTACCGGAACGGCACGGTTGAATGAATCCAATTATAGAACTCAAACATAAACTGTGGGTTGAAGGGAAAATGGTTTCGTTTTCTATTCTTAAAAGTAGGCTTCCGAATTAGTTTTAACGTCAACGGTTTTTGGCTAGTCTTACAGCAATCGTGGCACAGAATATAGCAATCACGGAATCTATGTAGGCACATCACTTTTGTACTGGATTAAAGGTATTTAATTAAGCCGTATTCATCTAAAAAAAACTACAGAAACCTGAACTCCGACAGCAATGCCGACCATGCATAGTTCGTTGAATCACGCATCAACTACACAGTCTTTTAACGAAAACAGCATCCCGTAATCACTATTCTGAACAAAGGATGCGTGTCCCACATTTTATGACTTCTAAGACATAGGGGTGTCAAAACCAGACGCGAGTTTAACTAATTCTGTTACGGAACACCAAAAAAACCTGTACATACGAGTACGTGCGGGTTCCGCCCACACGCTATTAACTCACTCGGTTTATTGTCCCATTCATAGAGAAACATGAAACTGAGCAGTTCCACCTTTGGAGGTAAATCTGCCTATATTAAGTTACCCGGGCGAAATTGGGTCGTATAAATTCTATACGTAATTGAGCGGTCGATTTATTTTATGTATTTGAACGCACCAAAATTGTTGGCCCCATTGTGCAGGTAAAGAACATGACTCGGTATGGACTTTATTTAATATAAGGCAAAATATCTAAAGGCAGCTGTCTGGATTCTTGTATTAAATCTGACTTAGCAAGCTAATATCAAATCGTTTCTAATATTTTTGTGTTACAGCAAAATGGATGGATAGCTTCTCATCTCTACGAGCCAAAACGTAACGACTATTTTCAGCGTAAATACCTAAATTGACTGCCAGACACAGACAATTCAATAAACGTGCTGACAATGTTCACAATACAAAATTATTTACTCTCAGCTCAATATTGGTTGTACCATTAATTCCAACTAGATTTAGAAAGCCCTACATATTTAAATACTCTACCAGACTACCAAAAATGATTAAAAATTTAAGTTTTACCAACCGTTATACTTCAGCTATAATCTTTTCTTCATCTTTTGTTTTAAAAAAATGCATCCATTATCTTTTCGACTCCGTAAAATTATTGACCTACGATAATACGACGTTTACGTTCATCATAATTATGTTTTCCGGTCGTAATAATCGTCAATCGAATGTTATTATTTTCATATTACCTGGCGCAGGTTGACCACTGCCAATTTAAAGCGGGCACGAATCGGTAAATAATAACAGCTTTGGTTGATCCGAAACAATCATGATTCCTCCCGGTTCATAACATATTTCTGAACCTTAAAATTGTATGTTTATCAGCCTTTTATGTGCTCACAGATAAAATCGTACCATACAACACAGAGCCGAAGTTCTCCAAATAACCACTTTCAAATGGACGTCGATAATGGAATGACGATATTTTACTATTATCTTAAATGATGATTATTTTAAATTTATTTTACTATACTGCTATAAACATTTTTACATTTAATCCATGAAATAAACTATTATGTACTACATTGCACAAAGTTTTAAAGCGTTGCTTCATCAAAGTATATAAAGGTTTGACTTCATAATTTCTCAATAATTCATTAAACGTCGTCTAATGCTTTCTATCTGACATTTAATAAGTTAATAGGAATTTTCTCACATATATTTGTCAATGTTAGATTATTGAACAGTATTATAACTAATCTGAATTACTTTATTATGACTTCATGCACGCCAGTTTTTTTTTGGTTTATAATATAAATTCGTCTTACTTCCTGATTAGCACATTCAGCACTTGCCATTTTTACTGTCCACCATCAAATATGCTCAGCACACAACCTATTGTGTGGCTATTTGATGAAACCGACCACGAGTCAGAATTTACACCGACAAAGTGTGAAACAGTGCAAATGAAAAATTTCCACCACACTTATTCAGCTTTTGTAACAATTTGCGACGACAGAGCGCGTTGTTAAAACTTTTTTATTCGTGGAGCTTTTGTTCGTAATTTTTATTTGAAAATCGCGATTATAGAAGATAATGCCCGCATTGGATTTGTTGGGTTGGGATTAAATTGACTGTCAGTGTGTAATCGATTCTATTAGGGGTGTATTGAAAGTTTTTTGATGTATAAATGAAAAGGGTGTTAGCGGAACGAAGTTTAAACATGGTATTTTTATACAGATGACACCACCATTAGAAATGCTGAGAAATCAAAAATCTACCACTAAAAAATTAATTATTAGTTCTTCTGAAACAAAATAATTGCTTTTAGATATCAAAAAATATTACCTTCCTCTCACATTCCAATCACATACAAATCGGTATGAATACCCAACAATGCAACAATGTAATCAGGGCCACTATTCTTAAATCACTCGCGTCAAGATGGCTTATGTCAATAATTGATTAATGCCCGATTTTAAAATTAAAATTAGAATCATTTTACACGCTAGTACTTTAAATAAAAATAACTGTTTTTTTCAGTACTAACGTCTATATTTCGCGTCATTTCCATTGATTTCTTAAAATCACACGCCATGTTCAAGCGAGTGTTTCAAAAATAGGGCCCCTGGTCTCATACTCAAATATACAACAACACCAACTACCAGTAACAAGTTACAAGATGTTTTCGATTTCCGGTTCCCACACAAGAATAATAATCGGCAAATCGAGAATTATTCAATTGAACAACCAATATTGACTAAAGAGTTAGTCTATTTGTGTTGTACAAACTAACAAGCCAACATAAACATAGGTGGAACCTGCCACCTAAGAAGACAAAACAATAGTCAAACCACAAAGCGTATTAGAACCACCATTACATTTAACACACAAGTTTTGTTTGCAAAGTGCAAAAAGTTTGAAGGAAACAGGTAGGTACCAAAATTTTAATAAGCAAGGCAAATTAATTATTAAAAGTACATACAAAAAAGTGACTCACATAGTAGTGTTTAATGGGTCAATAATAAGATGTTTAATAATGTCTAGCAGTCCCAATGAACATCGTTTCGCCCGCTGCCCGCTCCCGCCCCTCGTTAATCCTACTAAGTAAAAATTATGAAAATCGGTCTACCCGTTCTCAACTAATATGTGATGTTATAATAAACTTGGTTTTTTTATGTACATAGCAATAAAAAAGGAAGGCAAAAACAAGATTTAGTATTGATTGAAAAAATTTGGTCAAGACAGTACCGGAACGGCACGGTTGAATGAATCCAATTATAGAACTCAAACATAAACTGTGGGTTGAAGGGAAAATGGTTTCGTTTTCTATTCTTAAAAGTAGGCTTCCGAATTAGTTTTAACGTCAACGGTTTTTGGCTAGTCTTACAGCAATCGTGGCACAGAATATAGCAATCACGGAATCTATGTAGGCACATCACTTTTGTACTGGATTAAAGGTATTTAATTAAGCCGTATTCATCTAAAAAAAACTACAGAAACCTGAACTCCGACAGCAATGCCGACCATGCATAGTTCGTTGAATCACGCATCAACTACACAGTCTTTTAACGAAAACAGCATCCCGTAATCACTATTCTGAACAAAGGATGCGTGTCCCACATTTTATGACTTCTAAGACATAGGGGTGTCAAAACCAGACGCGAGTTTAACTAATTCTGTTACGGAACACCAAAAAAACCTGTACATACGAGTACGTGCGGGTTCCGCCCACACGCTATTAACTCACTCGGTTTATTGTCCCATTCATAGAGAAACATGAAACTGAGCAGTTCCACCTTTGGAGGTAAATCTGCCTATATTAAGTTACCCGGGCGAAATTGGGTCGTATAAATTCTATACGTAATTGAGCGGTCGATTTATTTTATGTATTTGAACGCACCAAAATTGTTGGCCCCATTGTGCAGGTAAAGAACATGACTCGGTATGGACTTTATTTAATATAAGGCAAAATATCTAAAGGCAGCTGTCTGGATTCTTGTATTAAATCTGACTTAGCAAGCTAATATCAAATCGTTTCTAATATTTTTGTGTTACAGCAAAATGGATGGATAGCTTCTCATCTCTACGAGCCAAAACGTAACGACTATTTTCAGCGTAAATACCTAAATTGACTGCCAGACACAGACAATTCAATAAACGTGCTGACAATGTTCACAATACAAAATTATTTACTCTCAGCTCAATATTGGTTGTACCATTAATTCCAACTAGATTTAGAAAGCCCTACATATTTAAATACTCTACCAGACTACCAAAAATGATTAAAAATTTAAGTTTTACCAACCGTTATACTTCAGCTATAATCTTTTCTTCATCTTTTGTTTTAAAAAAATGCATCCATTATCTTTTCGACTCCGTAAAATTATTGACCTACGATAATACGACGTTTACGTTCATCATAATTATGTTTTCCGGTCGTAATAATCGTCAATCGAATGTTATTATTTTCATATTACCTGGCGCAGGTTGACCACTGCCAATTTAAAGCGGGCACGAATCGGTAAATAATAACAGCTTTGGTTGATCCGAAACAATCATGATTCCTCCCGGTTCATAACATATTTCTGAACCTTAAAATTGTATGTTTATCAGCCTTTTATGTGCTCACAGATAAAATCGTACCATACAACACAGAGCCTAAGTTCTCCAAATAACCACTTTCAAATGGACGTCGATAATGGAATGACGATATTTTACTATTATCTTAAATGATGATTATTTTAAATTTATTTTACTATACTGCTATAAACATTTTTACATTTAATCCATGAAATAAACTATTATGTACTACATTGCACAAAGTTTTAAAGCGTTGCTTCATCAAAGTATATAAAGGTTTGACTTCATAATTTCTCAATAATTCATTAAACGTCGTCTAATGCTTTCTATCTGACATTTAATAAGTTAATAGGAATTTTCTCACATATATTTGTCAATGTTAGATTATTGAACAGTATTATAACTAATCTGAATTACTTTATTATGACTTCATGCACGCCAGTTTTTTTTTGGTTTATAATATAAATTCGTCTTACTTCCTGATTAGCACATTCAGCACTTGCCATTTTTACTGTCCACCATCAAATATGCTCAGCACACAACCTATTGTGTGGCTATTTGATGAAACCGACCACGAGTCAGAATTTACACCGACAAAGTGTGAAACAGTGCAAATGAAAAATTTCCACCACACTTATTCAGCTTTTGTAACAATTTGCGACGACAGAGCGCGTTGTTAAAACTTTTTTATTCGTGGAGCTTTTGTTCGTAATTTTTATTTGAAAATCGCGATTATAGAAGATAATGCCCGCATTGGATTTGTTGGGTTGGGATTAAATTGACTGTCAGTGTGTAATCGATTCTATTAGGGGTGTATTGAAAGTTTTTTGATGTATAAATGAAAAGGGTGTTAGCGGAACGAAGTTTAAAGATGGTATTTTTATACAGATGACACCACCATTAGAAATGCTGAGAAATCAAAAATCTACCACTCAAAAATTAATTATTAGTTCTTCTGAAACAAAATAATTGCTTTTAGATATCAAAAAATATTACCTTCCTCTCACATTCCAATCACATACAAATCGGTATGAATACCCAACAATGCAACAATGTAATCAGGGCCACTATTCTTAAATCACTCGCGTCAAGATGGCTTATGTCAATAATTGATTAATGCCCGATTTTAAAATTAAAATTAGAATCATTTCACACGCTAGTACTTTAAATAAAAATAACTGTTTTTTTCAGTACTAACGTCTATATTTCGCGTCATTTCCATTGATTTCTTAAAATCACACGCCATGTTCAAGCGAGTGTTTCAAAAATAGGGCCCCTGGTCTCATACTCAAATATACAACAACACCAACTACCAGTAACAAGTTACAAGATGTTTTCGATTTCCGGTTCCCACACAAGAATAATAATCGGCAAATCGAGAATTATTCAATTGAACAACCAATATTGACTAAAGAGTTAGTCTATTTGTGTTGTACAAACTAACAAGCCAACATAAACATAGGTGGAACCTGCCACCTAAGAAGACAAAACAATAGTCAAACCACAAAGCGTATTAGAACCACCATTACATTTAACACACAAGTTTTGTTTGCAAAGTGCAAAAAGTTTGAAGGAAACAGGTAGGTACCAAAATTTTAATAAGCAAGGCAAATTAATTATTAAAAGTACATACAAAAAAGTGACTCACATAGTAGTGTTTAATGGGTCAATAATAAGATGTTTAATAATGTCTAGCAGTCCCAATGAACATCGTTTCGCCCGCTGCCCGCTCCCGCCCCTCGTTAATCCTACTAAGTAAAAATTATGAAAATCGGTCCACCCGTTCTCAAGTAAATTGTGATGTAATAATAAACTTGGTTTTTTATGTACATAGCAATAAAAAAGGAAGGCAAAAACAAGATTTAGTATTGATTATTGTTATAACATCACACAGTAATGTTTTGTACAAAGTGAAATGGCTGTTTTCATCTGGCTATGGATGCAGTCTAACTTGACGCTTCTTAGAACCGTATCGTGGGTTTGATTGAGAACCCTTATAAACAAATCCACCGGATAAGCCAGTATCTTCAACAGAAGTCAAGGCTTAACAGTTAATCATTTGATGACTGCCACTTCATTCTTGGATTTAGAATTTGTAGCTACTCTACGCTACAAAAATCTAATTGTTACTTTTGGTAATTAATTTGACGACCTTAAACGATTGTCACGAAAAATGCAGTTGAAATAATAGTAAATAAAAGTGCAGACATCAGCACATTTTTGTCGGAAAATAACCCTTATACCAAATGCATAAGACACCGCAGTGTTTAGCTTATCTTTTAAATTGCCTATTTTTACCAATAAAAAAACTATATGTACGTACTTGTGTATATGGGTATAAAAATATGAAATAAGTCGTATTAGCTAGACGATTTCCGCGTTAAAAAAATAAATGTTACCCGTTTCCGTTAAGATCGAGACAAAAAGTAATTAGTAATTTTACTAATATTATAAGCCTATCTAGTCCCTAACCAAAAAGGTGGCATCTCGGTACTCAGCTACCTACGCAATTGTTAACCATTTGTCAAGAGACTTTTTAAATATTGACAAACACTCCTCCCACTTATCCTCCCACACAGTAGGAATTAAGCTGATTTTCAAGTTAATTTTCATATTAGTTTTGACAACACTCAGATATTTTATTTTACCTGAAAAATGTTTTCCGTTAACAATTATGTTATTTTTTTCCTCTCCTGTTCTAAAAATTGAACTTTCATGTGTAGGGTCGAAAGTTATTTCGTTTGAATTGCTACGCTACGACCAGACATGGAATGAAATATAATTCAGTCACAGCTTATACATATAAGTCAAGTTTGTTTTAGTTAGTTTTAATCTTTTTATTTAATTGCGTTAAATAAATAATTGCTGTCAAAGCTTATTAAAAAATTAATCCGTTTTACTCTCAGTCTATTGTAAAACATACCACAATACTGTCATTTTCAAAAACCTTAAATAATAACCCATGAATTCTTGGTCTCAATAGGCTTTTTTTCTTTCTTTCTTAATTCTAAACCTCATCAGATTTATCCCGCAAAATCATATAATCGACTATCCTAAGGTCAGATGTCAGACCCAGATCGGACTACGGACTAAACTAGACCTAACGAGCCGTCATTTTCAGGCTGAAATCTAATTCACAGCTAACTAATACTGAATCTGGAAATTCCTTGACCTTACAATTGTATATGGTAATCTCTGGGCGACGCCAGACTTTGCCCGAGTTGGGTCTGGGGAACAAACACTTGACTAGAGATTACTGGTGTGTGAGGACTGTCGATAGAACAAACGCCGAAGTTTAGCATGCTTATGAAACCTATTGATATCAAAAACGTATTGCTAGATTTCAAATTATCTGAAAAGCTGATTTTATACAATTGATCGAAAATTTTTAGAAGTCCATCATACATTATTCTTCCAATGATAAAATTTAACGTATCTTATTATGACTTAGGTTTATGATTAATGTTTTTAGACAAAATTAATTTATGTCGGTTAAAAGATAAAATTTTGTGTTTGATTTTTTTAATTTTTATTGGTGGAGTGAACGTTTTTTGTTTTATAACCGCCTAGAGCTTTATTGTATCACTTTACTTAAGCATTAACTAAGCTCAACGTAATATTCCATACAGATTATTATTAACGTTTGCAGTAATAATTTGCGCGATGCCTAAACAGTTGATTATTATCGATATCGATATATTCCGTCTTAGTTCATCTCTACAGAAGTAACAGCAAACATTGGTCTTGTGTTACCTGCTACCCTGCTAGTCCTGAACTTGATCTATGTTGCAGTCTAACTTCGAATCTAATGAGGCTTCGTTGCGAGTTGACAACTCCTATTCTCCAAGCTGTGACGTAATTGAGTCCTGATGCAGTGATATCGCTGGCTGCCCTTTATCAGTCTTGCTCTGGTGTTTGTTTTTTTTTCAAGTTTGGTGTGTTAAAAGGCTGAAATGAAAATCGCCTTGGCGACTTCAAGAATAGTTATTACTTGAAAGTTTTCATCCATCGTAAACTCCATTAAATAACACTTTGTAATCGTTGGTGAAGATTTTTTTTATTTATTTATTTAAACTTTATTGCACTGTTAACGGTACAATTGGCGGACTTAATGCCTCATGGCATTCTCTACCAGTCAACCGCTTGGGAGATGCAGAGAGTTAAATCAGTGGCGGAATATTTAAAAGTACTGAGAGGAAATTGGGCTAAACTAACATTTTAAAGTAACCTGTTGCAACTTATTCTTAAAAGAAATATTTTATTGTACTACCATAACTCACCGCAACTTAATAATGTTGACTTTTCCTTATCGTATTGAAATCTGATATTTGGAAGACCTTAACCTGTGAAGTTGGAATGTTTTTATTCCACGAATCGAAGTGATATCTTTAATTCGTTTAAACGTAGTAAGCGTTACACAAGCTGTATTTTTGTACGCTTAAGCGTACAAAAATACATGGGTATAAAGACTGATGTATACAGTATTCCAACATTTAAGGTGCGTGACTTCTAGATAAAATTGTGTTCTAATGTATCTACGAGGCTCCATTAAAGTCTTTCGCTAAGAGATAACATTTATCCTAGATAGAGTATACACTGTGTGGTGTAATTACTAGATTTACAGACTGTTTGTCACAAAATTTTCTTCATAACTTTAATTGGTATTTTTTGTTTTATCATCAGAAAGATTATATCATTACAAGTGTTTAATCAGCAGGTAATCCCAAAACTTTGCACGCTTTCGTAAGCATTAGATTAAAGTATTATCTTTTTACAATAGACTTAAACGACGTTCTTGTTTTGTAATAAAACCACCTCAAATGGTTTTAGGAGTAAGTACTTAGCTGTAATAAAATATCGTTTTTTACTTGGTAGTTGTGACACCAGAGTCGTATATTTTGTATTTGTACTTCTTTTTCTACCTTACATCTACCCTTACATAAATGATCCATATCGATAAATGGTATTCAGTTATGATCTGGTGAGTGGACTCAAGGTTTTTAAATATATAAATAAATTAAATTTACGCTGAGTACATTGCGATCCAAAACGAAGAATAGTGACCAATCCGTGATAAATATAGATAAGAAAGGTACCTTTGAATATTAAGTCTACGTAAACATCGATTTGATATCCACTAAACTATAATATCTAGCTGATTCAAATATACTAGAAAATTCCGAAATTGTAAGCTAATTACGTATTATGATGAGACTGGAGTCAAAAAGGTTATATAGTTAATTATTCCTTTACTATAGACAAAGATATCTACACTACGTGCCTGCAAAGGTTCACATTAATTCGAAATTATAAAAATATAACCTACAACAATGACTGAAGGTGTAAAATTGAATGTTTCTACTGCATTCTGAAACATAAAGCTTCAGGTATAAAAACCCCGTACAAGCTAATACTGGGTCGTTTGAGTAAACACTCTTTTGTGTAGAAGCACAATTTTAATTAAAGCAAATATTATAACGTTGGTGTAAGTGACGTAACGTCATCCTTTTCATGAATACTAATTCATTGATATGCGTAGTTATTTCATTTGCAGTAATGAGAAGACAAATGTCTGAATAATGAAATGGTTTGAATAATTGTTTGTTCAATGAATAATACACTCAAAACTCTTACAAGTGCACATTTCAATTTTATATTTTATAACGTCTTAAATAGTACGTACACTCTTAGAATAAGCGTACACTTCAATTTTCAAAATGTATATT
Source organism: Pyrausta purpuralis (assembly GCA_963924145.1). NCBI lineage: Eukaryota > Metazoa > Arthropoda > Insecta > Lepidoptera > Crambidae > Pyrausta > Pyrausta purpuralis. The sequence goes on from OZ001655.1 coordinate 8,338,464, forward strand.
CACATAATTTATACATTTTGATCAATGGATTTATATCTTAAAATTTTTGTAATCAATTTAAAAAACACCCATAAAACTTAACATTAGAATGATAACGTCGAGAACTGAATCACAAAACATTTTAAATATTGATTAAAACCTTTTGAAACGCCGCTCAGAACTGTTTTACTGTATAAATAGATATGAAGACCGCTTTTTACCGATTAAAGCAGTCTAACGTTGGGACATTAATATCTTTTTTACCTCCATTAAAATATGCGTGGCATTTAAAACGTTCTGTATCAGTTTATCGGAAAGTTGACATGATAAAAACTCTTGCCTTTTTTAAACAGCTACTTCGAGCTTCGGTCGGATATATCTTTATCTCGTATAATGATGTCAATATATTCGTTTCATTTCATACAACGGACTGTTTGTTGGATAATTAAAATCTTTTAACGCCGTATGACTTTGTCTCACACGATTTTAGTAAAGACTATTTAGATAACTTTGTAATTTTACTACAGAAATGAAGTAAGTTACTTATCAACTTATGAAATGTTATTCGTGAGTAACGATTTAACTTTATCGATCTTATCTCAAGTTTCATCAAGAATCCCGTTCACTTACGCCCGGTAATTCTCTACCAATGTATTGGAACTGAAACACGATCTGCTGAGAGGCGTTAATAACGATACAATCCACTACATCCGCTTCTCGACTCCCCTCTAATAAAATTAGCAATAGACTAAAGACGCTATGTGCTCATAAAGGAATAGTAAGTCACAACACAAAGACCTTGCTGCTACTCGTATCTTCACAGAGAATAATTCAGGACACTTTATTGGGTCTGACCGTGACCTCTGATTCCGCCTTAGAAATTGGCTACGTACATCACTGACAGAGAGCGGATGTTCAAACACAATGGGTCGCAACAAAACATAAATATTACCCTATTAGTCGGAACTACGATACTGATACCCCGACAAATTTTGTCAGAGCTTTTGTGCACAGTTCCGCCGGTAATCGCTCCACAAATGGGTTAGAAAAAAATCTGCTGCCAACCGTATTGTTTGAGCTGCGAACGGAGAAAGAAACGATCCCAGGTAGACATGGGGGTGTATCGATCGCACAATGCGCACAGACATAGTGAACATTGAAAATAATTTAATTGTGACGGCACGTTCGATTAATAACGGTGAAATTGATACAAATGGGGACATTAATGGGATAAACGTCACCGCTTTGGAAGCGATGAAATTGGAGAAATTTTACACGGGTAATTCGATTGAGTAATGTGAAGCAGATGCCAAATTTGTCCCCGATAAACAGATTTAGTAAAAGTGTCTAAAGTAAAGTTTGCTGTGTAAATGTTTAGTTTGTTTCTCAAGGGCGCGACGGTTGGGCGTTTGTGATGCCAGTGGCTTTCTTAGATTCTTTTTTTGCCGAGCAGCGAGCGACTGCTCGCTGTGGATTCTTGGCGCACTTGAGTTCGAACAGGTTTCAACATGGGGACCGAAACCGGTAAAAAATCATCACAGGTAATTATGGAAGGCTCATCGCTCCAATCCGATATAGAAGCGTAATAGTATAAGTAATTGAAAAACAGAACCCATTTAGTTTGAAATATTGTGCAGTATACGTGTCTAGTTCTAAATCTTCGAGTCCCTAATGCTCAGCAATATCGGTGGAGTAAAATTTTGTTTTAGAAAGCGTTTGAGTTACAGTGTATTATGCTGTCCATTGTGGCATTCCATTTCCAGCCACTTGTTAGCGGGATTATTAGAAACAGTGCATTGTGCGAGCCTGAAAACAAAGAATTTCTGCAAGTAGTAAAAAGCAAGGAGTACGCGGAAAGCTGCCTAAGTATTTTGCGGTTTTATGCTTTGGGAGGCCGTAAAATTGTATTGGTAATACGCTACGTGGACGACACTGTATTAGAAGTCCTACTCTTAATGGAATTGGCGTGTAACTTTTTTGAATTCAAATAAAGTTGAATGCGTTAGCTGTAATCAACGTTATATTTTGTGGAAATAACGTTTCAAAGTTTGCTAGCTGATAACAGGTATCATTGAACGATAAGGGTGCAAGGTGACTGGTTATAATTAAATCTAATTCCAAGTAACGTCATCATTACACTTTAAGTATATTATTTCACCAAACATAACTCATGAGAAGCAGTGATGATGACATGGTTGATGTTTAACATTCTTCAAAGGTAGGTACTAATTTTTATGTATTGTGTACTTACAATCTTGCATTAAACGTATTGAAATTTGAAAAAATACATTGATTATGTTTTTTTTTCTCTTTTTCTGTAGATTAATCCAAATCTTTCCCGAGATTCGATCGTCAATCCTTTCATCCGCTGCAGTAAGCAGTGCGGCTCCAGCCAGACAAATGTCGGATACATTTTACACGTCAAAGGGCGTGCAACAATCCGCCCTCTTAATCACTACCCACGCTAAATAATTAATAACACCTCAATTAAAATATCAACTAAGCGCTTCCGCCCATGTGATGAAAATGTTGTGGTACGAACACCAAATTGTTGTGGATGCTTTGATATTGTGATGAAGACATTAAATATTTCGATAGTAAGTAAGTACAAAGTGATATGAATACGGTCTAAAAAATTCGGAATGATATGATGAATATTGGTGCTTGAGATTGCAATTACTTCAAGATTTGATATTATGTTTATAATATTTTAGTTTTGTTTTATGGTAGTTTCTTAAATACAAGGTAAACTTTAAGTCAACAATGTTAAGTTTAAAAACCACGAGTTAGAGATAAAACAACACGCAATACTTCTACAAAGGAATCTTTGAAAAAAGTTTAAAGGTGAAATTCTAAGGAATATCAATTATGCAAATAACGAGTGAGTTTCTTACTTCTAATCTTAGGTAGAATCGGCTATAGAAGGTGGGGAATAATGTTTACAAAGTTCCGCAAGGTTGTTAGTAATTAATGAGAAAATTATTTCATTTCGGTATCCTTGTTGAGTTTTGGGTCTTATTCAAATTCGTTCAGAATGTTTGACTACAGTTTTAAGTTATTCAGAAAGAGGTTTTAAGGAATGTTTAATTACTTGAATATATTTTCGTATCGTGATAATGATAAGTATCGTGTGAAGCAGAAGTTCGTAAAGAAACTCATTTTATTAGTCCTCTCTCAAGACCATTAGCAAATCACGAATGACCCGTAAGACTTGTAATCAGTTTCGGGCTTTGAGATCTTTGTTTCATGTCGGAACAAGTTGTATTACTAATTAACGCCTCAGGGAGCTAAAACAGGTTACGCGATTTATCGTAAAACCCAATTTAGAGCCGGGAGGCACGCGATTACAATCTTCTCACGACAGGAAGGCGCGCAAACTCCTCATCTCGAGGGAAATCACGCACGCAACAAACTTTATGGCAACACGTTACACGTCTCGAGAAGCGATCCGCCCGGGGCGACCGACGACGGCCGCGCCACACACAGCCTTATTCAAAAGAAATAACAATACGCAGGCAGTGTTTCTACGCGGCATCACCACACAAACTCATTCATCAATACCAAAACTTCACTTTCACATCACGTGTCCCACCGCGAGAATCACTGCCCAGCGAGGGCTAGACACTGACCGTTGTGGAGTATGGCTGCAGACTCAGACGGATTCCATCCTGAGCCAAGCGCTCCCGCAGAAGGCGCTTCAACTGCATACGAGGTATCTTCACCAACTCCGCCTTCCCTTCCTCGTACTCATCAGCATATTTCGCCGGTTCCACTGAAACGGTCGCCTGCTCCTTTCTGGCTTCCTCCTCGCATCGGCAAGGATCCCTGGCAGCGGCGGCCTCCTCCAATGTGAAGTACACGGCCGCTGCACCTTCCTCTCTCAAAGTTCGGACGGAGTGCAGCAACCTTTGACGATGTGCCGGGTTGAGGACTCCGATCGCGTCCAGATCTGGCTCGCCAACTTGCTTGCATATCTCCAAGTCGTCATAGCCGTTGTCGATGAAACTCTCCGCGTACTGTCCCAAGTGGAGAGATCGCAGCCACTCGACGACGATGTTACCGGTCGCGGACGAGGCCATGTCGCGTCAGTCGCGCATCACATGCGTGCTCGCGGCGCGGCGGACGGCGAGTAACTGGCGGCATCGCTCCCCTTCTCCCCACTCCCCCTCCTAACCGCGGTCGCCGCCCCTAGTCCACCGAGCTTTTGCTTTTTGACATTTTGTACTACTATAATCGCTTCAAAGTTCAATTCATAGGTGTGCATAGCACCATGTGACGCCCATTAATACATTGATCGTCGTTTGTTTTTTTTACGCGAAGATGTTTACGTTCAGTTACACTGGAGAACATTAATGAATATTCGGGCTGTTTTTTACGGTCTCTGCTATTGATGATAATAGATACTCACGGCGTTTGTTAGAGTAAATAAATAAACAAAAACTCATAAAGGCAATATAAGAAAGCAGCGGGTGGTGATTGCTGTGTGATTTATACGCAGCCTCATACAGAAATTATTCCTGGACGTCTTCAGTATTATAAACCAGACTAATGCGAGCTGGATAAATAGTTTTATAAGTTCCATTGCAAATCGGAAAGAAAATTAATTACACAGGAGATTTTGAAGATAACATAAGTCAGCCACAGATAATAACTATAAGTTATAAAATTTAACTGACCGGTAGTCTATTGGGACGCCGATATTATATTGAACAAGCCTACAACCAACTGAGAAAAATACATAAAATATGTATAATAAAATTTCAATTTTAATAAAATTACAAATTAAAATATGTCAGGCAAATTACAGATACAAAAAATAGAAAAATTTAATTGAATGAAAAAAATAATAGAAATATAGGTCAATGCTCTACTCTTCTTCTATACTATACGTACGACACATCAATAGTCATATTTCCCTTAAGCAGCGTTTTATGTACTTTCATTGTGTTTCATCTTCACAGTAAGCTTACATCAATTTAAAAATGGAATCCGAGAGCAGCAATATTCGCTAAGCGCAGAGAGGCTAGATCACTAGATTACCGACCTAGTTTTCCGCTCACTCGGCTATGCAGTATTAATTCATGGAAGAGTCAATAAAATCATATTTCGAGTGCATTTTGTACCGTGGGAAAAACGCAATAAGTGGTGTTTTAAATAACATTGGATTGCGATATCTAATTTCAGGAATATCAGGAAATTCTTTCAGGAATATCAAGCTACTAAACTATACAATATTTTTGCTATAATATGATTCACATTTTACAGTTGTTGTTTTTTTTATATATAATTAGCGCTGATACATTGATTGGTGAGTATCCAAATGTCATATAACATATTTCATCACTCTACACTACGTTACAAAGAGATAAGAATTTATCGCCGTCTTAATTGTAAATAAATGTTATTATGTAGGTAAGTACACATCTGTAAATTCGAGTTGGTTTTGCAGTATGTATTAATCAATCAACACTGTTTATTTAGCGTTCAAGTTCAGTTTGGGTGATTAAAGTTTAGTTTTAAAGACGTTTCCAGTACTTATATGAACATGTTCTTATATCATGTAACAAAAGTGTACCGGCCCATGAAATTATGTTAGAATCCGCTCTTCGATATTGCACTGTGATTTTGTAAAATAGGCGTTTCACTTAATTGTTATTGGCTCCAAATTAAATCAATGCGGTTATTGTCTATTTCGGAGTTTATCGGTACTTAATAATTTGTAAGTGGTTTACGTCGGTCGGTTACGTAAACGCCTAATCGAAAACTTAATTAACTTCTGTGTGCTGTGGTATTTATTTTATAAAATTGCCCATCAAGACAACACGATTTCTTGTCCCTTGTATCGTCCACCACCCGGTAGTTGGGACTTTACAGGTAGGACAATGTAGAACACGACACGTCAAATCAATTTTTATTTTTGTGTGTGTCAAATAAATAAAAATTCAATTCAATTCAAATCGCTGCCAAACTCCACGAAACAACTGCCTTCAAAAACCTTCTCTCTACTTAGGTGAAAGAAATTCATTTCATGATTGTAGACTGTTGACATCATGCACCGACTCAAAATGAATTTGTTTCACCTAAATAAAGAACAAAGGTGTTATTTTAAGCTCATTGAGCAGTTTTTGATGGGGTTTTTTATGATTTTTGTTATTAACCCATATCTCAAAAACTACTGAATTGACATTGATGAACTTACTTTTACTTACACCATGCCCTAATTTGAAATATAACTAATCGAACTAAAAAAGAATCATCTCGATAAGACTTCTCGTTTTCAAATAATCCGTAGATAAACATACCAATATACAAACCACCATACACTTAAGAAATTTTGCACACGTGTATGTAAGCCTTTATAAATCAACATACATAATCAAATTCCAACAATATCACATACACACACATTGAATTGGTTACCTCATTTATAGGATCCCGTAGCCGTAAGGCAAAAAACGGAACCCATATAGTTTCGTCAAGTCAGTCTGTCCGTCCGTAGGTCATAGTCACTTTATTCTGAAAGTCGGTGTACTTTTAACTGCTTTACAACTCCCATACAAAAAGACTTTTGAGGGGGGCTCCCATACATGAAACTAAGACAAAAACATAATAATAACAATAAATTTTCTTTATTGCACAAGACACAGATCACATTTTTTTTTTGTGGTTGTGTTAACTCATATCATAGTCATTTGAGGACCGAATTTTATATATTTTTTTGCCAATCTAGAGGAGGTCGGGATCTGATACTGGGATCTTGGTGCAATCGAGGGGAACTCCCAATTTTTTAAGGCACTATAGTTTTTTACTAGAATCTTCATTTTGACGTGTTGTTACGTCTGATAGTCAACATTTTGTGGAGCTGAGCTGATTGTGGAACTTCTTAACACTTAGGAGTTCAGTGATTTTAAAACCCAAACTAATAATAAGTAATTTGTAGCTTTTTAAAGAACCGAGTAATAAGTTGCAGCCCCTGCCCCTTCTCCTCTAATCACTAAATGAAGAAATCAAATTTACCTAAAAAAAAGTAAAAACTGACTTCATAACTAAAATGCAACAAAAAAGTTTAAATTAATCTCTTGACTCTTTAAAGGAAAGAAATCCATTTTACCCGAACAACTTCTTTTTGGAGTTGGTGCCATCACTTTGACCATATCAAGCATCAACTACCAGAGCACCGACTCCAAAAAGAAATTGTTCGCGTAAAATGGACTTCTTTGTTTTAAAGGGTCAGGAGTTTATTATAAACTTTTAGTGCATATTAGTTTTAAGGTCGGTTTTTACTTTTTATACTAAGTTTACAATAAAACCTGCATCAGAAGTGTACCTTCTTCCCTCAGTGGTATTTGCAACACTTATAGGCCGGTGGTATCATTTTTCAACCGAGTCTAACTGATTTGCTTTGCTATGTACATGGATCAAGATTCAATTAATTGTTGACATCATTGAGTTCTGATACAAATTTCAATCAATTTGCAACTAACTTGGTCAAACAATTGCAAGGATAGGACTTCTGGCTCACCGACCATTCAGTCTCATGCTATCGGTTAACATCTCTCCAGGCTATATCTCGCCTCATTTGCTCACAGCCTCGGCCCCTATTTTGAATCACTCGTCAAGATGGTGTGTGATGGTACTAAGTTTAATCTGTGAAATGCTAAAAGTTTTAGAATAAAATGGCTGTGACATACGGACCGACAGACAGACTTGACGAAACTATAAGGGTTCCGCTTTTGCCATACGGCTACGGAACCCTAAAAAAGGTAGTTAATTTTGTGAGCACTAACGTCTATATAGCGCATGATTTCCTCTGATTTTAAATTCGTTTTCAAACAAATATTTAATCTCAATTCACACTTGTGATTCAAAAATAGGGCCCCTGTAGTCTGCGTCTTGTTGAGGCTCAAATTCTATTAGGTTTAGTCATTCTATAGAAAGTGTAGGTCAGACTGTGTTTCGCCTTAATCAAGCTACACATTTAATGATGCAGCTGGTTTAGGTATTACAAAGTAAATACGTGCTTGTTCATGAAGTTTACGCGAAAATTACTCATCGAAATAACACACTATTTTACGGATATACTTTTCGCGAATTTATTAAATTCGGAACACTTCACAGCGCTGGTGGTCACGGCTAGACTAAGGTTTTTTTAGTCATCTACAGAGTTTTGAAAAATAACACTATCGTCGCTCAATAATATTAATTAACGTTCCTATCCACGCAGAAAGAAATACGGGCATCTTGTGATCTTGAAGTGAGTGATATAGCATGGGTTCCTTGCTTGCACAGGATCCCATGCTGGTAGAATTATCCAACCATATTCTCTGTTGAGGGTGCGCCAAAGTTCACCTAAATTTTCAACTCCGATATTTGGAAATCCGAAAATGTTCTTCCTAACATTTTTCATCCTAACAATCACAATTCCTAACTGCTCTGTCTCTAATGTTGATAATTCCGAATCATTCAACTTCATAATGTCAGTAGCAATAAACATCTATTATACTTTTATTTGCTTTCCTATATTTTCTCAACATAACCATCTTTTACACTATTCAAACTCATATCTTTTTTGTTTAGATTTCTTAATAATCAGTATTATATACATTTTGCGTAACTTTTACAGTTTTAGTTATTTTCACATAACATGTATAACGTATAAGAATAATAGTACCATGGTACAAGTAGTTAAATACATGTTTTCATATACACATCTCAATTAAATTAGTTTAATATTAGCGGCTATAGCTTTCAAATAGTCACTTTTATTGGTGTATTTTGCTTTAAAATTCAATATATATTTAATTCTATCATATTTGTCGTTGTATTTTCTTTTCTTGGCGGCAGGGGGAGCTCCGTTAAGATGTTTTTGGATTTCTGCAGCCTGATGTTGTAATTCAAGAACAATTTTCTTAGATAACAAATAAAATCCTGCGTGGTGCTGATCTACGAACTGTTGAAAACCATTATGCCATGATTCAGCACTATTTTGAGTACGTGGTATGTTTCCCTCGTTTAAAACATACGTGCTCCATAAGCATGGTTCATATTTAGGTGGCGAAGAACAGGTACCCCATATATAATTTTTACCAAACCATTCTGCTATCACTTTTGCTTAGGGAGAGATATTTTGCTGCCATTCGTAAAAATATGTGGGAATTTCTTCTGCTGGTAGGTATGCAAGTGCTGAAATGCATTTGATTTCTGATGAAAACGATTCGCTTGATCTATATAGTTTTTGGAAACCTCGACTTTGCACTTGTCTATATAAAATTTGACCCAAGTGAAAATAACAACCCTTTAACACTGCGTTTTCAAAGCTATACCTGGCACTTAACTGTGACGCCTTTTCAAAATCCATTAATATGTATTTTGGCGATAAAATCAAATTTAATGATTGACAGTACTCGATCAAAGATGAGAACAATTTGTCGTATGGGCTTTTGTCTTTATTTGTACACAATGCTATAACTAAAGGAAACGTTTTCGAGTTTATACAGCCGTGTATTGTGTAAACTTGCTGAAATATTTTCGGGGCGACTTTAAATGTTCCGTCCATTATTAAATAAGTGGAAGCACATAAAAATGTGGGGGAGGCCTATTTTCAGCAGTGGACGTCCTTTGGCTGATAATGATGATGATGATGATGACATAAAAATGTAAGAATTTTTTTGGTTGTATATAATACTCTTTTTTCATGCAATTTTTCATCAATTAAGATCATGTCGTCTTGACTTTTGTTCAATTGAAGAGTATCATGATTTATTTCAAAGTTAATAGTATCAGGTTCTGTAATTTTAAAAAACAAACCTTTTCCTTCAAAGCATCTGGTTCATGATTATGTTCTTGGTGCGGTCCTTCCAGTAATTAATACTTATTGACTTCCTTATCGAAAGTGGTGATTAATCTCGCCTTACACTATACTTTTTGTTGCTTCTTAATTCACACGCTCAATATTGCTTATCCACTGTTATTCGTTTTTTTTCATATATAAATCCATGTACGTCTAATTTTAATCCTCCGCGACTGGTATTAAATGATTTTAAATAATTTTCTTCCATATTAATAAAGCATTAACACAAACATGTACGTAATGATAATACACAGACATGAACTTAGCAATAGACTTAACTCAGTACGTTATGCAAATCATACCCCCTAATAATAATCATATCTTCTACCCACATATATTTTTATTAAACTTGGTAAATGTTTTTCTTAGTATGAGTAAAAATATTATGATAATTATGTTTAAGGATAAAAGCGTTTTGATAAAAAAATATTAGGAGTTTAAATATATTAACATTAATGATATTATTGATTACAATTTTCGGAAACATGAGTGTTATACACATAGCCGGTAGCACTACAAATAGTATGTATGAAAACTTTAGGATGAAATTTTTTAGGAAGAGTGATCATTCGGTTTACAAATCATTAGGAAGAATAATTTCGGGTTAATAACTTTAGGTGAGCCAATATGAACCCCTCTGTTGAAATTTGGATGTTTCCTTATTTCTATAGCTTCGCGTAACATACTTGGAATGAACCGATGTTCTTTTGACAGTACTTTGGGCTGGTCAAAACGTATGAAGTGGTTGAGTTGGTCTAAGGCATGTTCATGGCTAAGTAATAACGGTTAACTGACGAAAATAACATGACACCGTCCGAAGATTAGGAGCCTGTTTCACCATCGACTTAACAAATACAACGATTCTAATAAATGTAATCAAACACCGTTGGTATTCGTTTTTGGGATAACAGTGGAATAGATCATAATAAAGTCGTGTCAGTTGCACCAGTAACGAGTATAACTTGAAATTGGATGGACTTACTTATAGCATCGATTATGTTGCACGTTTTGGAAACGCGCGACTCACACAATGAACATATATATTTGACATTGATGTCATGAGCATGAGCGTAAGGTAAAAAAAAACAGTAGTAATTTGTAAATTTTCACCTTTTGCATCGATACTATCACGCATTAGCATCGCCACTTTATCGATCGAAAGTAGCGCATAAGGTTGACAGCTTGCGACTGCATCGATGCTGCATCGCGACTACATCGAAGCTAAAAGGCGCAATGTGAAAAGGGGATTTCAGTTACTTTTCCATAAACATAAGCTGATTGCAGCTATACATCGAAATGACCCTTTATGTGTTCATCTCAGGTAGAGTGTGACAGTAAGAAATAGTCATGGCCCATGATCTCATGATCTTATGATATTTTTATCTATACTATTATTACATATAGTCAGTTTTTCTTTGCTAGTCTTAAAATGAAAACAATCTTTTCATGACTATCAAAATAATATCAGTAAATAAAATTAATAAACTATTTGATTTATAAAGATCTTCTTTTCAACGATGCATTACCTATGTAAGTTGTGAGTTTTGTGTTTATCTTATTTTAAAATTACTCATATGGTTAAAAAGGAATGTAAAGATTGTTTACAAATTTCGACTAGCAGAGACAAACGGACTTTAAAAGAAAGTTACATCACTTCGAGAATGGGTCAAAAGATTTTCAACATTTGTCTTGGCCCCGAATATGATGGCTGGGGCAGGACAGGGGCCGGGCGAAACGAATTTCGCTGGAACCGCTATTAACAATTGTAAAGTGATACATTTGTTTTTGCTATTTATGTAAGGTAGTATGTGACACAAATAAAAACATGATCACTTAAAACGAAGCGTTATTTGTGACTAAAGAACCACGGAACCATTCAAACGAGTTCAAAAACGTGAGAGCACGTGTGTACTCGCTTAATTACCCGCAAACTGGCCTAAAGTTTACTTTTGCTCGGTTGCTACTCATTTATAACTTCTTGGGCCTGTTTAATCTCGTTTAGAGCCCATTTCACTATAACGTTAGAAATGGTTACGGTTAGGTTTGGGTTAAGTCGAGGTGAAAGCTCAATCAAAACAGTTAAATTATAGTTTAAGTCAGGTTAACGATGGACAAAAGTTAGAAATATTTGAGTTACGTTGAAATTAAAGTATTAAGTTTCGATTGATTTAAGGTTAAGTAAAGATTCAATGAAAAGTCACTTGCCGGTGACTTCACTAATTGTATCATTAATTACTTAAGTTAAGTAATGTGCTGCATTATTTTTAATAACGTTTAAATTTAACTTACCGTCTAAGTAAGATTTAATTAAAGTATTGATGACAATATCTAATACAATATGTGATCGACGATTACAGTCAGGTATAAATTTACGTTTACCAGTTTAAGTAAAAGTTAAGTTAGGTTGATGCAACCCACCATCTAGTGAAACTAAAAGCGTATTTAAGTTTGCATAAAGCCAACTCAGTGATGCGGGCGGACTAGTTCGGAATTTTGTTTATTGTGTACAGTTTAATGCGAGTTACGAATCAAATTGGTGAGTTTAATAGTTGTTGCGTTTTGATCTTTCAAGCGGATAGTGCTGGTATTAGCCTAAACTCATTTGAAAATCAATAATTGTCATCGAAAGAAGTACCTATGACAAAAAAAGTAAGAGCCACTAACCTTCTCCGCTAGTTTTGTGAAATTATGATAACGTATTAGGTTTTTGAAGTGAAAACTTCTGTAGCGGCGTTGAGCACTTTTGTGGGATGGGGGAAAAATGTGAAACTCGCGTCAGGACACGTGGGCTGATCGAAAAACCGTAAGACAGTTGGCGAAATTATGGATGTAAGTTGATTTTTCTGAGAGATAAACTTTTTAATGTAATTTAATATAATATAAATTGTAATGTTTGTGTACGATAGCGCAATAAATAAATATTGTATTCTATAAAAATATTATATTATTATTATTGTATTATTATTATTATTATTATTATTGTATTCTATCACAAAAATGATAGTACTTTTATATTGATAATAACTATTCCAAAAAATCAAAAATGCACAACGTTGATATTCAAGTTTTCACTTCTGCCGGCACTCCCGGAGTGCTTTCACAGTTTTTTTTATTTGTCTAATCTCGGCCGGACGTGGAGTTCGGTTTCAGCCTCTACAGTATTTGTAAAGGTAATTAAGCAAAGTGGAGCACGACTTTTCTCATTAATATTGTATTAGTATAAGTATTTTGATTTTTTGCTGTCCCTATATTCTTTGATGAAAGTAAAAAAAAAAATGAAATTTTGTATGGGTCTTGAAACGTTATATACATAACAACAAAAAGACAAAACTCCAAATAACCTAAAAATCATTAAAAAAAACTTATAAAGAACGACATTAAGTTCCTAAATCATAAAAATAAAATGTTAAGTACTTCCCAATCTTACCTTACAGATCAGATAAGCTGAACGAAAGCACCATACAAAGGGCTGGCTTACTCCACACTTGAAGGCTTTGCGGATTATCAGCGTTATCAGTGCCGCTAGCGTATGCGTTTTACATATCCTGTGTCGTACAGTCTGATAGTAGGAAGGTAATTTTATGTGTGTTTTACTTGCACCTAGTATAGGTCACAGACGAATGACCTAGTAAAACTTTCAGCGAGCTTTAGTTCCTCCTCCTGGATTGGTTTTTGAAAATGCTACGATAATGACGGTTTAACACTATTTTAAAAGTTTGGTGCAGTGGTTAGCTTCTTTTCTGACTTTTCTGAACTCTTTGCCAGAGGTCGCGGGCTCAATACCACTAGGAGCAAATGCTTATGTTATAAGCACGAACAATTGAACCTAAGTAATGGTGTTTATGTGTATTTAGGTATTTAATAAGCATTGTCTGGTAGTCGTAGCACTATAAGGAAAATTACTTCGTGCGAAACTAAGACAATTGGTGTTGTTTGGAGAATATTTATTTATTATTCAGTATGTGACCGCAATAAATAGATAAACAATCGTCTGTATAAAGTAGCTAGTCTGGCGTAAGTCTCTTTCATCAATCTAGTCAGAATGATCGGAATATGATTGTATAACCTACATGGACTAAGAGACTGTTAAAAATTAAAAAGTCAAAATTGACAATCAGTCTGATGATGTCAATCCAGACCGTTAGCTTTGTCTAAGTCACGCATGACGATTCAAATGCCAATTTCGCAAAAATCTGTAAGCGCTTTTTAGTAGACATGCATTTGCAATTACTTTCATTTAAGTTCGTAGCGCAGTGGTGGCATTGCATGGGTAGTAATGACCGAAGATAAGCAACCTACGGGCCATCGTGTTTGGATGGGTGACCATTTCGACCATATAAGTGACGAATATCATGCGCATCTCCGTGCTTTGGAAGGCATGTTAAGCCTCGGCTAATATAGGTTGATATCAGTCGTTAAGCCTTGTCAGAGGCCTCATGGGCGGCTTGACAAAGCAATTACCCTTCCACCAATCCGCACTGAGCCCGCGTTGTGGAGTATGGCTCAAACTTCTTTACAGTTGAGGTAAGGTCCTTCCCCAGCAGTCAACCGTTATAGGCTTACTTTACTTATTTACTTTTCAATAAGGAGCCTACTTATATGTTCAAGCCACTACATAGCTTCGTTAGATACACGAATCAGAAAAAAGGTAGTATGCCTATCCTACTGCTCTGTAAATCAGATCTCAAGAAGGAAACGTTTATGAGAAAGCCTACTAAGCACACATCCAAAAATCTGGACAATACAAATGTACAATTTCGGTACATCATTTCGGAACTCGTCCAATTTCCATAACCGGAGAGCGTGAACGGATTAATGGAGCACAAGATTGGGACTGGCCCTCGGAAACCGTTTTTATTTATACAACTATTTCCTTTAGAACGTTATGGAGGTTTTGGTCACGACAAGTGAGAGTGGTGACTATGGTTAATTATTAGAGCTGCTTGCTGAGTCTTAGTTAAATCTTAAATTTACATTCGCCTCATGATAAGTTAAAGATTTTTTGATGTCCACGGTTGTGTCCTATTTGCAGCGGCTTTTATGATGTCTCCATTAATGGTAATGAATTGAATTGAATCCGAGATCTCAGGGATGGCCCTGAGATCTCGGATTCAATCCCTGGTCGGGTCATTACAGTCAATATAATGATTATTACTGCGCTTTTTTCGAACTATACAGTAGAAACAAGCGCGACATTAAGCTGCGATTAAATATTTATTTGTACCTTTACGAAAAACTCCACTGTCATTTTTGACCACATTCAATTCCCATACCGCTAAACTTTATCCCCAAACCGATTTAAAGAACAAAAACTCATCCAAATATGCAAAAGGCCGCATAAATGCAAACTACAGACCCTCCGGGGATTGCGTCACTAAAATATTTTCCTCCGTTGATTTCTTGAAAACGGCTAATATATCCGTCCCGAAATCAGTGGTGCCCTTAGGATGTAGATAGATGCGTGTCGTATCCCGTCCTGACACTTTCGTGGGGTTCGGAGCGAATAATGACCTCGTACGGGCCTTTCAACTATTTTGTGTCCATTTAGGTCAATTGGAGTTTGGCTTTATGCATAGCCGGCACTCGGGTTAAAGCTCTTTTTCTTAGCCACTGGGAGATGTTTGTGATGGGTCACTGCATTAAGATGGTGTATCGAATGTTTATTATTTGATTTCTTATAGCTGCATGGATGTTTCGTATAGATACCCTTTCATTGTCTAAACTAACTATATAACTTTTTGCATTAGACAACTCCATTTTAAACAATCTACTTACACTGTTTCCTACATGTTCAATAAAAAAATAATTGCAGAAAGCTCTAAGTTCCGGACATATGAGTAAAAAATCATAGAAAGTGTGTCCCCTCCCATGAAGGAACTTAATGTTTGAATTTAAATGACTGTCTATCTACATACTCACTCTTTCATCTAGTCATATTTCGTTCTTTCTTATCGAGTACCAGATGGGGACATCACTACTGCGACCTAATCCTTATTGTCCGTAGCAGTTTATGGTGTGTTGTAAAAATGCTATTATTGTCTTGCTAATCGGCTCGATTGCGATCAGAGGTCATCACTGTTTTCATGCTAGTTTATTAGGTCAATCGTTTGTTTAATATAATAGCTTGACTGGTGATAAAGTTGTAATGATTCTTGTAATTATAGTTTCGTTATATATCTTACTAGCGTTTCGCCGCAACTGCGTCCACGCTTTTTCAGTTTGCTTCCGACCCGTGATGTTTGAGCATAAAGTTTTTCCCTACAAATAAGCTATCCAACACAAAAATATTTTTTTAATCGGTCCCGTAGTTCCTGAGATAAGCGCGTTCAAACACACAAATTCTTCAACTTAATAATAATAGTAAATATTGTAAAGCTGATTTACCAAAGGCTAGAAAACGAAAATTTCTAAATTTAAACTTGTGATTACTGGATACTGTTCATTTAATGAGGGATCAAGTTTAGTCTGTGTACCGTTATCATGAGTTAACGGTTATTTTACTCCCTAAGGACGACGTAAAAAAAGTCTATAGAAAATTTCGCAGCGCGTCGTGTAGCGGTCACTTGCAGAACAAAAATTTTCTATAATTTTTTTTACGTCGTTGCTAGCGAGTTAAACTGCCGTAAACTCATTGTATCGGTACAGATCAACATATTTACAGCCTGTTTCACAATGGTGTCTACATAAGATCCCATTAGCGTTCTCTATCCACTACTTCATACAAAGTACCTTCCTCCGAATAATTCAAATATAGTACCTTATTTTACGATGGTAAAACAGGCCCTTAATATTTTCCGTACTTGTAGGAAGCATATTTTTACGCTGTGAATATCCCAACTAGTCATACAATTTTCATTCTTACAATTGCAAAAGGCTACATTATTTACTCTAGTGTAAAGAGGTTTAAAGCGCAGTTCTTAAATCAACCGCTGAAAACTAACAATGGAACTGAGTAGCCTCGCCTGCGGTCGAAGTCTGAGGCAAAATTGTTGACATCAAAATTTCAGAGCAGAAAATCAGAAAATAGAAATCGTCTACGTAAAACAAAATTTCATTTTTCTGATTTTCTGCTGCATCAAATATCTCTTTAACTTACGTTGTTATTAAATCTCAAAAAATATCTGTGATTTTTGAGCTTCATTCAAATATTCTTCTCAGTTAATAATACACGAAAACACCAATTTGGTCTGAATGTTTTTCGAACGCTACCTGGAGCTCTATTTTTGAATCACTCGCTTGAATATGGCGTGTGAGTGTTGTTTAAAAACAAATTAAAAATCAATGAAAATCACGCAAAGTATAAGCGTTGATACTCACAAAATTCATTTATCTTTTCTCAAATCACTTCCAAGAGTTATTAATCTAATTTTCATGGGAAAATCTGACAATATACAATGAATATCACACACCATCTTGACGCGAGTGATTCAAAATAAGAGCCCTGGTGGATTTACAGAGCACTATGTCTAGACTTCCGTACCTGGGATCGCAGGCGAATCTTGCTGAAATGAGACCACCATATTACTTCTACTTGCTCAATGAAAACATTTTCAAAGATTACTTTCACTTGAAAACGGATCACATTAGTTGTAACAGTTGCTATGAAATAAACGCTTTTATAATTTTAAATCTACGTTAAGGAGCTTTTTCTATTACTTCGTTATTAAAACTATTTTGTATTCAATCTTCTTCGTTTACACAACGTGCATTAAAATAAATAAAATGCGGCAGATCAGACACACTTATTGTGTTGCCTTCGAAGTAAGGATTTTCTTTCTTGTGTACTAATACCATACGATCAACTAGTAATTGAAATCAGCGTATTCAGTATTTCTGATATTTTCAAAATAATAATTTGATCATCATCATCATCATAATAATCAGCCGAAGGACGTCCACTGCTGAACATAGGCCTCCCCCACGGCTTTCCACAGCGACCGATCACTAGCGGTCTGCATCCAGTTTGATCCTGCGATCTTTTTAAGGTCGTCCGTCCATCTTGTTGGTGGACGTCCTACGCTGCGTCTTTGGTCGAAGGGTCTCCAATCTAGAACTTTCCTGCCCCAACGGCCATCAGTTAATCTTATTAATAATTTGATATTTGACCACAATCATACATGGTACGTGGTCAAAAAAGGATTCCAGGACTATTACTCCCATCGCTATAATGCTTCTAGTTCTCTCTTATCTTTTTTACTTTAAAGACACAAACTCTCTAGCTAAGCAGGAAAGGCCCCGTTAAAATAACAACAGAGTACTGTGAAATAAAAATGTTTCGCGGCAACTCGGATCTAAATTGTGGTAATGAAGATTTGTGAACGCTGGCAACCGCTCGCGCCTTATAATTACGAGCCAAATTACAGAATAATCCAAATGAGTATTGCTGAATTTGTTGCTTTGAATTATCTGGTTATTCAGTTAACGGATAGAATTATTACAACTGTACTTACTTAAGAAAATGTCGTAAAATTATTGTATTGTCTTCTCAATGATCAGATTCAGGGTTTAGAATGTTTTTGATTCTCAATAAAGAACCAAATATTGCGTACGGGTGGCATCTGAACCTGCAACCTTTTTTTTTTCGTCAGGAAATGCTGATTACGCACCGTACCTCTCCGTCGGGGAACGGAGGGGCGTGTGTGGGACTCCCCCGGATTCGGGTATACCCACTAAAACCTGACGACACCCGCCGCGTTTGTTGGCTGTGACAGCAGGGGCCGCGGTGTCTCAACAGTCCCGCGACCCTTGCCAGCAGCAACGTCCACCCTTTAGCAGGAAGGCGGATCTCCACGGAGTGGGGTGAAGAGATCACATACCACTCCAGACGGCACACTAGCGCCTCAGAAGTGTCCCTGGTGATTGGACAGAGGTGTCCCACACCGTCTGTCCGAAACTCTCCCGACGAGGCGATCCACGCCCGACGGCAAGTGCACGCCGAGCTCACTCAGAAGACCAAAGTCCTTAGGACATCCCCTGCCTCCTCTGATAAACAAGAGGGGTGCCGGGAGTCACAACAACTTTTAGTAAGCTGCCGCTCGATACGAGACAGACGCGACTCACTTGTGCCCCTGCCGCCCGATGCGGGAACAGACGCAGCGGACTCTCCACAGAGCATCTTGGCTTCACCTGCCGCTGGGTTAAGACAGGCTACTGAGCCTGCTCTATTCCTGGCCCGGTTTGCCAGGAATTGCAGGTTCGAATCCCGCCCGTGCGCAATTTTTGGTTTCTTATTTTATGTTAACTCATTCATTCGTATTATACCTAATGTTTACTGTAGGAGTGGGCTATATCTTATTTAGGGACCTGACTACTATATTATATCATTTTTAACTATGCAAGCTGATCATCAATGATTTATCAATTAATTCCATGAAAATTAAGTTCATCTAAACTAAAAAAACTGTTTTATTTACAGATTGTCGACGGTGTATGAGAATTAAGTAATTTTACCTTAATTTAATCTGACCAAATGCAGATTGGTTTCAGGTCCAGCACTTTTTATGCAGTCAAGTAAGCATCAGTGCTCACGTCATAGGCTCAGCCCGAATGCTCCGGATGACCCGACCTCTGGCAGCCCTAGGGCGGGTGTGTTATCGATAAAACGTCATCCGACAAGACACGTTACATAGCCTGCAGCTGCCGAAGCCTATACAATGCAAACACCGAGCTGTCTGTATTTGTGTGTTTGTGACTTAGTGTTATTCTAGAAAAGTAATTTAACAAATTCAATGAAATACTGCTGAATTGGCTTCCTGACTGATGTAACAAATTGATGTGAAATGTTTTGGAAATGAAACCTTACAGTTAAAAAATAATCCCATATATTTTTTTTCTGAAATAATATATTTTGTTTTAGCAAAAAAAAAACTAAAACTTTCAAAACCAACACATGACCAGGAGGTCGGGTCTCGCAGCAATCGAACTTTTTTCGTGTGGTAATTCGATTAGGAGTTAAACCGTTTTACCGAAATAATCAAGTAAAATCTACACGTAAAAAAACTTACGCACAAACAAAATCTAAATACATAGAAATCGTGACCCTGAGAAATCAATAAATATTTTTTCTTCGACAAAGAAAATTCGATTGGTGTACTTTTTTCGTATACAAATTGCAGACCAGCTGTCTGATGACGTTACAGTATAGTATGGTGTAAACAATCCGAAAAGGCCGAAGTGCACTCATCTAGACAACAACAGACAACAGTATTTTTTTGTTGTGTTCAGCCTGCCCTAAGCGCTTTTTCTGTCAAGCTACTTTTGCTTACTTCATTTGCGCTGTCAAAGGTGAGTATGTTTTGACGTAAGGTGGCTAAATGCGCTTTCACACTTAGGCGACTTTAGCAGCCCTTCGGTCGCACGTCAGCCGCGCTGCTGATAATTTCATATACCTATACTTATAGTATATATTCAATGAATGATTGTGTTCATTCATTCAACAGAAAGCAGCTGTCCGAGTAAGAAAGCAAGCGTAAAGCGCTGACAATGCTAAGTCATTTTTCCAGCAAACGCGCGTGGCGCTGCTATCGCTCTAATCTGAAGGTGCACTAACAAAACTCGATTTCGTATTGAGTTTGACAATTACAAATAATCAGCGTGTACTGAAAAAAATACTTAGCATTATCAGCGCTTTGCGCTTGCTTACTTAGAATCAGAATCATACAATCATACATTAAGTATGTATGGTGATGACAAGACAGTGCGGTGACAGGTCACAATTACTATGTCACTCATATCTAAACAAGGAAGAAGATATTACTTCAACAAAATGAGTAAAAAATATAGTTTGAAATGGTTTTAAAAATAAATTCCTTAAAATATTAGTATCATATATACAATTTTATGGGGTTTTTTCCCTTATATTGAAACCACAATTCATGCATGGAACGGAATACACTATAAAGTGACGTGAGGAAAATCACGTTACCTGCCGTTTACGCGCGTAATCAAAATGAATTACGAAAAGTCTTGTATTATTTATTACAACAAATATCATTTTTACCAGCAAATTGGAATTGAAAGAGGCAAACATTATCTGTGCGTACATTTTACAACTCTTTTCCAAAAGTTTTCATGTGACCAATTGCAGGACACTAATTTTAATTACATAAAATATAACTTGTTAAATCCTTTACACACTGCGGCTTTTAGCAGCGATGCAGTCGCGATGCTGACGCACGTTAGTATTGATGCAGTCGCAAAATGTCAACCTTTAAACACTGCGCTACTTTTAGCATCGAAACAGTTGCAATGCAGAAGCTGGAAATTGTAAAGCTTTATGTAATGAATTTTAGCGACTGCATCGAAACTAACGCACGACTGCATCGACGTTAAATTAAATCTGTTCATTGCGTGAGTCGTGATACTGCAGCGCGTTTGCAAAACGCGCGACTGCATCGATGCTAAAACTCGCAGTGTGTAAGGGGCGTAAGACCTATTAATATGCTTAGTTGTACGTTAACCCTGATACATTATATGTGTGCCGTTCTTAATAAGGGTACGGTATATACATGGCACATCAAGGAAATTGGTCATCGTCTTTAAATAAAAAATAATGCATATTTCCCTTGGTCACGGATCACGCGTGAACAGCTAGACCGATTTTGCTGACCCGATTTTTTGTTGTGTTTGTTATTGTCAAGATAAGGTTTATGTGAAAGAAAAAAATGGGATATATTTAAACAATACAATGATGAATTTTAAAGGGGAAAGTCTAACGCGTTCCAAAAATAGAGTCATGTTTTTTGCTATGAGCTGGACGGAGTACTTTAATGCTGCATATTTTATCCCTTATCCGTATTTTTCTAACACACGAACTAAACTTCATATATCGATATTCCACATCGAATTCGGACAACACTAGTCTACAGCAATGCGGACAATTCGAGACGTGGACAAATGTGCCCAGCGAGTCGCCGTGACACGTTCATTGAGCTTTCATTTGGGCAATTTTCGACTAAATCCCGCCCAATCGGATGCTGCTGTCCTATTCGCTAGAATATATACTCGACTTCGGTTTAGAACGGTGAAAGGAGACAGTTTGAGATCGCATATTATTGAGATGTAGCCTTTTTGCTCCATGGCGGCGAAATCGGTGACTGAATCAAATACGAAGAGAGGTGTGATGGTTTGGTTTTTAAGTGCACAGCTAAGACAATCGTAACTAAATTCTAGCAAAAGCACAAAATCTTGAAGCAAAACCGGCCAAGTGCGAGTCGGACTCGCGCACTGAGGGTTCCGTGACAACTTTGACTGAATTAGGGATTCCACTTACTTTCAATTCGCTAAAATACCACAATATTTTGTTGACAGCAAATATAACTCTCTTTTTCATAGTCTTTGTATGAAGAACAAAGTTATGTTTGCGGTTGTTAAAAATGTGCTATATCTCAAAAACTACTAGATAGAATTAGATGGATGGAATACTTTGATTCCAAATCAATTTTCGTTAAGTTTTTGTTAAGATATACATCTTATTTTTTTTTTCAAAATTTACATTCACTTAGTTTTGAAGTTAGAGAGGGGACGCCCATTTTACCACTTTGGAAGCGTCTTTCTATCAAACGTTAGACTTAAAGAAAATGGTTTTAGGAAGCTCTATGTCATTTTAAAAGACCTATACATAAACCCACACGCATAGGTTAGACAAAAAATATATATTCGATATTAGTTTTATGTATGAGAGCCCCCCTTAAATATATTTTTTTTGTTTATGAATCGTGAAGCGGTTAACAGAATACATCACCAAATTTCAACAGTGTGATGCATATAGTTACTGATTAAAGTTGCTGTGACATATGGACGGACTGACTTGACGAAACTAAAGGGGTTCCGTTTTTTGCCATTCGGCTACGGAATCCTTTCAAAGAAAAATGCTTTCAAAGAACCCAGGCTGCCAACGAATAGAATATAGTAATTCAATATTGTGAGCATGATGATGACAGATTGGAAAACGTACATTATATTTCCAACAATCTTGAAATATTTCAGACAGTCACTGATAGAAATGTGGAGCAAAATATGAATAAATAATTTCAGGTCGAAAGATTTTCCAAGTAAGTGGGTCCCTCAAAGTCCCCACTTGGGGAGCTTTGAGGACACTGTTAAAGAGCTCTTAATAAACAAGATTATAGTTACATGATGAAAGTAAGCAATCATTTTTAATAATGTGTGTGAATAATGCGCAGTACCTAACTGACAAAATTGCCAGTTTATTAAGAAAACGTTATTTGATATTTACATATCTAAATAAAAGGCTGGCCTCTACCTTGGCCAGCGTATAAGCTTGGCTATTCAAAGAGGCAATGTGGCCAGCCTCATGGGCACCTTTCCACGGGACCGTGACCTGGGTCAGATTTTTTATTTGTAGGTTGATAATAACTTACAAATGAAAATCTGACTCAGAGTCGTTTTGAGATTTTAGTTTATTTATTTTTTTGTTTTATTTATTATTTTAGTTAGTCAGTAAATAAATGTTATTTTCATAACAAGAAAAAAAAAGTTGTTTTATTTAATTAATATAATTTTCTATGTAATTGAATTGTGTGATTGAAAATAAATATTACTGTTATAAAAAATATAATCTAAATTTATCTAGAAGACCACAGAATAAGGATTATGTTTTAACACCTCTACAAATCCCTAATCGATTTATCTAGGTATAAAAGTCACTTATACTGTGTCATTATTTAGTTTACCATCTCTATAGAAGTAAAGAGGTAGAAGCTTGAATCAACCATTACAAATCTCTCACGAGTTTTCTACGCGCAGCTTCCAATCATATTATGTTCAAACCCCATGGACTACACTTCCATATTTTCGCTTCGCAAATTGCACATCATTTTTCTAGCGAGGGAACTTTATCAAACATTGGACGACCGAACATGATTATAAGAGTACGTGCCCTGAATGAGCCAACGACATCAAAGCGAGAAGAACAAACGCTTTGATTTTGACAAAAAGTGTTCTTGTTACTAAAAAGTATCGTTATAAGTTCAAGAGGAGGGCGTTGTGTAAATTATCTGTGTTATCTTGCCCGCTTTCTTTTTTTCGTAACGATTCAGCTTGTTATTGACTTCAGTGCACAAAAGGGAATATATAACACAAAGTTGATACTTCATATGTATATTGGAATTATGTAGTGGGTATTACATAATACGTGGAAAAAAATGGTTTTAAATAGTAATAAATTCTTATAAATTCTGTCTTACCATCAGTCACAATTTCTTAAACGAGTCAAAACTTTTTCTGCCACTTAACTGACAGCAAACCTATCGTCTTATGATCGGGTGGCGTATTGCGATCATGCTTTAATTCGTTCAAGATATAGGCAGTTTCATTTCCACACAACTAGTTAGGGCAAATTGGCAATACGCTGCAACTGTGAAAAGAGCTATTTAATTCACTCAGTATAGTGATTTCCCACGCTTATCTGCTGATTGGATACTAGATACTAAATCACAATACGAATTTGCTAATCCATTAAAAAGCAGAGCTGCCTTACTGTCTAAGTAACATCGCAATACGCACCCAGTTTTATGTAGTCTTCTGACTGTTACTATGACTAAGAAACCTTCAAATAAAAACCGGCCAAGTGCAAGTCGGACTCGCGCACTGAGGGTTCCGTGCCAACTTCAACTGAATAAGGGAATCTACTTACTACTTCTACTTAGTCCAATACCGCAATATTTGTTGACCGCAAATGTCATTTTGTTTTTCATAGTGTTTGTATGAAGAAAAAAGTTATGTTTGCAGTTGTTGAAAATGTGCTATATCTCAAAAACTTCGCGTTCAATCCCGTCCGAACCAATTTTCATTGAAAGTATTTGTTGAGATCTACCTTATATATTTTCTTCAAAAATTACACTTGCTTAGTTTAGAAGTTAGATGGAGGGGGACGCCCATTTTACCACTTTGAAAGACTCTAGCGATGAAACGTTAGATTTTAAAAGAAAATGGTATTAGGAACCTTAATGTCATTTTAAAAGACCTATCTTAAAACACCCCATACGCATAGGTTTAACTAAAAAAAAATTTTTCGGTTTTAGTTTCATGTATGGGAGCCCCCCCCCCCCCTTAAATATCCTATTTTTTATTTTTTGTATAAGAATCGTTAAGCGGTTAACAGAATACATCTTCCTACCAAATTTCAACAATGTGATGCTTATAGTTACAGAATAAAGAGGCTGTGACATACGGACGGACAGACAGACAGACAGACAGACTTGACGAAACTATAAGGGTTCCGTTTTTTGCCATTCGGCTACGGAACCCTAACAAAAAAAGTTAATGACTGGAAAGTTAAATCAGAAAAGCTTTTGCATAACACCAGTAAGTTTCACAGCGAAACAGAGAGGGCCAAGGTTACATTCACAGGTCACCATTTTAATTGTTCATAAATCCTATTTAGCCCCATAATCTGGACGATTCTGTTGGCAGTAAATTGAAACGCGATCGGCAATAAAAATCAACTGATTTATGAGATCGACCTGTGACTTTTCGCTCTACTCACATATTTTTTATTTCAGGGGACTCCAACTAAAACAGAATTGTATAGTGTTTTACCATTGATGGCCGAGACGATAACTCTTTATCTTCTCTATTTATAGAAATTAATCCATATTTCCCATGGTCACGGCATCACGCGTGAACGGCTTAACCGATTTTCATGATTTTTACTTTAACAGATTCGGCATCGTCTCGAGCATATTATTAAAATTACGGGGTCAGGGCGGAACGGGGTCGCTAGTTGAGGAATAAATACACATCCATATTTTCTTATTTCGGAATAAAGAGTTATCTATATTCGTGCGAAGCCTCGACTATCGAAAGTGAAGTAATGACGTAATAGTTCAAAGTACCAGCTTAAACACTAACTTTACTATTTCGTTTTAGTTAGAGTCCACTGCAATAAACGTATAGTGTGGATATTACTGAGAAAAATTATCAAAATGAAAGATACTCATTCTTTCCTTTAGTGAGTCCGTCTTGTCAATTTCATATTAAAATTAAAAGATACTGTCATCTAAAAGCTATATCTATCCCTATCTCTTAATGGTTCGGATTGAAATAAGTATGGTCGTTTACGAAATTAGATGGCAGACATCCATTAAAAGGTTGTTATAAGCTCTGTAACACTAAGTAAATGAAAATCTTGCTAATTTAAATCCAGCCTACCTATGCCTTGAGTTAGCTTCAGCACTAATTTATGCATGCCATATACTCTGGCGTGTTAAATAATTAATACGAAACAGCCCAAACAGAAGTTTAGAATTACCCGCATCGGCGTAATGTGCTCTGCGTAACGCCCGAGTCATGAAAACAGTATTTACAAGAGGAAATAATATTAAAACATGCGAGACCGAATTTATTTGACTATTGACGACCATTTGGTTCCGTAGTTACAAACGTCACGGATTGTACAGTCGGTCAAAATAGTATTTATTAAGTAAAAACATGCTTTGGTAGTACAAATACCGGTACATGCAGAAGTTAAGCAACCTACGCGCGGTAGGTTACGATCTATAAGTGCGTAATACCATCTTCATGCTTCGGAAGGCACTTTAAACAGTTGATCCCGAGTCATATTGGTTGATATTAGTCGTTGGTTTTAGTCAAAGGCGCAGGCAGAAGGTGGATTGATAAAATCTGACTGCAAGGTTGGTCGCTGGCGTTGCAAACACCCCTCCGCCAATCCGCACTGAGAGCCCGCGTGGTGTTGTATGGTTCATACCACCTCATACTTAAGGCGCAGCGCCTTTGTACAGCAGTGGGATGTAAGTCAAAGTCAAAGTAAAAAATAATTTATTCAATTTAGGACACAAAATGCCACTTATGAACGTCATTAATTAGTTTATATCAATCAATTATGGCCCATATGAGGCTAGCACACGTCTCCTTATCTTTTGGGCCCTACTAGCGTTTCGAGACAAGACACAGACAATCGGCAAGTGCTGAGAAGAAACGCCGGAAAATTCAGTCACCACTAGCTGCCACATACAAATCAAAATAAACAGGTAGGTACATCAGTATGGTGCAGACTGGACTATCCATACGTTCTCGTCATTAAGATAGTCTTGAATTTTTGAGTATACATTCTAACTTTGATTCACTAGTAAAAACAAAGCCACAGAAACAAATTCATCTCACTGCTAAATCATCACACTATTTAGGTGATAGAGCAAGGACAGCTTCCTTACCAGTGTAAGAAACAGTACATTTATCTGTGTAGCAGTTTTTATGTTACAAACTGATCTTTTCACGAACTTGTTAACTTAAGGTATTTATAGGTATAAGGCGCACATCAATTATTTTTTATTATATCGTCATTTGAATCAGGTCTGTAATTGTCAGTGTTAAACGAGTATAATCTATATATACTACTTAATATTATAAAGTTAAAGAGTTTGTATGTTTAAGCGCGCTAATCTCAGAAACTACTGGACCGATTTTCAAAAAAAAACGATGCCTTTGACAGCTTTTTTATCGAGAAAGGCCTTGGGCTATAGTACATCACACTGTGACGAAAGGGGAGGGAGCAAACATAAGACGCGTGGACAAAGTCGCAGGGTCTGCTAGTAAATAATATCTTAATTAGATTATGACGGTTCTATAATTCTGCAATTAAAATTTGTTTTCTAACCCGTTATTGGCACAGACTGTACGACTACTATGCACACTAAAAGCACGCGTTTGCGTGCCACCAAATTTTTATTTTCGCAGCCTCTCGCTCCACTAACCTTATTTGCTGCCACACACATCCCTTTACTTCGAATATAACTTCAAATCACGACCCTGTGATCTTCTAAATAAGGTTCAAAGATAAGCAAACACAAGGGTTGCCCCTTGTTGGTTTTTATTGCGAACTGTCACGTAACGATCCCAGGTGTGGAATGCTTTTACATGGAAAACAGAGGATTGCTTGACGCTTGCTTTAATACTAAAAAAGAAACATTAACTGGCCAAGTTAGTTTTTACTTTACTCCTTTAACATCTCATGCGATTCTCAACCCTGCAGCTTGGTAATTAGAGTTATTTGGTATAAATTGGGTGCATTAAAAGGCTGGTTCCCACGTATTTTAGTAACGCAGCCTGTGAAACGACAATAGAACATGCGATTACGGCGTTCTTGAGTTAATTACTTAATTAAATTGCTCTACTCATGACTTACACGATATAAATGAAGTAATTTGATTTACCATTGATAGCACTACTGCCGAAGTGTTTTTGTTATTCGGAGAATGCAATAAATTGCTTATTTGCTTTTGATTTTGACCTACCTGTGGTTGAATCCACGAAAAAGTGATCTTCATAAATGTTTTCATAGAAGAACTGCTTTGGTGTTTTACTCGTATGCGAATAGATATTGTTAAAGACAATAATCATAATCATAATCATAAATATATTGTCAATAGTGTGTATAAAAGGTGGTAACAATAATTTATAAGTTCCAACAGTTATCCATTTCGGATGTAGATACAATATAATATTATAAAATTTAAAATAAAAAAATATGATGTCAAGCAATAATATTATGTCAAAAGTTATTAAAATATTCATCTAGGTTATAAAAACATTTCTGTATCAACCATTCTTTCAATTTCTGTTTGAATTGCGGGTTTTCTATGCTTTTATATAGTTAGGCAAATGGTTAAACACTCGAGTTCCTGTAATCAAGGTACTCTTGTTATAAAAATAACTTCAACATTTCAAAGTACAAATGTTGAGATCTAAGATTCTTTTTAAGTTTACTCTTTTCACAGAAATGATTCTTATTATTCTTTACAAATACACATGTTTCAAGTATATAGATACTCGTCAAAGTCAGAAATTTATAATCTTCTTGAAGTTTCATATTTGTTAATGTGGTACATCACGCAAAGGCATTTCTTTTGAAGTAAGAAGGTCTATTGAACATTGACAGAGTTGCCCCAGAATATTACGCCATATGTCAATAGAGGATATTTATACCCATAGTATGCGTTCTTAGTTACATTTTATGAGGAAACTCATCTTAAAATTGACAAAGCATAACAACCACGTAATATTTTTTTATTGATTATCTCGATATGTGCCTTCCAGTTCATATGAGTATCTATATTTAAACCTAAGAATTTTATGTCAGGCACTTTTTCTATAAATTTATTGTAAATTTTAATACATAATTCTAGTGGATCATTTTTATAATTTCTAAATTCTAATAACTTGGTTTTCTCTAAATTAACAGTCAAATTTATAGCTTGTAACCAGTTAATTAAAATTTTTAGTGTATCATGAATTTCACATACAAGTTCATCATTTTTTGCTCGATATTTGACATAATTCGAAATAATATCTAAGAATGTTTTTCGTAATTTGTCCCGGGACCAAATATGACCCAGCTCTTATAGCATTTCCGATTTTATTATTCAAGTTCAACTCATACAAACATGTAGATAAATAAATAAATAAAATAAATAATTGGATAACAATCACATACATTGCTCTGAACCCAAAGTAACTAGCAGAAACAACGGTGGTGCAACAACACCCAGACCCGAGTCAATGTAGAAAATTAGGGTTTCTAAATTGATCCGATCGGAAATCGAACCCAGTACCCCAGCGGTGACCGCCTTGAAACACCACGCACTTCGTTAAGAATCTGATATGTTAAGAATCTGATATTTTATTCACTAAAGTCCTTTATTGTTGCTTGTCGAATATTGTAAGCAATCTTGACATTCCTTTTTTACGAAATGGTTTATTTTAAAATACAAAAACCACAAAACTCACAACCTACATAGGTATAAATTCGTCATTGCACACTGAATTATTTTAAATTAAATAGTTTATCAATTAGTTAATAGCAGCGTGGGACGTCCACTGACAAGATGGCCGGACGAACCTGTTAAGAGCGCGGGATCACACTGGATGTAGACCGCTTGTGATCGGTCGCTGTGGAAAACCCTGTGGAGGCCTATGCTCAGCAGTGGACGTCCTGTGGCTGATAATGATAATGATGATAAATTTATCAATTTTATTCACTGGTATTGTTTTGAAAGTAATAAAAAGATTGTTTACAATATTCGACTAGCAAAAAAACAGACTTTATACCTACCTTATATTTACAAGCAACACGCAAAGTTTGTTCTGTTTCTCCACAGACGCAAATGAAGAAATAATACAGTCAAGCGCACACTAGCCACCCCATTTTCATCTTTATCACGTCACCATAAGCATGAACCTTTTGCCGAGACTGTACAAATTGTGAAAGCATCAGACTTTTTCATTAAAATCTTAAGGTTCACTAGACCTGTTACTATTTGTTAGTGTTAATTAAAATCCAGACGATGTTTTATCCAATTAGAAGGCGAAACAACTAGAATGTTATGCAAGTTTAATGAAGGTACGTGTTGTTTTAAAAATAAAAGAAATGTAGAAGCTTTCAAATGTAATCTCTGATGTTGCTGATGCTGCTAAGTTGACCATTTAATGTAAGTGCTAAGCAATTATTTTAATGAAAAACTAACAAGAATGGCTGATATTATAACCTCAAGGTTTATGAGAATTGCTACTTTGACAATTCATCAATATTTTTATGCCTTCTCTATAACGACTCTTTTTTATTGTTAACAAAAACAGACAATAATTGTATTAAGGTAGTATATAAATATTAAAAACTAAGAGGAACTGGGCTAATGCCCTAAAGTGTTACACCTGTGCGCCAAACTCAAGTTGCGTGTAAACAAATTATCTTAAAATACAAAGCTAATATTTAAATTAAAATACAAAATAAGACTTAATGATTTTTACCCCGTATTTTACTAACTCATGGATTTTTGCTATCCGAAATAAATGCACTAGTTTTTTTTCTGAGGCTTAGGAGGCACCTTGTACCGAGAAGAGCTAGCCTAGTACTCTTTAGGGATTCCAACTGCAGAGATGACGACACACCAAATCCAAACAGATGAATACCAAAACCCTATATTTGAATCACTCGCGTCAAGCTGGCGAGTAATATTCATTGATTAATGTCCGATTTTTCAATGAAAATTCATATTAATCCTTTCGAGAGTGATTTGAAAACAGAAAACTGAATTGTGTGAGTAGTAACATTTTTATTTCGCGTGATTTTCACTTTCAAACGAAATTAATACGCCATATTGAAGCGAGTGATTCAAAAACAGAGCCCCTGCCCCGTCCACGCAAACATTCGGAGCTAAGACAAATCCAGCAAACTAAAAATTAAAATAGCCGGTCTCCAGCTATTCGAATTATAACAGGTGCATAGCGATGTACTTAATCAATATCACATCGATATGACCCGCTTTCTAGTAAAATTGACAATTACAAAAGTTCCTAACCACTCTCCTTTACCATATCAAACTTGCTGTGTCATGGACCTCCAGGTCAGTGTAAATTAATTACCTTCCGGCAGCTGGAAGTATTCATCCGTGGAAGCATTTTAAAATGCCATGTTGCAGGCAGTCGAGTGCGAAAAGTCACCGAGTACTTCCGATATAGCTGAGTCACTGAGCCCGTCTGCCTGTAGGTGAATTAGGTGTGCTATAGTGTGTGTAGTACAATTAAAACAGGTTATGTATGTTATTAGGTTGACTGCCTCGTTGGCGCAGCGGTAGGAGGGTCGCACTTTAAAGCGACGGCTGCGCCAGAGGTCCCGGGTTCGATCCTTGCGTCGGGCCAAAAATATATACCTGGGTTTTTCTGTTCAGAAATTCTTAGGCTAGCCCGGAGTTTGGAAGTTGGCGATTGCTGTCCCATCGGGCTATGAGAGTGAAAGGAATAGAGAGTGCACCTGTGTTTGCGCAAACAGCATACTTGTGCACTATAATATGTCCCGCGCATTCGGGTAGTCGATGTGACTGGAACTATTATTTTATTAGGTAATGGGAATAGGATAACGTAACGTAACTGCAAAATTCAGATCAGAAAATTACCCAAAAAATATTTAACACAATTCATAGTTACGTTTATTAGAGTCAGTGAAACATCTTGTCTGCCCGTTGTTAGTAAAATAATTTAGTTGGAACATGACTTTAGAGAAAAAATATATGTTCTGTTGTGAAACTTACGTTTGCAGAATCTAGAAACGAAGGTTTTACAACAGAACATAGGTCAGGGGCCCTGTTTTTGAATCACTCGCTTGATATGGCGTATGATTTTCGTTTAAAAACTTATCAAAAACAATGAAAGTAACGTAAAATTTAGATGTTAGTTAGTACTCACAAAATTCAGTGCTTTTTTAACCGACATCAAAAAAGGAAGAGGTTATAAATTCGACTGTATGTTTTATTTTGTATCTATGTTACCTCATATCTCATTTATTAGTAAACCGATTCGAAAAATTTTTTCGCCTCTCTGGAGGGTATAGCTTTCTTGTTGGTTCCATTGTTGCCAATTTGAGATCTGATGACGGGTTCATGGTGTAATCGAGGGAAAACCTCAAATTTTAAAGGATAGTGTTGTTTTACTAGAATCTTAATGTTGACGTGTAGTTACGTCTAACAGTCTATATCTTGTTCTCGCTTAGGAGTTCAGTTATTATAATGACAGAACTTATGATAGGTAGTTTGTAGCTTTTTGAAGAATAGAGTCATAAGGTGAAACATCCCACCTCCCCCTTTCCTGTAATATCTAAAAATGAAGAAATAAAATTAACTTTAAAAAAGAATAAACCGACTTCAAAACCAAAATGCACTAAAAAGTCTTAAATAAACTCTTGAACTTTGAAGGGAAAGGCATCCATTTTAGGCAAACAATTTATTTTTGGAGTCGGTGCCATCACTTTGACCATCAAGCCTCACCTGTTGCAGCACCGACTCCAAAAAGAAATTGTTTGCCTAAAATGGATTCCTTGCCTTTCAATGTTCAAGAGTTTATTTAAGAATTTTTAGTGCATTTTGTTTCAAATCCGTGTGAAATAAAACTAATTTCCATTTTTCATCCAAATTTCCAAATCGTACATTAATCAATTAATATCACACGTCGTCTTGATGCGAGTGATTCAAAAATAGGAAGAGTGATCAAGAAATCGTTTGAATCTTACCCATGTTCTAAGTTTTATAATATGCAGAAAAGAAACGATTAGAATATCAGTAGCCAAAGACAATTTTTCTCTCATACGAGTACGTTCTAACGCAAATGGCATAGAGAATCTCAATGAGTATCCCATCCGATACGGGAGGAGGAATTGACGCGTTTCTTCTTTCAAATGGCTATTTGTACGTGGAATTTTTCGTCGTAGATAACGGATATATCCAAATAAGATCGGTCTAGTTTAGACCATCGGTTATAGATTTGTTAGGGTCTCGGTGTTTATTACGTCTGTGATTGACTGTGGTTCCCTATTCAGTTGCAAAATAATTGCAATATAATGTTTATTCCTTACAAAATTTATTTGTTTTATAATACCTGTATTACCTACTCAGCTATTTCAACTTTCTGCCATGTTTTACTGGTACACGGTACTGGGTCTGCCAGTTTAGAATCTCACAGTGCAATAGGGTTTAAATTAATAATAATAAATCTATAACCTGTAAACCCTCAACGAATAAACACGAGTTGTCTGACAAAACTCGAGCTCATAACTTTTTTTTCGGGCTTTGAACGAGTCTTTATGGTCGGTAGACCTGCACACTACGTGCGCAGCTGTAAAGAATTATTGTTATATTTTCTAAAAGAACACTGTCAAAATTGCAAGTGATCTGTCCGTTTTCCTCTAGCTATGAGGTAACAAAGGGTGGGAATTTATCCCAAATCCCGTTAGCCCAGTTTTGAACACACCTGTTTCAGGAAGATTGTTTCCACTGCACCTTATGGGTGGGGCGTGAGGTGAATGAGAGCAGCGATCGAAGGTCCCACATTAAAGATGGCCGGCTCTTAGTCATTATCTTTTACTGTCTTCACACATTTCCCAGGTATGAAGAAACGCATATGTTATGATTTTAGAATTTATATCGATATATTTACACATCTCGGAACATTTCTGGATAATTTAAGTTTTAATATTACTTTAAAGACACCGTAATACTAGGTATTAAATTCCATCATATCCGCCTACGCATTTAGTAAACACCTGTAGAAATAAAAGCATAATAAATCTTTTGATCGTATGATTTATTTTTAATATTTTGTTTTCACTGTAATTCATTTTTAAATAATTAGAGATAATTATGTTACATATTACAATTTTAAAATGCATTAATAAATAATTGTCATAAGAAGTACATCAGTTGGCTTCTACCGGCTGATAAAAATAGAAACGGAAGTTGTGTATAGCATCTTTGTTTAATTTATTTGGAGTATTTCATATTATTTGTTATTATCCTAAAATATATTTAGATAGCTTGGTTAAGTCCTGTATTTTAAAGATAGGCAGTAAAATAATGGTCAATTTAAAATACTTACTGGCCATTTCCGGCAGCGTGCCGCCCATAACGGTCGTTAAAATGGCGGGAGATTTTGGCGGGAATTATTGGCGGGAAATCGTGAATATAAAATGGCGGCACGCGGTTGGAAGGGCAGTCTTTTTCGATCGCTTGAATAGGCAAGTGGTAACTCTGTGCGTGCGACTACAAGTGTAAACTAGTATAATAAAAGTGTAATCTCTAGTTTAATTGTATTGTAATAAACAGTTATAAGTGAATTGTTGGAGTTTTTATCATCTCAGAAGAGGGAGTCACCAAAAATAAAAGGTACGTAATGAGTGATTTATTGTTTTATTCGGAATGTGATTATTCATGTTTTATGAGTAACTGTACCTTTTGAACACGCCCACGTGTTTTTCCTTTTTTTGAAATTTACTGCTTATCACAGCCCATTCGTTTTACTTAAACTTTGATGAAGAGATAAGTAGGGGGCGTTCTAGGTGTGCTTGCTGACTTGCTGGCAGGACCTTGCTGGCTTGTTAGGTGAGCCACCTAGGCGTCGGAGGACTATGTATGTCCACACGTAAGGGGCGTTCTAGGTGTGCTTGCTGACTTGCTGGCAGGACCTTGCTGGCTTGTTAGGTGAGACACCTAGGCGTCGGAGGACTATGTATGTCCACACGTAGGGGGCGTTCTAGGTGTGCTTGCTGACTTGCTGGCAGGACCTTGCTGGCTTGTTAGGTGAGACACCTAGGCGTCGGAGGACTATGTATGTCCACACGTAAGGGGCGTTTTAGGTGTGCTTGCTGACTTGCTGGCAGTACCTTGCTGGCTTGTTAGGTGAGCCACCTAGGCGTCGGAGGACTATGTATGTCCACACGCAAGGGGCGGTCTAGGTGTGCTTGCTGACTTGCTGGCAGGACCTTGCTGGCTTGTTAGGTGAGCCACCTAGGCGTCGGAGGACTATGTATGTCCACACGTAAGGGGCGTTCTAGGTGTGCTTGCTGACTTGCTGGCAGGACCTTGCTGGCTTGTTAAGTGAGCCACCTAGGCGTCGGAGGACTATGTATGTCCACACGTAGGGGGCGCTCTAGGTGTGCTTGTCGACTTGCTGGCGAGACGTTGCTGGCTTGTAAGATGAGCCACCTAGGCGTCGGAGGACTATGTATGTCCAAACGTAGGGGGCGTTCTGGGTGTGCGTGTTGACTTGATGGCGAGATCTTGCTGGCTTGTTAGATGAGCCACCTAGGCGTCTGAGGACTATGAATGTCCACAAGTAGAGGGCGCACTAGGCGTGCTTACTGACTTTCTAGCGAGGCCTTGCTGGTTTGTTAGGTGAGCCGCCTAGGCGTCTGAGGACTATGAATGTCCACACGTAGAGGGCGTGCTAGGCGTGCTTACTGACTTGCTGGCGAGACCTTGCTGGCTTGTTAGGTGAGCCGCCTAGCGCCGGAGGACTATGTATGTCCACACTTGGGGGTCGCTATAGACGTGCTTGCCAACATACCGGCGGGACCTTGCTGGTTTGTTGGGTAAGGCGTCTAGGCATAGGAGCACTATGTATGCCCACGAAAAAAGCTTATCACAAGAATGAATTCATTATCTTAAAGGACTTGATTCAGTTTAAATTATTTTACTTGCTTGAAATGTATTTGGTTTAGAAGATCTCTTCAAGCGAACTAGCAGGACTTTATAAAAAAAAAAAAAAACCTTGTGAGTGCATTCTATTGTGTGTATGATGTCATTTTAGATATTGAAACCTAAGACATTGTTAAAATTGAGATTGATACTTGATTTCGATTGAAGGTTTGAATATCCAGAAACATTCTGACCCCTAGTATTTCGCTGTTAGGATGTCTTAGTTTTTTTTTTTAATATTTAGTAAATTGTAATAAATATACATCTGTTATTGAAATTCATAATGCTTAAGAATATGCTACATTTATGCTAGTATATGATTAACATAGATGAAACTTTTGATCTGACGGTTACATGTGTGGACACTTTATGTCGATGATGTTGTGGATTACAGGAGACTTTACGATGACGTCTGATGAAGATGAAGCTGGTACTCCACCGGCTACACCTCCCAGGCGACGACTCAAGAGGACTGAACGAAAGAGCCGTCCGCCGTCGGTAAAAAGCAATGCTGAGCAACAGCATCGACCCAAGAAACGAAAACGGAGGCGATCACCTTCATCCTCATCATCCACTTCAAGTGAGGAAGCGGTGCCACGGAAATTTCGCAAAACCGCAAGTAGATTATCAACTAAGGATGTTCTGCAATTAGTTAAGACATTAACGGGAGAATCTTCTCGTACTTCCTTTAATAATTTAAACAATGTTGTCCCCGATTTCGACCCGTCAAATAGGGCTCAAACCATCGAGAATTGGCTACGAAAAGTCAACGAATGCGCCATTATATATGGCTGGGATGAAAAGCAAGTAGTTCATTTTTCCCTACAAAAATTAGTAGGATTGGCTAAGAGATGGTTTGAGGCCTTGCCGACCGTTGTTTATACTTGGAATGAATGGCAAGAGAAGCTCCGTAAGGCTTTTCCTAGTGAAGAGAATTGCGGAAAATTGCTCGAAGAAATGTTGAATCGCACATCTCGTAACGACGAAAGTCTCCGTGACTATTTTTATGACAAATTAGGTTTACTAAATAGATGCGAAATAACTGGTAAAAAGGCCATTGACTGTATAGTTTACGGGATAAGTGATAGGGCAATTAGGAACGGAGCACAGGCACTAAATAGCTCGGAACCCGAAGACTTGCTTAGTTTTCTTTCCTCTCAAAAACCTTCCCCCTTCAACAATAGTAGGGTGCGTGAACGAGTAACTTCAAGATTTAATGAATCAAATACCACAAACGCAAGTAACAGTTCTAAAGCTATTGTGTGCTTCAACTGTCACGCAAAGGGTCACCCCTATTTCAAATGCTCTAAACCTATTACCAAGTGCAGAAAATGCAATCGAGTTGGACACGATCTTGATTCTTGTAAATTATCACCTCTTGCTTCATTTAGTACTAGTCGTAATGAGAACGAGTCCGAGAAAAAGACATTGAAAATAGATTCATACAGTAACAAAAATGACAAATTCTTCAAAAACGTATTGGCAAATGATGAACCCCTTACCGCTTACATAGATTTCGGTAGCGAATGTACCCTCATACGTAAAAGTGACGCGGAATCATTAAAATTACCACAGAATTTTGAGAAAGTACCAGTAGTTAAGGGATTTGGTCAATCATCAGTTGTACCAATTTATAAGTCAACAATTCACATTAATATTGATGATGTTGGAGCTGATATTGAAGTATTAGTTGTC
Source organism: Pyrausta purpuralis (assembly GCA_963924145.1). Lineage (NCBI taxonomy): Eukaryota > Metazoa > Arthropoda > Insecta > Lepidoptera > Crambidae > Pyrausta > Pyrausta purpuralis. The sequence goes on from OZ001655.1 coordinate 8,375,988, forward strand.
GATGACAAATACATGCAAACCTCACTGATAATTGGCCAAAACTTTACCGAGCTACCCTTCATCACTGTCTTGAAAAACAGTTCTAAGCTAATATTTTATAATAGCCCAAGTAACGATCTCTTAGAAAACAATGAACATATTTTAAAACTTTATGTTACTAATACAATAGAAATTAACAAAACCTGCATCGTTCCGGTCCATGCTAATCACTCTTTCAATGGTGACGTCATTATCGATGGGTATAATACGGCTCAACCGGGGGTAGAGTATCGCGTACTATCTGGGGCCTTTAGTATTAGTAACGGTAAAGGCCAAGTTGTTGTCACCAACCTGTCGCCTAAATCAATAACCCTAAAAGAGAATATGTTGATAGCTAGGTCTATACCTTTCACAGAACGACCAGTATGTCATGTTAATCGCATAGTCAAAGAAGTAGCAAGTTTAGATCCTTTGGATAAAACGGAGATTAAAACAGGGCCGGGACTAGAATCTGACCAGTTAAATAGACTTTATTCTTTATTGCAAAACTATCGTGACTGTTTCGCTACCAATCTGGGAGAAATAGGTCAAGCGGTTGATGTCGAAATGAAAATAGAGCTAGTAGATAATAAGCCTATAGTTTACCGTCCTTATCGCCTGTCACATTATGAGCGTGAACAAGTGCGAGAGACAATAGATGAATTGATGCAAAATGACATTATTCAGGAATCAAAATCAGACTATTCGAGTCCTATCTTAATGGTTAAAAAAAAAACGGGCGAACACAGACTGTGTGTAGATTTCCGAGCCCTAAATAATAAAACCATTAAAGATAGATTCCCTTTACCACTTATAGATGACCAAATATCTAATCTTAGTGGCAACCAATTCTTCACTACCCTAGATCTTGCGTCAGGGTACTATCAGATCCCTATGGCCAAAGAAAGTATGCATCTCACCGGATTCGTGACGCCTGATGGGCATTACGAATTCAAAAGGATGCCTTTTGGTCTCGCCAACGCACCAGCTGTGTTTCAAAGAATGATCAACAAAATTCTTGGTAACAGAAGATTTGAATATGCCCTGGCCTATCTAGATGACATACTTATTCCTGCAAAAAGTATTGACGAGATGTTTGAACGATTAGGAGATATATTAAAGCTTCTCAGAGAATACGGGTTGACTTTAAAACTGGCAAAGTGTCGTTTTTTTGAAACAACTGTAAGTTATCTCGGGTACGATATATCTTCTGTAGGTATCACACCTGGTGAAGCAAAAGTGTTGGCAGTCAAGGAATTTCCCCAGCCACAAAACGTTCATGAAATCCGTCAATTTCTAGGTTTAACAGGATATTTTAGAAAATTTGTTCAAGGATACGGGGAAATTGCTCGACCACTAACTGCACTGCTCAGAAAAGAGGCTAAATGGCAGTGGGCTGAAACTGAAAATCGTGCCTTCACACTCTTAAAGGATAGACTTATTTCCCGGCCCGTTCTCGCATTGTATGACCCCACTCTTGAAACAGAGCTACACACTGATGCCAGTTCGTTGGGCATAGGAGGCATCCTGATGCAGTGGCAAAAAGATGCAAGGGTGTTGAAGCCTGTTGCATATTTTAGCCGCCAGACAAGCCCAGAGGAAAAACATCTACACTCCTATGAATTAGAGACGCTGGCTGTCGTGTGTGCCTTAAAAAAGTTTAGAGTGTACTTGTTAGGGCTTCAGTTTAAGGTATTCACCGACTGTGCTGCCCTACGAACAACTTTGACTAAAAGAGACCTTGTTCCTCGGATAGCTCGTTGGTGGTTGCAAATAGGTGAATACTCATTTGATATTGAATATCGACCTGGAGTTCAGATGTCTCATGTAGATGCTTTGAGCAGAAACACAACACTGACAGGACAATCCGAAGATAACCCTTCCGTTAGCATTTACAGTATTGAAAAAGATAACTGGTTTTTGTCCCTCCAAATCGCTGACCCAGACATATCACGTATCATTAAAATTTTAAAACCAGACGATGATAGTGAATGTCGAGATATCCGCAAAAATTATACAGTAAAAAATCATTCAGTTTATAGGAAATGTGAAGATGACAAATTGCGGTTAGTAGTTTCACGAAGTGCTAGGTGGCAAATATGTCGCGCTAATCACGATGAGATCGGTCATCACGGGTACGCTAAAACGCTTGAAAGAATACAAGAACAATTTTGGTTCCCAAAACTCAGGAAATTCGTAAAGAAATATGTAGGAGCTTGCTTGGAATGTGCTTACAATAAAGACAATGCCTCAAAACAAAAGTCTGGGTACTTATATCCAATAGAAAAGGTAAATATACCTTTTCACACTATTCACATCGACCATTTAGGACCGTTTGTCAAAAGTAAAGATAATAATACGCACATCCTTACTATTGTAGATGCCTTTACAAAATACGTTTTTGTGAAACCTGTAAAAGACTTAAAAACCAAGACCACAGTAAAGACCCTTGAAAAGATATTTTATGACTTCGGAGTTCCAGCTAGAATAGTGTCTGACCGTGGGACTAGTTTTACTTCTGCAGCTTTTAAGATTTTTTGTGATTCTCAGGGAATAAAACACGTTTTAAACGCAGTCGCTTGTCCTAGGGCTAATGGTCAAGCCGAAAGGTATAACCAAACTATCTTGAACGCATTGGCAACACAAAATGCTTTTTGCCACGAGCGGGACTGGGACAAGTGCCTGGGTAAGATTCAGTGGGGCATTAACAACACAGTTAATGCTTCTACACAAAAATCTGCGACAGAAGCTTTGTTCGGAGTAAAAATGCGCGATACTTTAACAAATAAACTTGGCGTCGAGCCTCCAACCAGTTGCAGTAATTCAAATTTACAAGAGATCAGAGAAAATGTCACTGATAATATTCATAAACAGCAAGCTAAAACTAAAGAACGATATGATGCACACCGGGTTCCAGCTGTTAAATATCAAATGGGTGATCTAGTAAAAATTTCGAGAAATAATTTTGATAACAATAACAAAAGCACAAAGCTTCTGTCAAGGTTTGTTGGGCCATATAGAATCACTGAGATATTGGGTAACGATAGGTACAGAATAGCTGATGTTCCGGGATTCATAAAGAAGGGTAAACCATATAAAACTGTTATTGCAGCCGATAGAATGCGTCCTTGGATTCACATTAAGGCTCTTGAAATGGATAAAAGTGATATGAGTAGTTCTAGTAGCTCAGAGAGTGATTAAATATATATAACATTTAGTTTTATATGGTCTTGATATCTATAAGTTCTGCTTTAGTGAATTATGAATTAATCATTAACATTAATAAAATCACTTCAATTTAGCCTATGATATATTAAATTGATGATTTTAGAATTAAATTATTTAGGATGATTATGTTTGTGTGATGCCAGGAGGCACCACAAGGTCGGATGGCCGAATGTTATGATTTTAGAATTTATATCGATATATTTACACATCTCGGAACATTTCTGGATAATTTAAGTTTTAATATTACTTTAAAGACACCGTAATACTAGGTATTAAATTCCATCATATCCGCCTACGCATTTAGTAAACACCTGTAGAAATAAAAGCATAATAAATCTTTTGATCGTATGATTTATTTTTAATATTTTGTTTTCACTGTAATTCATTTTTAAATAATTAGAGATAATTATGTTACATATTACAATTTTAAAATGCATTAATAAATAATTGTCATAAGAAGTACATCAGTTGGCTTCTACCGGCTGATAAAAATAGAAACGGAAGTTGTGTATAGCATCTTTGTTTAATTTATTTGGAGTATTTCATATTATTTGTTATTATCCTAAAATATATTTAGATAGCTTGGTTAAGTCCTGTATTTTAAAGATAGGCAGTAAAATAATGGTCAATTTAAAATACTTACTGGCCATTTCCGGCAGCGTGCCGCCCATAACGGTCGTTAAAATGGCGGGAGATTTTGGCGGGAATTATTGGCGGGAAATCGTGAATATAAAATGGCGGCACGCGGTTGGAAGGGCAGTCTTTTTCGATCGCTTGAATAGGCAAGTGGTAACTCTGTGCGTGCGACTACAAGTGTAAACTAGTATAATAAAAGTGTAATCTCTAGTTTAATTGTATTGTAATAAACAGTTATAAGTGAATTGTTGGAGTTTTTATCACATACGTCAGATAAGGGCTCAGATTTTATTGAGTCATTACAGCGGGACCAGTTTTTTACGTTTGACATAGGTACTTTATGTAAAATTCGTTTTTCGCATGAGACCGGGAGGGATATCAAAATGATCTAGGTCTTAATTTTTGAATCCCTTGCGTCAAGATAGCGTGTGATATTCATTGATTAATGATCGTTTTTCCAATAAAAACTACTATAATTCCACACTGAATTTTATGAGTGCTAGCGGCTATGTTTAGAGTGATTTTCATTGATTTTTAAACGAAATTTACTCGCCTTATTCAAACGCGTGATCCAAAAATACGGCCCCAGTTCTCGTATGTAAAGTAATTCCAAGTCACTCGCTTTGTGATTACGAACGACCGATTTTAAAATGTCATTTAGACAACAAAAGTACCTACCTATATACCATGCAAGTTTCTCATTGTTGTATCAAATTTTAAGTAAAAAAAATGTAACTTACAAAGATTCCGGAAGTTTTGGAGGTTTTCAGAAATACTTCCTTAAAAGTGAAAAGTTTTCTGGAAGTTTTCGTTTCATTTTCGTTAATAGTAACTAACATGACTTTGCATTTTTGCATTTACCTGAAAATATACAGTAAATCTTAAATTTCTAGAGCTCATAGAAAAAACAGCAGATTCGAAATTGAACGAGCTTATTTCATAATGTCGTCTACCTCTAAGAGCAATTTTGAAAACTCAAAAACAAACTGTGATGAGTTACATAAACTGAAGACACGCTGTAACGAACAAACAACAACAAAACCTAATCCATCTAGATCTGTCATGTCTTCAAGATGTCTCTTTTCATATTTCACTTTATTTTCTAGATCGAGTTTCATCCTCAACATATTTTCACAGCGAACAACAATTCAATATTAGTTCTTATTGGAAAATTTCTAAGACTGTTTTATTAAATCATGTGAATAGAAATAAGATTTGTATTTTTAAATCAAAGCTGATATTATAGTTAAGTTCTTTATATTTTACGTAGCGTAGCGTGGTATCAATCTTGAAAACATTTATTTTATTTTGTTTGTGATTGGTTTGCTCTTGACTCCAATCGTGACTAAGACGGAATCGTCGATGCAGCGAGTTCGCCAGAAAGAAGTCTAGGAAGCACTGATAATATGTCCAACTCTCTTACTGTGCGCTTTATAAATGTTGAAGACCCGTTTCACACTGCGACATTCGATGCAGTCGCCAAAATTCAGTACATAATTTGTCAATTTCCAGCTTCTGTATCGCGACTGTATCGAAGCTAACGCGCGTTAGAATCGAGACTGTATCGATGCTAAAAGTAGCGCAGTGTGTAAAGGTTGAAATTTTGCGACTGCATCGATGCTAAAGCGCGTTAGAATCTCGACTGTATCGCTGCTAAAAGTCGTAGGGTCTATGAGGAGCAAATCAAGTAAATCAGTAGAAATCAACGCGGGCATGTACGTACAGTATCACGACGTGCGTCTAGAAGTGTGATGGTAGATGAGAGCTGGTAGGAAGAGCTCATGATTTTTTTAAGCATTCTCACTAAAATAAAAACTTTGGATATGTGCATCAAAGGTTGGCAAAAAGCAGGTTATTACCAGATGTAACCAAGCATCCCTGACTTTCATTGACTGAGCTAAACAATGAGTCAAGATAAATCAAACAGCCTAACATAATGCCGTTCATGGAACGGTTTGCTTTAAGAGTTAGAGTGTGATCCATTCATCTACATCGGTCCTGGGAGTTGCTTATTTGAATTAATAAGCGAAGCTCCTTTTTTACCCTCTATTGATGTGACTATCGTTACTGGAGGCTCTCGTAGCGAAGTGGAGAAAACGCTTTGGTAGTGATACCGAAACCGAAGTTAAGCAACCTACAGCGCGGTCGTGTTTGGATGAGTGACCATTCTGACCATATAGGAAGCATCTGCATGGTCCCGGCTAATATTGATTGATGTCCTAGTCCTTTGGGTGGCTTGATATCTGATAGCAAGGTTAGTCGCTTGTTTTGCAAACACCCCTCCGCCATCCGCACTGAGCTCGTGTGGTTGAGTATGGCTCAACCTACCTCATAGTTGAGGTAAAGCCTTTGCCTAGCAGTAGGACATTACAGGCAAACTTTACTTTACTGTCACTACTGAGTGTACATAGTTTATTGTATGTAGTTGTACCGCAACTGTTTTCACATACTTTCTTAGGCCACGAACACTAAATGAAAGTGTTTAAGAAATAATTTCCATCACTTCTTCCAGCCGCTTTAAATCCACACCGCACCCTTGCGACCCGATTCCTTGAAGAATGACCACTTCGGACGCAGGTGGCTCTTCGACACGAACGTGAGACGTCTTATTTTCGACATGTCGCTGTTTTCAGGTAAATATACCTGGCAGCGTGTTTCGAACGAATTCGGAATATTCTCACGTAACAAGAAAGGTTCAGAGAGAATGAAGTCGTCAATGTAGTGGGTTCGTTTGGTTTTGTAGTGTGACAATTTGGGGTTCTGGAATGGGGGGAAGAATTTTTGCAAAAGATACCCATACTTTATATCAATTTTAGACAACATCTTTTATAATAAGCCTTACTTGACCTTTTTAAAGGACCTATCTGCAATGATATCAAGCTTATTAGATGTAACAATAAATGAAATATAATTTTGGTATCAAGATGAGCTCAATGACGAGTCAGTATTATAGTACCTACTGACGAACTGATCAATAATATATTATTGTATTGTCATCAGAACTACATACTCGTACAGCTGCCAATTTTCATGACGTGATCCTTTAAGATGGTGAAATTAGTTATTTTAGATTCCATTACATACACTACGACCCAATAAAAGTGTTAAAACCACTTAAACACTAACAGCAGGCAGAGTTTCCACACGGGTGTTGAAACTCTAAACCTAACTAACTCAAAAAGCCACCTACAAATTGTAAGTTACTCTTCACTTCTCCAAGATAATCATCGGTATCAATTGTAATCTTTATCCCGCCAAACGGCCCATAAAAATCTAAGGCAGCTCTTGCAAATCTCGCTCTAAAAACTTTATAATCCCCATTTTACGGCTTTGTTCAAAAGGCCGCGACTTTAAGCTCATTAAACGGGGAAAAGAACTTTTAATTAGAGGAAAAATGACTTATGAAACAAAGGGAATGTGTTTCAGTTTGGACGGAATGTTTCCTTTGATAAAATCGGACAGGGAATAAATGAAGCGATTACATGGACGACTCAAATTCTTTTAAATCATATTATGTCTTATTATCATAACTAGCACTTGATAATAATGAAGTGATCGATCACGCAATACATAAAAAATATCAACTATACACGTTTTTCCCTTTCTTTCTGTCAACATCAAAGAAATTGACAACAGCAAGACCTAATGATTTAAACCAAATTTTGTCGTCTGAGGCCCTCCAAACTGAATCTTATATTGTTATGTTAGCTAAAAATGAAGGCACTTTGTCTGTATACAAAAAATACTGGGTGTAAGCACTGCACCGAAAAGTGGCAGAGTTGGCATCCAACTGTTCTGTAACTGCCAAACCACCTTCGCAACTCGTTTAATGCCAAACCTATTTACACTTGTTTAAATTTTGTGCAACTGCAACTTAGATAAATAAGGCTGAATTAAAACGGAACTATAGTTTGATCAGAAGCAAAGATAGACGTCAACCGACATCAAATAGGACGTAGAATGCTTGTAATCGCTATAGAAAACATAGAAGCTATAATCATAATGATTGTGCTGGTCGGTTGATAATGATTATGCAGATAACTAAATAGGTATGATACCATGATAAACGTGAGTAAAACCAGTGGTTTATGACTCTATTTACCTTCTATGGTAAATCTTTGTTTTTATCTGTTATAAAAATTCGATAACGCGTACCTGCATTTGCAATAATTTGGTAATTTGAATATCTTTATGAATGATAACGGCACAAAAATACCATAAAGCATAATTAACTGAACTGACTATTTTCTTTAAATTACAATCTCCTTAAACAGCTTTCACTGCCACCATTTTGGCGCCAAAAGCTAAAAAACGAATATTTAATTCGCAACTTTGCGAATTCTGGAATATTCCAAAGCGTTTCTTGAGGAAGAGCCGCATTACCCACATCATTTGCTTCGTACAAGCTTCGTAGACTATTTTCCTTTAGAGCGCGCCGCGAAATTTTCCTATGAAAACTACATTTTGTAGGTAAATAGATTTTCCGCGGCAACTGTATATATTTTTTATTTATTAACATTGAATTGAGGACTTTATAGCTTTATCATAATACAATGCATTCAAGTAAAAAAACGTGTTTTATTATAAAATACAAATAGTAGCACCGATCTAAAAAAAGGCGAATTTCCTAAAAAACAAATAGCAATCCAATGTCATAATCGCCATAAAAATTACATTCCCGAAGTCTGTAATGAATATTCAAGACATTTTCATATTAAAAGTCTCCCTCTCTCATTTTGGGGAGGGAATCACTATTTGCAATCATGATTGAATTTTAAACATTGCAGAAAGTAAACAGGTGAATAAAACAATTCTTATTTCGGCAGGCCTATTACGTAAATCGAAAGTTTTCTATTGTATTGCTTATTGACTCCATGACAGGTTCTAACGCTTAAAATCAAGCGCTTATTTTTTCACATACTAGCCACCAGTCTCTATGGAATATCATTATGTAATGTCAAGCAAGTTTTTCCAGCAAGGCATTTCTGAGGTTTTTATAATTTGTCTGTTACACTTCGATATTAGTCTCTTAAAATATCTGATTAAAGCTAAAATTAGGAAGTCTTTGTTCTCTGTGAATGTCCTAAAGGTGATGATAATGACGAAGCAACAGCCAGTCTTTTTCTACGAGTAAATCTGTTCGTCGCCCTTTGATACGGGTATTAACGCTTGCAAGCATTCAAATCGGCACTACACGTTACATAGCAATAGTTATTGCTATTACTTACAGGTTAGGTAATACGGCACCCGAAGTCTTGTGCAGTCGTTTGGCATGGAGCCCTTGCGTCTTGGGTTGCTTGATTATTGCATGAAGTTCTTGAAGCGTACTACACATTCTCGATAAAATAATTAATACCATCATAGTTAGGTATTCTTATAAAAATTGGTGACAAAAGTTGACAAATACTTTTCTGTATGATTGACTGGCAGAGAACGCTTTGGCATATGTACAGTAGTTTGTGCATGAATTTTTAAAATAATTAAAAATACCTGAGTGATGTGGGTTTTTTGCGCATCCCTACCTAGCGTCAGACCTAGGCCTAGGAAGCTTTGCACTATTTCATACTTCTATTCAACAATTATTGGACTTACGGCTTATTTAACAAGGTCCCAATAAGTTCTGGTAAGCGCTATCTATTCAAAACCTAATGCGCAATGTCGTTCCATATTTGAAAAGATGTATTATGATACCATATTCTTTAAAGTAAGTGTTTCGATTCGAATTAAATTATTTGTAGTTTTGTGCTTATGTGTCGATGGTGAAACAGGCCCTAAGAGTCCGTTAAATTGTCATAATCAAACATATCTGAACTGTGAACAAAAAGAATTTTGAACTAGAATCTTTTATAACTATCGAGCAGTATGTCTTGTCAAATCGAGGACACTTAGTACCACTCCCTTCGTACAAAATTTAATGTCATGCTTTTACAATAAAATTAAATGTACCGTATGAAATTGCTCTATTCCGAGTGTGTACCGACCCTATTGTATAATGCATTACTATTTCAGTGCCGCAACTGCCTCGGTAGCGCAGCGGTTAGAGGGTCACACTTTATAGCGACGGCTGCGCCGAGGTTCCGGGTTCGATCCCCAGGTCAGGCCAAAACGTACCTGGTTTTTCCTGTTCAGAAATCCTTAGGGTAGCCCTACGTTTGGATGTTGGCGGTATTGCACCCCCGTGCCTCGGAAAGCTCGTAAAGCCGTTAGTCCTGCGCCTGATATCTCTCCGGTCGTGTCAGATTGCTGTCCCATCGCTCTATAAAAGTAAGAGGAATAGAGAGTGCACCTGCGTTTATGTCCCGCGCAGTCGGTAAGCCGCTGTGACTGGCCACCGAAGTCCAAATTGGCTACTTTTACACCGGTTTACTTTTACATTTCATTGGGCATAGAAAAACAAATGGCATTCAATGCCGTGAATAAACAAACAAAATGTACTTTTAACTTCAAGATCAAAGTCGTTTCATACTGTTTAATTTGTTTACATTCAATAAGTATTTTTTATAATTTTAATTTATGCATAGTATTATCATGAATACCTTTAAATTTTACTGGTTAATAATACCTTTTATTGTACTGTAGTCGGTACCTTACTTTCATGATACTTATTGTGTAGGAACATCGTACTACGTACTTTCCTTACAACCACAATGAAATGAAACATAAAAGGTAATTAAGAGCGATTGAACCGTGAAAGTGAAATCTTGTTGTGCATACATAATATTATTTGTATTAGAGATGAGGTCATTTTTCATCCTCACCGTACAATCAATTTCCCGAGGGATGTATCAATTTGTTGAAAACAGAACGCCTGTTGAAAAGTTAATGGCAAATGCTTTCGAGTGCGTACAGAGCAGGCGTAAAAAGACCAGGATTACATTGAAATGTACAGACAGACAGATAGTAGTATTGTTAACACCTAATACTTTTGTTAATGCGGAATCAGTATATGCGACTTCGTCCTGTACGTTTAAGAGCCTATAAATAAGCTATTTAACAACCAAACAAAAACAATCCTCAAATTTACGCATCCAAGAAAACAAACGCTTATGCTTCATCTTATTAGTTTAGATAATACGGCAGAACCGTTTTTGATACATTAGACCATGCCCATGGAATTAAATAGTACCACAGAAAATATACTAGTCCTACGATAGTATTTGTACTAATTTTGCCGAGAAATCATCCCTGGAGGGGGTGAAATTGGGCATGATTTCGCTATATCCGCAGCCAAATAGCTGGTAAAAAATAAATTACCACAGCAACATAAATTAAGTTCTAAGTATTCATACAAAGCGCTTTTATTATAAAATATCTAATCTAGAACATTCTCACAATAAGGCTTCGTGTAATTGAATTTCTGAGACGCAACGTGTCTTCCAGTCTAGCAAGATAAGGGTCTACTACACTTTAATAATAAATCGCTCTTATAAGACATCACTTAGTACCGTGAAAGCATTGAAATTAAGTTTAGAAATAATGAAGAATAGTAAGACGGACCGTGATGAGACTTGAAAAGCAGGGAATGTTTAAGCTGACACGAATTCCGTAGAGTTAGACGGGATATTATCAATGATCTTCTCGTGCTACCTAATATTATAAAGTAATAAAGTAAGTAATATCAAGTAATATTAGACACCAATCACAGCATTGCTCTGATACCAAAGTAAGTAGCCAATGCACTTGTGTTATGAAAATCAGACACAACAGTGGTACCACAACACCCAGACCCGAGACAGTATAGAAAATTTGGATTTCTACATTGACCCGACCGGGAATCGAACCCAGGACCTCGGAATGGCGACTTGAAACCAGCGTGCTTAGCCACTACACCACGGAGGTCGTCTTATTATAAAGCTGAAGAGTTTATTTGTTTGAACGCGCTAAGCTCAAAAACTACTGGACCAGTTTGAAAAAAAAATTGTGTTGGATAGCTTAATTATCGAGGAAGGCTTTAGGCTATAAATCATCACACTGCGACGGGTAGGGAGGAAGCAAACTCAAAACGCATGGACGAAGTCGCGGGGGACCGCTTGTACTAATATAATACGTTCAGCACACCTACTGAATTGTAAATAGTTTTAATTTATAAACCAAAAATTTTAGACGCAACTATCGCATGACATTGAATGGTCGTTGTTCTTTGCTCTCGCGCCTTTCTTTCCATCACTTTTCAACCATTATCACTTGCACGCACGACTTAAAAACGTGCGACACTTCAAACAAAAAACGAGGCACTCCTCAGGCACGAAAGACCTCGACTACCAAATATGTATTGCAAAACATATGACAAACAACACCTTTGTATTACGAAAATAAAGCAAATAATTTTATAAGAGCACCTAAGTTCCATTAATACAGGGTGTCAAATGATTTCATATAACAAACATTTTCACTCTATAGATCCACACACAGACACACACACACACACACACACACACACACACACACACACACACACACACACACACACACACACACACACACACACACACACACACACATGATAATTATAATTTCTTGCATTGAAAGATTGACGTCATCAGTCAGACTCACATGTTATTTGTTTATAAAATGTAAATCCAATGTTGATTGTAGGTATATTTGGCACGTAAAACTGTTATTTCGTTGTACTAATAAGTATAATAAAATAAATCACAGAAGTAAAGCCAACATTATGGTAAAAATAAAGAAACAATACCACTTGTTAGTGCTACTTACGTATCCAAAAAATGTGCAAGAAAAGCCATGCCATACAAAAAATAGAGATGTATGTATGTATTAAATCGCTTGAGGGCATTTAACATTGTACATCTCTATTTTTTTAAAACGAGATAAAAAATGGCGGACATTATCCAGAAGACGCGACGTCAATTGAAGCGGTGGTGCTGCATAATTTATTAAAATCTTATTAAAAAGTGTCACCGAACAAAAAAGGACGGCGCGGTATTATAAAAGTCTCTATTAGATCCCTTTAACTTTTAGATTTAGCTGTATCAAGTTTTTTAATTAGGTGCCCCCGCTTGGTTTTGCTTCAGCTGACGGCTTTTGAAATTGTTAGTTTTATTAAAGTGCCCGAGATAATCTTTTCGTTGTTTAAGATCAGTGTTAAACGTACGTGCTGGGTTATTACTTAGGAGTGTGTTGGTCTAAGTAGTGCACGAACATACATATAAACCGGTTCATCATAAATAGTACGATCTATTAGATTCCGACCTTTTTTAAAATTAAACACAAACAAATGTAAAATATTTGACAACATCCATGTTTCACGAAGGGCATTCCTAAAGCTCAGACACACACGATTAAAATTGCAGCGTTGTGATTATTATCAGAAAGTACAGTCGCCAGCACATCCATCCGGTTATCCACTTTTGTTGCAAGCTGATAAGGACTAGTTTGCAACAAAAGTGGATAAGATACCACATAAGAAACCGCAGTGTATACCGTGACATGCTGTTGTCCGTACATTAATAATACATATTTTTCTGTTACTATTGCGTTAGTTATTTCCTAATCACGCGGTACCTATAAAAAATCTTTGTTTGTGGAGTACGGTGTTGCCTGCTTCTACACGACCCTGTGCAAGCCCCCGACTTCAAGCGGTGCACATCACTGGCACGCAGGGTCTAGGTCAGCCACAACATAATTCCACAGATGCTCCCACAAAGACTTGACTCTCCCTATATTGACCACTGTTATATGGTTCATATGGACTTATACCCAAATGCAATTGGGTGGTCGTCTTGGTTTATTTAATTTCATTTCATTTACTTAATTTAATTATGTTATTTATTTCTATTTGTATAAAAAATATTCAATTTAATTTATTAATGTTCAAAATCAAAATGTATGTCTGACTTAATAACGTCGAAATAATAAAGTAAATAAAAGGAAAAAAAACCGTATATTTTAAATATTTTATTACATAAGCATCTATAATCTACATACATTGATCGACTACAAGTTAATGTTATTTTCTAGGTAGTTTCCTAGTTAAGTAATTGTGACATTTCTGTCTTCCATATTTTATGACGTTCTTACAATTAGAACCTATAGGCATTAAATTACACAAAAAATACCATAAGAAAATTTATGGCACGTTCTTGGCACTAGTATAAAATAATATCACATTGATACATTCTCTTTCTCCTTACACTGGCTTCTTACCTTGATAGCAATTTATGATCATAAAGAAATAACACCTTTGCACTGAGGGACTTCGTACATGTTTTGTAAAAAGAGATCCTAATTTACTTAAAGGACGTTAATCTTAAACTTCAACCCAGAATGATGGAAGATCCACCCATAGTGAGGACCGACATCGGTATACACTACGTAGAAACGAGGATCGCACTCCGTGTGCCCTGGTGAGACTCCGCACTTGGATAATACTCCTCGGAGGAACCAGCTCACTTTGTGATCCGTCTGCATTACTGGAACTACAAGACCACCACCGCTGTCGCCGTTTCTGGGGTTGTTACCTGGAGAAAAGACACGTTTCACATCATATTTATTTTTTACTAGGGGCCCAATTAGGCCCCGTCTCGCTTAGATCCCGTATTTTTTATTTAAACTTTATTGCACTGTAAGTTGTATAATTGGCGGATTTAATGCCTAATGGCATTCTCTACCAGTCAACCACCTGGTAATGCAGAGAGTTTAATCACTGGCGGAATATTAATAATAAGTGAGAAGAGTAGTTTTAAAAATAAAGTAAAATACACTAACATAAACATACATACTAATATTACACAAATATAGAATAGGATACATAAGCAAAAAACTAATAAACATACATAGAATACATATACTTAATAAATACAAAATTATGAATGATAAAGGTGATGAATGATAATGATGACATCCAAGTCAAGGACAACATCCAATAATTATTATGTTATTCCTGTATGTTTCAGTGGCGGAACGATCTTCCACGTGTAACATGTCATAAGATTCTAACGGTGCTCTAACTATTTATTCATTATTCATAATGAATCAACGCTGAACTTTAATACTTAAGTATGATAACAAAGAAAGTACGTATTGTGTGTATACTTTCCACAATATATTTTCATTAGTAAGTCTTCATTTCGTTCTATTTCCTCACCATTTAGGTCACATTTAATTTGATAAATATAATTAAATCGATATTAACGTAGGCTTAATGAGTTTTCCTCGACAAAGTGCTCTCGTATTAAATTTGTTTAAGAGAATATAGACGGAGCCTAGGCTAGCCTAGCCTACTTACTAGAAGTGGGTCCATATCCAGCGCAAAAGGTGAACTCATTAAGCAGGTTGGTGTAGACACCTGGAGAGTAGTCCACACAAGTTGTGTCGTTCTGAACCATGATGTAAGTGGCCCTCAACACGTCAGATGGATTGTTGTCAACGTCGTGACCGAATCCGACGACCTGAAAAGAAAGTTTAACGTTTGAAATGTAATAGGCAGGGCACATAGCACACAGGTGATGGCTAGGGCAGAGAAGTTAAGATGCGCAGGAACAGCTTGGAATGTCCACCAATATGATGCTGGTTGATTATAGGTAAAAAAGTTCGAATGGGTAAGAAGAACAGCATAGAATTTCTACCGACGAGTTAGACGGATTGACTAATGGTAGGGCCAAAAATACACTACAGTAAGACACCCTGTAACAAGCTTATTTTCAGAAGGGAACATCATAGACCACTTACACACTGCGACTTTTAACGTCGATGCAGTCGCGTGTTTGATAGAAGTACCTAATAATTTGATACGGCAGGAGCTCTAGGAATTGACACAATCATCACATTAAAGCCTGTGTAGATATTTTGCACAAATCACAGTAGCACAGTAGGATGAAAACATGTCACAGTAAGCACGTTAATTAGAGCACAAAATCACAATAATGTACAAATAACATAAATTGCACTCGTAAAAAGCAACTGTGCCATACACGGAATCAAACCGTTTGTCTTACACTATCCGGTTGAGAGAGCAATCCCGCGACACTGGTGACGTCAGGCAGCCTGCGCATTAAAGAAAGCACTTGCAAAATGCACCAGGTTTGCCAATGTGTCCGAGTGGTATAGGCATAAGCCCGGATAGCGTTAGGGACAGGGTTTGATTTCTTATCTGACACAGTTGCATTATAAAGTGCAATTTATGTTATTGAGTTTGTTCTTAAAGTGAAAAAACCCTATAAAAATTCAAACTTTGGCCAAGGCGCCTTACTTGACAAACAATCACTAAAGACATTCATATAAGAAGCCTATGTTTAGAAGTGACTGTTGTAATAAAAGAATAATGATTATTCATATTCACCGTTCCTTGATGTCCGACTAGGTTTTCCTTGTCATAAACTGGACCCCAAACACAAATTGGCTGCACATATGCTGTGTATTTGAAACTATCCACTTTGAGGATTGCTAGGTCTGAAGTAGCTTTATCGTCGTAGTTCGGATGGAGCACCACTTCTTTTACCTGAAAAATTTACAAGTTAGATTATGTAATTTAAAAGAAAGGACGACCTCTCCAACGTTAGTCTGATGATATCCGACGACACGGCTCAAGACCGTCAGTCAAGGCTGAAAACGCAGGCTGAGAGCTACGAATGTAGCCAGTATTGGATGTAGACGTCCGACATCATTCGATGATGATAAGATACAATAAGATAACACAGCTTAAATAATATTGTTAAAGAAATAATGACTATTAATACTTACAGGAAGAGATTGTCTGCCAATCTGTCCCACTTCTTTATGGTTATTGGTGCCTGCCACAACAACTATTCTGTCGGCTGTGACTCTGATGCCACCCTTTATGACGCAGTGGCCAGCTGGAAATCCAATAAAATTAAAGATATTAATACAGGTCACAAGAAAAGAATCGATGTTAAAAAAATCTTCAATTGTGACTTAGTGACGGTTGAAGACAAAAGTGCCACATATTTCTGGTTTTTAAGAAGAAGCTTTTGAGAGGAAGATGAAATTTAGCAACACAAGTATGTGTGCGTATGGCAGTGACGAGAATTAGGTGTGAGAAGTAAACCAACGTTAGCTTTATTTGTAAGACCCTTTGTCTTTTCTGAGCAAATTTTTAGTGTAGCCTTATATAGCACTGACATCCTACATACCTGTGACAATAGCAGTCATAGACACAATATTCCCCCCACAGTAGTAGGACAGTTCACTCGTAGCATTATCTCTGATGAATATGGCCACATGCCAAGGCCAATCTCCAGCTTTGGCCTCAGTCCTGACGGAGACCAGCTCTGTGTGATCCAAGGAACGTCTTCCGCAGATGTGCCTTTGACTCTTCTCGTCTTTTTTGGAGACGTGCAGCGATTCTACTGTTTGAGTTTTCTGGAAAGATACATTAAGTAGAATTATATTTGAAAAATCTCTTAATATGTAGATAAATTAAGTAAAAGCAAAGTTGGATAAAAAGTTAAATAGGAACGTTAATTATAAATCTGTATACGTATTTGCGATTTATTTGGTTTTTTTTTCGGCACCAGACTACATCTCATAAACCTGTTACTTTATCTATCTATAGTAGGATTGAGAAACTAAGTGCATTCCTATCATTAGCTTTTCTATCCCTCATCGCTTTTTTAACCTTACATATAGCTTAATATTCTCAATCAAATCAAGTCACTGGAACACAGGTAGATAAGATCTTAATAAAACCAGTCAAGTGCGAGTCGGCCTCGCACACTAAGGGTTCCGTGCCAACTTTAACTGAATTATAGATCCACTGATTTCGACTTAGCCACAATATTTTTGACAGCAAATATAACTTAGTGTTTCATTGTATTTGTATGAATAACGAAGTTATTTTTGCGGTTATTCAAAATGTGATCTATCTCAAAAACTACTAGTTTGATCTCGTTCAAACCAATCTTCGTTGAAAATATTTGACAAGATGTGTACAACATGTATAAAAATTTTAGGTTTTAGTTTCATGTATGAATTATTAAGGTCTACCGATATTTGTATAACAAACAAGATTAAAAAACCGGCCAAGTGCGAGTCGGACTCGCGCACTGAGGGTTCCGTGCCAACGTTAATTGAATTAGGCAATCCACTTACTTCCAATTAGTAAAATACCACAATATTTTGTTGACAGCAAATATAAGTTTGTTTTTCATAGTGTTTGTATGAAGAACAAAGTTATGTTTGCGGTTGTTGAAAAAGTGCTATATCTCAAAAACTTCTCGTTCGATCCCGTTCGAACCAATTTTCGTTGAAAGTATTTGTTATGATCTACATTATATATTTTTTTCAAAATTTACACTCGCTTAGTTTAGAAGTTAGATGGGGGGGGGACGCCCATTTTTCCACTTTGGAAGCGTCTAGCTAAGAAACGTTAGACTTTAAAAGAAAATGGTTTTAGGAACCTCTATGTCATTTTTGAAGACCTATCCATAGACCACACGCCACACCCACACGCATAGGTTTGACTAAAAAAAATTTTTCCGGTTTTAGTTTCATGTATGGGAGCCCCCCCTTAAATATCATTATTTTTTATTTTTTGTGTGAGAATCGTAAAGCGGTTAACAGGATACATCTCCCTACCAAATTTCAATAGTGTGATGCTTATAGTTTCAGAATAAATTGGGTGTGACATACGGACGGACAGACAGACAGACAGACAGACAGACAGACAGACAGACAGACAGACAGACAGACAGACTTGACGAAACTATAAGGGTTCCGTTTTTTGCCATTCGGCTACGGAACCCTAAAAAAGGGAATCGTACAAAATTTCATAATAGGTGTCAAAGGTTGGTTTGCTACACAACGCCACCGTGACTTTGGTGGGTGATCCACACTTAAATATAACAGCAAAGCATTGATCAATGTCTTATCCCCAAACGGGACACAAAAAATACGAATTGTTATTGTATCTATTTCTAGGATTTCTGCGCCCTGTCATAAGATTTGTTTAATACACCTGTGTCGCTTGGGCGTTTCATCAATAAAAAATTAAGGTATACGTCAGTCTGTTGTCTTAATCTTGATAAGAAGTTGCATTTTTTTTTGCTTGGCATGACGTCTCTATACGCAGTAATAACAACTCACTGATGGGGAACATATTTTATGTGTAGGTACCTTTATAGGTAGTTGGTGTTAATAATACGATTTAAGTGTTAACTTACCTTTATATCAGCACTGCAAAGAATAACATCGTTCATTGCAAACTTGGTGACGCTTGGCACATTGACATCTGTATCGTTTTCTCCTACATCTTCTAGAGTCAGATAGAAAGTAAACTGTTTAGGGAGCGGTCCGATTGGGCTGATGCGGAAGCCATGTCCGTCTCCTGTTGACAGGACACTCGCGTTTTGGGACACCTGGAACAATTAAAATTGAGGAAATAATCTACATATACCTATAAGTTGTCTTATTCATGGTGTTAGAGACATTAATTTTTCATAAATACAGTCCACCAAATTAACAAAAAAAAATGTGCAGGTTGAAGAATGATTTCACACCTAGCTTTAAATAAGCGAATGAGTAGCCCTTTTTACATGTCATTAATACATTCGCAATTTTATAACAATTATTATCCACCAATGCACATTTTGGACAATGGATTTTGACAAAAGGTCCCCTACACACATATAAGATTTTAATTACGTGAAAATATACTCAAAAACTCTCTGCATACCAAGCGGTTGACTGGTACTGACGACTTCCGTGGTCGAGTGGCTAGCACGCGGATTTCAAGCGTCGCCATCTCGTGAGGTTCCGGGCTCGATTCCCGGTCGGGTCAAGTTAGAAAACGATCTATTCTATATTTTCTCGGGTCTGGGTGCTGTGGTAAAACCGTTGTGTCTGATTTCCATAACACAAGTGCATTGGCTACTTATTTTAGGATCAGAGCAATGTATGTGATTGGTGTCCAATATTTATATTTATATTTATACTGCCTTAGGCGTTAAATCTGCCAGTTGTACAACAATAAAGTACAAAAATGTTTTAATGACTCTGTTGGTGACCAGCATCACCAGCAAGGATTATAACTAATAATCCTTCTTTCTCGGCTTTCCTAAATCAAAATTATCAGCATTTTTATAATCTATCAAACATTTGTTTTTTATACCTGTCAGGAAAATAAACTTCACCTTGCTACATTAAAAATCCTGGTTTTACTTGTCTTCAACATAATCAATAAATATAATGTTTATATAAATTAGCATTAACATCAAAAAAAAAAGAAGAATAAAGCATTAAAATTTTTCTACCCACAAAGGCACCCGCTGAAAAACAGCGTCGTGGTATGCGTTCCGCGTGCCTTTTCGACTCGAGTAGTCTAGTTTTTGCAATAATTTCAATGTATTTGAGTTTTTTTTTTTTAACGAAAAAAAGTATCTTCTTTCTTTCTTTGAAATAAGAGACACGGAATTAATAATGTAAGGCCTTTGTTGAGTTGTTGTAGTGCTCTTTTTTTACTTTGTTATGGAAAAAGGCCTGATTTCCCAAAAAAATATGGCAGGATCCTGTTAATATGACGTAATAAGAGACGCCGTTAGAATATGTTCACCTAAAATGAAGTGACCTAACCTATATATATTTTGAAATGACATTATATAGGTATTTTTCAATATTGGACACCATTCACATACATTGCTCTGATCCCAAATCCAATGCACTTGTGTTATTGAAATCAGATACAATGGTGGAACCACAACACTCAGACCCGGGACAATATAAAAAAATATGATTTCTACATCGCCCCGACTGTGAATCGAACCCAGGTCCTCAGACTGGCGACGCTTTGAAACTCAGCGTGCTTAGTCAGTAAACTATCGAGGTTGTTGTTTAAATATTTTTTTACAATTAAAATATTATATGTATTTCCAATTATAAACATAATAATAAACCATTTTTCAAAACTACTTTATAATATCAAAATGAAATAACATTTGAGCACATTATGTAAACATCCCATCTCATTATTATCAATCGATTTGGAAAGATACCAAGGATGCTTGTTTCAAAGGCTAATGGACATCTTCCAGTAATTGATGGATGGGGTGCTTACGATCTTTTTGTGTTACGTTATTCGATATCTCTTCAATCATATGGATTATCAATATTCGCTGAATTTTGTCTCATGATAACGAAAATTATATTTTGTCTTGAAAGGAAACAGAAGCATTTTATTTTTAATTTGTCAGTTACTACTTTTTTAAAATATTTTAAAAGAATATTAAATATTTTTTCAAATGATTAAATATGTTTCTCATAGCCCAAAACTAGATATTCTGTGTCTTGTTTCCGATGATTTATTAAAAAAGAAATCACTTACCGCATAGATGCTGACTTTCTTTTCAAAATGCACCTCTATTTCAACTTCTACCAAAGTTTTATACAAGCCTAAATGCAGCACACCCTGCCACGAACTATTTGTTATTCTGTCAAAATGGATAACTCCCAGTCCACACGGATCGTATCTGGTCAAAGGAGGCCCTTTTAAGGACATAGAATTTACATTTACCGCACACACAACAAACAGAATCAAATATTTCAGACCCTCCATACTTCTAACTTGTTTTTGCACTGTGTGAATCGAATCTCACTACTAAATAGTTTTGTTTTATCTTTACAAAAACACTGGTATTTACCGACAGTACAAGCAACCTGTGACGATAAACGTTGTACAGTATGTCCGAAAATGTCTTCCACAAAATCGCACTACAAACTCTTGCATAAACTGGATACGGTTATCAAAGACACCGGCTTTTAAGTGAAAGTTTTCAGTGACTCAGATCTGAAACAATGTGTTACGCAAAACGAATTTTCTTTGTTTATAATGCAAAAACTGTTACAAAATTAGGTTAGTGTTACAAAAATGACTAATTATAGTGACAATTCGATTATTAATAGTGCAAACACAGTTGCAGGGGTTACCCACTTGCCGGTGTATTGACCTAAAATTACTTAACCAATTCAAATACAGATGGATTAAGAATATATTTGACTGAACACAAATTGATACAATATGAATTATCAAAAAAAGAGTACATTTTCGATTCAAAACCAATTCAGGAAGTAAAAGCACAATTACATACCCCTTACCCTAATAAAGTGATGTTATTAATTATTAAAAATACATCTGTGAATCATTGTTATAAGAGTCATGCTTTGTTCAAGTTCTAAACTTGTTATCAGAATACCTAATGCGAATTCCGATTTGACTAATTTATACCAATAAATAGAAGCTGCCACCTGTTAAGTTTATGTTAATTTCCATTCATCATCAATTCCAAGGTTTCGCTTTCAGTAAGCCTTGAACATGTATTGTGATTCTTAATATAAAGTTGATATGTATTTTTGTAGATATACTTTTATGAAAAGTTTATTGGTTACATTCCAAATAACTTTATGATCTCATTAAAACAAACATTTAGTACCATACTTTACTTTTATTTTTTATTTTTTACCAAATTCTAAATAGATTAAACTCGCGTTTTAGACAGCCTGTATTAGCGTTGCGAGAACCAGATGACCCGTCTGTTCGGTTGACCTGAATGATTCTTTGAATTCTTTTTATCTGCGCAATTAATTATTGTATTCGTAAAATTATGGAGCTACTTGTACTTATATTTGTAAACAAAGTTTCGATATCTACATTTATAATAGCAGGAAAGTACATTAATAGTTGATACTTAAATTCAATACGAAGTGACTTTTTCGGTGATTTTGATATTATGTAGGTGTCTTACGACCTGTTTTGGAATGTCTGAAAAGTACATTTGAAATGACGTTCCATATTTGAATCATTCCTTAGTAAGTGCTTAGACCCTTCGCACACTGCGACTTTAAGCAGTGATGCACTCGCAAAATGACAACCTTTACATACTTGCGTGACTTTTAGCATCAATATGTATAAGCACACACAAGTTTGCTTTCTTGACACAATTGCATTCCGAATTTAAATCTCGTGCCATTCAATATCTTTGTCGTTCTGTATGATTACCTATGTATAGGTTGCGAAACTAATCACAGCAGTAATACCATAATTAAGTTATTATTTTAACGCCTCAAATTAAAACCAATTTTAAAAAGGGTTTGTTTCAGCATTTACAAATAAGCACTAATCTACAAATAATTCAACCAAAGAACGACATGATGTCGTACAAAGCATCTTTCAGATAACGCAAACCAGTAATTATCAAGATATTGTGAAACAGACCTTAAGTTAATATAGTAACAATGTTACCTCCATAAGTTACAAGACACGGGTATCGCTGCATATTTATGTCCTAATGAATCCGTGTCTTCCAGCAGTTAGGTGCGTTGAAAGGAAAATATCTCCAGTACAGTTCAATCCGGTAAATTCTATGTAACTTTCTGATTATTTTTGACCCGTAGACAATGCCTTATTCATACCCGCTGGCCGGAGGAAGACAATGGGTTATGTGGGTCTCTCTTTGTTCATCCAGGCTTGCCCACTATAACCTCCGCGGTTTCCCTCAATCCACCTTGAGTATACATATACAGTAATATGACAAAGGATAGACAGAGAATCGCTCAACGCATGCATTCCGCGCCCATATTTATTTTGCCCCATGGTCATAGTTGAAATTGTTCATCGTTGCATAGTGGTTTCAAAAACAAGGTTTCTGATGCAATGATGACATATCTTAAAAAAGAGAGCTCATACCCTCGTCCTAACTCGACTATGGAACGAATATATGCCACCTCTTTACTACTTAGAAATTGATATTAAAATATTCGTTTCTTCTAGGATTAGTTTTTTATTATGTAGTCAAAATTAATACTCTATCTTCAATAGCAATCATAATAGGAAATGGAATTAGACGGGAAATATGGCGCATTTTCAGGTGCCCTATTTAATCACTAACGTCAAGATGGCGTGTGATATTCATTGTTTAAAATCGATTTTCTAAATGAATTTTCAGTTGAAATACACACGGGAGGGATACAAAAGAAGATACCTACCCAATTTGAAAAGTCCTCGCGCCTGTATTTCGCTTGATTTTCAATTCGTTTTTGAGCGAAAAACACACGCATACAGCGGTTGATTCAAAAATAGGGCAACTGACCCTTTTTATGATGATCATAAATTACCTCACTGTATAAGTAAATTTAAAGTTGACCGCTAAAATAAAAGTAAGTTCTAAAATTTACAATTCTTTTTAGCCCTATTTTCACACCGTGTAAAAACTTTCATGCATTTCTGAGCACGACTGTACACAACGTGCAATCCATTCGCTACAATATACGAGATTCTTAGAAACAGTGCTAACTGCGCACCCATGCAAATACGAGTTGTCTTGTATGAGCTTTTACCTTTATTGCTTGCCCAATTTATGGTGCCGTTTAACTGTTTCTGAGAATTTATTTATATTGTGGTCACTTTCCTGAAAAGGTGCTACTGTATTGAAAAAGCGTTTTTAGGGCTCCGTAGCTGAATCGCAAAAAACGGAACCCTTATAGTTTCGTCAAGTCTGTCTGTCTGTATGTCCGGCTATCTGCCTGTCTGTCTGTCTGTCTGTCTATCCGTCCGTATGTCACAGCCACTTACAACACGCACACACGCACGCTTCCAAAGTGGTAAAATGGGCGTCCTCCCATCAAAATTTTAAACTAGGCGAGGGTAAATTTATAAAAAAAAATGATTTAGATTTTGACAAAGACTTTCAACGAAAATTTTTCGTGTTGTTTGAACGAAATCAAACTACATAGTAGTTTTTGGGATAGAGCACATTTTTAATAACCGCGAACATAACTTTGTTATTCATACAAATACTATAAAAAAAACAAAGTTAAAGTTGGCACGGAACCCCTAGTGTGCGATTCCGACTCGCACTTGGCCGGTTTTTAAATGACATTGTATGGGAATAGCTTATTACGTATAAGGTATCCATATTTCTAATGAAATATCAAGCAGACTTCAAAGATTTGGTTTGAAAAGAAGTTATTTTTGTACGAGTAATGTCTCTTGGGTAAAGTTAAAAATATGGTGTCTAAAGAATAATTACACAAGATTAAATTAATATCATGTGTAAAATTAAAAATATTTTATATTAAATTTATTACAAAAACAAAAAAAATATATAAAATAAAAATCTTATAATATCAATTGCAATGGTTTCAAAACATGTTCCAAAGAAACTCAAACACTTCACTCGGTTTCTATTCGGCAAATTGCTAAAATAACCCTCAGGGTATTTCCATAAGGGTCCCAGAGTCAAAAGCATACCAGACGCGCCAATTCAGGGGTGAAATTAACACAACACTTTTAACGATTGCAAACATGCTGGAATTTTCACTTTGAAAAAAGCTTCACCAACCCTGCGGCTAACGTCACATACTTCTTGAAGTAGCAAAAAAAATATATTTTACACTCCAACAGTATCGCTTATTGCAATTCGATGCAGAGTGCTTACTGTTTAAATAAACGTTGAAGTAAAACACTTTATGGAAGGTTTCGATTAATCTGACTTGATTAGTATTGCAACGTATCCTATCTCCTAGAAAGTAGTTCAAAACATACACACAGATCGATTGAAAACCTAAACAAGATCATCAAAAAGCCGCGGAACAAGTGGAAGTAATACGCCTAAAAAGGAAGGGAATGAATTGTCAAACTCACATTCACAGGTTACCTAGTTCATTATGAGCATAGGTAGTAATTATACAGCTGTTGTTTTGGTCAGCGACGAGCGACTCAGGGACAAATGATACTGATGCCAAAAAAAATGTTTTTTTTTTAAATGGAAAAAAACCCACAAAATCAATTTATTGATGCGATACAGCGATCGAGTCAAAACTACCAACACCAGGTAGCCTCTTCGTAGCTTAGTAGCTACGGCGTGGTATTTCGTAGGTACGCGCTAGGGTGCGAGTTTTCCCATTCATTTTGTATTTTTTTTTTATGTTGTGAAGAGGTTTTCTTGTTTAAAACTTCCTCAGCATTTAAAGAAATCCTTATTTTAGAATAAGCATAACTCATGTTATGATCCCTGAGTTGGATGTCACTGACCAAAATAACATCTTGTATAATGTCAGCCCAGCGCAGCAGCCCAGTGAACACCTACCGACTCCTATCTCGACAGAGTGTCCGCAGAGAAATGATCCTTATTTTTCTTTTTTTCTTTCAGATTTGGTTTAATTGATTTAAAAATAATTAAGGGTGTCTAAGTGTGTCTGATGTTGAATGCAATTCAACATTATACGTAGTAAGTACAAGTAGGTAATACAAACACATAGTAGGTAATCCACATCAAAATAATAAATCAAAGCAGTTAAAAGACATTAGACATCAAAAAACAAATTAGACACAGAGTAAAAAATAAATAATGTGCCAAGGATTTCGCCTTAACGCCTTTAGCTAATCCAGTTTGGAGTTTCAAGAGGCCTTAAGTACATTCACAGCAGCGTGAGAGCGGCGCGGCAGCAGCGGATGCCCAATTGCCCATACATATAAAGCAGCCGGCGACGCTGCCGCGCGACTTCTGCGCGCCGCTGCTGCCATTTACGTATGAAGTTATCAGTAGCGCACGGTCGCGCGACAGCCGCGCTGTTGATAATTTAAAAATGACAGCAGTAGGCCCTTCACATTAGAACGAAGGCGCTGCTGTCGCTCTAATGTGGAGGCGCACTTAAAGCGCTTTCATATTAAGGCGACTTTAGCAGCACGAAGGCTGTCAATTTCATACATAAAATGACAGCAGTAAGCCCTTCACATTAGAGAGACGCGCTGCTGTCGCTCTAATGTGAAGGCGCTCAGTAGGTAACATTTTCCTCTGACACTCTGTATTCATGAATAATACTCAATTAGTGGTGGTGGAAATAGATATCGAATGCCATCAATACCAATAGTGGTTATGGTAATCGCGTCATCTAGCACTATTAAATTGAACAATAGCCATTACAGGCATAATCACGTGATGGCCGCAATAGGTCTTGAAAGCCACTCTTGCACGAGGACCATCGTTATCTATTGTTGGCTTATCTGTGATGTATTATATCAGCTGACATAATATCGTAATGTATGGGAAATTCTATTGAATATCGATGAATGTAAAGATGTGAACGAATAGGAAAACAAGAGCCTTTATAATTGTGGCCGTTGTTATCTTTTGCAAATAAACGACGGTGTCTTTTTATAGCCTATTTAGACAATCGTAATGTATGGTAGACAAATAGCAACGTTCCTCTTCAAGGCTACAGGAATGGAGTATTGGACACCAATCACATGCATTGCTCTGATCCCAAAGTAAGTAGCTAATGCACTTATATTATGGAAATCAAACACAACGGTGGTACCACAACACCAAGACCGAGACAGTATAGAAAATTTTGATTTCTATATTGACCAGACCGGGAATCGAACCCGGGACCTCGGAGCGGCGACGCGTTGAAACCAGCGTGCTTAGCCACTACACCACGGAGGTCGTCAATGAATTGAACATGTGTTTAGTATTTATTTAAATTAATGAATTGTGTAATTTAATGTTAAATATTAAAATTTTGCATCCCGCCTGTGGCAAAATGATGGTCTAAGTTGAAATTCTGTTATCAAATTTACCATGATTAGAGCAAATAAACGTATTCTATTTTAACACTTACTGCATCATTTCTAAAATCAATATGTTACACTAAATACAATAAGGAGTACCCAGCTACAAACACATTATAGCATTTTTCGTATCACTGTCGATTATTTTAAAAGCTTGTTTTTAATGGCTCAACCAAGCATGATTCGGTTTATAATTAAATTTTTGTTTTTATAGTGTATTATCACTATTCTGGCTGCGTGACATCATGCAGCCTACGCGTTAAAGAAAGCGCTTGCAAAATTCAACAGGTTTGCTAATGTGACGGTGGCCGAGTGGTATGGGCATACGCCCGGATTGCGTAAGACACGGGGTTCGATTCCTTGTCTGTCACACAGCCAAAGTTGCTTTTTACAAGTACAATTTGCAATTTATGATTTGGTTTATTTATTGATTTTGGGTTTATCTTCACATTAGCACCATTATTTATTTGGTAACAAATAAACGAATTGTGCAGCACTGAAAGCGTTGTCAACCTCTTATTAACAACCATTACTGTATATTACAGCGTATTTCACATTAGGCGCTATTACCGACAGCTTTTTAGACGACTCAAGTTAATTGACATGAGGGAATGGATGTGAAGCCTTGCTAGAACCGACATCTGTTAGGTTTTTATACTGATATTGACCTTCATCTTTGATATGATTTGAACTTTGATTTATGTAATATCCTTTAATTTCAGGAGTTTATTTAAGACTTTTTAGTGCATTTTGGTTTTGAAGCTGTAGTATGCCACAAGTTCTATAGTCGTCATTCAGAAAATTCAGTAAAGAATATTTAGATCAAGCACTTTAATTATTTGTTCATTACATATCTGGTCATACGTGAATCAAGATAGTTGGATTCGGTTCCAGTTAAAAAAATACTTTTTATTACAAGTTAAATATTTAATTACAAATGATTCTAAAAACTAAGCACAAGTCGCGCGACTTGTGTGATATTGTGAAGTTGTGGAGTAGATATGTCCTCGTTTACTGGACGCAGCCAGCTTTTATACTACTTGGTGGCCAACGCCTTGCTATTGTTTGTTGGATATTCTTTCGTAGAAGTCCATGGGTTGATCGCAACCCGAACCACGGAGTGTGGGAACGACTCATTGTTGAGGTAACTGTCAACATCATTTCTTGGTAACAAGCTAATTATATTTTTATGATGTCCTACGCTGTGGGTGGGTTGACTCTCCCTCTCCAATTTTGAAGTCCGGGGTATGTCTGAACGAACCTTGGATCTGAAAAATTGTACTGCAATATAAGTCAGCATAATAATAATAATGCTCATGATGCTAGCATATTGTATGTAGTTGTGCATCTCTTCTATTTCTAAATCTTCGATTTGTTGTATTTGATGAAGTTTCATTTCTATTTTTTTCAGCATCATAGGTTAATTCAATATCTGGAACTTTCTCTGTTTTATTGAATTTCATATCTGCTATTATAATTTTAGCGTTTGATTCCTTCGTTGAAAATCTTTTTATTCCTGATATGCTCAGATCACAATTTTCTCCATCTAATAAATAAGCTCCTTTAATCCACAGAGTTTCTTTATGTTTCTCACACTTTATGTTAATTTCTTTGGTTTTATTAGTATAAATAAAAATGGCTTTTGGCGTTATTTCTTGAATGAACTCTCTGGGACACTTCACTGGGACCAATTTACACTGATTTAGTTCCTTTTGAAATAACACGTCTGTTTCACAAGAATTAATTTGTAGAACACTTCCTTTACATATTAGGTTTCCAAACTCGATGCAATCGTCGACTTCGTATGCTTCTAACTCGGTGTACGCTAGAGTTACCTTACGCATTACAGGAAGGGAACATATAGGGTTATTTTGGATTATAGGAACAATTTTTCTAGTCTTATAAACATCAGTCTTAACTAAGGGAATCTCTAATGTAAAATACACAATATGATTTATAATTCTACTGTTTGTTCTAATAAAAGGCTCTATATCATTGATGTTATTTGAAATCATTACATTCACAGGAATTTCGCTTAATGTCTTTTCTAAAACATGTGACTGAATTATACTATAATGATACATATGATGCTCAGCAAATGTTAAAGCCATAGTTAACCTTTCAGCTACATCATATAATGTTTGAGCCTGAAATAATAGTCCTAATGCAACTTTTTGTTGTATTTTAGTATTAGTCAAAGATACATAATGCTTATCTAATACAGATTGAATGTCGGAAATCTTTTTAATTTGTTTATTATATACTTCTAAAGTAGTATCAGTTAATGATATTTGTTTATTATAAGCTACTTTTACAGTTTCTAAATCATTTTGTATTTTATCCAAATCTTTTTGATCTAAATTTCCTGTAATGAACTTAATAATCGATCCTAAACCATTAATAAGGCCTCTCTTAGATCTTCTAGACTTAGATTGAACAATAAGATGATTACATATTTCTATAATATGATCCATTATAATATTTATCCTATCATAAATAACTTTAACATCTTCTAATTTACTACTTTGTGACATTGCTGATTCAATTGCCTTAGTTAAAATATCTTTATACAATACAATTGGCTTTATGTCTAATTGATGTATGACCGTCCATCTTCCTTCGATGATACGAGTAGCCTCTAGTTCAACTAATATTACATGCTCGTTTACTTTTAACTGTCTGAACTTGTAACTGAGGATGCCGATGATTCTGTAACAATTAACTCTTCTATATGATAGATCCTTCCGTTGCTAAGTTTATATCTATTATTTGGTTCTTTACTAACTATTGTAAATGGACCTAAGTATCTAGGCTTGGTTTTATGTCTTTCAGCCATACTATTTTTCAAAAAGGTTACGTCTCCTATTTTAAAATCTTTAGGTGGTCTTATTTTTTTGTTGAGCCACTCATTTCTTTTATCTTTTTGTTCCTTTAATCTTTCTGCAATATTTTTATTTAAATTATTTGCAAATTCTTTTTGTTGAACTGTATAATTTTGAATAACTACTCTTAAATTATCATAATCCCGTAATTTAGGTTGACGTCCAAAATGTACTTCAAACGGCGTCATATATATTGAACTGTGCATTGTATTATTATATGCATGAGTTATGTAATATATCTTTTGATTTCTGTCGAGATCAGAATCGCGTTGTAATCTGTAAAGTTCTTGAATAGTACTATGAAGTCTTTCTACATCAGAATTAGATTTATGATGTTGGGGACTTGTCGTATGATTTATAATGTTATAGGTTTGAAATAACTCGTTCAATATTTCACTACATAATGACTGCTCACCATCATGTATTATTTTACTAGGTGCTCCTATTATTGCAAATATTTCAGACAAAGTCTCATAAACCTTTGACTTCTCTGTAGGTTTTATTATTGCATATTTCGAAAACTTATCGATAATAGTAAGGTACCACTGTTTCTCTAAGGACATGAAGTCTATGTGCCAAATTTCCATAGGCTTCTGTGGTGTCTCAGTTTCTTTGTATTGTGTCGTATAAGGATGTCTATTATATTTTTCTTTTTTACAATGTGCACATTGAAGAACAAACTTTTTTATTTGTTTTCGCATGTTTTCCCAATAATATTTTTCACGCAATTGTTTATATAAACTTTCTATTCCTGCATGTCTATTATCCTGTAAATGATAGTTTTTAATTAATTCTAATTGTTCTTGTTTTTCATTGATTTCTATTAATGATTTAGTATACCTAACTGGTTTAAAAGAGGTGTGATCAAAATATTTCCTATAAACTTCCGTTATTATTAAAAATAGTTCTTCATTGGGTACTATGAAAGCATTCCTTTTATTTGATAAATATTCTAACATGAATTCTTTAATAGTTTCTTCCATATTATTAGGGGACACATAAAAATACCAAATGTTATTTTCTCTAACAGCCTTTTTATAAGGAGCCATCTCAAAAATAACTCGCCTCAATCGTTTTGGTGGATAAGTATTCATAATAGGAATACCTACATCACTGTCGTCCTGATTTGAGTGCACTGTTTGGGTATCTATATTAGGATGTGAATTTTGACTACTTATAGAACTATTCGTTAAGGCTAAGTCATCCTCCAAATTTGCTTCTAAAGAATTATTTAAATTTGTTTTTAATGAATTGGAACTATTTGAAGTTTCTGTATTAAATATTTCTATTCTACTTAGAGCATCTGCAACATGATTATCCTTACCTTCAACATGTTCTATTCATCATCATCATCATCATAATCAGCCAAAGGACGTCCACTGCTGAACATAGGCCTCCCCCACGGCTTTCCACAGCGACCGATCACTAGCGGTCTGCATCCAGTTTGATCCTGCGATCTTTTTAAGGTCGTCTGTCCATCTTGTTGGTGGACGTCCTACGCTGCGTCTTTGGTCGAAGGGTCTCCAATCTAGAACTTTCCTGCCCCAACGGCCATCAGTTCTTCGCGCTATGTGCCCTGCCCACTGCCACTTAAGCTTACTGATTCTCAAGGCTATGTCCGTTACCTTGGTTCTTCTACGTATCTCTTCGTTTCTGATTCGATCTCGTAGAGAAACACCGAGCATAGCCCGCTCCATCGCTCGTTGTGTAATTTTGAGCTTCATTATAAGGCCCATAGTAAGAGACCACGTTTCGGATCCGTATGTCATCACTGGTAACACACACTGATTGAAGACTTTCGTCTTCAGACACTGAGGTAATTGAGACGAGAAGACGCTCTTGCGCAGTTTCCCGAACGCTGCCCAGCCGAGTTGGATTCGTCGATTGACCTCTTTCTCGAAGTTGGACCTACCCAATTGGATCACTTGTCCCAGGTAGACGTACTCGTCGACAACTTCGAGAGTTGAGTTCCCAATGGATACTGGAGTGGGTACAACAAGGGAACTCGACATAATTTTCGTCTTCTCCATGTTCATTTTGAGACCCACTTGTTGGGATACTCGGTCGAGGTCTTCGAGCATAGTGCCTAGATCATCCAGCGTCTTTGCCACAACGACTATATCATCGGCAAACCGAAGGTGTGTTATGTATTCGCCATTGACGGAGATGCCGAATCCTTCCCATTCCAGGAGCTTGAAGGCGTCTTCCAATGCCGCTGTAAACAGTTTCGGAGATATAACATCGCCCTGTCTTACACCTCTTCGCAATGGAA
This sequence comes from Pyrausta purpuralis, assembly GCA_963924145.1. Classification (NCBI taxonomy): domain Eukaryota; kingdom Metazoa; phylum Arthropoda; class Insecta; order Lepidoptera; family Crambidae; genus Pyrausta; species Pyrausta purpuralis. The sequence goes on from OZ001655.1 coordinate 8,408,563, forward strand.
TCGCCCTCGTATTCTGTTCCTGTACTCGGACCGACATGGTGGCGTTGTTATATAGACACTTTAACACCTCTATATACCTATAGTCTATGTGACACCGCTGAAGAGACCGAAGCACCGCCCAAGTTTCGATCGAATCAAAGGCCTTCTCATAGTCCACAAAAGCTAAACATAGAGGCATATTATACTCCTCGGACTTCTGTATAATTTGCCTTAGCGTATGAATGTGGTCTATGGTACTGTAGCCTTTTCGGAATCCGGCTTGTTCGGGAGGCTGGAAGTCATCAAACCTACGTGCGAGACGATTCGTGATGACCCTTGAGAACAGCTTGTAGACATGGCTCAGGAGTGAGATGGGTCTATAGTTCTTCAATAAGGTTTTGTCTCCTTTTTTGAAAAACAACACCACCACACTCCTGTTCCATGCCTCAGGCGTGATGCCCTCTAGCAGAACGGAATTAAAGAGTCTCTGAAGGACTTTAAGTACCGGTGTTCCACCCGCTTTCAGGAGCTCTGCTGTGATTCCGTCCTCGCCAGGTGCCTTATTGTTTTTAAGCTGTTTCAGGGCCATCCTAATCTCGTAGAGGCTGATGTCCGGGATGTCTTCAGTGTAGTGTCGGGTCAGGATAGCTCGTGGGTCTCCGGTCGAGCTATCAACGGGTTTGGCTACTGAGGTGTACAACTGTCCATAAAACCTTTCGATCTCCCTCAAAACCTCTGCTTTCGTCGACGCTACACTGCCGTCCTCCGTCTTAAGCTTCGTCAACAGGCTTTGCCCAATAGACATGTCCCTTGCAAACACTTTGGAGCCTTGGTTTCGCTCTATTGTTTCTTTAACACTAGTCGTGTTAAAGGAACGAATGTCATGTCGCAGAGATTTCATTATTCGTCTATTAAGCTGCCTGTAGGTTTGAGCATTAACGGAGGTCTGCAGTGCCATAGATCGACGTTCTGCCATAAGGTCGAGAGTGTGGACCGAGAGTTTTTGAGGTCTATTTTTACGGCCAGGTCTAAAAAACTTAGATCCGACCGTTTGGACAGTTTCCACAAACCCGTTGTTTATTTCGTCCACTGATACGCAATTCTCTAGGCAATCAAAGCGGTTTGACAACTCGAGTTGAAAGCTCTCGGGATTTTGGATATGGGCACGAGTAGGTCGGAGCGTGGACTTCATCAAGCGGGACCTTTCCAATTTGACATTTATATTCAATATGCCTCGGACCATACGGTGATCACTACCGGTTTTTACCCTGTTGATCACGGAGACATCATTGAATAACCGTCTCTTGGTGGTCATGATGAAGTCTATCTCATTTCTCGTCTTGCCATCCGGACTCAGCCAGGTCCATTTCCTTTGAGGCGGCTTCTGGAAGAAAGAGTTCATCGCAAAGAGTCCCTCCTTCTCCAGAAAGTCGGCCAGCCTATTTCCCCTGGCGTTCCTTTGACCATATCCAAAAGGTCCCACTTTCAACTCATCCTCGCCTCGCTTGCCGAGTTTTGCGTTGAAGTCCCCCATAACAACAGTGAAATAGGTTTTGGAAGTGTGTATGGCTCTACTTACGTCCTCATACATTTCCTCCACCTCTACATCCGGGTGTTTCCAGGTCGGTGCATATACCTGTATGACCTTCAGCGAATACCTTTCGGTTATTCTGAGTATAAGGTATATCACCCTGTTCGACACACTCTCGATGGTTACGATGTTGTTTACGAGGGACCTGTGGACAAGAAACCCAACACCACCTTGGGACTTTTGGTCACCCTCCCGGTAGAAGAGCAGGTTGCCAGACTTCAGAGTTATCGTGTCCTCGCCCTCTCTACGGACTTCTGATAAACCCACTATGTCCCAGTGTAACCTGCTCAATTCTTCCTCCAGCTCGAGCAACTTCTCGTCTGTCCTCAGTGTGCACGCGTTATAAGTTACCAGGGCCAGTTGTCGTTGGGGGTGGTAGCGAGATCGCCTCCGGGGATTCTTAGCACCCCCTGCCCCGCCGTTACCGTGACCGCTACCGGAATCAGGAATAGCGGGGCTGCCGGAGACTGGGGGCCTGGTTTTTTTGTGTACTAACATATGAGGGGGGTATTTGCCAGTACTCGCCACGCTTGGCAGGCGGGTTGGCGAGCGCAGAGGCGCAGCCCCTTGCAGCTGTGACGCTGCTGCCCGTCACAGCTCAACATTTTACTGCGCCTTTTGTTGGATGGTTATCCCGCCATCGGTCGGTCGCCAGAGCCTCGTCTGTTGAAACAGGACGCACCGCGTGAAGGTGAGGTTGGCTTGGAGCTTTGGGTCTTGGTTAAGCTCCCTTACGTCCCATGTTCTATTGTATAATCATAATCTTGTAACTTTAATTTCCATCTAGTTAATCGTTGGTTTGGTTCTTTTAATTTAGAAAGCCATATTAACGCTTTATGGTCTGTACGTAAAATAAATTTTCGACCGTAAACATAGGGTCTAAATTGTCCTACAGCCCATAGAATACCTAGCAACTCTTTTTCAGTGGTATTATAATTTTGTTTGGTACTACTTAGTGTGCGTGAAGCATAAGCAATTGGATGATTATTTTGAGATAAAACTGCACCTAAGGCTATGTCAGAAGCGTCTGTTGTAATCACAAATGTGTTATTAAAATTTGGAAAAGCTAAAATTGGGGCATTACTCAATAAAGCTTTGCAAGTTTCTATGGCTTCAATATATTTCTTATCATTAATATTTATTACTGCATCTTTTTTTGTAGCTTCTGTGAGCGGTTTTATAATTTTACTTAAATTTGGGACAAATTTGCGGTAATAACCAATCAAACCCAAAAATGATCTTATTTCTTTTAAAGTTTTTGGTATCGGAAACTTCTTAATAGCTTCTATTTTCTTTTGATTAGGCTTAAGACCATTTTTATCAAGAACATGGCCCAAAAATTCAATTTCTTCCGTCATGAATACGCATTTATTTTTATTTACTTTGAGATTCGCTCGTCTTAGTGCTTCAAAAACTTGTTGTAGCCTATTTATATGATCTTGTTTAGTTTTAGAGTACACAATTATATCATCTAAGTAACATAAGCAAATATTATTATTAATCTCGTTTTTTAGAACACTATTCATCATTCGTTGAAATGTGGCCGGTGCGTTTTTTAAGCCAAACGGCATACGCAAAAATTCATAATGGCCGTTGGGTGTACTGAACGCAGACTTTTCTATCGAGTCGCTACTCATTAAAATTTGATGATAACCAGAAGTTAAATCTAAAGTAGTAAAATATTTATTACCTTGTAATTTGGAGAATATCTCTTCGATGTTGGGTAGTGGAAACTTATCGGATTTTGTCTTCTCGTTCAAACGTCGATAGTCCATTACCATTCGCCACTTTTGCACTCCCGATTGATCTATTTTTTTTGGAATAATGTGCACTGGTGAAGCCCAAGGGGACTCAGAAGGTCTGATAATATTTTCAGCTAATAATTTTTCGATTTGTTTCCTAATCTCTTCTTGTTGAGTCTGAGGTAACCTATAAGGTCTCTGATAAATCGGTTCACTATTTATTAAACTAATATGATGAGTGATTTTAGTTGTGGCACTATTTGTTACATCTTCAGTAAACAAATCGCTATAGGTATCGCATAGATCTGAAATGTTGCAGTTATTATCTTCAGTCATATGAAAAATTAGCAACTCATGTTCTGGCATGATCAGTTTTCTATCTTTTAAATTAATTTTTGCACTAATTTGTTCTATCATATCAGTTCCCATTAAAATATCATATTTATCACTAAAGTTATAAATGTAAAATTTCATTAAAGTATCTCCATTACCAAAATATTTCATCCAATAAGGAGTTTCAATAACTCCGTTATGAGATGTCGACCCATGAGAAGTTTTAACATTAAAATATTCGGGTTTATAACAGTCAGCAAAATATTTTTGTTGAATTTTATTTGTTATGAAAGAACGTTGACTTCCTGTGTCGATTAATATTTTTAATTTAGGATTTTCGGTTTCAAAATAAGGCAAATAAGATTTAACATAATTAAACTCTATGTGTTCTGGTCGGTTTGGGGGGCTTGGTAAAAATTTTGCACTTGTGCATTTTCACTAAAATCGTTATCACACACTTCACTTTGGTAATACGGTTCACTTGAACACTCACCGTACTCAGCCTGATTATATTCATTTTTTAAAACACTATTTTCGTGATCGTCATGATAAAACACTTCTTCGGCTACAAAACCTTTACCTAAATTTATTTGTCCGGGTTTAGTCTGAGGAACGGTCCTCATGCTAACGTCTTGCGGATAGGACTGACGCGGATCTTGACTTTGGCTTTGTTGACGATATTTTGTTTCGAAGAACTTGTGTTGCGGTTGATTAAATGAATTGTTTGGGTTAGCCTGCCATGGATGCCGTTTATGATATGAGCCATTGTTTGGTTTAATGGGATATTGTGTCTGGTATCCGTGTTGCGGGCCGGTGTTATGGCGCGGAAATATTTGATTTACAATACGTGGAGGTGGTAAAACATTGGAAAACTTTTGCTTAATGTGTTCGAATCTACCTTCGGCTTCTAGTTGCGATATTTTGATAACAGTTTCATTAAATGCACAGTTGGAAACATAAATTTGGTCATGATATGGCAAACTATTTCGTAAAGTATTTTGAGCTGTATTTATATAAGGCTCCATTATCTCATCGACTAAAATACTATTATTTCCATGATACTTATCTATGAGTTTACTTTTGATAAAAAATAATTTTTGTTTTAATTTAAAAATTAAGTCTCTATAACTACCTTTTTTTTACATTACCTAACTCTACTAACAAAGTATTAAATTCTCTGTTGTCTCCACATTCTTGTTTTAAACTACTTTCAATTATATTCCAGTCAAAATTATGTGCTATCATTGACACAATTAAGGCGGCTTTACCGTCTAATTTTCCTAACAATAACATAACATTTTGCGGGGTGCTTCCGCCTGCAACTTGTAAATATTGCTTTGCACTATTTAAATAATTATAAATTGTAAAAGCGTCTCCATTATATGATGGGACGAACTTAATTAAAACGCTAGGATCTATATTAGGCTGAATGGCCTGCCCAGGGTTTGAACTAGTGACAGGTGCTACAGATGGCACTTGGTTATATCCCTCCATCGTAGGATGAGGGTCGGATATACTACTCACACAATTATTATTATCACACTTATATTTATATACAAAAGTCGCTGGCTTGAGGAGAGGAATTTTGGAAACAAAAGGAGAATGCGTATTAGGTACTCACAGCGTTTGCAGCACGATGATGAGGCCGGAACGACGAACCATTATTTTGATGTATTTGTATTTGTTGGAACCCTTGTGTTCTGAGTGACTTGAGAGTCAGAACGAAGATCTTGAGCGAATATGGGTTAATTGCCGATACTCTAGAACTCGGAGATTTCGCGAACTATTAAAGGCCCCACGTTGGGCGCCAATCAAGATAGTTGGATTCGGTTCCAGTTAAAAAAATACTTTTTATTACAAGTTAAATATTTAATTACAAATGATTCTAAAAACTAAGCACAAGTCGCGCGACTTGTGTGATATTGTGAAGTTGTGGAGTAGATATGTCCTCGTTTACTGGACGCAGCCAGCTTTTATACTACTTGGTGGCCAACGCCTTGCTATTGTTTGTTGGATATTCTTTCGTAGAAGTCCATGGGTTGATCGCAACCCGAACCACGGAGTGTGGGAACGACTCATTGTTGAGGTAACTGTCAACATCATTTCTTGGTAACAAGCTAATTATATTTTTATGATGTCCTACGCTGTGGGTGGGTTGACTCGTGTACTTTGAGTTCTCTCGCTAGGTAGAATTTAAAAAAAGACGTCATATTTTATTTTTGAAATTTGGCTCGTAGTGTCAATTTGGATTATTTTATCAACCTCACATGATCTGAATGTTATATATTTCATAGCAATATTTTATTCCTGTATGACTGAAATGTAATCAAAAAAAACATAACAAGTCAAAACATACTGATTTTAAGCTGAGCAGCGAGAACACATACCTAAGGTCATTTTTTTTTAGAAATCCTAACGTATCATCAGATGAAATTCAATTCTTTTTCAACACACTTGCTCAAAACGACGTTATTATTCCACCGATTTTTGGCTCATAATCATAGATATTAAACACGCGTGCTTTTTCATTATATTATTGCACTAGTGCTTTTAGTTTATTAACCCGACCAATTTACATTTGTACCCTAGTACCAAGTCGTAAGTAAGAAGAAGAAGCGATTTAATTTAGTCGGGTTATACAATACTTTTATTTTAGCAACAAACAGTATTTATGCGAAAAATAACAGTATCTACATATTTATTTCAATAAATGGTAAATCCAGATTTATTACTAAAAAATAGCTCAAATTCATTTATCATTTTCTGTGATTTGTGTTTTAAACACGAATTATTACATTTTTAATCTTGGCTTTTGGCCGATCTAGTTCGCGCCTAAGCCTTGCGCGCGCATCGGTATCGCGGCAAGAAAAAAAAACAACGCGCCATTTTTGGTAAATAATTGTCGGCTGTGACAAAGTTTGGATTTATTATTAAGTTTAATATTAATGAAAATGTCTTCTATAAGTGAAGAAAATGAAGAAAACCTATTATTTACTCCGCCGGACATACGAGGCGAAAAACGCGTGCGAAAGTCTTTGCCATCAAAATCGAGTGAAATGTATTTTTACTGTTTTAATAATTAAAAACTTAGTAAATGAAGAGTCTTGTTTTTTCCTCGCAAGTGTGTTGAAAAACGTCGTATGAAACACGTGTGCCTGTGACCATAATATACGCGGCTTTCTTATGGCGCACTCGCTTTCGCTCTTGCGCACACAATAACGCCTTGTATATAATGGTCAACTTAGCACACTTGTATCATAATGTACTATTAACTTGCAATGCCATTTCTAGTAACTCAGAGCCACATTTTGGTTTATTACTCAGTATACGTCGACGTCGACGTATAAGTCGTTATGAGTTTAGTTGCCACAGAGTCAGATCTATTTATTGGCTTAATGTTTAATTGGTGTCTCTTAATTGGTACTACCTACTGTTGTCTTTTTTCCTTTTAACGTTTTATTACTGTGGGAGTAGTGGTCTTAATACTTTCTTAATGCGAGTGCATGTCCGAGTATTAGAACAGCTTGTCAAGGCAAACACTGCGGTATCTTATGCACTTGTAAAAAGGGCTAGTTTGCAACAAAAGTGGGTAACCTGATGTGCTTGCGACTACACAAGAGCGTTTTAAACCTATTTTATAAGATTCATAAGATACATACATACATTTTATTAAAATGGAATATATATTTCTTGTGATAATATATTTATTTAATCTTAAAGCAATACCTTAAGTTATTTATGACATTATTATGTATTCACATTCTATGACCACTAAGAAGCGCGACTGCATCGATGCTAACGCACGACAGCATCGCAACATATGAAACTGTCTGCTGATACTTGTAGCATTTAAAATGTACTCGTATAGGATATGTGCAGAACAAAATAATTGATGTAGTTTGCAACAAATCCTCGACATTAATATGATATTCGTATATTCAGTCTTTTTTCTAGTAAGACTTATTCTTGGTCATAAATAATACAGCTTTTGGTGGTAGAAAAGTTCAAGAATTTGCAAGAAATTTCCCGCGAAACAAAAAGTGCTTTAAGAACAAAACCGCGTATAACTCACAACTAAAAGTCGAGGTGACATTGGAAGAACAAATAGCAAATTCAAAGAACAATGAGGTCACCAAGGCACAGATAATAAAGAGGTATATTTTGACTTTTTATACTTGGCATAAGGATCAAATGTTGTTGCCTTAGAATACAGATCTGATAAATTACTTTGGGCTGATTTTTCAATGGCCAGATAAAACTTATCGGACTGATAAATTATAAAACCTATGAATTAGGTGACGTTATCAAAAAAGCCATATTGTATCTTGTTCGACGAATAATTCTTATCTGACTGTTAAAAATAAGTCCTAAGTATTTTTGTATATTCACACAAAATCACACAACGGGCGATTGAGAGAGCTATGTTGTTTTTTTTTTAATTCTTTATTGCACTGACAAAACTAAAGTACAAATGGTGGACTTAATGCTTAAAGCATTCTCTACCAGTCAACCATAGGGTGATACTTACATAAATAATAATAATCGTGTTTTTCTACGAGATCGCATCAAAACCGAGGACATGCGTAAAAAACTAAGGATACGGACATGGCTCTGCGAATCAGTAAGTTTAAGTGGCAGTGGGCAGGGCACATAGCGCGAAGAGCTGATGCCCGTTGGGGCAGAAAAGCTCTAGATTGGAAACCCTTCGACTAAAGACACAGCGTAGGACGTCCACCGACAAGATGAACAGAAGACTTAGTAAGAATCGCAGGATCACACTGGATGCTTACCGCTAGAATCGGTCGCTGTGGGAAGCCGTGGGGGAGTCCAATGTTCAGCAGTAGACGTCCTTTGGCTGATAATGATTGATATATGTATTTACATAATATAACTAAAATAAGAATAAGTAGATAAAACTTATCTTCTTTCAGACAAAGTATCTAACATCATTAGATGAATTAGAAATATAAATAATATTCTGATTTATGATACTCATGGGTATTTTGGCACAAACGACATAATGACGTAGGAAATCGACAACAAATTATTTCAGTATACATAGACATGAACTTAGTTTTTTCATGTTTGTTATTAATAAAGTTAAATCAAACATGTACATTTTATTATGTACAGTATTTTATCTCAACTTCAGAAAGTTTTATAAAAATCATTGGTTGTAAGGTTCTACAGGAATATTTTTAACACGCTTATATCTGTGCCTTCTGTGAAAACTGATACATCTTGAAAATGATAACTTTACAAAAGAGTACTTTTTGTGTCTAAAAAATCATAAAACTTGATAGGATAATTATATAATTATTTTACAAAAGTAATTATATAATTATCCTATCAAGTTGTTACAAAAAGGGACTCCTTTTTTGCATTCGTGCCGTATTGCTTACAATCTTTTAAGTTCCTGGTCAAATGTATGTATATATGCATACATAATGTATAAATTCATTAAATTTGGACAAGATATTTAAAAAAACTGTTTGTTGTATCAAAGCACACCAAATAAATTATCGTGTATAATGATTCTAAATGAGTTGTATCACTTAACACTTTGTGTGAAGCTTTGGTGAAAGGTGATATTGGTGCATTGTCAGGTACTTTTATACGAAACTAAATCAACTTATGTTCAATGGTATCCAACAAATTAGTAATATTTTTTAGTCGGCAGAAGCACTGTAGACACTAAACTGGAAAAAGCTGTGTATTTTTTTTTTATTTATATCATTTGACACGAAAATTACGTTCGCGTAAAAATGTGTTTTTTGATATGAGTTGACTTATATATCTGGACTAATATTTTTAAGTGATTTTCCTGTGTTCTAATTTTCTCGTGATTATTGATATAACTTTACTTCTATCAAATCACACAGTAAATATTAGTTTCCCATGATTGTGAGCAAAGAGACAACTTTAGTTGTATGAATGCAGTGTAAGAATTTACTTGGTGTCAATTGATATAACTAAACATGTATCAGATGAAACCGTATTAAAGGGTATTAAATATAATGTAATAATGCTATGACTTGAGATACATCTTTAAACACAAGTATTTATTTCATAACTTGAATATTGTGAACGATACATGTCAACAAGTATTTATTTACACATAAATATTCATCAAAACTCGCCATATTGTCTAAGATGTACCATACGATCTCGGAAACTAATAGACGTATCAAAACGTTAGTAAGACATAAAAATAGAGTATTTTTACTGATGAAGGTGCAATAATAATATCAAATTCGATATAAGTTGACTTATATCACTGTTCACAGGACACACAGATATTAGCTTAACATGTAACTATGTACGTAAGCAAATCTTGGAATCTTAATTTGACCAACTTCCCTGTCTTTATTAGGATGAAATTTTGCACACGCTCTGAGTTAATACATGACTATTTAAGAAACGTCATTACAAAACCAATATGGCGGCCTCCCCAAGATGGCGGACAGGCTATTTGAAATGCACCTTCTTGATATGAATATTAAATTAAAGGTTTTTAAAAAAAAAATAAGATTAGTATCGAACTACAAAGCTTCATGATCATTTTATTTATTTGCCGATCTCATTGTTTTAAATTGTAGGGTCAAGTAGTTTTTTTTTAATTCTAGTCAGCATTCTTAGGTGGAGAAAATATTTCCGACTTCGCCGCGAAGTTTCTTCTTTGTCATGTAAGAAAGTAAGGAAAACAAGCTCGTTTGTCTTGCCAGTAAGCCGCGTTTTGCATCTGAGCTATAAATATTTGTAAATAAGCACGGCTTAGACAGGGATTTTGCTTAGCCTTATCCGAAACGTTTGGTGAATTCTGGTGTGTAATAAATTAATACGGCAGTGAAATGATACCGTCCTTCGTATTAATTTGCAGTTTGAGGAGCGTATACAGTTTTATAAGAGGTCCGTTAAGAATGTACGCGTGAAAAAAACATTTATAATTACATACATTTATATTTTTTTATGTAAACATAAAAAAATGTTGAAGTATAATGTGACTGAGGGCTAATATTTCAATAGTCAGATGAGAAATATTCGTCGAACAAAATACAATATGGCTCATTTGGAAACGTCACCTAATTTTCAGCAATCATACGTAACTGTCGCTTCATAATTTATCAGTCTGATAAGTTTTATCTGACCATTGAAAAATCGGCCCTAAGAGTCGATTTTACCAACGTCAGATAAGAAATATTCGTGAAATACAAAGCGCCTAATTCTAAAACGTCACCTATTTGTCAGCAATCGGCTACGTAAATGTCATTTTATAAAAACTGTAGTTTAATACTCTTTCGATCGGATAAGGAATATTCTTCGAATATAAATATAAATATGCGCCAGACAACGTAAGTAAGTTCGAATTAAGAAGTTCGATGACGGGGGCGTCTCCTATAAATACTTAAAAACATATAAACCTCCATGATTCAGGTACAAATATTCGTGCTCATCACATAAACATTTGCCCCTTGCGGGATTTGAACCCGCGACGGCGGCGTAATAGTCAGGAGCGCTAACCAAAACACCAAACGCGTCGTCATACGAATATCATCACAATACGCCTAATTTGAAAATTTCATTTGTCAGCAATTATTAATGTAAATCTAATATTGAAAGGATACGTCTAAAAAGACCGAGGAGAATGCATGTAGCAGAGATAAGAATGTTGAGATAGATGTGTGGAGTTGCAAAAATGGATAAAATAAGGAATGAGTACATACGAGGAAGTCTGAAAGTGGCACGGTAACTGAGAAGATGATCGCAAATCTTGGTGCAGTCATGTAATGAGGAGGGTAAAAGTCAAGTTGCTAAAAGTGTGATGAGTATGAATGTAGATGGCTGGAAAGGAAAAGGCCGACCGAGAAAGAGATGGATGGACTGTGTGAATCAAGATATGAGTTTGAAAGGAGTGGATGAGTCAGTGAGGAGTGATAGAATAGCGTGAAAGAGAAAAACATGCTGTGCCGACCTCAGGTAAACTGGGAAAAGGGCAAGAAGATCATGATGATGATGAGTTGGATAAGTCTTGTCGGACGTTAGTAAAATCGACACTTAGGCTTCAAAATCTCGCACAAATCTAACTGAAGGGTTTTTTAAAGTTCTGTGCGTAGAATAGATAGTACTGTTGAGATAGACAACAGCATGTCAAGGTAAACACTGCGGTATCTTACGTAGTTGTTAAAAGGGCTAGTTTGCATCAAAAGTGGGTAACCTGATGTGATGGGACTGTACATAGAAAGATTTAACTGTGATTGTGCGAAACCTTAAATCAAATTCTATGCATGCTTCAATGGCGGCTCAATGTCCAAGAGAGTTTATTAGATTTCCAAAATACTCCTCGCCATACATAATGCCCGATGTCAATATCAGGCGCATACTGGGTGGTGTCACCCGGCCATTTGTTATTTATTGTCAATTTGCGAACCAGACTGCGCCGTTCGTTAGTGGAGGTACAATAATAAACTTATTAAAACTGCCCGCTGTCACACCGGAGCGTAATAATTCAATGTTCGGTACCTGAATGCATTGGCTGAAATAACCTGGTCTATACTTACTCTTAATGAAACTAATTTAATTTTCAACGTTCTTCAATTTTCTAAAATGGTATTCTCTCTTTACCCGACTTAAAAAAGGAGGAGGTTATCATTCGACTGTTTATTTTGTGGCTGTGTTACCTCATATCACAATCGTTTGCAGACCGATTTAAAAAAAATGATCGCTAACCTAGAAGTTATACCTTCTAGTTAGTTCCATTGTTGCCAAGTCGGGGTCTGATGATGTGATCTTGGTGCAATCGAGTGAAACCCTCAAATTGTAAAGGCACATAAAAATAAAGTGTTTTTTAAGGACAAAGTTATATTTTAAAAAAATGCTTGTTTTAAAAGTTAGCGGGGACGCCCATTATACCACTTTAGGAGCGCCTATGCTTCAACGTTTGAATGATTTTATTAATCTTTATGTCATTTTAAAATACCCATAGGCACCCGTATAACTATGGTATTTTTTTTGTGTAGGAATTGTAAAACGGTTACCAGAATACATCTACCTACAAATTTTCATCTGTTTAATGCTAATAGTTTCAGAATAAAGTGGCTGTGACATACGGACGGACAGACAGACAGACAGACTTGTTGAAACTATAAGGTTTCCGTTTTTTTGCCATTCGGCTACGAAACCCTAAACACGGTAATCTCAAGACCGAACGCGATGCATTCATCCAGTGACTACGAATATAAGTCAAGTAAGTCATTAATGTTGACTTACTTGACTTATGGTGGTTTATTGATTGGTTAATTACAAAAAACACGCGTGTGAATGCCATCTTTTTCATTTCCATAACATGCCAAAAATCAGTTTTGATCAATATATGAAGTCGAAGTAAGAATTTATCGCAGGTCCGTACTGTGTGAAAGTATCTGTACAGTCTGTAGTTCAGTGCATAATAAAAGTAGGCTTATATTTCGTAATTATTTGCTTGCACATGGCTTGCCTATAAAAAAATGTATTGTGCAGAACAAAGTGGTTTACTGATAATATCTATATGTTATAAATCTGAAGAGTTTGATTGTTTGTTTGAACGCGCAAATTATAGGAACTATTGGAGCGTTTTGGAAAAAAAGCTTTGTGTTGGATAGTTTATTCATCCAAAAAATGCTTTAGGCTATAAAACATCACGCTGCGACGGGAGGGGAGAGATCAAACATAAAACGCGTGGACGCAGTCACGGGGGACCGCTAGTTGATTCATACAGGTCGTTCTTTTCTCATGGGATAGATCATTCTTGTTGAACTGTGGTGTGGTAAATCATTATTGAAATAACCATTATACGAGTTTCGAGTTAAACATAATGATTAATGCCTATGTATGCTGCCATCTGAAAAAGACTGGAATTCGTGTGAGGAAGAACATAAGATACTGTAAAATAGGTATCTGAAATATTATCAAAAGAGAAAAATTAAATTAAATCGTAAAAAATAAATTAATTACACTACTTCTGACTCAAGAACGGCTAAAGCGATTTGACTACAAGTTATGGGGAGGTAGCTTAAAACTAAGAGACGGACATAGGATACTTTTTATAAACGGGCCGGGTCGAGGACCGGGTCGGGGCGGGACGGGGCCGGGGCGAAACGAAGCTTAGCTGGAACCGCTAGTTTCTTATAAAATTAAATTCTAATATTTAACTAGAGTCAATACCCTTAAAAAAATAAGCTTGCCAAATAAAATGATATATTATGCTAGGATAGCATTCATTAATACTCTATAGAGTGTATTTTTAACAATGAAAACAAATAAAGTATCGGATTACAAAAGCAAACTTTCTCTGCGGGAAATAGGTGTGTAAACACAGTACTTTTGTATTTATTCAGTTGCTTACCAATACACTTGTGTTAAAGGCAGTGGCGGCGCTAGAAGTCACCGTTTGATTATGGGCCTATAGCCATCATACTATACTCGTAGGGGCGTCTATTGTCGTCTCCATTATCTGCCCCATTAAATACAATTTTTACCTTGGATTAAAGTATGACATGCATCGATGTTATACGAGTAGTTCGCGCGTACGCGCTTCTGCATCGATGCTAAAAGTCACAGTGTGTAGTGTGTAAGGGGCCATATTGTCGGATCTTAAAAAATAACACAATCAACTGTAGTCTTTGTGCTGAACCGATACTACATATATTATTGTAAAGTTTCTACATTCATATCTACTAGTTTTTGCGTGAAGGACTAACAAACATACATTCATCAAACAAACGTTTGCATTTACGAATTTTCAGGTAGAATAATGAAGGTTATTTGTTTATCGCACTTAGATACCAAAGAAATCTAAGAACTGGTGTACAGTTTTCACCCTCCTGGTTTATCTGAGGTCAATAATTTTCACTCATATATTTCTAAAGCTCATAAATGATTTTCTTTATAGAATCTGAAATCAATTTCCTAAAACCTGTACTAGCGGAGGCCCACAAAGTTGTTGCCCATACCTGTGTTCGAACTAGCCCCACTACTGGCAAAGAAGCTTCTATTCGCAATTGTTTCTCTCCGTTTTCAAGAGATTAAACTCCAGATGGGTAATATTTTCAGGCGCTTGAGTCGGAAACTTTCTCAGAGCCACACACCCAAGGGATTTGCAGGAATTATAATCAAAATACTTGTTTTTGATAACAGTTTCCCCGGATGGCTAACAAAGCTGTGTTACGAAACTAAGGTGTTCGAGAGGCATTTTGGCGAATTAGTAATCAAAATAGTAGATTTGTTGGGTTGTGGAAATATTTGTTCTGTTGACCAGATCCGTGCCGTGTTTTCGAACGATTTTTTATTATTAAACTAAAATCAATAAAGATTCAGATGTTATCTTTGAATTTCAGCGTATTGATATTTTCCCATTGTTGGAGTGTTTTGTTTTTCTTTTTGTTTCGTTTTTTTTTTAAATTTGCGCCAGACAAGTCAGCAATTTTCTTGGTTTCGAAATAAGTTTTTTTCTACCTTGTGATACGACAGCGTGACAACGATTATGACGGGGCGTCTGCCATAAAAACTTAAATACATATAAGCATCCATGACGTAGGTACAAATGCTCGTGCTCAATATATAAACATTTGCCTATTGCAGGATTCGAACCCGCGATTGCCGGCATAGTAGTCAGGAGCGTAGCCAGTACAATCAACGCGTCGTCAAATTAAGATAGATTTTTGGACTTTAAAAAAAGGAGGCAATCAATTCAATGTGTGTGTATTTGATATCGTTGGAATTTTGTTATATTTGAGTATATTGATCTAGTAAGGCTTCCTACCACGTGTGGAAAAATTCGAAAAAAGTGAGTGTTTGTCCACGGATTACTCGAAAACGAGAAGTCATAGCGAGGAGATACATTTTTAGTTCAATTAAGTATATGCCAACTTAGGGTACAATGTAAGTTTCATTAAAATCCTTCCAGTAGTTTTGAGATACTTGGTAATAACAAAAAAAAATACGAAATATTTTTTTTTAAATTAAAACGCCTTTAATAAACTGACTTAATCCCTCAAGCGTTTGTAAACGAGACACAAAAGATATTCTACTGTTATGCGGTTGCCTGCAACCGCTCGGGTCTTGAAGCGAAAAAAAGCCTTACAATAACGTATTTGTCTTATATTTACGAGACTCAAATTCTGTTGAAGTTGGTGCATGATGTGCGTAGACTGCTGGTGTAACTTAAGCTTGACATCATGCACCGACTCCAAAAGAATTGGTTTCTCCTAAATAGAAGAAAAATGTTTAGATTAAGCTTTTTAAGTCAGTTTTTTGATCCATGTTAATTTAATGTGCGAACAGTGTGTGGCCGCGTGGTGATGGGAAACTTTTTCTTCGTCTTGTTTTGAAACAGTATACAAAATTTTTTCATTTACCTTCAGTTTACAATTTACAAGAGATATTACTGCGAATTCATGTCAAACGCCTACGTTTTACTTTCTAGCTTTTTTGTGACTAGATTTTCTGACGTATTTGGGGGGGGGGAGCTAAAGCTATTATAATTATTTCCTAAGCAATTTTGTTTGGACGTACAATTCACAACTTATTTCCCCGACATGATCGCGAAAAAGAATCAGAAATGGCTATAACGGCCTTAAAGGCACACGATCCCACTTCTGATCCTAGCTTTTAAGATCAGATTTGATTAAAAAAAACAACGATTTACACACAAAAATAAACTCAGTATTGATTTATTAAAATATTTACAGGAATTCAAACAGAAAAATTAGAAAACAATATACACGGTCCTAGTCCGATGTTAACAGAGCGCACACCGACAAAAAAAGAAGGCGCTCGCTGGTCTGCTTCGGTTTATATATAGCCCCGTAGTGTTGCCGTTACTCCGGGGTTGCTAACAATATGTAATATTATAAAGCTGAAGAGTTTGATTGTTTGTTTGAACGCGCTTATTTTAGGAACTATTGGAGCTTTTTGGAAAAATGCTGTTTGTATTGGATAGCTTATTTATCGAAAAAAGCTTTAGGCTATAAACATCACGCTGCTACGGGAAGGGCTGCTACAAACATAAAACGCGTGAACGCAGTCGCGGAGGACCGCTAGTTGATTCATATAGCTCGTTCTTTTCTCATGGGATAGATCATTCTTGTTGAACTGTCGTGTGGTTTATCATTATTGAAATAACCAATATCCGAGTTTCGAGTTAAACATAATGATTAATGCCTATGTATGCCGCCATCTGAAGAGAGACTTTGTTGGTAATGTCGAAGTACCGCGAGCAGTGTCATCTATAAATCTATATGTATAGTATGTACGTAGTTGAGTTCATCGCGCTCGCCGGCCACCGGTGCATAGTAGTCGTTTGTATTTTCTAATTAATAAAGTTTACGTGCCTAATTAGTCCGTTTTAATTCACGGCCCAATAGGTTATGGGCCCAGAGAGTGAAATATAAACTATTTCGTGAAAAATAAACTATAATAGTAGTGATTACAAGTGAATTAAAACATCGACGTAAACAACTCTGCGTTTGCCGGTGCAACGGGACTGTGTTATCGTGTGTCATCTACCATGCGGCGGGACTGCAACGCGTGCAATTAACCTATTTTGTGTTGTTTACGTAGTGAAAAACTTAGTAAAATTCTGTCAATTTTTGGTGTTATCGTGTTACTGAAGTGCGAAAAGACTTCGTAATGGCTGCGTCTATAAAAATAGATCAACTGACTGGTGATAATTACGATACATGGAAGATTCATATGCGAGCTATTTTGAAGAAAAATGACTTGTGGGATTATGTATCCGGTACGTTGCCGAAACCACAACAAACAGACGCGAAGTATTCTGAATGGGTTAAAATGGATGGAAAGGCTGAATCCGACATATTGTTGGCCGTCAGTCCAAGTGAATTAATTGCACTAGATGGGTTAGATAGTTCCAAGGCTATATGGGACAAGTTGCAGTCAATGTACCAGTCAAGCGGGCCGGCTAGGAAAGCGTCATTGCTGAAAAAGCTTGTTTTGACTCGTATGCAAGAGGATGACGACCTGCGCAAGCATATTGCTGACTTCTTCGACGCCGTGAAAAAGCTAAAAGAAATCGGATTAGTCGTGATTGATGAACTGCTGGCTATTTTATTGCTGTATAGTTTGCCGGATTCTTTTGCTATGTTCCGTACGGCAATGGAATCGCGAGACGATTTACCATCGACAGAAGTGTTGAAAGTTAAAATCATTGAGGATTTTGAAGGCAGAAAATCTAAGGTTGTTGACCAGGGAGCTATGTTTGTCAGACGCCACAATATAAAGAAGAACTCGAATAACAGTGACAATCATGGCAGTGCTCGTAATAATAACAAAACTGTTTGTTTTCGTTGTGGCCGGATGGGGCATTTTGCACGAGTGTGCAAAACGAAAAACATTAATAAGCCAAAGCAGAGTGCTCAGAAATTAGAAAATAGTGACGAGCCGAAGACAATAATGTTAATGAGCACCACTGAAGAAGTGATGTTAGGTCAACAGAGAAGCTCTATTTGGTGTATTGACAGCGGATGCACAGGGCACATGTGTAATGAGCGAGAAATGATTAAAGACTTTACTCGACTTGACTCTGAATTAAACTTGGCGAATAATGAAAGTACACAAATTACTGGAACCGGAAAAGTAAGCATCAAAGTGAATACGGGCAGCGAAGAGCGCCGGGTAGACATTGAAAATGTGTATTATGTCTCCGACTTACGAACGAATTTACTGTCTGTGGCTAAAATGACGGATCGTGGATTTGAAGTTCGTTTTAGAAAGAACAATGCTATTGTCGTTGATGAGAACAATAAGATTCACATGTATGCTGACCGAGTTGGTAATTTATATCACGTTCGAATATCCCGGCACAGTGCGAATAATGCTGAAGTGGACAAAAAGTCTTTTGACATCTGGCATGAGCGACTTGGCCATTTGAATGAACGCGACTTGAAGGTCATGGCGAAAAATCAACTCGTTCACGGATTGACAATTAAAGATTGTGAAAAACTCTCGGAGTGTGACATCTGTGCCAGTGAAAAACTGACATGCAAGCCTTTTCCCAAGGGTAGTGGTGACCGTACGAATGAATTGTTGGAAATCGTACACACAGATGTGTGTGGCCCAATGACAACGCAGTCAGTTGGTGGGAAAAGATACTTCGTAACTTTCATCGATGATAAGTCCCGATGGTGTGAAGTTTACTTTATTACAAACAAAAGTGACGTGTTGGAAGTATTCAAAAATTATAAAGCCTATGCCGAAAAGTTCACGGGGAAGAAAATAAAGAATTTACAATCTGATAACGGTCGGGAATACGTCAACAAAGAGTTTGATGATTTTCTAAAAAGAGAAGGCATTAGAAGAAGGTTGACGGCACCGTATACGCCGCAACAAAACGGCATCGCCGAGCGGAAAAACCGAACGCTGATTGAAATGGCACGTTGTATGATGAGGCAAGCTGGTAGTCCACCTTCGTTCTGGGCAGAGGCAGTTCATACTGCGAATTACATAAGGAACAGATGCCCAACTACAGCATTGAATGGTGAGATACTTTTTAGACAATGGAAAGGAAAGAAACCTACAGTGATTTATATGCATGTTTTTGGAGCGAAAGTCTACTACAAAGACAAAGGAACACAAAAAGGAAAATTTGACTCAAATTCTAAAATGGGTATATTCATGGGTTATGATGTACAATCGAAAGCCTACAGAGTACATGACCCAATTACAAGAAAAATAATAGTGACGCGTGATGTTAAATTTATGAATGAGACTGCATTTAGAAATGAATATAAAGAAATACTTGATGAAGAAGAAAGTATTGATAGCAATGAAATATTAGTCGAGCTGAACATGAACCAAGAAGAAAAAGAAGAGAAAGAATTGAAAGAAGACCGGAGAACAATTTTGAAAGCAAGAAAAAGTGGAAACAGATCAGTAATTCAGCGATCTACAGAAAGTCTATATGAACCGGATGAAGAAAGAAACGGAGGATTACAACGAAGAAAGAGAGTAGCTACAGTTTCATGGGAAAAATTAGTAGAACCTTCTAAAAGAGGAAGAGGAAGACCGAGATTGGTTCGAACTGGTTCAGTGGGAAGACCAAGAAAAGAATATGTAATGATAAAGGAGGATTCAGAAGACCAGAATGAATCAGGAGAAGAAGAAATAATAAATGAGCAAATAACAGCAGGAATAGCTTCTATTGAACCGATGACATGGGATGAAATTGAGAATTCAGGCAACGTGGATGAATGGAAGGGAGCTTTAGAAGACGAATTTCTTGCCCAAATAAAGAATGGCACCTGGGAAATAGTGTCTAGACCACCAAATCGCAAAGTTATTGGAAACCGATTTGTGTTTAGTACCAAAACAACTGGGAAGAAAGTAAGACTCGTTGCCAAGGGATGCTCTCAACGGCCAGGGGAGGATTTTCATGAGACGTCTTCTCCAGTAGTGAGATCATCATCAATACGGCTGATTGCTGCATTATCAGCTGAATTTGGATTAGAAATGCATCAAATGGACGTCGTCACAGCCTACTTGAATGGTTCACTTGATGAGGATGTATTTATGGAAATACCAGATCGATTAAATGATGTCCTAAATAAAATATTGAAAAACCAAAAGATTGGATCACAGAGAAAGATCATAAAAGACAAGAAGTTCATTGAGACAGCTAGACGCTGGAGTAAAGACTTAGTTAAAAATAATAACTGTGTGTGTTTGTTAAAGAAGTCGTTGTATGGTTTGCGTCAGTCTGGATTGCAGTGGCATAAAAAGTTAGTGCGAAAGTTGGTGAGTGTTGGTTTTGAAGCTCTGCCGCAAGATCCATGTCTGTTTGTGGCGCGAAAAGGTAAGCGAATGATGTTGATTGCTATTTACGTTGACGATATAATTTTGGCGGCTGATGATAGTGTCTGGTTACGATCTGTAAAAAAGGAGCTTAGTAGCGCGTTTGAGATGAAAGATATGGGTTTGATAAGTAATTGTTTAGGCATAGAGTTTGCTCGTGATGAAGAAGGTAGGGTGTATCTGAGTCAAAGTTTGTATTTAGAGAATGTTTTAGAACGTTTTAACATGAGTGAATGTAACCCTGTATTGACTCCAATGGATGCAAATGTGAAGTTAGAGAAACCAGAATATGTTGATGAAAGTGTTATGGCTCAGTATCCTTATCAAAGTTTGATAGGAGCGTTAATGTATCTTGCCGTAACTACTCGACCAGATATTGCATATTCGGTTAATTTTTTGAGTCAATTCAATACTAATTATAATACTTTGCACTGGAAAGCAGCTAAACGTGTCTTAAGGTATTTGAAAGGCACGTCTGAATATGGTTTGATGTATGAAAAGACCGAAATTCCGTTATTCGGTGTGGTAGATGCAGACTGGGGTGCTAACTCAATTGACCGTAGGTCCTACTCTGGTTTC
Source organism: Pyrausta purpuralis (assembly GCA_963924145.1). Classification (NCBI taxonomy): domain Eukaryota; kingdom Metazoa; phylum Arthropoda; class Insecta; order Lepidoptera; family Crambidae; genus Pyrausta; species Pyrausta purpuralis. Next base: position 8,429,632 of record OZ001655.1, read on the forward strand.
GCATTCATCTTAGGCGGCGCTCCAATAAGCTGGGAAGCACGCAAACAAAAGACTATTGCGTTGTCGACTACCGAAGCCGAGTATATGGCCATTTCCGAAGCTGCTAAAGAAGCTGTATATTTGCGTGATGTTTTGACTAACGTGGGTGTGGAATGTGAGCGTGTTACTTTATTTAACGATAACCAGGGCGCAATCAGGCTTGCTCATACTAGAAACTACCACTCACGAACAAAACATATAGATGTTAGACACCACTTTATTCGAGATATGTGCGAACAAAGTGTTATCGATCTGAAATACTTGTGTACAGAAAGAATGCCTGCAGATGTTTTAACGAAAGGTTTGACAGGGTTAAAGCATCAGGAATGCATGGATAATTTGGGAATGATAGATGTAAGTGAATATAAGGAATAACAGATTGGCTCACGACTTCGAGGGGAGGTGTTGGTAATGTCGAAGTACCGCGAGCAGTGTCATCTCTAAATCTATATGTATAGTATGTACGTAGTTCAGTTCATCGCGCTCGCCGGCCACCGGTGCATAGTAGTCGTTTGTATTTTCTAATTAATAAAGTTTACGTGCCTAATTAGTCCGTTTTAATTCACGGCCCAATAGACTTGAATTTGTTTGAGGAATGTAGATTAAAATAAATTGTTCCAGAAATGTAAATAACCATTATACTTAATAGTCTCGTACTTAGTTTAAGTCATTTGTAAATACAGTTTTTACTGTCTTGTTCCATCGTATGTACTAGGTTTATAAGTTTATTGTTTTCTTTTTATCATTTAATTGTGAACTTACCTCTGTAACCGTAAATAAAGAATATTTTCGTTTCTTAGTTTTCCTCACCCGTACCGGAGCGAGCAAAGCAAACCATCTCCAACGGGAGATAGGAGATATAGCTCTCTCAATCGCTCGTGGAAAACTTATCATATTTCGTTAATTCTTTCTTATTAGATAGTGTAGGAATTTAATAACACTTGTAAAACTAGGGACTAATTAGGTAAGCACATATTACTAGTTAAGCACGTAGGTCATAAGTACTACCTAAAAGACACAAAATAAAATTCATGTTTCCGTCCGAATAAAGATGTGGGGGTGGCAGGGGTAGCCGAAATAGTATAAATTACGGCGCATGCCCCATACTAATGCGCACTCTCCAAAAATATACCGACAACTCAACTACTTCCCCTACCCTCCAGTATACCGAAGAAACCCTGCCTTCTCATTAACTGACCCCCGGTCTTGCTGCATACCAGCGCACATCTGATGTGCTCACAACCGATCCCACACAGAAATATAAGATACTGTGAAAGTATGTAAGTTTCTAAAATATTACAAAACAGTAAATTAAAAGAAAGTCGTGTTAAATACACTATTTATAGATCAATAACGGCTTAATCTATTTGTCTACAAATTGCTAGGGAGGTAGCTTATAACCAGGAGACGGACATAGGATACTTTTTATAAACGGAGCCGGGGCAAAACGAAGCTTAGCTAGGACCGCTAGTTTCTTATAAAATCGGGTTCTTATATTTGAATAGAGACAATACCCATCATGAAGTATACCAGTTTAAGTAGATTCTTGCCAAATAAAATGATAAAATATGCTAGCATAGTATTCATTAATTCTCGTGTAGTGTACTTAACAATGAAAACAATTGAAGTATCGGATAACAAAAGCAAACTTTCTCTGCGGGAAATAGGTGTGTAAACACAGTACTTTTGTATTTGTTCAGTTGCTTACCAATACACTTGTGTAAAAGGCAGTGGCGGCACTAGCAGTCACCGTTTGATTGTGAGCCTATAGCAATGGTTAATATATTAGGTATTGTATTTATAGTATAGTATAATGATACTAAACTAGTAGGGGCGTCTATTATTGTCTCTATTATCTGCTTTTGCTATTCTGCTTCAATCAAATGCAATTTTTACCTTGGATTTAAGTATGGCATGCATTGACGTTACGAGCAGTGCTGATGGCCATTCCGATTATTGTATTACTCCCCGGCTCCTCACGTCTTCATCCACGTTAGACCCTGTACACACTGCGACTTTTTGCAGCGTTGCAATCGCGATGCTAACGCGCGTCGGCATCGATGCAGTCGCAAAATATCAACCTTTACACACTGCGCTACTTTTAGCATCGATACAGTGGCGATGCTATCGCGCGTTAGTATGGATACAGTTGCAATGCAGAAATTGGAAATTGTCAAATTTTGTATTGAATTTTGGCGACTGCATCGATGCTAAAATTCACAGTTTTTCATAATGTCGGATATTAAGAAATAACACAATTAAATGTAGCCTATGTGCTAAACCGATGTAAGGCTACACAAACAAAAAGGATTTAAGTATTCTATCCGTTGTCTTGCACCCATAACACAAGCTTTAAGTAGCTTACTTTGGGACTAGATGGCGATGTGTGGGAATGTTCAAAGTATATTTATTATTATTTTATATTACTGTAGAGTTTCATATCCTTCTTTTCACATTTTTGCGTGAAGGACTAACAAATATACATCCATAAAACAAACGTTTGCATTTATGATTTTTCAAGTAGGATAATGATGGTTATTTGTTTATCGCACAAAGATACAATCACTACAGTGATTGCTTAAAAAGATCGCTTATAGCGATAAAACCGCCTAAATTGTACATTTACTAAAAACGAGTTCGTAAATCGATTTATGTAATGTGCAATAAAGAGTTATCTTTCTTTACAAAAGATATCTAAGAGCTGGATTACAGTTTTCTCCATCCCGGTTTATCTGTGGTCAATAATTTTCTCTCATATATTTCTAAAGCTCATGAATGATTTTCTCAATAGAATCTGAAATCCATTTTCTAAAACACAGGTTTTAGAAAATGGATTTCAGATCAAAAAAGCGGAGGTTCACAAAGTTGTTGCCCGTACCCATGTTCGAACTAGCCCCGCCAATGGCAAAGAAGCTCCTATTCGCAATTGTTTCTCTCCGTTTTCAAGAGATTAAACTCTAGATGGGTTATATTTTCAGGCGCTTGAGTCGGAAACTTTCTCAGAGCCACACACCCAAGGGATTTGCAGGAATTATAATCAAAATACTTGTTTTTGATAACAGTTTCCCCGGATGGCTAACAAAGCTGTGTTATGAAACTAAAGCGTTCGAGAGGCAATTTGGCGAATTTGTAATCAAAATTATAGATTTGTTCGGTTGGGTTGTGGAAATATTTGTTCTGTTGACCAGATCCGTGCCGTGTTTTCGAATGTTTTTTTATCATTTTACTAAAATCAATAAAGATTCAGATGTTATCTTTGAATTTCAGCGTATTGATATTTTCCCATTGTTCGAGTGTTTTGTTTTTTTTTCAATATGCGTCAGACAAGACAGCAATTGTCTTGGTTTCGAAATAAGATTTTTTCTACCTTGTGATACGACAGCGAGACAACGATTATGACGGAGCGTCTCCCATAAAAAGTTAAATACATGTCATAGGACGTAGACGGTCATTAGTATGGACACTAAACGAAACGCAAGCGCGCCCTCTGGTGGCGTTAACGTGCAAGTTCGTTTTGGCGCGCTTCGGCAGAGTCGTGACGTTACGAGCGGCTCCGACACAGCTCACTTTGGTAGTGGTTCTATCCTCTTTGCACTTTGGATCGAGTCGTCGAGGACCAAGAACGTTTTCACGGAACTGCCCTCCGTTTCGCATAGTGCCTAGTTTTGTACCTAGTACCTACGTTTTTGTTAATTGTAATTCGGTTCTGTGCTACAATAAAACTGTGGACTAAATTGTAGTGTGTTCTCATTGCACGATCCCTTATTTCTGCCCACATGATGTCTGCTGGCCGGGGTCAAGATCCTGACGATCCTACATCATATAAGCATCCATGACTCAGGTACAAACGTTCGTGCTCAATATATAAACATTTGCCCATTGCGGGATTCGAACCCGCGATCGCCGGCAGTGAGGAGTGTAGCCACTACAATACACGCGTCGTCAATTTAAGATAGATTTTTTGACTTTAAAAAAAGGAGGTAATCAATTCAATGTGATATCTTTGGAATTTTAGTATATTTGAGTATATTGATCTTTATACTATCTGGAAGTAACGCAACCTCGAGTGGAAAAAATCGTTAGTGTGTGTATTTGTATCTTTGTCCACGGATTTCTTGAAAACGAGAAGTCAAAGCGAGATGATACATTTTTAATTCAATTAGGTATATTCCAACTTAGAACACAATGTAAGTTTCACCGAAATCCTTCCAGTAGTTTTTAGATAATTGGTTATAACAAAAAAATACGACACAAAAAAATATTTAAAAAAAAGCCTTCAATAAACTGACTTTATCCCTCAAGCGTATGTAAACGAGACACAATAGATATTCTATTGTAATGCGGTTGCCTTTAACCGCTCGGGTCTTGAAGCCTAAAGCTTAAAATAATGTATTTGTCTTCTATTTACGAGAAACAAATTCTGTTGAAAAAGATGAAATAAGAAACCAAAAATTTGCGCACGGGCGGGACTTGAACCAGCAATTTTTCAGTGTCAAAAACATTCTAAAGCATTAAATTCTGTTGAAGTTAGCTCGACATCATGCATCGATTCCAAAAGAATTGGTTTCTCCTAAAAAGAAGACAAATGTTTAGATTAAGCTTTTAAGTCACTTTATTAAAGGCCTTTTAAGCCTTGTTAATTTACTCAATGTGTGCACAGTGTATGGCCGCGTGGTGATGGGAAACTTTTTCTCCGTCTTGTTTTGAAACAGTATCCAAAAATGTTTCATTTACCTTCAGTTTACAATTTACGAGAGATATTACTGCGAATTCATGTCGAACGCCTACGTTTTACTTTCTAGCTTAACTGTACCTAATTTTTCTGTCGTATTTTTTGGAGGGGCTAAAGCTACTATAATTATTTTCAATGCAATTATGTTTTGGCGTACAATTAAATAAATAAATATTCTTTGGACATTCCCACACATCGCCATCTAGCCCCAAAGTAAGCTAATCAAAGCTTGTGTTATGGGTGCCAGACAACGGATATAATACTTAAATACTTTTTGTTTGTAAATACATACATTATATACATAGAAAACACCCAGACCAATACAAACAGACATGTTCATGCACACAAATGTGTGTATTGTGCGGGGATCGAACCCGCACCCGCTGCGTAGTAGGCGATTTCTCGACCACTACACCAGACGGGTCGTCAATTCACGACTTATTTCCTACACGTCATTGTTTACCAACCATTGTGTTTGCAGCCGGATTCGGTTGAATGGTACATGTAAAGTATTTCCATGAGAACTATTTTGAATGTTTTATTTATTTATTTATACTTTATTGCACAAACAAAATGTGTACAAAAGGTGGACTTAACGCCATTTGGCATTTTCTACCATTATACTTTTGGGCTCAGCAGAAGTGATTGTGGGCGTTGCGGCAAATAAAAATAAAATGAGATAATACATAAACAATTATAAAACAAAACCCAAAAAAATACTAATTATAATAAATACAATATAACTAAAATATTATTACATTTACATAACACAGGTAATAAAATACATATACCTATATATATTATAATAATTAAATATTATGACGATGATGTAGAAGGTTATGGTTTAAGTAAACTGTTGTGTCTGTTCTACAAAATAATGCTTACTACCTCATTCGGTAGGTAAACCATCACAGCAACCAAGAACCGTTCGTTTATTCGGACGTTTTAGTCTAGTACAATTCTGGAGTTAACCCTTAGGAGCAGACAGGTGGCAGTCACGATAAATCTCGACTTGCTATTGGCGGTCGTCCGATACGCCGGACTGGCCTGATTAATGTCCCAGATTTGACCGAGAGAGATTAATGGCGAAAAATATCGGCTAGCTATGCCAATTGTGGGAATTAAGTTTTTTTTTAAATATGCTGTAATTTTAGTTATTTGTAGCACTCTATCCGTTTTAATAAAAAAAGCTTACTATCTAGGTGAAACATATACATGTGTATATTTCGTTCACTGCTGTCGGTAATATCTTAATAGATGTCATCAATATCTTCACTTCCCTATTTGTAATTATTGTTTTATTAAATATAATGTATTCTATGTACGTTTATTAATCCCATAGTATATAAGTATTTACATACATATTTCTTATTTATGTAATTTTAGTATGTATGTTTATGATACTGCATTTTAAAATATTTCTTTTTGGTCGCTCTCAGTACTTTAAATATTTCGCCACTGATTTAACTCTCTGCATTTCCCAAGCGGTTGACTGGTAGAGAATGCCATAAGGCGAATGCCTTATGGTACCATTAACACTGCAAATATAAACCCTCTCGCTTGCCACCCTGTCCTGTCACGAAATGCCTGGGATCTGGCGGACCCAACACGTGAAGAACGAGTTGACACGGCGTTCGACTTTTGCATACGGTGTCGTTTCAGCTCCGTTCAAGAGTATGCCTGGAAGTCCAGCATTTTAGTCTTGGTAGTTAGATGCATGTTTTGTTATACACGGGCACTATGTAAATTTTTCTAATATTGTTGGCTGTGTTGCCTATGCGGATGTCAACCTCCGTGTCGAGCGAGAAATTGTTGGTAGTGGTCGATACTTGACCCCTTACACACTGCAACTTGTAGCAGCGATGCAGTCGCGATGCTAACGCGCGTTAGCATCAATGTAGTCGCTAAATGTCAAACTTTACGTAGGTAAAGTTTGACACAGCGCTACTTTTAGCATCAATACAGTGGCGATGCTAGTACACGCGTTATCATCCATGCAGTCGCGATGCAGAAGCTGGAAATTGTCAAATTACGTATTGAATTTTGGCGACTGTATAGATAATAACGCACGTCTGCTCGATGCTAAATTAAATCTATTCATTGCGTGAGTCGCGATGCTGAAGCGCGTTTGCAAAACGCGTGACTGCATCGATGCTAAAAGTCGCAGTGTGTAAGGGGTCCTGAGATAACAAAACTTATCAACTCTCTCCAACATTGTGCCATTGAGTAAAATTTTGTTCTGACTTTTCTTGCGATTACAGACATAGCGAAATGGGAACAGGCCTGCGAAAATCTGTCCACTATCCACTGAAGCTCATTTTCGGAGTACGTCTTCGGCATAAAGGAAGCTGTCAATTAAAAGGTCCTTGCTGTTTCTTTTGGGTTTGAATAGATATATAAGGTTCAGCAGCTTTCCGTGGAACCTCTCTAAATGAATACCCTGGTGGCTATCGCTAAAATCAGTATTTTATATAAGAGAGAAGTATTAACCATACAAAGTAGAAGCCAAGCCGCAGCCCTGTTGTACACCCCTGGAGACACTAATAGTTAGGGAGGCGAGGTAGCTAAATTCAACGGCGCCGTCGAGACCTATCAAAGCGAAAGATAAAATAATTTCGAAAAGAAAAGCTCGTATGGCAAAAACCATTTTGGCGTGTACGGTTTTTCAAAAATGTAAAAAAAAAACAGTTACTTGGGCATTCTCGAGCGCGTCAGATATTCATACTACGTATGCCCCAAGTGCCTCTGATAACAACGGTATACTAATCTGCCGGTTTGCGTGGTGGGGGTAGGCATATAAAGTAGTCAAAAATGCAAAAAAAAAAACTCGAGCGCGTCAGATTTTCGGAAGGGGTGTTAAGTAGGCCCCAAGTAAGCTCCCTTTAAAAAAACTGACGATTTTGGCGTGACCATAAGTTACGATGTTTTTTTGAAATACTCGAGCGCGTCAGATTTTCATAGGGGAGGTTCATCTCGGTATCCTGAAAGCATATTTTCTTAATCTGACAAAAATGTTGGTGGGTTCTCTTAATCTGACCGGAAAGGTTTTTTGGTTACTTTTATTTTTCCTTTCTTCTTTCTTTTTAATAATTCTTCACTTCGTTTTGCTGACGGTACGTCCAAAAAACAATTTGAGGATCAACAGGCTATTGAATAATATACATACATGAAACTGTACATGTTAATAATACTTTTGTATACAGATACGCGTAACCTTTTCCAAGTCCACGAAAATTGTCGAGAAGCTTTAGAAAAAAAAAATTGAGATGAAAGTAACATAATTTAATCATCGTTATTTCATACCATTTTTTTAACACCCTCAGTTTTCAAGATATACTCAAAAAGAGTTTGAGTTTTTATGAAGCTTCAAGTCAAAAAGTTTCAACTTTGGACAAAAATGTAAAGAGACCTTTTTTGTGTAAAATAAAATTACCTTTTTTGTTTATTTAAACTTTTTTTTGTAAAATGTATCGTTCGCGACTTATACGCCGCAACGCGTTTTTCGGAAGACGAAATGGCTCCTCCACACTCCAGCGGGCGAAGTCTGATGCATCATTTTTGACATTTCGCGTCGACAATTTCAATTTTATGATTTTCTAATTCATCAAATATCATTTTAACTTATGAAGCTATATATTTAATAAATCTTAAAAAATATTTGTATTTTTTTAAGCATCATTCAAAAATTCTTCTCAATCAATAAATACACGAAAACACCAATTTCGTCTCAGCATTTTTCGAGCGCCACCTGGTGGTTTTACATGGAACTATGTCGAGACTTCCGACACTGGTCATGCGGAAACCGGCAGATTTTGTATTTTTAGTACGTTTTAGATTATATTCTTCAAAATAAAAATAAAAAAATCGCGCTCGAGAATGCCGGATTAACGTTTTTTTTACAAGTTCGCGATCCTATAACTCGGCGGCGTCAAGGACTTATCGTCAGATTAGTTAAATTTAGTCTTAAAACACTAAAATCAACCCCTAATATCTTAATCTGACGCGCTCGAGTATTACAGACTATCGATTTTTTTTACTAATCTGATCGTCTATCCTAGGCGCGCGTCGCTACATATAGAGCTAAATACTTTACAAGGTTGTTCTATTAGGTCCAAGGTATCTCTCATATCTTAAACTGCCACGCTCGAGTATTACCGAAAATTCCCCTATTCGCCTCCCTAACTATAAAAGGTAGAAATGATTTCACTCATTGCGTTCAATATTTAAAAATCAAAGTTTATTTTTATTTACGCATAATAAGCTAATTATAACGCAACATCAATTTTGTTATTAATTGTACGAGCGAAACGATTCGCACCAATTAAACGAGGCATACAACCGCAGCTATTTTTCGAACGGAAAATCGCAGCTTTGGTCCTTTTAAAATACGGCAAAGAATACTTAATGCAAAGAATACGCGCGAACGAATGAATGAGTAGATTAATTAGTGGCGACATGAAGACTTTGTATGCGTTCATTCATTCATTGTGCCATTGTGAGCCGCGCATACCTATTGTTGCACCATCATTGTGCTTTAAAGTTGGATGTCGTAAAAGAATACTTTCGAAGAATAAATTAACTTAGTACATGATCTGACAAACTATTGTTAAAGAAAGCTTACAAAAAACTCCAGCTTTAATTTTAGTCGACATATATATATTTTTCGTTGTTAAGAATATCTTATACTAAAATCAGTTTAAGACTATCTCCATTTAAGCATAGAAAACTGCTTCGAATTCGAATACGAAATTGAAATGGTTAGCTAAATTAAATCTATGCAAAAAGTCCGCGGTCTGAGAAACTCATCTGGGATTCATCCGCAGTCCAAAAGCTCAATCCGCAACAGAGCGTTTATGTTATAAAGCAGATCTGAGCTATGGTCTTACTCTGAATTTGATAGAAAACATACTACGAAATAAAGCACTGCGCCTAGTCTCTCTCCAGTCATGTCGGTCTGATCCTCACTCACAGCTATCATTATATTCATAAAGATGAAATATGAAACCAAAAAATAGCGCACGGGCGAGACTCGAACGAGCAACTTTCTGGCTAACCGGGCCAAACGCTCTACCAATTGAGCTACCGTGTCGTCTTTTCGACCCAGCGAAATTTGTGTTTCTTCATGGATACGTCATTACGCGTGATACGCGGCATTAGCTATTATTAGATATTGCATTCTTCGAATGTGTATTTTGCACACACTTCAACACTATCAGGCGATCCTCGCATCATTAAAAGTAACGTTTAATAGATATGAAGAGTCTGTGCAAAGATTTATCAGTGCCGTTTATCATTTATTCGATTTGACAAAAATCAACTTACCTGCTGATCTACGCGAAGGCGGCCTTAGACATTCCCTCTATAGTCGCCTTGCAATTTCATACTTGCAAGACTGACAAGGATAGCTAGAATCGAAAACATAAACATCAATGCAGAGCAGGACTCTATGAGCTGAGCGAAGCGAGCTAGATTCGCGTTTACTCGCCTGACACTAACGCGACCGAACCGAATGTATTTTTAAGCTATTTGCGACTCGACTGCAACTGTTGCGGCTACAGACCGATAGAACGAAATAAGCTGTTAAAAACACAAGCACTTTTTTCCTAAACCATTTAGTTATTTATTTTTGTTCGTTCGTAGTACGTAACGCTTTAAAGAATTACCTACCCGTTAACCGAATGAGAAAACAGATAGTTACCAAAGGGCGATATATTATTCACTCACGTCAATATTATTTTTATATCGAACTAATTCTCTACTATCAGATTAGGTACTTACAAAGTAGCTTAAGTCATAAGTCATTTAGGGTTCTGTACCTAAAGGGTAAAAACGGGACCCTATTACTAAGACTTCGCTGTCTGTCCGCTCGTCTGTCACCCACCAGGCTATATCAGGAACCGCGACAGCTAAACAGTTGATATTTTTTTATTTTTGTTGCCACTATAACAACAAATACCAAAAACCGAATTATATTTAATTTTATAGGGGCTCACATGCACAAATATTCATGTTTCTTACCTAGTCAATGACACGGAACCCTTCGTTCGTGAATCTGACTCCCACTTGACTCGTTTTTAGGTTTCCGTAGCTGAATGGCAAAAAACGGAACCCTTAGATACTTTACACACTGCAACTTATAGCAGCGATGCAGTCGCGATGCTAACGCGCGTTAGCATTGATGCAGTCGCAAACTGCACTGCGCTACTTTTAGTACTTTTAGTACTGCGCAGTAGGCGGAAATTGACAAAATAGGTACTGAATTTTGGCAACTGCATCGATACTAACGCGTGACTGCATCGATGCTAACGCACGACTGCATCGATGCTAAATTAAATCTGTTCAATGCGTGAGTCGCGATGCTGACGCGCGTTTTCAAAACGCGCGGCTGTATCGATGTATACTTGTAGTGTCTTATAGTTTCGTCAAGTCTGTCTGTCTGTCTGTCTGTCTGTCCGAAAGTCACAGCCAATTTATTCTGAAACTATTAGTATTACACAGTTGAAACTTAGTAGGTAGATGTATCCTGATTACCGCTTTACGATTCTCATACAAAAAATAAAAAATATGATATTTAAGGGGGGGCTCCCATACATGAAATCATCTAACTTTTAAACCAAGCGAGTATAAATATTGAAAAAAATATATATGATTTAGATCTCGACAAAGACTTTCAACAAAAAAATATTTGAACGAGATCGAACGAGTTGTTTTTGAGATAGAACACATTTCCAATAACCGCAAACATAACTTTGTTATTCATACAAATACTGTAAATAACAAATTTATATTTTAGCTGTTAACAAAATATTGTAGTATTTTGGCTAACTGGAAGTAAGTTGATCTCTCATTCAGTTAAAGATGGCACGGAACCCTTTGCGTGCGAGTCCGACTCGCACTTGGCCAGTTTTCAATACTGACTAAGTACTATTATGCCCTAAGTACAGCTATGCCAAGTTACAAATAAATATTCTTATTTCTTGTCTACAAACAAAGTACAGTCGGACCCAGACACCCGTGTCCTCCCCTGGCACTAAGTGAAATGTATTTTTAAGTTGTCTCCGTCTCGACTTCGATTCACTCAATTAAGTTGGTACTTGATGACGCAATTAATTACGGCGAATGTAAGCACTTTCTTTTATTGTTTGTCTACGGGCAATAATTTCAGATTTTTCTTGTGGAAATTGTTTCGGATTGAGTGAGCATCGCTTAGTTAGAGTGTGTGTGCATAATATTTATAGTTTTACGCAATACAATGTTGATATTTACTGTTTTACACAATACCATAGTTTTATTAAATAATAATATTTACGGATGCCTGCTTACATCACTTTCGTGTTTTTCATCATTCATATCAAATTGGTTCCCTGTCTAATCCTTAGTCTTGGTTAGAGAGTGGTATTATCGTAAAACATAAAATAGACATTTGGACTAATAATTGGCATTGCCTTTTACCTATAAAATGTTTGTTTCATTTATTTCGATTATTGGTCGTTCAATATCTCTATACCATGAACAAAGTTTGTGATCACTTACATAAGCAGATTAAGATTTTAATGTAACTGTACCGAGGAAACATGTCTGTTGTGTGTTTCCTTTAAACATAAAAACCCATATTTAATAACGATACTATAATGATATCATTTATCGTAACAAAAAGTTTTTTTAAAGTGATTGGATACTTTTTTATTTGTGTCCATGGGCAAAATTTTGTGTATGTCAAGATGTAAGTTTCTGAAGATCGTAAGATCAACCAGCGAGCCTAAGATGCGCGCCTTCTTATCATTTATCGCGTCAATCGATAAATTTCAAACGTTATTTAAATCATATTTCAGAAGGTTTTTAGGGTTCCGTAGTATCCACCTAGTACCGTTTAGCTGGATGGTCTAATGGGTGGAGTCTATTGTCCCCACACTCTCCTAGCTAAACGGTAGTAGGTGGATACGTGAAAAAATCAAAGCTGTAGCATATCTGATGAATTAAATAGGAAAATTATTACGGCATGCTAAGTAATTTTTATGTTAATTTTAGCTTATTTTTTTTACCCTCAATACGCGTCCAGATATGAAACTGAAACTGTAGCTAAATATTTATTATTTCTTGATCGTATTGATTGTCTCTTTTAGCTGTAAAAAAATCAAAATTGTGAGTCATCGTCATCAAAAGGTATTACCGTTTCTGTCTTATAATTTTGCACATTTTATTATTTTAAGGAAATCATAAACTTAAGACAATCTTAATCATGTTTATCAAGACATTATTAGGGCAATAAAGGTGCTGACATAAAGAAATCCGGAACCCTTTGTGCGCGTGTCCAACTCGTACTTGGCCGGGTTTATACTCACTTAAATGCATTCTTTTGTTTTTAAAAGTAATTAGGATTGAAATAGGCAAATAAAATCTAAAATTATTTTATCGACGCGATAAAAGGTATCGAGGCATGCATCTTAGACCTGCTGGGCCCCTATTTTTGAATCACTCGTTTGGATGTAGTGTGTGGTTTGCGTTCGAAAGCGAATAAATAAAAATTTCAACGAAAATAAAAGTACAATCTATTTTATCAAATCCATTATGTATTTTTTTCTACTGATTTCATTCCAAAAGTGGACGTTTATCAATGAATAGCATACGCCATCTTGACGCGAGTAATTTAAAAACAGGGCCTATGGTCGTGGAAAACTAAAACAGAAGCCTATTTCATGTTTAGGGTTCCGTAGCCGATGGAAAAAACGGAACCCTCGTATTTGCGTCAAATCAGTCTATTTGTCTATCTGTCAGTCCGTCCGTATGTCCGAAAGTAACTATACTTTCTTCTGAAATTATTATTATTACACAGATGAAACTTAATAGTTATATGTCGAATCGGACTCGCACTTGGCCGTTTTTATTTATTCATTCATAATCAGGCAACAAAATACAGGCAGATGTGTTCTGCATTTGACGTCCTGTGGCTAGGAATCAGTCATTAACCGTCATTATCCTAATCGGGATATTGACGATTCCAAGTTCGTTTTTAAACTATACGAAAGCCCTAATTAGTAGTATATTGTTTTATAAATATGTATATTATTTATTTATCTGTTCTTATTTTTATAAAATTATTTTTATTATACAGATATATTTCTATTCCACTTTTTCAGCTCTTCATTTTCATTTTCTTTTCTTTTTATGCACAAAATACCCCTTCCCATAAAACTCATAATTTCTTTACCCAAAGGTTGTCTGGAAGAGATCGCTTATAGCGATTAAATTGTACATTTTCCTAAAACGAATTTGTAAATCAATTTATGTAATGTGCAATAAAGAGTTATCTATCTATCTATCTATCTATTGAGATTCAGTACAGAACGTTACGAACCCAAGTTGGCACGATCACAAAGGCAAACTGAAATGACGAACGCTCGCATCTATTCTGATATAGCAGAATGTTAATTAAGATCCGGCCAAATAGACCCAGTGGTACAGCAAACAGATTTAATTAATACAGCACTGCGCCTTGTGTTTAAGGGTTAACTCGTTACTTGGTTGGTAACAGCCGGTTTGACGTAAGGGGTTAAGATTTCGTAACTTTTTACGGTGATCCAGTGAAAAATACTACAGAAATAAGGTCAAATATAATTAAAGAAACATTTACGAGTACTTTTCACGAGCGTAAGAATTTGCATGATGATCCCGTATTAATAGAAACCTCCCTGATATGGAGAACCAAGAAGGTTTGGTTGTAGATGGAGCAAAAATTAAACTTGATTAAAAAAATATGACCAAAAGATTATAAATTATACTATTGGGAAATAAGACTGCGAACTTTGCTGACACGGCCGTGTCTTGTATTGAAATTATATACACATGTAGTATTTATGTCATATCAATGGAACTCAGTTAAAACAGTTAGGCAGGGGCCTTATTTTTAAATTACTCAATATGGCGTGATTTTTGTTCAAAACTAATTAAAAATCAATGAAAATAACGCAAAATATAGACGTAAGTCACAAAATTATTATTTTTTAACTCACTTCCGTGTCCGATTTTCCAATAAAAATTAGTATAATACCATTTTTCATTTAAAATCGGACATTAATCATTGAATATTACACGTCAACTTGACGCGAGTGATTCAATAATTCGGGCCCTGAACTTCGTATGATTTCCATCGTGTACAAAAACTATAAAACCAACTTTCTACAACATCATAAAACATTGCCTATAGTTAGATTTATACTTCACAGTTTACCGTGCGGTTTCACCGGGCCACTGTCGGTTAGTTTTACTATCGGCCCGAATGTAAACAAGATGTATAAAGTTGCTATGGCTCGTAAAATATACTATCGTAATATCTCAGTCGATGCAGCCAATGTACCGTGTGAAAATTTTACGGAAAACTAGTTATAGGAGAAATGAATTTTGCTTTCATTTCCAAGCTGACTTTTTAAGAGCGTGTGTTACCATTGCATTGTTGATGTCATAACTTGAAAGTCTACAATTACTAGCAGCCATTATCATAGGAAAACAACTTTTCTGAAGGCCGAACATTTGATTTTATAATGTGCTGTCGTTACTTCAGCCCGATTATACCATATCTAACTTTTTTTGGTATGGCCAAGAATTTGAAATTTGAAAACGATTTTTTGGCATGGACTAGAATTTGGGATGCTGTGATTACTTTAGTGGTTGATTAATTATGTGAATAAATGGAACTGTAAGAAACATTTCGCTCTATAAATAAAACTATTAATCACTACACAAGTGGTCAATAAAACAGTCATATACAATTCATACATATATATTCGTATCTAGCTACGGTGAATGTGCAAAAAATATGTTATGTGAATAATAATGACATCGGGCGACACGAATAAAATTTATGGTGGCATGACAATACGCTTGAAATGACATGTTTTTATTCATAAACCAACGACAGCCTATGCTAAAGCGTGCCTTGAAGGCTAGAATTATTTTGTATGCATCGTCGTCACGTTGAAACATAGGTGACCACCAATACTTATTCAATAATTTATACTCGACATAACAGGGTGTTGTTTTGGTCTGTGACGAGCAACTCAGGGGCGGTTGTACAAACGACACTGATGCCAAAAAAATAGTATAAATTGTTTTTTAAATGAAAAAAACCCACAAAATGAATTATTATTGCGATGGCGAGTTGAGCTAATATCACCAGGTCGCTTTTTCGTAACTTACGAGCTAGGGATGAGCTAGATGCGTATCTAGCTACGCACGAGGGTGTAAGTTTCCACTTTTTTTTTAGAATTTTGTGAAGAGGTTTGCTTTTATAAAGCTTGCATATTAATGAAGGTTTTTTTAATAAGCATTCCTCATATTACCATCCCTAAGTTGGATGTCTTTAACCAAAACAACACCCTATGGACAAAACACGATATTTTAAAATTATTCCAAGTGTTGTGCAGCTCGAGAAATCGTTCATAAAATTATGTTTAACAGTACATTTAACAAGTAAAAATTGCAAGTTTGTTTTTTAAACTGTTGTAGGTTAAAACAAGAATTTCGCATCAAAATTGGACACGCAATGCCATTTACTCGTATTTCGTCATGTAAGCTAATTCTCCTACAATTTTTATCTGCCTGCCCAGCTTACTCTTCGCCCCCAAAAATCACAGTTAAATGGAATTCCCTGAAAAATCAGAGACTCGTAAACCATCAGTCGTATATTTTCCTGTCCATTCAGGAAATATTGCAATCGATAAGGAAATGGCCTGTCGGTGTAGTTGTCCGCGGCAACACGTAGATTTGTGTTATTTGCCTTTATTGTTATTGCGATAACATTCATACGAAACAATAAAAGGGGACGTAAAACGATTATTTCCGAAGAATTTGTCATGGGATGTATGGGAAAAAATATGTTTGTAAGATGCGGAAGAGTAAGCGATAAGATCCCAGTTCGGAGTGAGATTAAGTAAGCGTAAGTTTGACTAACGCTTATAAACTTCAAGTGAATAGGAGTTTATATATTAGAGCTTTTAGATATAATTCATTTAATTTTTCTATTGAACTGGGTTCATAATAATGTTTCAGGTATTATGTAAGCTAGGATACGCCATTCTATACAGGTGGCCCAAAAAGTGATGTCAAAAAAAATATTTAGAAGCCTTACATCCAGAGCTATCAAAATGTATTCTATGTATGTTGGCTGATTTTTTCGCAGTTTCCGAAATATTAATTTTCAAACAAATAATTCCCACACTTTTTACGGTTTTATGTCGGATTTTTTATTGCAGTAAGATCCTTATAAAATTAAGTTACTCAGATTAAATATGAGCTAGCTAAAAATAAGACTAACAAAAGTTTCAAAAATGAAGGCCCGAAAACTTTAAAACAATTTGCTATCATGTATATTTGGTCGCACGCTGAGATCGTACGTAACAAGCAATAATTTCACTTGCTTTATTGTGCTCTTACCTATTCATTTCTTACCCGCACCTAATTACTACACTTCAGTGCATCAATCAGCAAATTGTTTTCGACGAATTCCAATCGATTGCGAGCATCGAATAGTCGATGGAGTTGGCGATATGGACCGTAAAATGAGTTGTCCGCGTCGGCGCTCGCCGTCTGGCTACCAGTAAACATCCATTGTCTTGCTCATAAAACGTACAAATATTTCGTTCGGAAATTGCGAACGTCTTAGGCATGACAGTCGGGTAACAGTCAGTAGGGAGAGTTTGACGAATGAAAGGTGGCACCCGAAAAGAACGACAATTTAAAAAAAAAGGTGTAAACACTGTATTTCATACAAAACGGTCCGTGAAAGTTCCGTGCCAACTTTAACTGAATTAGGGGAACCCACTTTCTTCCACTTAGCCAAAATACAACAATATTTTGTTGACAGTAAATATAACTTTGTTTTTCATAGTGTTTGTATGAAAAACAAAGTTATGTTTGCGGTTGTTGAAAATATACTATATCTCAACTGCTACTGCTGCTGAACTGCTAGTTCGATTTCGTTCAAATATATTTTTATTGGAAGTATTTGTTAAGATCTACATTTTTTTCAAAATTTACACTCGCTAAGTTTAGAAGTTAGAGTGGGGGGACGCCCATTTTACCACTTTGGAGGCATCTATCTGTCAAACTTTAGACTTTAAAAGAAAATGGTTTAAGAAATCTCTATGTCATGTTAAAATACCTATCCATAGACACGCATAGTTTTGATTAAAAGAAAACTAAAAACAAGTTTTTTGGTTTTAGTTTTATGTATGGGAGCCCCCCCTTAAATATCATTATTTTTTATTTTTTGTATAAGTAACAACGTAAAACGGTTAACAGGATACATCTTCCTACCAAATTTGAACAGTGAGATGCTTATAGTTACAGAATAAAGTGACTGTGACATACGGACGGACAGACAGACAGACGGACAGACAGACGGACAGATAGAAAGACAGACTTGACGAAATTATAAGGGTTCCGTTTTCTACTATTCGGCTAGGGAACCCTAAAAATTGACTTGATGCTTAAAAGACACTGCACATTATAGTTAAAAAAAAGTTTCAAGTAGTTTTTTTCCATGAAATACAATGTTTTCACCAATTTTTTTTATGGCCGCTCTTTTCTGGTAACACTTTTCATTAGTCAGACTCTATGCATTTATCGGTCACCAATATGTGCAGTAGTCAATTGCATAGGTACGGACAACAAACAGCACGTCAAGGTATACACTGCAGTGTCTTATTCCGTTGTAATAAGGGCTAGTTTGCAACAAAATGGGTAACTTAATGTGCTGGCGAGTGTACATGCATAATGCACACTCAATTTTCGACTAATGAAATACGCACAAACATTAAATAAAGAGCAGTGTATATAAAAAAGCAATACTGAAGCCGAAAAGTTTGAACACTTGAGAAATTAAAAATAGTTTCATCATTATTCTTGAAAAGGCCTCCCGCTTTTGTCGTCCCTTTGCTAGTTAGTATACTGTTCGAAAATGCGACGCAATCATACGTCTGCACATTATGCTTGTTCACTAGTGACTACCTATTTTATCAAAGAATCTCCGTTCAAGAAGTTTTCTACCCTAACGACCATCTGGTTCTTTAACACACTGAATACGCAAGCAGCAAAACTATACTCTGAATGGTTTAGAGTATTTTTAACACTCACAGTGTCATATTTTATATTCATAAAGATGAAATAAGAAACCAAAAATTTGCGCAAATTGCTGGTTCGAGTCCCGTCCGTCCGGAAATTTTTGGTTTCTTATTTCATCTTTATGAATCTATACTCTGAATTTTAATTATATAGACAAGAATGACAGCTTCAATCGCACTTTATATTTTTTAATGTTGGAAGCGTAGTGCAATACTGTTGTGACAATTTAATTGTGGGGATTAATTGAATTTGTGATATAATTTTTGATTTTTGAAATGTGATTCTATTTATTTGGATTACTCATCATGTAAAAGGATTAATTCAGCTACATACAAACTAAATACATAAAAATATGAGTAAAAAATGTAAGTCCTTTCAAATTCAATAGCAATATTATGACTTAAATCTTTTAGCAAGATTTTGTCTTTTACAACATAGAACGTTGTAAAAGTCTGAGAAATAAAATAAAGCAAAAAAAAATGTGAGAAACATGATTTTAAAACGGATTTTATTATTGTAGATTTTTGTACTATTTTTTTTTGTTTCATGCTTTTTTAGACTTCTGCACACCACAAAATCAAATTTAAAAATACTTATTTAATATTAAAATTAAATAAAAAATAAATTTGTCGATTACTTAGGAACAAAATTACCAAAAAGTGGCATCCCACCAAATGTCATTTTGGTCTATCAAATTAAAAATCAGAGTATAAAGTAAGCCCTCTGCATCTACTTTGACTGTGTCTTAGGTGCCCGTTGTCAAGTTGTTTTCATTACTACAACTTATTGGACGGATTCCAATATTTTGCGAGCCGTTGAGTTTCGATTGCACGCGATTATGACGCTGACGCAACTTTGAGAGGTTGTTTAAATTTTTCGTTGCATTGAAGGGTGGATATTAGTATTCCAACCCATTCTGTTTTAGCATATAAGTTTATGTATATATTTTTTGTGACATTTACTATACTAGAATTAGGTATAGCACCAAAAGTCCGGAACGCATTATGTGATGCCCGGAAGATGATTTTTTTTTAAATGGTCGTTGTTCATATGAGTTATATGATATCACCTTCGAGACTGATTGCTGACACCAAATAAATATCTCATTTTTCACGCTTAAGAGTTCAGTAATTTATAATGACAGAACTTATGCTAGGTAATTTGTAGCTTCTTAAAGAAAAGAGTCAAAAGGTGCAACCTCTCCCCTTCTCCCCTCCTATAATAACAAAAAAATGTTCATTAAACTGTTTTTCATAAAATTTACTTTTACAAAAAAAATAAAAACCGACGTCAAAAATTCGCTAAAGAATTAAATAAACTCTGACCCTTTAAAGGCAAGGTTTATGCGAACTATTCCTTTTTTGAGTCAGTGACATGACGTCGACCATCTCAAGCATCATCTACTAGAGAACCGATTCCAGAAATAAATGCTCGCCTAAAATGGATTCCTTTCCTTTTCAGAGTCAAAAGCTTATTTAAGACTTTTTAGTGTATTTTGGTTTTGAAGATCGTTTATAACAAGATGTAATATATTATATGAATTTCGTTATTAGGAATTAGAATAGACACTAACATAAATTGGAAAAATCATACTAATTATAGGTATATCTGGGAAACTATCAAGATTTACCTACGCAATAGACGAACTTAAAATAACCACAGATACAAGCACCGCACAGATACAGACATGCTTATCATGCATATACGCACTCATGGCTGCGCTACATCATTGCACTTTGGAAAACACTACTGACGCGCCACATCCCCTAACACCAAAAGAAATGTATGAGAATACTCGCTAACATAGATCCTATGGAAAGCTGTAAACCTTACCTTAAAAACCGGCCAAGTGCGAGTCGGACTCGCGCACTGAGGGTTCCGTGCCAACTTTAACTGAATTAGGGAATCCATTTACTTCTACTCAGTAAAATACCGCAATATTTTGTTGACTGCAAATATAACTTTGTTTTTCATAGTGTTTGTATGAAGTACAAAGTTATGTTTGCGGTTGTAGCAAATGTGCTTTATCTCAAAAACTACTCGTTCGATCCCGTCCGAACCAATTTGATAATATTTAAAGGGCCAATTCAGCACATTAAATGAATAATTTTTTGTAGAAAACACTTTAGGTTTTTATACGCTAATTTTTGAGAAATTTAGAGACTAAGGTAATATCTTTTTACAGATATTGTTTTTTATTATTTAGGTTATGATTAGAGAAAAATAAAGATAGGGCATTGAAAAGAGAGAGGCGAAGCGGATGACGTAGATAATCTTTAAAATTGACAGCGTGCCGTTTTAAAAAAATGATGTTTTCCTTGTTAGAGAAAATTAAAAAAATGAATATCCCGATTTTTCAAAAAATAATGATAGTGCCCTGTTTCTATAATGTATACAAAGACACAGTTAAAATGTTATCACTTAAAACGATTTGAACTTATATATATTTGAAATTTGCAAACTAGTCAAGCAAAATATGGGAATGTTTGTGGATGCTAACAATAATTTCACATCATCAATAGTATTAAGAGAAAGAAATAAATTCGTATTGCCAAAGAGCAGATTAGTGTTGCATGCCTCGGGACCGTACTCAATGGCACTAAGAATTTATAACGCTTTTCCCAAGTCAAAAATTTTGTGACATGCTTAAGCAAATATTTATGCAATAAATGTTATAATAACGTAAATGAGTACTATAAGATTGTGCAATAACTGAAAATATGAAAATGTAGACATATTAAATTATATTATGTATAAAAATGTATAAGCTCCAATTAATAACTTTACTCTTTAGTGCTCCATAACTTTAGTCCATAAGTATGTTGTAGCTATACCCTTGCAGGGTGCATGTGTAGTACTTTATTCCTTTTTTTACCATCTGTTTCTGTATCTACATACATGTAATGCTAATAAAAATTTGAATTTGAAACTTCGAAAAATAAAGGTTTTAAACACCTCGTTTCGATAAATTCTCAGCCACCTAATTGAACAAGAGAACACCGTTACTGAAAAAGGTACTCTCAATATTTACTCGGACACTATTGTGTCTCTCCTTTGAAAATCAAGCAGTAATTTTCACAGCACTAAACTTGGAAAAAGTTAGTCTGTCGTGCAATCCAGGCTAGTTACTTGTTAACTAACGTACTTGTTATCTCCTTTCATGTCGATGACTTTGTTTGCGATAATTGAATGCTCCTCTTCTTTTAATTCAATCACCAGATAGTTTTATATTCAACGTGTTTTAAAACTACCTAAGTTATTGTGTCTGTGTACGCCAATGTGGTTTCATATTTGTTTATGAACAGCTAACGCAGTATAGTATAATCGTCTTTTTAGTGTACCGTAGCCGAATGGCAAAAAACGGAACCCTTATAGTTTCGTCAAGTCTGTCTGTCTATCTGTCTGTCTGTCTGTCTGTCTGTCCGTCCGTATGTCACAGCCACTTTATTCTGTACCTATAAGCATCACACTGTTGAAATTTGGTAGGAAGGTGTATCCTGTAAACCGCTTTAAGATTCTTATTAAGGCCCATAGTTAGAGTTAGATGGTTAGTTAATTAGTTCCTAAAACCATAGCTACCTTTATATTACTCTTACGTTGGCTAACCAACTTGTGGCAAGTTAATATAGGAGCGGAACATAAACAGCGGATACATAAACTTGAATCGAGTGCGAAAATGGCCGCGGGTGGCGCGACCTCATGTCGCTGAAATTCGCTTTAATAGCCCGATTTATAGCTTCAAAAGCGGAGAGTTAGTGATGATAGTCTAATTCAAAACGGACTTGGTAATTTTTATCGAATTTTGGGTTAACTTTATGCTCAAACATTTCTAATGCTGAATAATAAATATACATGTAACCAAAAATACTTTTTGGTTAGTTAGACTTAAAAGCATGTGTTCTTTATAAAAAATGTCGGTTGTCATAGCAACCTGTGACAAAGATAAAATAATATTTCAAAATGAAAATATTAATAAGTTAATTAATTTATTTATAATGCCGTGAATTTATAAGGAATAGACATAATTGTCGTTTCCTGATTGTTTCAGGTATATTTTATTATTTTATTTACACAGGGTGAAGTTTTAGTTATTGTAAAGTTTACGAAATAAATTCCTGATTGTTTCAGAGCAACACAAAGTCTATTTCTTTCATAAGAATACACTTATAAAACGACAATTCTGTTTATAATAAGTTAACATGGAAAAGCTACGATTTGAGTTCAAACTATTGGCTGCAGATGATGGAAAATCGAACGTATGTTGTTTGACTTCGCTTATAACCAGTGATGATAAGGTGTATGCTATACCAGAAAACTGCAGTCAGTAAACCATCACAAGGAAATAATGAAAACTACTGCTTTTAATAAGGTAAAAAATAGTCTGACTAAAAGATACCAGTTAAGAAGAGTTTGGATAACAATGACAGAAGAACTTAAAAAGATTTACATCGATGAAGACGGTAATTTGCAGTTTGGTGAACAATATTTGGAAGAATTAACTCAAGAACGATTTGAACGTCAAGCTGAATCAGATACATTAAATAAGGTATTTGAGAGACTAGAAGTAAACTCACTGGAGTTGAAACAACATAACTTAAGGAACATTGCAGAAAAGTTTGTGATTGAAAAGTTCACTACGAAAAATACCAATGCAAATCAATGGATGAACAATTTTGAAAAAGAATGTATGCGTTTTAATGTTATTAGAGATGAAAATAAAATTGAAATTCTTAGATTATTTATGGATAAAAGTTGCGTGGATTGGTATAGCTCAATAATGATGAAGTTGTCAATGGAAACAGAGTGGTCAGTATGGAAAAACAAATTCTGTGAGTCTTTCGCAAGTAAAGGGTGGAATTCCGTAACACATGCACTTTTGTTCAAATATAAAGACGGTTTCTTGTTGGATTATGCAATACGGAAAGAAAAGCTTTTACTTGACATGAGAAAATCCATAGATTCAGGTTCATTGGTGGATCTTATTGCGTCTGGTTTACCAGAATTTATCCTGAATAGAATTGATAGAGAGGCAATAATCGAAACGGTAGACTTGTTTAATGAGGTCAGAAAATATGAACACATGGTAAATAAAAGAAGTTTTACAACAAAGAAATATTATGGCAGTTCTAGATCTGATGAAAAAAATGAAATAAACTCTAAATGCAAGATATGTGAGAAATTGAACAAAGGTATTCGTTGTCATTCTGAAACTGCATGCTGGTTTAAAGCAAGGGAAAATAACACGAATAGAAGATATGATAATTAATGGAATCAGGCGTTACTTTGCGGAAATCCATTATTAAGTTGAAATTTATTAAATTATTTTGCTTTAAATTTCCGCGAAGCTACGCCGGCGCAGGCAACTAACTACACGAACCGTCACCGCGTTTAGTATTAGTTCAGGCAAATGCAGGATGCACCACCCGCCCTCCCTCAATACGCATGCGGCACAGCTGATGCAATTAATAGTACCCAACACCAACGTGCAAAAAACCTCGACGCGTTTCGCCACTACACGTGGCATCCTCAGGAGATGTTGTCGCCTCAACAACACGTTTACACATTACATACACATTAAACACGTGAACAATTCTGTAATTGAAGTTAAATGAAAATTATCAAAAAAACGAACAGTAACACCATTAATCACTACTTTTGAATGATCAGTTGGAAATATATGGTGTTTATGATTCGGGTTCAAATGTATCTCTTGTAAACTCCAGGCTTTTGAAGTTAAAAGGAAGAGAGAACAACTTGTTTCAAGCAAATTTAATAACGATTAATGGTGTTAAGAAAGCAAATGGTTTGACGAATTTGAAAATAAAAATATATGATTTAGAGGAGAAAGTTGATGTGTACATTATCGATGAACAAGATTTTAAGTACGACTTTTTGATAGGATTAGACATGATAAAAATATTTAAACTAATACAAGACAAGAACTTGCAGATAACACAAAAAAAAATGTAAGAAATTTCATAAAGATAATACAAAAATACCTCATTATGAAAATAATAACATGTATAACGATGACTATGAAACTACAGAATGCCAAATTAATTTCATGAACATATTAATGAAGAAAATTTTGAGGTGAAAGTAGAACATTTGAATGAAGACCAGAAATCTGAAATTAATAATTTGGTAAATAAATATAACTCTGTTTTTGCTAAAGATAAATATGATATCGGCTCAGTTAATGGATATGAAGCAAGAATTGATTTATTAGTAGATAAATATTGTAGCAAAAGACCATACTACACCTGCATTAGAAGATAAAAAAGAGATAGAGGAACAAATAGCAAAGCTTTTAGACAATAAACTTATAGAAGATTCACACAGTCCCTTTGCTGCACATGTTACTTTAGCATTCAAAAAAGAAGATAACAGGAAATCTCGCCTTTGTATTGACTTCCGAAACTTGAATAAAATAGTAGTACCTCAAGCTCAGCCATTTCCGCTTATTGAAGACTTGATTATAAAAACTAGAGATTGTAATTACTTTTCGACCCTAGATATCAATTCTGCTTTTTGGTCCATCCCTTTAAGAATAGAAGACTGAAATAAGACTGGATTTGTAACACAAGATGGGCATTATCAATGGACTTGTTTGCCCTTCGGACTGAAGACATCATCAGCAATATTTCAAAGAATATTAAGCAATATATTAAGAAAATATAAATTGACAGATTTCGCTGTAAACTACATAGATGACATTTTAATATTTTCGAAAACTTTTTCCGAGCATATTGACCATTTGACGAAATTGTTAGAAGCAATAAAAAAAGAAGGATTCAGGTTAAAGTTTACAAAATGTAATTTTGCATCTAATTCAGTTAAGTACCTAGGCTACATAATTCAAAACAATTCTGTCAAGCCTGTTAAGGACAACCTTATATCAATAAGAGACTTTCCTGTCCCAAAAACGCAGAAAAATGTAAGACAGTTTCTTGGAAAAATTAATTTTTACCATGAATATATTCCAAGAAGCGCAATATTATTACATCCATTACATAATTTACTCAGAAAAGATCAGAAATTTGTGTGGTCAGAGGAATGTCAAAAAGCATTTGAAATAATAAAAAAACTTTTATGTTCACAACCGGTTTTGGAAATTTTTGATCAAAATTTGCCGATAAATATATACACAGATGCTTCCTTAGAAGGTATTGGAGCAATTTTGAAACAAACACAACTTAATGGGAAAGAAAAACCGGTCGCATACTTTTCAAAAAAATTAAATGCAGCACAGAAGAAAAAGAAAGCAATATACTTAGAACTGTTGGCCATAAAAGAGGCTGTTAGATTTTGGCAATACTGGTTGATAGGAAAATCATTCACGGTATATTCAGATCATAAGCCATTAGAAAACATGAATTTAAAATCGAGAACTGATGAGGAGTTGGGTGATTTAACTTACTATCTATCGCAGTATGAATTTAAAATAAAATATGCACCTGGAAAACAAAATTTAGAGGCTGATTGTCTAAACAGAAACCCAGTTTTAGAATCAGATGACAATGCAGATGAACAATTGAAAGTAGTAAATTTAATTACACTGAATGATATTGTAACAGATCAACATAGCAATGAAGACATACAAAAAAGGAAAAATGCATTTATAGAAAGAAGTGGTGTATATTTCAAAAGAGATAAAAGGAAGGATAAGATTGTTCTATCAGAATCATTTAGCATTCAAGTAATAAAAAAAATACATGAGCATTTTTGCCATATTGGAGTTACCCAAATGCAAGAAACCATAAGTTCTTTCTACACAGCAAAACATTTAACTAAAAATATTAAGGAATTATGTAGAAATTGTGAGATTTGTATTAAAAATAAATCAAGAGGATGTGAAAAGTTCGGGTTGATGTCACATTTAGGACCGGCAAAGAAGCCTTTTGATATAATTTCTATAGATACGATTGGTGGTTTTGGAGGGTCAAGATCAACAAAAAAATATTTACATCTTTTGGTAGATCATTTTTCTAGATACGCAATTATAATTACATCAAAGACTCAGAACGCCAATGATTTTATAAAACTAGTAAGAAAAATATCAGATAACGAAGATATTGGAATGATTCTTACAGATCAGTACCCAGGGATTAATTCAAAAGAATTCAAAAAGTTTTTAAATGACAAACAGATAAAATTGGTGTTTACGGCAGTTAATTCACCATTTTCAAATGGTTTGAATGAGAGACTTAATCAAACAATAGTTAACAAAATTAGATGTAGAATAAATGAAGCAATGAGTAAGACGGCTTGGACGAGAATCGCCCAAGAATGTGTAAAGAAATACAATGACACTGATCATTCAGTAACTGGTTTTTCACCGAGTTATCTTTTATACGGTAAAGATGTCAGCATTTTACCTAACGAATTTAAGAAGGACAAGTCGCATAGTGAATGGATGAAAGATAGAAAAATGGCACAAGAGAATACAATAAAATCACATCAATATAAAAAAAAGCAATTTGATAAGAATCGAAAACATTATAACTTCAATGTTGGAGATATGGTATTTGTAGAGAATGGAAATAAATTGAATAGAAAGAAATTAGACGAATTGAAAACAGGACCTTATGAGATAGTTGAGAAGATTTCAGACACAATATATAAAGTTGATACGGGTCATAGGAAAATGGAATCTAACCTATTCCACATAACAAAGTTAATTCCTATTTTGTATTGAACTAATGATAGTTAAACATATTATGTATATATAAAAAGTTTTTTTTTAATGTTAAAAATCTTTTCTAAAGGGGGGAGATGTAACCAAAAATACTTTTTGGTTAGTTAGACTTAAAAGCATGTGTTCTTTATAAAAAATGTCGGTTGTCATAGCAACCTGTGACAAAGATAAAATAATATTTCAAAATGAAAATATTAATAAGTTAATTAATTTATTTATAATGCCGTGAATTTATAAGGAATAGACATAATTGTCGTTTCCTGATTGTTTCAGGTATGTTTTATTATTTTATTTACACAGGGTGAAGTTTTAGTTATTGTAAAGTTTACGAAATAAATTCCTGATTGTTTCAGAGCAACACAAAGTCTATTTCTTTCATAAGAATACACTTATATACATATAAATAAATATGCGCCAGAAAACTCACCAATTGTCGTGGCTTCGAAATGAGGAATGTACTTCCTTGTGTTACGAATACTAGACAACGATTATGACGGGGGCGTCTCCCATTAATACTTAGATACATATTAAACATCCATGACTCAGGTACAAATGTTCGTGATCAACGCACAAACATTTGCCCCTTGCGGGATTCGAAACCGCGACGGTCGGCGGCGTAATAATCAGGAGCTCTAACCAATGCTCCAAACGCGTTGTTATAGAGAATAGAACTGCTCCTACAATTATGGTTTATTAAATAAGCAAAACCTTAGCCTACCTTAAACTATAGCGCTACCGAAACATCGAAAGTTTACCTCAATCATCATCTTCAAAATCGATACTATCGTTAATCTTGCGCTATAACTATATGTTGTTATTGCAAGCAACCAGCAGTAATAGTATCGATACTTTTAGTTTCGATAATGATGAATTCGTGCTTTCGATAATGAGCTTCAACACCGATAGAATTTTGGCTGGCTGTGATAGTGATAAGTGATCTTAAATATCAAGAAACGGACACAAAATTTCGTTTTAGTGAAACTATTCTACAACACTCATCTTCTATGGAAAAAGCAGCATCTAATACCAAGTGTACTGGATCGTATTATAGCATTTATCGTTATTTCATACGAAATTTGACTAAAATTTGACGTTAAATTAATTACTCTGTTAAATCCTTAGATACTGATTCAAATTATACAGGACACAGCTTTGATAAGCTAAATCTCTGTTATTGTTTTAATGTGTCCCTTAGGTTTTCCCAGAACTATGTAATGGATACTTAATGAGTTAAGTCGGTAACGAAAACTTCCGGTGAAAATAGCGATGGAAATTTTAAAGCAGCGGCGATTTTAAACAACTTTTAAGCTCATTTACCGTAAAACATTTTAAACTTTATGTAGGAGCATGAAATAACTAGGTACTACTTCATTTTAAAGTCACAATTTCGTGAAGTTTCTGGCTTCATTATCAAATGTTTTGGATTCCGTATCCGAATGGCAAAAAACGGCACCTTAAAACTAGTATATTCTATTTTAATATATCTACCCTAACCCAAGTCTGGTTTTAGTTTCATGTATGGGAGCATCCCTTAAATATCATTATTTTTTTATTTTTTGTATAAGCATCGTAAAGCGGTTAACAGGATACATCTTCCTAGCAAATTTAAAAGTGTGATGCTTCTAGTTACAGGATAAAGTGTCTGTGACATACGGACGGACAGACAGACAGACAGACAAACCCCCTCTTAACATCTAAACTAAGCAAGTGTAAATTGAGTAAAAAAATATGTGATGTAGATCTTAACAAATACTTTCAAATGAAATTAGCTTGGACGGGATCGAATAAGGGTAGTTTTTGAGATATAGCACATTTTCAACAACCACAAACATAATTTTGTTCTTCATACAATCACTATGAAAAACAAAGTGATATTTGCTATCAACAAAATATTGTGGTAGTGTAGCTAAGTGGAAGTAAATGGATTCCCTTATTCAGTTAAAGTTGGCACGTAACCGCGCGAGTCCGACTCGCACTTGGTCGGTTTTTTTCCGTAATTTAAACATTGCTCATATTAATTCTCAAAAAGTTTGGAGCTGTTTGGCGTTGTTTAAAGTAAAACAAAATGGTGTGACCGAGCATAAGGTTTCTAAATTATTTGATGATTTAGATTTTTGAATGAATACTGAGAAACTTATTTTCGAAAGCTCCATTCCAAAGCCTCCGTTTATTTGAATACCATAACTGCTTAATATTTAAGTTAAACAACGCAACTTGCAACAAAGGCGGCGTTCTCAAAATAAAAGTTGCCAGCGCAATTTCGCACAAGTTTGCACTAACTTTGAGTATTATCACGAGTACGCAGGCAAAGGAATCGTCGCTGTTATTTTAGGGTTACTGAATTCATTAGTTTAAGCCATTCAAGAGGTAATTTTATAGGTATGAGAAATGTCAAACTGTATGCCGGGTTTTTTTTACCACTAGTGTTATTAAATGACTGAATCTGACCAGCAATTGTCATAAACAATAAATGACCAGTCAAATACTGTCACATTTAGTCAATTTGACTCAAACAAATATCATGAAATAATGAAAGTTAGCCTCATAGAAATAATAGTCCTTTCTCTGATCTGAGGTTAGCCTATAAGAAGCCCACAGCTGGGCAAGCCTTTCCTCAAGCGTAGTACCATTACACATATATTTTCTGTGCCTCAAATATGAAGCACTGAGCCCTGATCCACTACGCTGGCTCAGTGCGATTTGGCCGAGGGGTTTTTAACGACTAAACTTGATGTCAGTTAACTAACCGTGCTTTGAAGGCACATTAAGCTGTTGATCTTGGCTAATACCCGTTGAGAATAGTCTTTAAGCCTAGTCGGAGGCCTTATGGACGGCTTGATAACATCTGACAGCAAGGTTAAACGCTTGCCTTTTAAACATCCTTTCACCAATGCGAACTGAGCTCGAATTGTGGAGTATGGCTCAAACTACCTTATAGTTGAAGTAAGGCCTTTCTCCAGCAGTGGGATGTTACAGGCTATCATTACTATATGGTCGGAATGGTCACCCATCCAAACACGACCGCGCCGTAAGCGCTACGAGTACCTTTTCCATGTGAGGATTAACCCTTTTATTTTCCCAAAGGCCTAGCGTAAGGATGGATCCACACTGTGACAACATCGCGATATTGCAATCAAAGGCCACTCAGGGCTAAGTACCACTCATGACTTATTTGATGACTTGATTGACACTTATCTGGGCTATTGTAGCTTTACCGTATAGTTTGGCTTATTTTTATTTATGTTTATTTTAGGCTCATTGTTTCCTTTGTAAGTAAATTTGACAATATTATTGTGACTACACATAAGACAAAATTTACTATTAAAGTGCAGTTAAGGGTAAGGATAACATTACTTACTTACTTATTTATTTATATCCGTCATTGCGGTGCTTGCAACAGTGCAAAAATTTCGGAGACAACAGTAAGCTGTTATTAGTAGTAATAGTTCAATGGAGACTTATAAATAAATATCTAAGTGAACACAGCCTCGCTCGGTATTTTGTTATTTAAAAGCCGAGAAAAAACTCCCATTTTTTTTGAAAACAATATTAATTAAATAAAATATGTTTTTTTGTTTTCTTAAACATTTGGGAGTTTTTACTGCAAATGATCATAGAGCGTTTTCACATTTAGGCGTTTTTAGCAGCGCGACGGTCGCGCTGCTGTCAATTTCATACATAAAAAAACCGGCCAAGTGCGAGTCGGACTCGCGCACTGAGGGTTCCGTGCCAACTTTAACTAAATTTGGGAATCCACTTACTGCCACTTAGTAAAATCCACAATATTTTGTTGACAGCAAATATAACTTGGTTTTTCATAGTGTTTGTATGAAGAACAAAGTTATGTTTGCGGTTGTTGAAAATGTGCTATATCTCAAAAACTTCTCGTTCGATTCCGTCCGAACTAATTTTCTTTGAAAGTATTTGTTAAGATCTACCTTATGTATTTTTTTTTAAAATTTACACTTGCTTAGTTTAGAAGTTAGATGGGGGGGACGCCCATTTTACCACTTAGGATGCGTCTAGCTTTGAAACGTTAGACTTTAAAAGAAAATCGTCTTAGAAACCTCGAAGTCATTTTAAAAGACCTATCTATAGACACCCCACACGTATAGGTTTAGCAAAAAATTTTTTTTTTGGTTTTAGTTTCATGTATGGGAGCCCCCCCTTAAATGACATATTTTTCAATTTTTTGTATAAGAATCGTAAAGCGGTTAACGGGTTACATATTTCTACCAAATTTCAACAGTGTGATGCTTATAGTTACAGAATAAAATGGCTGTGACATACAGACGGACAGACAGACAGACAGACAGACAGACAGACAGACAGACAGACAGACAGACAGACAGACAGACAGACAGACAGACAGACAGACAGACTTGACGAACAGGGACAACAGGGTTCCGTTTTTTGCCATTCGGCTACGGAACCCTAATAACAGCAGTAAGCCCTTCACATAAGAATGTCGCGCTGCTGTCGCTCTAAAGTGAAAGCGCACTTAAAAATCCCAGAAATAAAAAAACTTTAAATAAAAATCCAAAAAAGTAAGTCTTATTCTTTGCATACAGTATACAGCATAAGGTTAGTAATGAATAGTTTTTATTTTATTTTTATTTATTAGAAAATGCAAACAAAATAATTTTAACGGTAGTTCTGTCGGCAGCATTTCTCGTCCTTGCATTATAGTTATTCCATTTTTTACATTTTGTAAAGACTTTATCCTTTATTCACTGAACATTCTGTATAATTAGAGCTAAATTGTCATGTATATTGACATCCACAGGCTACCGCTTATCTAACAATGCCCCTTCCAACCAAAGCTATTAAAACCTGTAACACGTCAAAGAAAACACGACCTCCTGACTTCCGATTCCGTAAAAAAAATCCACGTAATACATAAAGAAAAATGGGAATATTAGCATAACGAAGTCAAACAGGACACGGGACCTTCAACCAAGGAGTGAATTATGTATACCAGTTCATAACTCAAACGGGAAAGGTATATCTATGCAAATTCCAACAGTCTGTGTAATGAAAAAGTTCTCTTGATGTATTATATGAAACGTGAAGTTGTCGCAAAATGGTGTTATAATGTGCATTCAAGTGCAGACGTCACGCGTAATGACGTATCCATAAGAAACCACAAATTTCGCAAGGTTGAACAGACAGCACGGTAGCTCAATTAGTAGAGCGTTTGGCCCGGTTAGCCAGAAAGTTGCTAGGTCGAGTCCCGCCCGTGCGCAAATTTTTGGTTTCTAATTTCATCTTTATGACGAAAACTCAAATCATTTAATTATCTACCTTATTGTTATCCTATAAAGTATTATTTCTCTTCTTTTTCATCCATTCTTATTTTTCCATACTGGACCTAAAGTATATAAATGTCATCAGCGAAATAAAATACGTAAATTTTCACACAGAACAGGCCACTTGAAAAAAAATAATAAAACATTAACAGTATTAACCCCCACGACGTCCTGTCCTTTATGTTTTAAAATTTACAAGTTTAAAAATACTGGCATATTTAAACACCCTAAAATTCGTTTCAAAGACGCCAATGTGTCGAAAAGTGAGTCTCATTCAAAGGTGCTCTCACTCAAAGCGCTCCCTTTAGCTATAGCTCTGGCAGTTCCAATCAAAGCAGCGCTTTAAGAATTCAAAAGTCATTACGTTAATGAATCGTATCAGATTTTAGCGTCTCAAGCCACGTCTTGTGGCTTTCTTCGGCCGCAAGACGGCTTTTGTTGCTTCAAGTTTTGCTGCATGCATGGCTAGTTTTGAGATGTACGAAACAAAGGGGGCTTCCTATCTGCTGTTAGATGTTTGAAAGAATCTCTGTTTCAGACAGCTTGAGTATTATTGGAAGTCTGTCTTGTTCTTCAAGTACAGTGGTTTAAAATAACTTTGATTAAATGGCAATGATGTAGTTATTTTAAAGGCTATGGGGCATAAGGACATTATAAATAAACTACAATCAATTGTTAATTTAACGCAACTATTTAAAAGTTGAAAAAAATACAGGCTACAAAAGAGATTCGGAATAATTATGACATAAAAATGTTTGATTTTTCACTAAGTAACAATGTAGTAGGGGTATCTTAATGAAAACGCTCAAGCTCCAGTCTAATGGCCGTTTATTATCAAAGTGACGCGTAGTAAGTAACAGTTATATGAGTCAAAAGCAATGACGTAGTGTGTGCGGTATAGTTAAATGGAGGGTCTGGAATATCCAGTGGGATGGATGATACTATACACCAGTACTATTAATCATGCGACGGAAAAATTATGCGACGGTCTAGATTCTCTTAAAGGTCCAACAGATCCTAAGGTGGATACTGTAATACGCTTTGACCTCCTATACAATAGATATCATTTATAAAACATTGGCTATATATTATCATCTCGGGAAAAACCAAATAATATCGCAAGCTAACTAGAGACAGCGCCATCTATCGGTAATCAAGTTAACTGCGTAACGCCGTTGCTCGGTGTACGTTGTGGTTGCAGCTCGTTGTTACAACAATGTATTAATAAGTTTCTATTCACCCTTTCAATACAATGCATTAAAATTCTCCATTAATTTTTAAATCCCGTTCATTACTAGTACTAAAATAAAAGCTATAATGTAACAGTCCGACAATAATGGGCAACGTTATTCGTTATTTCATACTCAGCCCTCGATGAAAGGGTTAAATCCTTCGGGAGGTGTCGAATCGCTTAAATGAACTCACTAACGCTCTCCCTTGGGATTGATGCACCCGGTATATTGAGGTCCAAGATATGGGTGGAAGGAGGAATATATTTTTTATCCCTCGTTTATCAAGAATCTTTTGTTTACACAGCTGGATTCAGCTAACAAATATTTATATCAGCCAGAGTGTAGATTTCAAAACGCGATGTTTCAAGAAAAGGATAAGCATTGTCAGTTTTTATTTTCAATCTCTCTCTGAATTTACATAACGAATTACTTAATTGTTTCATTAAGAGCGGATAACATTGTAAATAAAGAAATAAATATTGAACACCAATCACATACATTGCTCTGATCCCAAAGTAAGTAGCTAATGCACTTGTGTTATGGAAATCAGAAACAACGGTGGTACCACATCACCCAGACCCGAGACAATATAGAACATTTTTATTTCTACATTGACCCGACCGGGAACCAAACCCGGAATCGTATTCCCAAATATTTCATAAAGTAATTTTAAAGTCATTATTGCTATTTATTTAGTAAGCGGATTGGAGTAAGCGCGGCCCCTAGATATTTAAAAGTTATTTTGTGTTTCGGAGCAAAGACGAATAGTAAACATAGTTATAATCACCTCCTATTTTTGAAGTTGGTAAAAATCGGTCCACTATTATAACACTACCAGATCACTGTCAATCATTTTTACATTTTAATTGAAATATTTCGATTCCCGCCAACCGCTCATGTTTTCAAAATGGCGGTTAATGTCAGTCTCTCGTGAATATTACAAAACTGCAATTTCCGTATCAACGGCCCATAAATACGTAATGGATCAAACGCATTCTCTATTCTCGTTACATACCCGGCTGCCGTTTTGAACACCCTGTATAAATCTGATGAAGACGATGAGATGGGGTGCATGCTAAGGTATTTATAATGCAGGTGCATTATATATTTAAATTGAAAGCATCGATATTTAGCATAAATATGTACCTATACGATAAAAATAATATCTTATGGTTGTTTCTGCAACCCATTCAATATTTTTTTATTATTTTAGAAATCAGTAGCACACGTAAAAGCTGAATATCAGCATAAGAACCGAGTTTTCAATGGTCAGATAAAACTTATCAGACAGATAAATTATAAAGCGACAGATTTAAAAAAATGACAGTTACGTATGATTGCTGACAATTAGGTGACGTTTTTAAATTCGCCATATTGTATTTTGTTCGACGAATATTTTTTATCTGACTATTGAAAAATCAGCCCTTAGATAGATACAGATAGTTCAACTCAGTTGTGCGCGCGGCCTTATGTGTGGGTAAACCTTGTACATATACAGTGACTTTGTGTGCGTGACAAGAGGTACAGTCGGGTACAAATACAAATACTGTTATTTACGGGTTATAATATACGGGTTTAAAAAAAACAGTTATTTCGTAATTTAATGTTTATTTATTGAACATTATTCTGCATCGCTACTTGAAAAATCTAATGATGAATTTTCGGATTCGCTGCTCTCACCAAGGTTAATTATGATATCTGACTCCATGTCAAAATGTCTATAGTTTTCTTCTTCTTTCTTTTGTACATGTCGACAAGTATTACCCCACATCCCTTCATCAATTTGACTTAAACGTTCATTTATGAGTTTCATTATTTCCGTCACATTTTGATCGACATTATGTGAAGCAATATAATTTTTTAAAATTCCCCACACATTTTCTATGGGGTTTAGTTCAGGATGATATGGTGGCAATCGAAGAACTTTTATGCCATATGGCTGAAGTATGTCGTCAATCTTGTAAGAAATATATTTTTCTTTATTTTTTTTAATCAAATCATGCAGTTCAATTTTTTTCATTTCTTGATTAAAAGCTATATTTTTTTCTGTCATCCATCTCTGCATTTCTATTTTTTTTGAATTAGAATTTGGGGCTCTGTCATTTTGAACGTTATGGTATGAGGCATTATCAAGCACAACCACAGAGTTAGGTGGAAGATTCGGTACTAGACGTTCTTTCAGCCACTTTTCATAGTTTTCTGCATTCATGTTAGAGTGGTAATCACCAGAAACACTATTTGCTTTGTATGTCAATAGTGCGTTAGGTACGAAACCTTGTTCTGAACCAGCATGCACAATGATAATTCTTTGTCCTTTCGACAGGTTTCTCTTTAAAGGTGGTCCATCTTTATTACCCCATCCTTTGTTTTGCACATGGCTAGTTAAGATGTAGCTCTCATCTGTATATACGATACACCTATTTTCTTGACGGTATCTGAGTAATTTTTTTAGGTAGGAAAATCGTAGTTTTTGGATGTCATGCCGCTCTATAATAACACGTCTGTTATCCACAGTTTTTCGCCATTTGTATCCCAACTTTAACAAAGCTGTACGCAGAGTCGAAATACTTCCATCATAGTTAAGTTTATCTTGAAATATTATTTTCAACTTTAGCAACGTAGGTAATTCACGATGTTCTAAATGGTAATTTTGAATAGTGGAACGTATAACATCAACGTTAAAGTTGTCTAATTCTAACTTCTTTAAACGTTTTTTACGGTCTTTATGCGGAGATTTAAATTTAGAGTCAGATTCTTTTCCTTCAGCCAATATATTAGTAATTGTTCTCTCTGATACCCCCACTGCCATTGCTGTTCTTTTCCGTACGCTATTTAAATGTTCACTTAATTTCGATATTAAAATTGGACTTGCGCTGCAAACTGGATCACTTACTAGTTCCAATATATCTCTCGCATCTATTTTCAGAAATTCGTATACCTTAGCAATGGTTTCTCGAGTCTAAAACAATAATACGTAAACGTCAACAAGGAAATTTTTTTTCTTATATAGAATCATAATCAGAGATCGGAATTAGGTGTGTGAAAATACAAAATATCGAGAATATAACACGTGCTCCATATTATGTCCCGCTGCAAACTTTAGGTATTTTCACACACCCAATTCCGATCTCTGAATAATAAATATTAATTACATCTAAATTAAAAAAATAAATAAATAAAATAAAAATCTTTTAATACTTACCTGACTCCTTAAACATTTTCTCCGTGAAGAACTAGACATTTTCGTAAACGACTGTACCCGTAAGAAAAAGCGATAAGGACACGTCTTGCTCGGGCGACGACTGCCGCGTCACTGCCACACGAATGAAAGATGTATATTTACAAGCCCACGCACACATAGGGCCGCGCGCACAACTGATTTAAACTATCTGTAACTCTTTATTGCACATAACATAAATTGATTTACAAATTCGTTTTAAGGAAATGTACAATTAAGGCGGTCTTATCGCTATAAGCGATCTCTTCCAGACAACCTTTGGGTAAAGCAATTATGAGTTTTATAGAGTAAATAGGTATAAAATCCGTCCGTATGCCACAGCCATTTTATTCTGTAACTATAAGCATCACACTGTTGAAATTTGGTAGAAAGATTTATCCTGTTAACCGCTTTACAATTCTTATACAAAAAATAATGACATTTAAGGAAGGGTTCCCATATATGAAACTAAAACCAAAATATTTTTTTCAGTCAAACCTATGCGTGTGGTGTGTTTATAGATAGATCTTTTAAAATGAAATAGAGGTTTCTAAAACAATTTTCTCTAAAAGTCCAATGTTTGCGAGATATACGCTTCCAAAGTGGTAAAATTGGGGTTCGCCCCCCCCCCCTTAACTTTAGTAGTTACGAAGCAAGTGTAAATTTTGAAAAATATATGTAATATAGATCTTAACAAATACTTTCTTTTTGAGATATATCTCATTTTCAACAACCGCAAACATAACTTTGTTTTTCATACAAACACTATGAAAAACAAAGTTATATTTGCTGTCAACAAAATATTGTGGTATTTTAGCTTAGTGGAAGTAAGTGGATCCCTAATTCAGTTAAAGGGGGCACGGAACCCTCAGTGGGCGATTCCGACTCGCACTTAGCCGGTTTTTTTACATTTCGACTAAGATCCGCTAGTCGAATCATTCAGGCGACTGCGTACGCGCGTTTTGTGTTTCCTCCCTTCCCTCACATTACATCACTATGTTTTATAGCCCAAAGCCTTCCTCAATAATTTTTCAAATCCGTCCAGTACTTACTTCCTGAGATTAGTGCGTTCAAAGAAGCAAACTCTTCAACTTTATAATATTAGTATAGATTGTATTTGACTATAGATCTCTTACTTTGTTAGTTGTAAACTTGGTTGTAAATTACTACCAACAATCCGTGCAAATCGATTACTGCTACTAATCAAATCAAAAAGCATTGCTTATCAATGAAATCCGTACGAAATACAGTTTCAATTCTACCAACCGAAGATCGGTTTCGATTCAGTACCCCACAGTATCGGTCGAAGCATAATTTCCTGTACTGAAATATTTATACCTCTGTAGAAAGCTACACGTAGTCTTGCTACGGCTATGAACGCTAAAATATAAGGCCGTGGTTACGTAGCGTGGTAGTAAGATAGTAATGCAAGTTTGGTGTATCGTAGTACGGCCCCTATTTTAAAATCACTTGCTTGAATATGGCGCGTGATTTTCGTTCGAAAATCGTCAATACTCACAAAATTTAGTTATTTCAAATTTATAGTTTTTATTCAAATGGATTTCGACTGTTTTTTAATAGTCTTTTATTTTATTTTTTTATTTAAATCACTTCATGCACAAACAAAAGGTACATATGACAGACTTAATGCTAAAAGCATTCTCTACCAGTCAACCATAGGTCTATATAGAGAAAATGCTGGCGGCGCGAAGGAAGTGATAGAAGGGCAAAAGAGAGAGCTTGATTAAAACATACATACTACTTATTACATAAATACCGTATACATTAATACATAATTATGGAATAATAAACATACACTTACTTTCATTTATGGAGGTTTTTATTAAAAGTTTTTTTTTTCAGTAAGCAAAAACTTTGTTAATACAACGTAACGTTTAAGTGCACTTATTAATGAAATCAAATAGAAATAATAGCTTTATTTAGTTTTTCATCAGCAATGCGTTGAGAGAAAAACAAAACGGTCAACATCATCTTTAATGTTGGTTCTCAGTATTCTTTTTCTCGAAAAGATATTTAATTAAAATGTCTGAACTACCCGTGCCGTATAACTTTCCTTTATAGTTTAAAAAGTTTCCCCTCTCACAATTAAGTGGCGAATAAACTAAGCAAGTTAAAAAGTACGCCTACATTAAGATCGTGACACAAGTTAGTATTTGAAATAAGAAAAATAACATTAAGATACACGTATTTTTATTTTATTTTTTAATTTGAGGATAACCAACAAACCACACACTACACAATCATACAAGACAAAAAATGACATAATTATAGTACTTATTATAATAATAATTTTAGTATTTATTTAAGTAAAGTATACAACTAAATTTCGATTGATAAATGTGATGTATGTTCATGTATTCCGTATTCTTCTTGTATAAGATGCAGAGTGCATTATATCAATTGCAAGCTCATCGCTACCAACCAGCCCGCGGTTAGACTGTGGGTATGGAAATAAGCCCTCTTGAACCACGAACACGTATTTTGTTTCTGGAGATTTTCGGCTTTTAAATCAGTTGCTTCGACCGCAAAATATCTAAAGCGTACTTTTAAACTTATCACAAATATGTTTTTGTCTTGAATTCTCGACAGTTGGACTTGTACCAATTCAGTTTCGCAAGTAGTAAAATAATTGAGTATTGTTTGGTTATTGATAGCTTTGAATTTTGACGGTTATCCACAGAAAAAACTGTTGCTCAATTCTAATAACAAATACATTTCTAAATGATTCGTATCAACTGTAATTTACTCATTGTGTTTAAAAATGTGAAGTAGATACGTTCGTCAATAAATAAGTAATCTTCTGACGAAAAAAATGTATGCGTCTAAATTAAATGACACTTAAACGTTTGGTCTGCGTTCTCGTAATGACTACGTCTTAATCTTGGATTAATATATGAATGTTGGACACCAATCACGTACATTGTTAGATCCCAAAATAAGTCAGAAACAACGATTGTACAACAACACCCAGACCCAAGACAATGGCAGAAAGTTCTGATTTCTACATTGACCCGACTGTGAATCGAACCCGGGATCTCGGAGCGGCAACGCCTTCAAATTCTGCGTGCTTAGCCACTACAACACGGAGGTCGTCATAAATTTTTGATGCCTTATGTTTCACGGGAAATCCGGGTGAAGCCGCGAAAATAAGTAGTCCGATAACATTACTATGAGATCGCTTTTCTAGAAACCACTTATCTAATACTCGATTACTTACCGTATCGATTTAAACTTCAAAACCGATATTTTTCCAATAAACTTGAGATTTGCATAAGTATTTACCCCCTGACGTCCCTCGGCATTTGACTATAAAATACAGCTTGTTGACTTTATAGGATTTTTTTACCTTGTTTTTGTAATGATGAAACATGTCATAAAATTTTTATAGTTGAAAGCAACTCGTAAAATGGGGCTTAGCATACTGAAATCTGAGCAAAGTTTTAAGGCTATTTTCACCCTTCTGTATCTTAATCGCAAGAGTTATTTTTCAAAATCATTAAAGTTTATCTATAATTCCTTTTATGAACATTGAACATGTCATTCATACCTCATTTCATAATATCTGATGTAGTATGCAATTTCAAATTGCCTTTATTGATTTTCACAAAACATTGATTGCAATCAAAAACTGCTGTTGTTAAACAAATGTGTAATGACGTATCCATAGTGTTGCGGGAGCTGATCCAGGGGCGAGTGGAAGTGGCGCAGCAGGATTCGTGGAATTGAAAAGACCGCACGCTGATTATTACAAGCATTTATTTCTTCATGAAATAAAGTTGCAATACATCGTCAAATAGTAATTACATTATTAAATTAAAATAAAATTATAAATTAGCCTAGCGAGCCGAGGAGGTCAGACAGAAGACAAAATTAACAGTAGAGCTGTCAGGCTGTCACAGATTAAAAAAAAATATGATAAGAATGCATTCAGTACATTAAATATTTATAAGCAATGGCAGCGTTCATATTTTAACACTTCCCCTCATTCTTATCATAAGACTCTACAAAATAAGTCTCTACCAAACTCTATCTTAGTAATGTACAATATTTGCTCTACTACCATTATCTTATGTCAGTCAGTACATAACATTATTACAAGTTATTAGGCAATTATCAGTATTATCAGGCAAAACAACAAACAAAATCATTCACAATAATATTCTAAACATTAATATCACAGATGCTTCAAATTCAAATTTTCGACAAAATTAAAATGTTTAGTTTTACATAAGGGCTTGGTAAATAGATCGGCTGTCATTTGGTCAGTTGGTAAGTATTTAACTGTAACTCTACGTCTTGATACATAATCTTTTACAAAATGGTAACGTAGGTCAATATGCTTGGTACGCTTATGACAGTATTCCTTTGCCAGCAACAGTTTATGTGCGCTCTGATTATCATTATAGATAATAGTCTCTATATGTTTATCATAAATTTCCAACAAGAAATTCTGAATAAAACATAACTCTTTCGCAACATCACTTATGGCTACATACTCAGCCTCAGTGCTGGACAGTGCCACACAGCGCTGCTTTCTAGCTTCCCAGCTAACTGTATTATTACCTAGTTTCACAACGAAGCCCGTGTATGATTTCCTATCACATTTATCGTTAGCCCAGTCAGCGTCTGTATATGCCAACAAATCTAGAGATTTACTCTTGTAAAAACAAAGTCCTAAATCAATGGTACCCGCCAAATATCGCAATACTCGTTTAGCAGCTACCCAATGACTTTTATCAAAATTGGTCAAGTATTGACTGAGCTGACTGCAACTAAAAGCTATATCTGGCCTCGTGCAAACCGATAAATACATTAGACAGCCAATTAATTGCCTGAACTGATAAACATTATCATCTAAAGGTTCATTGTCTGTTTTAGATAAATTACTATTTGCTATCATAGGTGTGGATACATGCTTACAGTCTGTCATATTAAAACGTTGAAGTAATTTCCTAATATATTCAGATTGATCCAAGATTAAAACATTCTTATTTCTAGTGACACGC
Source organism: Pyrausta purpuralis (assembly GCA_963924145.1). Lineage (NCBI taxonomy): Eukaryota > Metazoa > Arthropoda > Insecta > Lepidoptera > Crambidae > Pyrausta > Pyrausta purpuralis. Next base: position 8,472,004 of record OZ001655.1, read on the forward strand.
ATGCCTAAACAACTCGTAAGTGAACCAAGATGCTTTATACAAAAATTTTCATTCAATAATTTAAATAAATCCTCTGTATTACAAGTCAAAAAAAATATAAAAATCATCAACATATAAAGCTATGATGGTGAGATCCCTTCCACACTTTTTGACATATACACAGGGCTCACACTTACTTTGCACATAGCCATTCTTCGACAGTAAATCATGCACCTTCAGATTCCACATGCGACTAGCCTGTTTTAATCCATACAGACTTTTTCTTAGCATACACACCTTGTTCTCATCACTGACAAAACCTTGTGGTTGCTCCATGTATATTCTTTCATGTAAGTCGCCATTCAAAAATGCTGTAGTTACGTCTATGTGTTCTATAGACATATCTAATTCATGTGCAAGTGAGAAAAGAATACGCATTGTTGAATGTCGAACAACTGGCGAAAAAGTTTCAGAATAATCCAGTCCTCTCTTTTGACTAAAGCCGCGAGCGACCAAGCGAGCTTTATACCTGTCAAAATTTCCTGACGTATCATGTTTCCTCTTATACACCCATTTACATTTAATGACATTGGCATCAGAAGGACGATCAACCAACTCCCATACATTATGTTGAACAAGTGACTCATACTCTTCTTTCATTGCCTTTTTCCACTCGGAGGAGTCTGATGACGTCATAGCCTCGTCGTACGTTTGGGGTTCTTCAAATAAAGAGTTGGCGTACATACCGATTTCATAATCGCCATATCTAATTGGCGGTATACCACGTGTACTGCGTACGGGGCGGCCGCTGACAGTGACAGGACCTACTGTACTAGTCGCGCCTTCCCCTCGAGCTGCTGCATCCTCGACAGTCACCGGCTGCGCCTCCGGCTCCCGAACTGAAGACTCAGGCTCAGCAGAGGCCTGCTCTGCATCTGGGTACTCGTCGGATTCATCGCCAGACTCAACATCTGTAAATTCATACGAAAAATCATGTTTATCATTTGAATTAATACTTTTATTAATATTTTGACTAGAATTATTATTATTCTGAGTAGAATTCAAATCATTATTATATTCAGTTCTATTACAATTTAATTCATTATTATATTCTGTTAAAATTATAAATTCATTTAAATTATCGCTTATTAAATTGTTCTTCATGTCATTATTTTCAAAATCCTTATAAAATCTGTCCTCTATAAAATTAACATTCCTAGATATAATTACTCTCCTCGGATTAGATGGGTCTAAGAGTCGGTAACCTTTTGTTCGTTCTGAATAACCGACAAAAATATATAACTTTGCCCTAGCATTCAATTTACTTGTACGAGTAGGCTCAGGAATTAATGAATAGGCAATGCTACCAAATACACGGAGGTGTCCGAGACAAACTGAGTGTCGGGACCAGACCTCTTCAGGCACCTGTCCTGCTAACGCCGCAGTGGGGGATCTATTCTTCAAATAAATTGCCGTCATAACAGCCTCACCCCAAAAACGGTTACAGAGACCTGCCTGTATTAACATGCACCTAGCCTTCTCCATTAAAGTTCTATTAAGGCGCTCTGCCACGCCATTCTGTTGAGCACAATACGGTACAGTCAACTGGTGAGTTATTCCCTCTTTCTCAAGGAATTTCCTAAAACTGTCACTGCAGTACTCACCGCCATTATCAGAACGCAGGCATTTTATATGCAATCCAGTCTGCTTTTCAACAAAGTTCTTAAAATGGATAAAACAGTCTAAAACTTCTGACTTTTTCTTTAACAAATATCCAAAACTTTTTCTAGAATAATCATCAGTAAGTGTTAATAAGTACCTTGCATCACTCCAGCTGGGGTCTTTCATCGGGCCACAGACGTCACTATGTATCAACTCTAACGGCTGGCTTGCACGTCTTGCATTTTCCTTCGGATAAGCCTTGGCCACCGGCTTCCCCTCCAGACAGGCGACACACGGGACTAGATTCTCCTTGTCAACCTGAAAAGATACTTTACGTGCTGCACATTTCTGAAGTGTATACATACCTTGAAGACTCAGATGCCCTAACCTTTTATGCCATAAATTAGCATTCAAACCATTTGACCCAGCATACTTTGCGGTCTGTGCTTTCTGCACTTCATGTAGAACAGCCATCGACCGCTCCTTTGCAAAAGTACATTTCATTCTATAAACACCTTTACTTAGATTAGCAGACATAATAGGCTTGCCTTGAATATCACAACTATCATAGACAGAACACCCATCCTTATTAAAAATCACAACCATACCCCTCTCACACAATCTACTCACAGAAAGCAAATTCTCGGTCAACTGTGGAACATACATGACATCATTCAAAATTTTATTACAACCATTAATGCTTACGTGAATATCTCCAACACCAGAGCTTTTCATTTTAGTTTCTTTATCTGCACAAGTAATTATAGTCTTATTTTGTCTAATATTGTCCAAGTAATTTTTATTTTTGCACATATGCGAAGACGATCCGCCATCCACTATAAAATCCACACTATCAGACGCGTAGAACGATGAAGCGTATGCAGTGTTCTCTTGATTACGCTTTTCTTGCTTTTGGCGCTTCAGCTTGAAACAGCGCGACTGAATGTGTCCAGGTTTCTTACAGTAATTGCAGACGATCTTCTTCTTGACGATAAGTGCACTTGATGAATTACTGTTACTGTGCAGTATTTGCTGGTTCTCGGTGTGCAATTTTCTGTATTCTTCCTGAATTAATCGAGCACGGACAACTTCTGAAGATAGAGAATTGGTCAACGATGCTGTCTCCAAGGCCGATACAAGTGTGTCGAAGTCCTGAGGGAGCCCAGATAAAAGTATCTCCGCAATCTCTTCATCTTCAATGACCTTACCAATGTCCGCTAATTGCTGTACTAAGGAGAAAACTGTGTCGATGTATTTTGTCATATTTTGATGTTGATTGTAGTCCACCCTATGAAGTTGCCGAAGTAGACCAACCCGTCTGAATAATCCTTTGTCTTCATAGACATTTCTCAGCTTGTCCCATGCTGCTTTTGCTGTGGTAATACCATGTAAAATTTGGTATAAAGAGGGTTTAAGGCTTAGTGATATTCTCGCTAGTGCTTTGGCTACTTTTGATTCGTCAGCCTCTGTGCCTAGGACGGCATTCCATAATCCTTCTAGAATCAAAGCGTTTTTGATTGCAAACTTCCAGCTGACATAATTTGAGACGCCTTCTAGTTTCTCAAAATTAAAGCCGCCGCTGATTACATAACTTCCTGCAGATGTACTCGAAGAATTCTCCATGACCATGCGGTTTTGTGAAGTGACTTTTAGAGGGTAGAAGCAGATCACTTTTTCTCAAAAAAAAAAATCTCACCGCTTTGGAATTCCTTTGCATGAGCTTCTGAGGATAACCAACGTGCTTCTTGGTTTTAGCCTTTTCACCTTCCACGTTTCTTGTCTTCGAAACTGGGCCCATAACCTGTTGCGGGAGCTGATCCAGGGGCGAGTGGAAGTGGCGCAGCAGGATTCGTGGAATTGAAAAGACCGCACGCTGATTATTACAAGCATTTATTTCTTCATGAAATAAAGTTGCAATACATCGTCAAATAGTAATTACATTATTAAATTAAAATAAAATTATAAATTAGCCTAGCGAGCCGAGGAGGTCAGACAGAAGACAAAATTAACAGTAGAGCTGTCAGGCTGTCACAGATTAAAAAAAAAATATGATAAGAATGCAACATTAAATATTTATAAGCAATGGCAGCGTTCATATTTTAACACATAGCACGGTCGGACCGACAGCAGAAGAGCGTTTGGCCGAGTTAGCCAGAAGTTGCAGGTTCGAGTCCCGCCTGTGCGCAATTTTCTTATTTCATCTTTAGGAATATAAAATATGATACTGTGAGTGTTAAAACATTCGAAACCATTGATTGCAATTACATAAGTATACTTAAAGGTTTCTCAGAAACTTTTTATCGTCATGTCAAGTATTAAGATACACGTCTTGGACTACGGGCATTGTTCTCATTATTAGTGATGCAACGATTATCACTTAGCGATTACGACGGCGATTACGATTATTGGAACTACTAATCGACGATTACGATTTCGATTACGATTACTTGGATTTATAAATAAAAAAAGTACTTTCCATGAATCAACTTAACATTTATTTTTAGAAGAAAAATTTCCATGAGATATCAATAATTAAAATTCAGGGATTTGAAATTTTTGTCCAAAAAACAACATTTGTAGCATCTGTTCAATTTTACGGATAAGATCAATCCGCCAGTTAACATGGTTCCACATATTTTTAGTTTTCTTTCCTATGCAAGAGATTTTGGCGTCATAGTGCTTACATTTCGACTTTTGAGTGGATTCTGCTAACTTTTCAAAGTGTTGCCAAATATCACTAGTTTTTTAGCTTTCGTTTCGATGACATTTTTGTCGTTTCTTGCAGTACTAACTAACTATGGCAAGAAAAAAAACAACTTTAAAATAATTTAAATACACCTCAGGAGATACAATTACTCTCCTTGCAATAACTCACTAAACAATGACCGCACACAATGACAAAATCGAGCACGGCGCAGGAAATCCCCGAAACGAAACGTCAGGCAGGCCAGTCAAATTAGGTAACGTTCGGATACATGCACGTATGAAGAAAAAACTCATTTACAAAGTATGCTAACTAAAGATTTTTTAATGAAAGTTAATAATTAAACTTTACAAATAATCGCTAAATAATCGATCGATTGGACGATTACGATTAATCGTGAAATAGCAATAATCGACGATTACGATTAATCGTAATCGTAATCGTTGCATCACTACTCATTATCAGCCAAAAGACGTCCACTGCTGAACATAGGGCTCCCCCACGGCTTTCCACAGCGACCGATCACTAGCGGACTGCATCCAGTTTGATCCTGCGATCTTTTTAAGGGCGTCTGTCCATCTTGTTGGTGGACGTCCTACGCTGCGTCTTTGGTAGAAGGGTCTCCAATCTAGAACTTTCCTGCCCCAACGGCCATCAGTTGTTCGCGCTATGTGCCCGGCCCACTGCCACTTAAGCTTACTGATTCTCAAGGCTATGTCCGTTACCTTGGTTCTTCTACGTATCTCCTCGTTTCTGATTCGATCTCGTGGAGAAACACCGAGCATAGCCGGCTCCATCGCTCGTTGTGTAGTTTTGAACTTCTTTATGCTATGGGCATATGGGCATTGTTCTACTATGATTAAAAGTTTTACTCATAGTTGAGGTAAGGCCTTTGTCCAGCAGTGGGATGTTACAGGCTAACTTTATTTACTTTACGCGTCAAGATGGTGTGTGATTTCCATTGATTAAAGCCTATTTTTTTATTATTTTAAATCAGTTGACACACACAGAAGGGATTCAAAAAATATAGCTCAATTTCGTGAGTGCTCACATCTATATTTCGCGTGACTTTTGTAGATTTTTTATTCGATTTCGATCGAAAATCACAAGCCATATCCAAGCGAGTGATTTAAAATTGTTAATTGAAAGTTTTTTAATTGTCTATTGTTGGTGTAAAAGTCAAACAAATGTTAAAACAACATCTTAAACACAAGTAGCTCTAATATTGAAAAATAAAATCCCTCATCGACATAATAATATGCTAATACATACATCATGCATCCCCCTGATACCCCAACAAAACGGCTGAATCGTCAAAGGGCGTAACTCGCATACTCTAAATTACTATAATGGAAACCATTTGGCAACTAGCTAAGTGGCTTGCTGACTAAACGTATCATACTTGAGCGTTCGAAAGGATTTTTTCGAAGATATTTTTTGCTAAATAGGCATTTTAGTGAAGTAACTATAAAGTTGCAAGATTTTCTAAGTACCTATCTAAGTTTTTGTGCATGTCAGCCAAAATTAAGAACGAGAGCATTTTATATAATTTGGAATATGCTATTAATAGGAGTGTTCGTCTTAGGGCCGATTTTTCAATAGTCAAAAAAAAAACATATCAGACTAAATTATAGGGCGACAAATTTTAAAAATGACAGTTACGTATGATTGCTGTCAATTAGGTGTCATTTTCAAATAAGCCATATTGTATTTTGTTCGACGAATATATCTTATCTGACTATTGAAAAATCAGCCCTAAGTAAAATTACTATCCTTATATATATGTCTATTGACACGAATTTTGTGTATTAGCGCTCCTGACTATTACGCCGGGCGTCGTGGGTTCGAATCCCGCAAGAATCAAATTTTTGTGTATTTATCGGAGACGCCCCCGTCATAATCGGTGTCTAGTTTTCGTTAGAAAAATTCTTAAAGTCCGTTTTTATTCGATATTCGAATAATAGAAACAATATTTTTATCACTTTTATAATATTTGATTTAAAAAGATCTTAGTGCTATACGATGAATTTTACCTTTGCAGTTAGTGAGTTTTATATTTATCTAATTTTAAAATGATTTTTTTCGGTAAAAGGTACGTCAAGATTGTTTAAAATATTCGAAAAGCAAAAATACCTCAATTTCGTAACCACGAAAATATATTTACTGGTACTCACAAATTAGTTGAGAACATTTCCATTTGCAAAAATATTTTTTGGCTTTTTAAGTCAGTCAAAAGGGTTATACGCTACAGTCACAGACAATGAAGTGTGACAGTTCAGTAGAATTTATTTATAAAATCAATGAGACTTGATTTGAAATTAATGCAATATGATAACGTCATAGTCAACACTACACTTTATAATAAAACGTCAATTTAGAACTGGCAGGTATGAAGCCACCTTCAAAATGTATTTTTTTAGCCAAACCAGGTGCAAGGACCCCGAGTAAAATGCAAAAGTGTATTAATGGAAATCACTCGAGCACACCTCACCGGCTATTTATTTATACAGCTCCGCGACTGTCTCCTTCATTGTGATGCGCTCAATTAGCAGACGAGCTGCGGCTAGTCTTAGAGACGAAACGAGACGAACTAGTTGGTCACACTTGGTTCACAACATGCTAGAATTTCTAAAAGTGAAAGTACTGATTTGACCGTTCTCAAGAATACCCGCATACAATCTCACGGTTGTGTCATCATTATCGACGCAGTTAATGAGTCAAAAAGGACCCAAAAACATTCAAGCTGAACACGGGTGAATTTTAAAAGTGTTTAATCATCATCATTATTATCAGCCACAGGACGTCCACTGCTGAGCATAGGCCCACGGCTTTTCACAGCTACCGATCACTAGCGTCTTTACAAGGTCGTCTGTCCATTTAATACAACATAGACATCTTAAATACAAAGTGTTTAATACTTTTTTTTTGTAATTTTATCAAGTAAGGTACTTATAATATGGGCCTGTATTTTTGTTATTTGCTAAATTGATTAAATAAATAAATTAAAAAACATAGTGTGATATTTTCCAACCAATTTTAAGGCTCGCAGGTACAAGCACTTTGGCTCAAACGCTTAATAAAAAAGGTAACTTTTTTTTTCTTTTGTCAAATTCGTGATTCGACATTGAAAAAAATATATAATGCTTTTTGCTCTCTAGAACGGTATGTTATTGAATCTCAAAATTTTTCTTTAACTGGATAGTTAAAGAAAAATTTTGTAAGCTAATGTAGCCTTAGCTCTCGCACTAGGATGGGACCCACGACCAGACGAGTAACGACATAGTTGGACCCCGACAGACAGACGCAGGTGAGTGCTACTACGGCGGCCTGCAGTGCTACGAATTGCTACGAAATTGGTCGAGATCGCATTTTTAATTGGGGCTATTTTCTTCCCATTTTGACAGTATTCACTTGGCTTATTGCTACATCAACATCTTCAACAATAGCATCTTGCTGATAGGTGAAATAAAGTGTTTTTTCTTATTCAGAAGAGGTACTCTATAAACGTTGAGAGGCTAGTAATACACAGTACTTGTATGTTAATAAAGGAGCTCTTATATCAGCATAGCAACGTCAATGTAACACTACTTAGTATCATTATGAAGTTCAATGCAGTCAATAATGCATCAGCATTAAAGAGTGCTTCATCCCGCTCAAGTATGATTCAACTAAGCACATAAATGCTTCTGATAAAGCAGGTAGTTTGCAACAGACATAAAAAAACAATCATCAAAGTAGAAAACATCCACCCATATCTATTAAGTTTTGTTTTCAAGGGTTGCTGGGTGGCTCATATCGTATGCGGCTCGAGAGTGGAACACCGGTTGTAATGTATGTTACTGTATTGGCGACGTCAAGATTGTTGCACTTGTGCATTCGGTGCACGCAACGTATTTTGTGCTCTGTTTTAAAGTTTGCAGACTTTGTAAGTATTGTGCGATGTACTGACATATACAGGGGTAAGTGTAGACGAACTGTAAGTAAACAGAAAATATAAACAAAGAAATAAACACTTAGACACTTTGAACACCGCGACATTTAACAGTGATGCAGTCACAAATTGTCGACGTTTACACACTTGCACTACGTCCAGCATCGATACAGTCGCGATGCTGTCGCGCGTTAGCATCAATGCAGTCACGATGTAGACGGTGGACATTGTCAAATTCTGTTCTGAATATTGGAGACTGTATCGATACTAACGCGTGTCAGCATCGATGCAGTCGCGCTTCGGCAATCGATGCTTATGCGCGACTGCAACGATGCTAAATTAAATATGTCCAATTCGTGATGCTATAAGTCACAGTGTGTAAGGGACCTTATTCATACTGATACAGATTATTCGGTGTGTTAATGAATATTCTCACTGGTAAGCCTGCTAATATAGCCAAATAGTTTATGGTAAGTCCAACAGCCTAATTTATTTGTAAACTGATTTAATTTGTGATTACTGTAATAGTTTATATATAATTAAAGTATATAGATATGCTATCTACTACTATTGTCATCTCATTTACTATTGTCAGTAATTATTAAAAGCATAAATACCAAATTTAAGAATATTTGTACATCAAAATATTGTAATAAGATAGTGCATTTACCCTCGTGGTACAAAATGGAGGGCGACTGTCATGGCGGCATTCGTCGGTGAGCTGTCAGACGTATTAAATAATAACAAAATATAAAGAGTGATTTGAGTACGAGTGTTTGTTTTCTCCACGTTCCGTAACCCTCTGAGGCTGTCCCACACAATGCATAATTATAACTTATGGTATGCAATAATCAACAATCATCAATGCAGCTAAATATCAGAACGGGACAATACAACAACAACCAATCTTGTGTTAAACACGATCTATCTCACAGCTCTAGTGCTGTCCGTGCTCTAGTGTTGTCTACCATAGTAATGTCATAATCGATTAACCGACTAACAAAACTTATGCCCAAATTTTACTATGTCCACTTATCAAAAGAAATATCATATCAACAATAGCTGGCTTGCGTACTGATTCTTGTAAAATGATAAAAAATACTGATCAAATACGATTGTTAAATGTTTTGGGTTTGAGTATATTCATAAGCTCATATTAAATGTAGGACCTGTTTCACAAAGTAGCTATCGTTTTTTTTTTTAAATCGTTTTCTTTATTGAAATTATCCGTTAGGTAACGTTTAGTTTTTGATTGTGAAACAAACACTAAAAGAGACCATGTGATACTTAGGTACGGTGCTGTCTTTTAGGGCCTATAAAAAAGAAAATATCTTTGGAGAGGGATACTTTATACAAATATTTTACCGACTTCAAAAAAGGAGGAGGTGATCAATTCGATGACATTCACATAAATGATTGCTGACAAATAGATGACGTTTTCTAATTGCATATTGTATCTTATTCGACGAATATTTCTTGTCTGACGTTGGCAAAATCAGGCCTTATTCAGTTTTTTGAAGGCGATAAAATTTTATAAGTTATTCAAATATCTTTACGTTGTCATTTCCTGTCAATTGCTACAACCCACACACACAAAAAACAATCTATGTTTAGGCAGAGCATGTTCAATCACATGCCAATGAGATTACCATGCTTCAAAAGAAATCGATAACGCATGGCTGCCAAAACAATAATTGTCATTCCATCCGCATGCTATCAAAATTTACCCCGGAGCAGTCAAAATCCTGAAGAGTTATTATGTAACATGCAGAAAAACGCAATGCCATGGCTATCAGTGTTTAGTAAAATGTCTAGGCATCAAGTGTGTTGAAATGTTTCAAAAAGATTATTATTAATTAGCCAGAGCCGTCAATTGCTTTTTACCCGACTACGGCGAAGCAAAAAGGAGGGTTATGATTTTGACCTGTATGTATGTATGTATGTATGTGGGTATGGATGTTCATCTGTTCCCTCATAACTACTAAACTATGTATCATAATTGAACAAATGAGGTGTCGTTGGAAACCTCTTGATCGTCCGCTGGTTATAGGTTTCATGAAGTTACGTTTAATTGACTACAGCGCCCTCTAGGAGACTTAAAGTAAAGAACGAAAAAAAGGGATTTTTTATTTTGTGGGGTATCAAATGAAAGATCTCTTTTAGCACATTTTACTCACGGCTAGCTGTTGCTCACGGCTTTGCTTGCAATCACCTGATTATTGCAAGAATTTATAAACTCACTTTTAAACTAGTTAGGTGTTAGGTGTTATACTATGGTCTGCTCTGCATAATAATTATACCTTACACAAATTTACACAACTCCAAAATAAGTTAAATAAAAAGAAAGTTTATTAAATTAAAACCCGACTACTTCAAACACGTTCTAAAAAGTACGAAACAAGAAAATAGTCTTAAAGGATAGCCGTGGTCGGCTGCCACCTACTGTAGCAAAACGATTTATTATAAAATAATAAAATAAAGGCAAGGTGGCATACGACCACAGCTTTCATTTAAGAGTATTTTCTTACTCTTTAGAGCGAGTTTTAAGTAGTCGGGTTTCAGTTTGATAAACTTTCTTTATATAAAATTCAAGTTACACCTAAAATCGCATGGCTATAATGAATGAGTCTATTGTGCTGCTTCTGCTTTAGAAGAATCGTAGGCTGGTGTTGTCATCGGCATTGTTCCGAATCAGTCATGCTTAGTAGTGGGTCTATGCTGGGTGGGACGCGTATAATGTTCCTAAATAGTGGGCCTAGATTCAAAAACAAATGAATTTCCTCTATACCGACCTCATGACGTCAACCCAAAACTTGCAAAACGTAAGCGATCGGATTACGTAATCGTCTGACTGTAGGATAATATATTTTTTGTGGAAAATAAGGAAATCTCTCCCTTTGAGGGCTTGCATCCCCACAGTGCGTTAATTTTGCCCGCCCTCACCTTTGAACTCGGCTAGTCAATCGGAAAGCCGATCCCTTGGTTAAACAACGCAAATGAAAAGTCGCCGCGGGGTCTCTAGGGCTGTAAACATTTGAAGAAGTTTTTCTTAGTTATTTTACTCTATCCATACGGAGTTAAACTATACAAGTCATCACCACAAGATACAGGGATAGTATAATATTTTGATAATTCATTCAATATGTGTAATAAAATGCCGAATTGTTTTTTTCTAAATGTGTTTATAGTTTGCATAATTTAATTAGTTAAGGCACGATTTTAACAAATTCAGATAAGGCATATTTGTCAAATATAATACAAAATGACTGAAAACGTCACCTATTTGTCAGCAATTATTTATGTAAATGTATTTTTAAAATTGGTCGTTCAATACTTATTCAGTCAGATAAGTCTTATTTATTTAATTATTTAAACTTAATTGCACTGTAACTTGTACAATTGACGGACTTAATGCCTCATAGCAGTCTCTTCCAGTCAACCACCTGGTAATGCAGAGAAAGTAATCAGTGGCGGAATATTAATAATAAGTGAGAAGAGTGACACAATTAAAGAAGTAAAATGCACTAAAATAAACATAAATACTAATATTACACAAATAAATAAAAGGATACATAAGCAAAAGACTAATAAACATACATAGAATATATATACGACATAAAACACAAATAAAAGAAAATGATTGTTAATTCTGTAGAGAGCCAAGGTTAAGATAGTGGGTGCGGAGAGACTTTAAAATCTCTCCGCACACACTATCTTAGTCTCATATGACTTTGGTAAAATCGGCCCATAGTCGTTAAGTCTAAGCCATTCTAGTTAAGCCAAGCACTAAGTTGCATTGTGATTTCCAGTTTTTCCAATAAAGTTGATATGGAAAAAGGAAAATTAATTACGAGAACGCCAATAGAAGCATATTATTTTTATGTGAAAATCGAATATCATTTGCGTAATGTTCAATATTGCCAGAGTATCAGCTAGGGACATCCCTGGAGAAATGTTTTAAGTGATTGAAGAATCCCAAAGTGTTTAAAAGATCCGACAATGAATCGAGGGCAAAATTGGGATTTTTCAAATCGCATTTATTTCGTTTTCGTTTCTGTTATAAAAACTAATTGATTGGCCTCTTCGATTTAGGGGAATTTCTTATCCTTATTCATTTTCAACTTTAAATGGATTTTCTTTGTAGATAAAAAAAAACTAGCGCATTTTTTGTGATAGACATTTACTTGTAAATAACTTATTGATAAATAAAAATACGGATTAGCGCCACTTTCTTAAAAAATATTACCTAAGCCTAGATACTAATAGTTCACTGTCTACATTTTGTTTAATAATTCATTTTATAAAACTTGTAATATTATATTCGTGTACGCATATCCTGATCATTTGTAAAGTACAATAAGCCTTTATGCGCAAATTCAGCCCAACTCTAAGAAAAAAAAAACTAATTAGATGTAATCTGTATAAATTCGTGTCTCATACATTTAACACTTATGTTGCAGACATATTTGTCTGACGTGTCGTGTCGTGACTTCTCAGAACGGAATCGGTGTCATACATTTAGTATGGTAACGTTTGTATTAGTGTGATGTGACGTGTCGTGATGATATCTGAACGTTTCCATACTAAATGTATGAAACCGATTGCGTTCTGATGCGTCACGACACGACACGTCAGACAAATATAAATCCACCTTTAGCCTGCTTTCTGGCTACAACAAACTTGTATTTTGCAAATGTGTACAAAAATATCAACACATCGTCACAAAGCAAACTGAATGTGATAAAACATTAATGTATTACCATAAGTGAGGAGCAAGTACTCAGCCGCCGCGTTAGCTACTCTTTGACGGGCGCGCAGTCGGCCGGAAACTTATTCTTTTGTTAAACATCGGGCGCTTAGGGCAGAAAAAAGGTGTATCGATATCGACAATATCGATATGAGACAGAATACTGTTGTTTTTTGTTAGGGGTAAATGCCATTAATTTATTGCTACACCTACATAGATAATTGCTGATTAATTATTAAAATTATAATTATGTACTTCTACATTCCGTATAGATTCTCTCTCTTACTTCCTTCCGTAGATACCGTAAATCATGTAATCGCCGAGTTATTTAAAAAAAATACCCTTAACGGCAGTTTTTCGTCCAATCTACTCGTATCTAATTGCATATAAAAATATATATTTGATTTACAAAAAAACAATAGGTACCGTAATCCCACTCTCTCCAATCAGAATACCTTAAGTTATGAATAATGTTTATCTGATAGACTAACAATGTATTTCTATCAAAATGTTCGCGATTTCATCATAACTCTTTTATATCTTCATCAAAACATACGTAGTACATTATTACACTTTATTATCATATTATGCAATTCTAACAAATACAAATATAATTGTGTCGATAGTTTCATATCTAGGGACATTACTATGGGTAACTCCGTATAGGATAGAATATTATTTTTTCGCTTCGTTTGCTAAGAAGATTGGCGTCACGTGCTCTTTAAATTCTCTTTAGGGTTTGATTGTGTATGAATATTTTTGCTTTATAATTTTTTGTACAATCGCGAATGTAGTAATTTTAGTATTTGTTTAGTTTTTGTACCACCACCTCCTAGTAAAAGCAGGTGCTATGTGTAAACAAATAATTCGTTGATACTTAATACTTGACATTGTACAGAAATACTCGCACCCTTACTTAAGAAGCTGCACATTCTTCTGCCTCAATTTAAGAGCTAGCGATTTCGGTGGATTCATCTTGATGTTTATTATGTCTATTAGATATCGCGTTATCACTGTAGATCACAATTGTAATCTGTCTAGCGCGTCTACAAATATCGTTGGTTGGATTGAAGGGTGACAGTAAATTCACTCTAGGGGAAGACTTACACAACGCGTTGTGCCGATTGGTTGCCGGGCGGCCATGTTGAAAAAGGACTTTTAAATGTGCGCGGTCCCGGGCATCATGTATTCGACGAATCGATTTTAATCTTAACCATCTAGTTTATTTTATGTGTGTCAATTGTTTCAGTAAAGATTTCTGTTACCAGCCCGATCTACGATATCATTAGTGACCTGAAGGTAAAAAGTTTGATGGTTGATGTTAAATAAAGCTTGCGACTACCATCGATATTTATTTGATAATCATAGACGCGCCATAGACTTGTCGAACAACTTTGACAAGGTTTAGCATTTATGATTTTTTTTAGTCAATCTAACAAGAAGAATAAACGGAGATTCGCTTAGCTACTCCGTTTATCCTTCACCTACACTGACCCACAACTTTTATGAGTGAGTCGTCAATTCAGTTTATGTCATACATAATATTATGAACTAGCTGTGCCCGCGACTTCGTCCGCGTGGAATAGTGACTTTGGGTTGATTTTTTAATTATTTAGGCTAATTATTTTACAAATAAGATATACCGCAAATACGTTGCAGCAATATCTATCTATACATATAATAAGACTGTAAAAGATCGATTTCTGTACATTGAAGATTTTTATGAAAAATTGTTACAGGGGGTCTTAATTACCGTAATAGAAGCCAAAACAACATTTTTTAAAATTTTTGTCTGTCTGTCTGTCTGTCTGTCTGTCTGTTTGTCCGGGCTAATCTCAGAATCTACTGGACCGATTTTGACGGGACTTTTTTTATTTGACTCAGTGTCACCTGGAGAGTAAACTGGGATATAAATAATCACGCCGATGAACTTAGGGGGCAGGCAGGAAATTGAATCTCAGAATCTACTAAACCGATTTTAATGGGACTTTTTTTTATTTGACTCAACATTACTTGGAAGGTAAAGAAGGATAGAAATAATCACGCCAATAGACTAAGGGGGTAGGCAGAAAATTGAATCTCGGAAACTACTGGGCCGATTTTAATGGGACTTTTTTTATTTGACTCAGCATCACTTGCAAAAATCACGCCAATAGACTAAGAGGGTAGGCAGGAAATTGAATATCAGAAACTACAGGACTGAATTTGATGGGATTTTTTCATTTGATTGAGTTTTACCTAGACAGTGAAATATATAATAACTCACGCCAAGTGACTAAGTGTTAACTGGCCTAAACTTGGGATGAATTAATCACCCTACCTAACTAAGGGAACTCATTGTGTGTACCTGTTATAGAGTCGCAGGTATGCCTGCATTTGGGTCATGTTAAACAGTAGCATAGGCTGGGAGTACCTCCACGCGGTGAAGGCGGTAACAGTTAAAGTACTGGCTAAAACTCCCATTATTATTGTGATGTAAAGATGCCTTCGGGCTTATGTTATTGTTGTCGTGTATTTTGGTCATTGTGTGGTTGTGCAGACAGTAACGCAGAGGAGCAACCACAGCGCTTTCTTTCAGATTTTGATTGTTCCATTACGGTAATTAAGACCCCCTGTAGCAATTTTTCATAAAAATCTTCAATGTACAGAAATCGATCTTTTACAGTCTTATTATATGTATAGATATTGCTGCAACGTATTTGCGGTATATCTTATTTGTAAAATAATTAGCCTAAATAATTAAAAAATCAACCCAAAGTCACTATTCCACGCGGACGAAGTCGCGGGCACAGCTAGTACATATAATAAGACTGTAAAAGATCGATTTCTGTACATTGAAGATTTTTATGAAAAATTGCTACAGGGGGTCTTAATTACCGTAATGGAACAATCAAAATCTGAAAGAAAGCGCTGTGGTTGCTCCTCTGCGTTACTGTCTGCACAACCACACAATGACCAAAATACACGACAACAATAACATAAGCCCGAAGGCATCTTTACATCACAATAATAATGGGAGTTTTAGCCAGTACTTTAACTGTTACCGCCTTCACCGCGTGGAGGTACTCCCAGCCTATGCTACTGTTTAACATGACCCAAATGCAGGCATACCTGCGACTCTATAACAGGTACACACAATGAGTTCCCTTAGTTAGGTAGGGTGATTAATTCATCCCAAGTTTAGGCCAGTTAACA